>CM073776.1:49565745-50200768 GCA_037158775.1 Hetaerina titia | reverse complement strand
AAAAAATTTAAAAAAGCAATATTATAGAGCAGGTTGAAAAGATAAAGGGGATCGGGATGGTGCGGAGGCTAACGTACAGGTTTCCCACCGCGAAGGCCCGGGCTCAAATCCCAGAGAACTTGAGGTGCTTTGTGGAGAACACTTTGAGTGAGTACGACGTCCGTCGGAAGGGACGTTAAACTACGGACCCCTTGGCGCCTTTCGTTAAGAGTAGGCTAATGCCGACGCCGGGTTTCTCTCCACCCTTCATCCTTTCCCATCCATCCCTAATGGCGCAAATGACCTTAGCTGTCGGTCGCCTCCCCAACAAAACTAACTAAATCTTGAAAAGATAAAAAGGATAAATTAATCTGATAACATAAAAATTATTATTTACGACTCTGCCGTGTTTCGTGAATGAATTTCGGTACTGTCTGAATCTGAAGTGAGAAAAGGTTTTGAACACTCGAAATATATGGAAAGTCTTAAAGCTGAGAATGCTTGCATATTTAACAAAACAGCTATTTTATCAGCAGCATTAGTGAATAATTTGCATGCCATCATGTAATCATTTCAGAAAAAAAATTAATCTCTACAATTTTCAATTTTTTTAATCAATACAAATTTTTATCGCAAATTTCGACAAAAATCAACTTAAAAGATTTATTGAGATCAATAACACTACCTTTATTATTATTCTGCAACTGACATGCCGTACTTACAGTCCTAAAGTACTGATGCATGGAAGACACACATAGTCTTACACAGGACCTTAAAAAATTGCCTTTAAAATACAAGAAACTCTTCCAATAAGAATTAGAAACTACAATTAGCTACTAGCTAACTCGAATAGCTTATTTAGACAGTAACAGTGACTAACACCTGACTTACTAAAAAAAGTGCCCGGCTCTAAGAAGGAAATCTCATTACGTATTTAATTGACACGCCACAAAAATCCAAGTATGCTTACATTAAGATGCCTAGGTAATGTTTGGATACCCAAAAGAAAATAGTTATAATTTTGTAAGGGGTTATCATAATACTGAAAAATAATATAATATTTCCAATAGAAAGCTACCAAATAATGTTTTAACTCACCTCACGAAGCGCAGTCACTCATAAGTTCGCATTATTGGCGTATGCGACATAAAAAGTATAATTTAGAAACTTACTTAATTTAACCGAAGAAATCTTGAATTCTTATAATTTTCATCCCCCCCCCCCCCCGAGAAAGCAAACAGACAATCTGGCATTTGGAGGTTTCAACAATCTGTGACATCACACATTATCCTGTTTTTCAAGACAATGCATGTTAATGCAATGACATTGTAAACAATAAAAAAAAATATTTTATGTTTTCTTATGCAACGAGCGTTAAAATAGCCATAAATACGAAAACATTTAAGGGATAAAGATTGAGCGATAAAAATTAAACGCAAGAAAAATACATAAACATTCAGTTACAAACGAGTTATTGACTAAATAAAACAGTTTCCGGCGTCAATTGGTGGAAAATCTTCATACTGACGTTTTTATAAATCAAACCAATTTACTTTTCCACATAAACTTTTTAATTTTCACGACCCAGGTTTCGTTATAGCATATACCTGATGATGTTATACTATAACGAAACCTGGGTCGTGAAAATCAAATAGTTTATGTGGAAAAGTAAAGTGGTTTGATTATTAAAAACGTGAGTTATAGACTTTTAGATGGGAAAAATCGTATCAAAAATATATAATGAAAATAATTCCATCCATAGTAAAAAGATTTACAAGTCTACAATGAAGGTTAAACGAAGAGTTCTTTCTTTTCTAATATACCTCGTGGGCTAAACGGACCCTTTAAGAATATGCCGTCTTCTCTTCGTTCCTTGCCTACAGCGGAGTGATTGGCCCCAGGGTGCTCCTTTCAAAGGCCCGTCGAGCTTGAATTGAAGTAAACGGATTGCCCGGAAGAGAAAAAGTGAAAAATATCCATTGGCGGAAACGAATAAGAGGCTCGGGGTACTTCGCCTTCCCCTCTCCCCTTTAAGTGTATCCCGCTTCCAAAGAGGCAATTTTCAGGTTCAAGCACACCCGAGCAAATTGGCAGGCTTCCATTCTGACACGCACGCACAGGAGAGTGGGAGGATGGGGATCGATTGTGGGGCGGGAGTGGGAACACACGATCCTGCTTACGCTCTCACCTCCCCGACGTGATGCTAAAAATATCGCGGAGCAAAGAAAAAAATCTCCATCATCCCATCCGTGAATAAGAGGACACTCCCCTCCCATGCTTGAGTGAAAGAATGATATACTCTTCGTAATGCTGTCATCAAAAAATGTGGGAGCAGAAGGAACGTTTAACGTACCCATAGGGAGACGGCGTTACTTACAATATACCTTCTACCATTAGCGGCAAAAGAAAAAGAGGAGGAAATTAGCAGGCTAACTTTAAATCTATGAATTGAACTCAATTTAATATCTCATCTAAAGGGATAGGGGTACAGTAATCGATAGTTCGTTCGGCTTCTGAGCTCCCAGGGTCGAATCTGTGTAACTCTGGACACCTCCAATTTAGGTGATATTTCGAGTACCATACAGGGTTCGTCCGGAAAATAAGTTTATGATGCTCATTGTCTTTTTTGACAAAAGGGGAGTCGTCTACTACGAATTTGTACCTGAACGACAAACTGTAAATGCTGCATTTTACGTTCAAGTGCTCGACAGGCTTCGAAAACGAGTCGCCCGCGTCCGGCCAGCGATCAAAAACATCTGGCGGCTGCATCACGACAATGCGCCGTCTCACACCGCGCTTGTCGTGTCGGACTTCTTGGCCAAGCACGGCGTGGCAACGCTGCCGCACCCGCCCTACAGCCCGGACTTGGCACCACCGGACTTCTTTCTCTTCCCGAAGATAAAGAGGAGTTTGAAAGGAACGCGATACGGGACTTTGGACGCCGTCAAAGAGGCCGTGACGACGTGTCTTCGAGAGATTCCCGATGATGCCTTCGCGGGAGAGTTCCAGGAATGAGAACGCCGCTGGAACAAGTTTATCGACGCACAAGGGTCTTATTTTGAGGAATATTAGCTTAAGATATGTAAAAGTGTAATAATTTTTTTTTCCTGAGCTCAGTACACTTATTTTCCGGACGAACCCTGTATCTTTATAGGGTTTTTCGGACGGTACTAGGAAATGAACTGGACACCCCACTGATGCGTGAATTTCACATACCGTAGGACTTCCGTAGTTCAGCTGTTATTCATGCTATAAGTAATATTTGAGTTGAACACCGTTACGATGTCATTCCTAAGTCCACAAGGTACTGAATAAATTCCCTTTAACAATTTAACAGCATGTGATAACACAATATATCAACATTAGCTAACGATAACAATGACAATTTTGTACGTTGTTCATTTTCCAGATAAGAGACTTAAAAAGGTTCGCCCTTAGTGTTTTTAATTGTGCGTGCGAGGGTAAATGATAGCCACTGATAAAGAATGAACTCATGCAAAGCTGGATCCCGCGGAGGGATAAGTCTGGATTTATTACTCGTAGTGCGAATTCTGTTGAATCTCATTTACTGATTAGATAATCAAACCACATAGAAATAGCATCTCTTGAATTCTGGCGGTGGAGGTGATGATGAAGATCGAATAAGGAGATATTAAAGAAATGGATATTACTTAAGACGAAGAAAAGAGGAAAAGGCCATCATTCGGAAGGAATAAAAAATTAGACTTAGAAACACCCACGCTGTACTAGATGAACTCTACCCACACCTATCAAAACCACCCGGGTTGATAACTGTAACGTTACTTGGTGGTCCAAGGAAGAATATGGGAGATGGCTGATGCCAATACTTCGTTGAATCTCCTTTATTATGATTTAAAAGTAACACAATATAGGCTTTGCGTTTCACAAAAAATTACATCTATGCGTTATTCAGACAACTGAATTATTCTTTAAAGGTACAATGGCTTACACACATACTACATACTCGCATCATTATTCTTGAAGATACCACAGTGTAGAGAGACTAACTGAAGTTTAAATATAATTTTCTGCGGAACATAAAGTCTGTACACTATTAATTTCCAAATATCGTATAAAGGAAACTCAAAGACTACTGTGTCGACTAAGTGAAGAGGCATGTGACAGAAAAGAGATGTATCACGACGAGAAGAAATATCAATAGAAAGGAGGGTTTGCAGGGCAGTAACACAGTGATGAAAAGATACGAAATAAATTAACGTCAACTTTACAGTGCCATGTTTCATTCTCATGCATAAGGTTCAACACGAGTCTTTTCGAAGAGATTTGATTCGTTATTGAGGGTCAGCTCTTGCTAAACATACTTCAAAACAGCATTAGAACAATCAATAAATTTTGGCACATAATTTGAAAGATAACAGAAGAAATAATCTGAGTGAAGTTTCTTAACTTACAAATTTGTTATTTTTGCCTCACACACTAAAGCACGGGAATGCAACCATGTGGTCATCCACGAGTAGAAAATGGGAAAGGGATAAAAGTCCTCGGAGGGTTCCAGATCCGTTAAATGCCCTCACAGGCTCCTGGGTCAAAGTGCTATTCTGAAACCTCGGCGAGTTAAGTGACCTGCACACAGAATGGATAACCTTTAAGACCTTAAGGAGGTCCCATTCGAATGTTCACTTTCGACTTAGCGCGTTTCGGTGCGAAGGAAGGAGGTTTACTTTCTCAAGAATGAATAATCGGAGTTTAACCTCCCCAAAGGGAAGGGGTGGGTGCGGTGAACCGAACGCCAATACCGGAACCCTTAAGCAATCGCTCCTCGCCCAGGTTTCGAGGGCGAGAGCGTCAAACGGCACTTCCCGAGACCTCTTGCCCCCCCCCACCCCAAGCCGCCGTCCGCAGGAAACTCTTATCCTATTATCTCCCTGTCTTACACACACCATCTCCCACAACTTCCCATACGCCCGTGTGGAGGGCGAGCAAAGGCTATCTCAGGGCAATAAATTGACCACATGCTAGTGGGAAGATCAACTGGATTAAATTAAGATATAGCCCAAGCTAATGCATGGTCGACGCATGCTAATGATTACTTGCTTTTTCCACTTACAATTCGCGATCATGACGTACAGGTACATGACGCACTGTAACTATTTTTAGGATAGAAACGGTAAGACCTTTTCCACGACCGACAGTTTTGTCTCCAATATTTTTTTTCGTGCCTCTAATAATTTCACCAAATTTACATTACAAGTACAACACAAATAATTCATCAAATAGTGAATGCACTGTCACCAGTAATGTTTTTTCAGAAAGAACTAAATACTCTTTTTATTCTCGTGACTTGTTGAAACGATGTGAATAGAAGACTTTTCTATTGACCTGAGGGGGTGGGTTTAAAATCGTCGCCTATGTATTTGGACCTCAGGTAATTAACAAGGGACAGATTCAGGGACAGATGCTGGCTCCGGAGCGCGAGAAACTGACCGTCATGGCCGGAGTGTGCGAATCACACACGCTGTCACGTTCAGTGCGAAATGCTTTCTGTGAAGACCATGGGGCGGATTACTTTGGTTTGAAATCCCCAATACTTTATACGATACAATATTACTTTGGTTTAAAAAATCCCACGTTGCTTAAATAAAATCACGATGTGTGTTGTACATCTGGGTTGATAATGAAGATACTTAATTTTTAGATAAACATAAAATAACAGTAAAATTTGGCAAGTGTTTTTTTTTATCAAACTGCTCCTGAAGCACACCTTTCAAATTATAATTTTTGCTGGATTTTCCTACCAATGTCTACTAAGAGCTACTTCTACTACTACCAACGTCAACTACACTCTAAATATTAGAAAAATATTACCGATGGTGATTACCTCACGATTAAATGTATAAAAATTAGTCAACGTAGCTGTGTGAGAAAATTGATTTTACAAAGCTGAGCGGTAGCTTAGCGGATTGAGAATTCGGCTCCTGAGTGTTGAGTTTAAGTAACAGTAGACATCCAAATAAAGCTTCTGGACGCCCTCAAAGCACACGTTTGCTTTCCAGGCTACCAAATTTATTTCGGAACCAGCATGTGAATCAGGAAGATACTACATTCCCATACATTGAATAGGTAATTTCAAGTGCAGTAGGGTTTGGAGTAGGCCTCGAGAAAATGTTGCCTACAGTAGTTTTTATGCGGTCTTTAAAGGAAATGGTTTCGATGATATCATAAATTTTAATGCAGTAATGCGAGAGATTTTTCAATAAAGAGTGGTCATAAAAATTTCATTCGCATAATTAAAGGTGAACAATTTGAATATTATGCTATATTTTCAGCTTAATTTGAAACGTAAATGTGGTACAATATTTATTGATTAGACTCCATTCCGTCCGTCCAGTGACCGTCAGCGGTAGCCGTTGCAAGGCAAAGTTCGTAAGAACAAATCGTCGGTCTAAGGCTACACGATGCTACGGGAGGCTCGTGAAAGTCTGGTCTTTTTTATTGGACAATGAGGACGTAGTTTACGATTTTTAAGGAGAGGAGACAATGCTAAAGGAAGGTGGACCCGGACCTTTAGTCACCGCTCTTACGGAAGCATGCCTTATCATCGTTGTTGCCATCGTGAGAGAACATATTCGAATATCGTTAAGAACGTTATCGAATATATTGTAAATTTCATTGGGTCGTTTCCACATTTTGGTAACATAAAAGTTACGCATGAGACGTGTTTGGGCTCAGTGGACTCCGAGAGAGCTCATACCCGATCAACACGACGTTTGTAAGGCTCGTACCTTTCAAGTTTTTGCTTGCTTCGATTGTACATTTGATTAACCATGAATTTTCTGTTGGCATTCGCATTTTGTCCTAATTATTAATTATTATGTAATCAATTACTATAAATTATGAAGTATATTGTTAGACTTATAAAAACTTTTCTGTACGGAATTTTAATGTTGATACTCTTCAATGTCTATGACTCCAGTAAGACAAAACTGTAATGGTTTCGATATTTACCAAGTTACATGGGAATATTTTTAATTAACAGATCGATAATTATTCTTTATTCTTATTTCATATACATTATTACATATGGCTTCTGCCGTTCGCGTTTGTGCCCGAGTAATTATTCCTCATTCTTTACTTTATTAAAAATTATCACATCCGAAGAAGTTGTAAATATTTGTATTAAGTCGTAAAAACTGTCCTTCATTGAAATACATTTTCTTAAGCCTAGTTCTTCTAATTTTCCTTATTTTCCATACACTCTGCTTCCATTAGATTTTACCTAATTTGAAACCGATTTTTGAAATACAAATAAAAGTAATTAATGGCTATAGTTTTCAAATATTTTTAATACATATACGCATAAAATCTTAATTACACTTTTTTAATGACTTCCTCTAATTAATATAGGAAGAATTTGCACCGAAATGCAAGAGCAAGTCAAAGGCGAAATTATAAATTTATCATCGGATAGCGTATCAAATAATTTGAACCGTTTTCGTCTTACCTCTTCAGAATAAGCCCAATATCGCCATTGAGCCACAAAGAAAATGTAAATAAAACACATTAAATACACGCATTTCGGAAAAATTCCTTAAAAAAGTAGAAAGTGACTGTGGAGTCGTGGTTTTGGTTTGCCTTGGAACATGTCTTCATCATGAGTATTTTACCAATTAAACTACTCATATAAAACTTAGATAACTTTCGCACAGTTCCTCACAACTATTATGCATCTCGTGTACTAACCGCTGCGTAGACTCATACTTTCCCAACATATATTTACCCTCAAGTCTTTCATAACGCCCAAAAAGCCCATTCTACTCTTTATTCATCCCCTCTTATAGTAAAAAAAAATAGTTTTCTTCACATCTACATCTTAAAAATCTTTTTAATTCCTTCATTCACTTCTCCAAAGAAAACATTACTTTCGCATAGAAACATACAAGACCACGCACGATGTAGAAGCCTATATTGATCTTTCCTTAAGGTCTCTGACCTCAGAGTCACTGCCATCAGCTCCTTTCTCCATGCGGTTCTCGCAAACGCAATACTCGTCTAAATGTCCCTGCAGCGACCTCTATTTCCCTCCATTATACTGTTCAACTCTTCCACCAGTTCTGGTTCACAAGAGGTGGGCATAAAATACATTTTTTTAATGAAAATAAGTACGAAGTGGCCACGGCTGTTGCATCAATTTGAAATTCCATCTCCGGAATCAGTCTGGAATAATTCACACATAAATCTTCCGTGCACCACATTTCCCGCAGAAGGCAGCGTGTAAAAAATGGAAGTAAAACCGCCTTTCCGGAAATGTTTCCAGAATACTCCAAGGAGCTTGACAGGGCACGGAAGGGCACGCAGCGCAAACAAGAGAGTCAACCCAGACCGGGAGTCAGGACACGAGAAAAGAAACACTAGCTTTTCTCTGAAGGCTCTTGAATCTTTCCCCTCTCTCGAAGGCACGAAGGGAGCTCCGAGAAGAGGAACGAGATTTTCATTCTTCCGACGAAGCAAAACATCAAAATGCGCTCAAGAATTCCACAAGCGTTTCCAGTTACCCAAAATAATTGTCTCCAGGGAAACATAACTAAAAAAGGGAAAGATTTCTATTGTCTCAAATGGAAATCGCAACGGTAGTATACAAGACAAAAAAGAGTTTTATTTGGGCAAAGGACAGGATTAAGTATTACTGCATCTAAATATGAACATTACCAGTGGCGCTAACACAAAACTATGTATTAGGCGGCACAAATAACAAATTGGACGTGAAAAAAATAGACACCGAAGTATGTAGAGGAATTGAAAATACAAGACTATATTATTTTATTCGGCTGAGGCAATTTTGGTTTTCATCAGCTTAGCTTTTCGAATAAGCCATGTAATACGTTAGTTTACTCTCCAGGTAATTTCTGCAAATTGTTTGACGTGAATAAACAAATCGTGAGGGTAATGGGAACATGGACACCTAACTACTACCGGTGATGAAAAGTGATACTAGACTTCATTCGATCAATATTCAAAATATGTTAAACTTACAGAGTCCGGATTACGCTTTTTTTATATCATGGGCGCGAGTTATTTATTACATATTTATTTAGCTATTTATTACATATTTATTTAGTTATTTATTACACATTTATTAGCTTTATTACAGAGTCGCGAAATCTTAATTAAGACATTAAAATAAAACATGAAATAATCATAAGGTTAAAAAAATAATGTATGGGATCCCGAATGTTTTTTTTCTTGGAGAAGTTAGATTGAAACCTTAATTATTACATTACAAGAAAAACAAAATGAATTTATAAGCTCATGACACCTTACAATTATAATAAGCTGTGAATTGCACAGAGCAGATTCGACTGGTACGCGGGTTGCGCACACCCCAAACTAAACGTGTGGGTTACACTTTCGGGGAAACAACTTTACTGTGTAAAATATAATATTTTACAACATTAACATGGAAGCCCTCATGGCTTTATCGTTTTTACTGCAGTAAAATCTGCGCTTGGAATATCTGAGTTTCCCCAAGAATTTCACCGCTCTTTTGTGAACAAGCGACAAGAGTAATACGATATCAACATTATTTGCCAGAAAGATCAAGACGTAAAACGTTCTTCTTTGCCGAATCCTTGCCACTTTACATTCGATGAATTCCACCTACTTCTCAGTGAATGCATTAATAATGCCTCCGTATATATTGTGCTCACGCTGCTCTAATGATCGAATAATTTCGTATTTTCGCAACTAATTACAGAAGAACCACGATCATGTAAATCGCTCTATAGTGGGAATCGAATAGACACATATCCATCGATCTTAAAGCTCTGTTCGTTGGACAACTTTTTAAACGTTTATCGACTCAACACACGAATGCAAAGCTAATAAACATCCAATTACCAGCCCTCCCTCACTTCCAGCTTCTATCCTTTACATAACCGCTGACTTTCTTCATCAGTCAACACGCAATCAGTCGGCAAATGAAGAAGCTTTCAACGAAAATGCAATGCTCATAGATTCTGTCGCGAAATGTAATGCATGTAATATAATTCATGTTTTGATTAATACGGCCAACTTCCCAAAAGCTTTAGGAGGCGGCTAAAAATTACAACGAATTGTAAGTACTGATACTTGCAACTGCTACATCAAATGATGGGAATTCTCACTTGTAGCTTTCCTCCCTGCGCTCGTCATGTCTCACGTAATGGGAATTCACTTATCTCCGAGATGTACCGCTATCGTCTATCTAATGCCGGATAAATGGAATTCCACTTGGCTTAAGATGATTTCCAGCAAACGCTCCAGGTAGAATTCCTCCGTTCGTGCAGATTCCATCGTAGCGGACGTAAAGTGATAAGAGCTACTTACTATTCCCAGCATTGCACCAAGCGAGAGAAGCGAGAAAATTACGTCGGCGTAGTCACGTAAAAATAAACCACGACAATTCATAGCTAATCTATTTACATGGATCTATTCACAGCAGCTCTCTCTTGAGACTACACATGTGACGGATTTAGTGAGCCATGGAACATAATCCATAATAAAATTCATCTCTCTCCCTCAGACGAATCAATTAATAATATACTTCTGAATTCTTAAAACATAATTCCCTGCAAGACAACCGTTAGATTCATATGAGATTTTCCCGCCGAGCAATTAAAGCACGCTCCACACGAATAAAAGGCAATTCACACGAAACTGATGAAGAAATGGGAAATTGAAAATTTAACAACTTGACTTTTCCACATAGAACATTTTTTTATTCACTACCTAGGTTTCGTTATGGTTTAACATCATCAGATTACCATACCGAAACTTAGGTGGTGAATGAAAAAATTTTCTATGTGGAAAAGCCAAGTTGTTTAATTTTCAATTTCAATCTGAAGATTTTCCACCAAGCCAAGCCAGAAACTGTTTTATATGTGAAGAAATGGGAGCGGATAAAATGATACTTTGTAATTCCACAGATTTATTTCACAAACACACGACCCGGGTTTCGACGTACAACGTCATCTTCAGGTGAAGAAGTACCTGAAGATGACGTTGTACGTCGAAACCCGGGTCGTGTGTTTGTGAAATAAATCTGTGGAATTACAAAGTATCATTTTATCCGCTAAGTATGAACCGATTTCATAAAATAACGCCTGAAACCATCGATTATAAGAAATGGGAGTTAAATTATGAAAGCAGCTAGCTTTGTGTACCGAAAAAAACTAGAGATAAAACAGCGTGGAAAGCATGTTTAAAGGTTTGGACCTGAACACTTATGAACAACGTAAGACATACGTACTGGGCGCCCACTGCGGAGAATATACGAGGAATAAGGGTTGAGAGATTAAGGAAAGGCTAGAAATTTCTCATTTCTTTGGAGAGAATGATGATAAATACAAGATAAAGAATCGAAGGCATAGAAGCCACAGAGGAGAATACTTTCCGGTAACCACTCAATAGAAAAGTGAAAGAGCTCTCATGCCTTGGTAATGTTCGGATGCGAAAATCCTCAACTTATGAAAATCGTATATTCGTAAACATATCCCTTAAGAGTTGGGAGGGAAAAAATCATTACTCTTCTATCTTTCACAGTAGAGCAGCAACAATCATAAACACTTCCCGGGTCGCACACGGTCATATGCCAAGATCTTAAACCCTTCCCCAAGCGGCATCCCAAACCATTTAAGTGGAAGCTATGTTATCTGACTAGGTAGCAGTATGATGTATTTGCGCCCATACTAATCTTTTTATTCCCATCCACACGTTACCACCAGGTATTGACCTTGTGGAAGTGATGTATCAAATAAAGACCGCTGAATTCCATTTAAGGGTTAAAGCAACATGAACCATGAACATACTGCAGACAGAGAAATCGAATAAAATAATCGCCTCTCACCTTGATGCATAATGAAAGACCGGCCGAAACTGGGGGAAATAAAAAATTATACTCGACGTCCGACCGTGAGCAGAAAGAGGACCAACATTTAAACACCAAGGAAAGAAAACAAAACCGGAGCGAAACTCTTCTGAAGTTCCACACAACACATAACACACAAACGAATACGCGTACTTTGGAAAGCGACAGAAGTCCCAGAGGCCGGGGAAGAGCTTTTAGAATTTGATGCGGAGATAGTCTTAATGGGTTTTCGGCGAGGAGGGAAGTAAAGCGCAGTCATGGGAACGCGCAAACCCCACTAGAGACGCTCGCGTGGGAGGGAAAATGAATTCTCGGAGGAGCATAGCGCGGGAGATAAAGATTCCCGGCTTGGGACGTCGCGGGGCATGCCGAATGTCTTCCTTGCGCTCCCGTTCGAGTAATTCAACAGTGATTATGAGGAGTCATTACCATCGTGGGGTACTGTGGCGCCCAACAATGAGTTAGGAGAGTCGTGTGAGATTGGAAAAACGTGGGTGGGCCCTGGTTTTTTTCCTAAAAGGAAAGAATATATCGGTGCACTTTGAAGGGAATATACAGTTGTGTACTACTTGAAGCTTCACCACCCTTTATCAGGCACACCACGCTCGTTTTCACGTTCTATTAATTAGGTCTCGTTCTTATTCCTCTTTGTTTCTTACATTACGTAGCACCCGTTGGGATCTTGACGACAATGATAATTTTAAACCCTAAAGGATTGAATTAATACGGTATCAATTTTTCTTATGAATATCAATTCCGAGGACAGGTATTTGAACCCTGAAGCTTCCAAGAGTACATAATTAGCCTGATAATTGACGAAAGACTAAGACTGTATGCATTCATGAAATAACAGGCAAGAGTAGGATATTTAAATCTTGAAAAATTCATTATTTCACAGGACTATATGCATAACCATTGACTATTTTAATTTACAATTCCAACTTTCATTTTAAATAAACTAAATGTACGTACACAGATGAATTGAGTCCTCTGGCTAGAACACAACAGTATACCGCTAATTTCGCACGTCTGATTTTTTAAAGTGCAACAAAACTGAATCAGTAATTTGGCTTTTTAGTCTACAGGACGGTTGGACCAATCGAATCAAAAATTCAACTCAGGAAAAATCTCGTGCGGGAGAGAAAATCTCCACGTCCATAAAAAGTAAGATTCAAATTTAGTTCATTGGTGTGGCCAACGAGTAGTACTGGACCAATTAGCCGGCACATATGAAAATTATACAGCAAAACGAAGACTCAACAATAAAATTGCCTCCAACAAGTGCTTATGTAAAGCTGTGGCGAAATATATAATGCGCACTTTGCCACAGCTGCTTCGAAATTATAGGAAAAAGAAAGGGACGGCAGATTATACCGTAGATGTACACACCTGCGTCATTCAAATGCTTTGATACTGTTCGCTATCCTGTATAAACATCACTCACCCGTCTGACCTTTCATATAACTTTAAAATGAAATCTCACAATGATATTGCGATAAATGTCAAATAACTGAAGAGCGATTTCAGAGCAACGTCCTTTAGATTCGAGAGCTCAGAAAAAAATGAGTAGGCCGACCCTGTTATCACAGAGTATTTTGCTGGGTATAATGCAGGGATAACTGATAAAGGCAGTGTGATCCATTATTTTTTACTGAGAAGCATTATCAACGGACTTCCCATTAATCATTTAGCCCAAACATTAAGTTGCATAGTCGAGGCATTTCCTTAACGTTGCAACCTTTAAAGGTCATGGCAGCTATGAAATAAATGTTAAACACACCCAAGCAGAATTTCTGAACGCTATTTAATATAGAGTAGCGAATGAATCCCTTAAAAATAATTGCCTGGGATTTTTTACCGTTTAGGCAAACCATTCTGTTCCTTTTCATGAATGATGGATGGACATTATCCCTCAGAACACATACGTAACAATGGAAATAATACCAGTGGTGTGCCAAAATGAATTCCATTCACTAGAAAGATCTTCTAAGGTGCTTTTTGATCCGGAAGGGTGCTTTTTTATTTTTTTTGGAGTATGTTTTTACGGTCATACGAACTATAAAATTTGCTACAATCCTCAATCAAGCTATTCAAGAGATTAAATTTAAAATAAAATGAAAAAGAACCACATAAAAAAATTAAAAAGGAGAAACTTCGTAAGATAATTGATAACATTTATTCTCGAAATTGATAGTCAAGTCATGAAATTACAGGGTATTGGATTATTAAATATGAGCACACTGATGAAAGTATTATATTCCCGACCAATAGTAAGAAATCGCAAAGTAGTTGGGGGACATCGAATGAGCCATGAATAATGAAGACAAATAAATAAATGCCAGTACATATTTTAATGGATTCTAAATGACTTCGAGAATAATTACATTGAAAGACTATACACCATGGACACTTAAAAGCTCACTACCAGAACCATGGGTGGTTAAAAATAATTGGGCTTGCGTTTTTTTCATCTGAATTGTAAAAAAATCACTGCTTGCTGATGTCAACGGTCGCATGATTTCATATGGTAATTACTCCAATGTTTCATCGAGCTAACATTTTGCTAAAAAGGCAAAGACATTTAAGGGTGATATCTATGTGACGATTCCTCCTTTTATTGACTAGGAAGGCACATATAGGCTTAAAAGTACCACCAAAGACAAACCCTCTTCAAGGAATTCATTTAGGAGAGGTGGTCTGAATAGTTTCCTACCTCAGAAAATTTCATAAATAATGTCTTGTGTCTTTGTTAGGTCGGAAAATTTTCAGACCACCCTTGTATATGAACTCACGCAAAAAAGACTCAAATTTAATTTCGTATGAAACGGTATCAACATATATACCAGAAACACACACCCTTAAACAATGCACTCTATATTTGGGTCAACCTTCGCCAATGAACGCGATGGCGCAAAAAATGCGTCGGATTCACGGGTTACATTTCCTTTTGGGACTAGTTTGACATAAATCTTATACTAGTCACTGAGTACTTTCACGAAAATGATTCACTACCTTGGGTTCCCTCTGAAAAAAAGAGCACACCACCGTTCACCGATCACTTAAGCTAACACTCCTAATCACATCGCGCGGATACCGTTCATCAACCAGTTGACGCCTTCCCGCTCCTCTTCCCCACCCAAACCCCCCCCCCCCCGCGTCTTAACTCGATTTCCGCACAGCCCTCCCATCAATTTCCCCCAGATCTTCCTCTCACAGACACTCAAACATCCACACACATCCCGCTAACTTTCATAACTACCTCGACTTATCACCAGCCACTGACCGTGCCGGCAAAAACTCTCCCAGGGGCACCATTTCCATTTTTTGCCGCACGAACACATGACCACCTACGCGATTTATGCCCCCTCCGAGGGCCCGACGACAATAAAAAAACACCCACCCATTCGACGGAGGCGGCTTACATGCCGAAAGCAAGCAATCAGTAACCCGATTCCATCGCGCTCAAAAACAAAAAAAAATGTCAGCAATCGATCGAACTCGCTCCACGAAATATATAAAGGATGAAGCACGCGCGGGTTGATTCCCGGCGGGAATAAGACACAGGGCCCGCCGTCTCCGCACGGATGATGCGAGTGCGAGAGTCGGTCAAGTGGTGGAGTTGTGGGAGACGGACTCCTGGGGATGGATCAGGGTACAGTATTCGATCCTGAAATATCACAGCGAGGCGACACCGAATTAACGTTACCACTTTGCCTCGGTGCCGGTGGGGTGAACGTCCTCGCTCGCTAATCCTTAGATCGCGGGTCCCATTTCCGTCTAAGTGGGTTTTCCTCCGACAAATTGGCCTAAGGCATTTGTGTCTAGATACATTGCTATGTCTACATACTCGTCCATTGCTATGTCTAGTTACAATTTCCTAAAGGGTAGACTTTCTAATAATAATAATTATATTTATATGTATGTAAATGTTTATTTGATAGTTGTGTCCATCCAAAAACCTACCTTAAACGGTAGATTACCTAATAATAATAATATATATATGTGTGTAGTTTTCAGTTTAATTAGTATATACTTGCACGCTCACTTGAATACATGCTAACTGATTTTCAATTTTCGTACTCTCGTGCATATAAATGCCTATATATATATATATATATATATATATATATATATATTGAAAAAAAGGTCGCGGTAGCCCCTGGACTACCGCGACCTTTATCGCGACGATAGAGCGTAGGACTACTGACCGGAGGGTCCCGGGTTCGATTCTCGGGAAAGGCACTTTGGGCACCTTTCTACCCGCTAGACCACCGCGACCCGCATGTGTATATATATATGTATATAGATGATTTCATCGAAGTAACACGTAGGTGTTGAATAAAAAAACTTAGACAGTAACAAAAAATATAAGAACACATAAAAAAACACTCACACGTTATTTCTTAATAATCACTACGGAATTTAGCTCCGTCTTCATCAGAGTGTTCTTATATTGTTTGTTTATATATAATATATATAAACCATAAACACAGTAATCAACCCGAAGGTCGGTTTAATAGGTGATGGTAGAGCTCACCCATGTACTAAACCCGACGACGTGTGAATATTCACACATCAGGGTAGGGGGGCCAGTTCCTTTCCCTGTGCCGGTTGTGGTTTCCCAGAAAGATCTGGTACCCGAAAAATATATATATACCTGGTACCCGAAATATATATATATATATATACATAATATTTAGCTTGCAAGGCCACAGTAAGGTGGAAAATTTCCATTTGAATCCGATACATACTCCGATAAACAGATGCCCTTATTTCTAATACAAAACTACAAAGTTAACGCCCACGCTTCCAGTATATAGTAAAGGGTTTAAAGTATGAATGCAAACGTTGGGAAGTGTAAAAGAGTGGTGAAAATTTCGGCTAAATTTTATTAATTCACAAGAATTAGGAATTATAAAAAACAAAGAATATATGGAAGGAGATAGCGAGGGTATCGCGCAAATTATTTTTATTAAGTGCGGGGAAATGCTAGGCTTAGGACCATGTGTGTGCATGTGTGTACCTTGGGAGGTGCAAAATATGTACTCTGAGAGGAGAGTAAATTTTAATTTTATTTAGTATCAAAAGTGCATGGCACCTTAGAGGAAAAGAGAAATGTGCTGGCCGGTCCGACCAAGTTTCCAACCAAGGTTTGGCAAAATGGAGTAAGACTCTCCAGCTACGGTGGCTTACAGAGGTTAGGTATTGAACAAGCGCTTACGTAAGCAGAAAGCGCCGTCGTATTAGGGTTCTGACGTCAAATCTATGGTGGGGTCTTGAATGTTCACCTCACGTTCCCACAGCATAACATGACATGTGTTCCTACCTCATTATATACGTTTCTTTCAGGCTTTATTGCTGCTATTTAAAATAATATCTTAGTCTGGAGTCTAATAAAGTTGCTACACTTAATGTAAGAGGATAGGAAAGGAAGATGTTAGATATCTTAAAAAATAAATCAATCTGATATTACTTTCATGTCTATAAATTTAACACATGAGGATGAATTTGGCAGTGATTATTTCCATCGATTTCTCTAACGGGCTCAATACGTAATTGTAATACTTCGAAAAGAAAATATAAATGTGATGCTGTTGATTTAATTTGATTTACTTATTTCTTACCTCCTCATCGTCTCCAACTCTTTAGCGCTAAATATCTATGGTAATGGATGAATAAAAAATATTTTTAAACATAAGTACTATTTCCACAAGGGTTCAATTACGACTTGACATTCCAAAGCTGACATTTCAATAAATTTAGTCACTCAAAAGTTAAGAAATTACATAGTAAAGGAGGATTTTGTTAAAAGAGAACTACGCCCGCATCTTTAGGATCGAATACTGCAGTTTAGTGCGGAGTACTATACATGCAAAGTTAATGAATTAGATGTAACTTGGGGAGGTTCTCGAAAATTGGAAACCAAGTGAGTAACTGGATTAAGGTGTAAAGGGAGCTTGGAAATGCTGCTCTACCCTCAAATAAAGACCTCAGGACGACAACGTAATTAATTAATGTCTCATACGATTGGGGTATACCGGATTCATTCTCCGCACAACATCATAAGCATGACATGGAAGGATATTGAGAAATGCGATAAGATACAAATCAAATGATTCATATTCGAATCATTATTTGAAAGATTTATCATAAGAATTTTCAGAAGGAAAATTCGAATATGCTAATACATACGTAGATAGCCATGAAATTATAGCAAAGGTTTACTCTATCGTTATTATCATAATTACATCACTGTTTGCCGAAAATATTCACTCCCTCTCCCTTCTTTCAAACAATAATTTTTCTTCGGAAATAATTCCGAGATAAATATGATCACTTTTGAAATGATTATGGTCTACTGTGTGAGATATTCACAATAAGACAAGCTACATTTCTTAATTAGACTGAATATATTTTTAGGGTGACTGACTCTTTATGAGGTCAATTTGAATTACAGTGTTACAAATTATTGACATGTAACACATAATAATTCATCCCGCCTTGGCAATTGGCAATATTAGAAATATAAGCGAGAATATTAAATTATAAAACCAAGTAGAAATATGGTTCACCCGATTGACACGTCAATGGAAAACATTAACAATGGCTATCCTGCGACAGCTAGCTAGACTGAACACTCTTAAACGATATGCACAGATACAATTTTATTTCTTCACGCTCCAGTATATACGTATCTGCATCGACTTGTAAAACGTAAAATCCAACCATTAGTTTTTTACACCATGACAACGTCCATGCTCACACATCGTTATTTGTGCGCGAATTTTCGGCCAAAAACAACAGACGAATTATGCCGCAGCCACTATATTCCCCAGATCTGCCCCCCCAGTGACTTTTTCTTGTTCCAGAAACTGAAGAGGCCCATGAAATACAGATTCTTTAATCCATTTTTTGGAGCAGGCCAAAATCGAAGACAAGCCAAAACAACTGTCAACAATTAACTGAACATTCAAAATGGCCGAACTTTTCGGCATAAGTGAGAGACATAAGTACCAACATAACGCCACAACAAAATCGAAAATCAAATATACGTAGCCCGCGGAAATTCAAAAATTGGCGATACATTTTGAACACACCTCGTGCAAGTGGGAACTGCTATATTATGCAACTGATGCTGTTACTAATATGAATTGCTCGTGAAAACAAGGAGTATTAGTAAATAGTAATTCTATTTCGGGCATCAATATTATGATTTTATTTTCGTGGTCTAATTATGTAAGCATAAAGTAATACTACTACGAGTAATAGGCTGAGCATCGGATGTGAATTCAATCAACTAATATACGAACATATTTCCGCAAGCAAGTCGTCCTAATGCGTATCTAGCAACATAATGTTTTGATATTGAGAAAATATTCAAACTTACTTAAAAATAAACAAATAATAATCCTTAATACGAGAGTTATTATTTTTTTATCATAATCTCGTAAAATATACTATGTTAACACATTATAAGGTCGCGAGGTAGACAGTATAACTCACGCCATGATAAACCTATGAACGTGGAATTCATTTGAGACTTTTTCTACTCAACCCAAAAATAAGCATTTTCAATTACGAACTGCTACGACAGCAGAGATGTATGACTGATGAATATTAGTGTTTCTTGATTTCAATGATTTGAGGAAGAAAGGTAATAACCAACTGAAACATTACTTGGTACAACCTAGTGAAACTGTTCTATCAGTGTACTATTAGAAAATATATTTTATACATTCCACTATTTACATACATTCATTTATTTCGTGACCATGGCTTCAATTCATAGTTTTTCAGCATGATGATGATACTTTGTAGAGAAACTCAGGTCGTGAAATAATATTTTCATCCAAGATATTTCAATAAGTATTATTTTAGTCCCAGATATACTGAGGGTTCTTCACAAGAGCCATTCACCACAATGCAATTCGAATTCAACGCTGTTGGGGAAGACTTGTGTTGTGAAGTTTGGAATCACGGTCTACCGCTACAGTAATCTTGAGTCACGAGAGACGATCGTCAGAATGATGTTAAGGATGTGCGTTCTGCGAGGAGATGAACGATTCATCGATGGAAGTGGGACAAGTGAGAAAAACGATCGCTGAAGAGCCGCTTCAACGGCAAATGGAATTTCAATTTAACAGAGTTGGAGTTCGCGCCAACCACTGCCGATTTGGAAACAGAATAACGCTTTCAGGCCCCTGTTGCTGCGTTTTTTTTGGCGCTGAAAGCAAAATGCACGCTGGCATCTGAGAAAGAACCTACATAGTTACACAGAATTCGTGTAGAATTTATTGCATTTTTTGGGAAACTAAAAGTTAAAGTACTATGAGTTCCATTAGTGACCAGGAAAACCCGTGATAAACCCGTTATTTTACTAGAGAAACTTTGGGTACATCAGAACACACGTAGAGAAACGATGGTTCGTGGCTAGGCAAACTTAAATGGTGAATAGGCTTTAAGTTGTTTTATATTTTTATTTATAAGGCTTAAATTGTTAAGAATATCTCCATGAGATTTATTGGTTTCAAAAATTAAGAAAGGATATTCAACGAGCGGTAATGATAGGAAAACAGTTAAAGACATCATAGCGGAATTACACATCAACACGAATATCAAAACATATTTCATACGTCTGCGTATACAAACAAAAAGTTAAACATAGCTTACAAAGTGGAATTTTAGACTAAAGTTGAATACTTGCAGACCAAATGTGATAGATGGGCGCACTGGATGTAACACAAATAAACACTGCACAGGAGAAGTGCTGCTTGCTCACTCTACTGCTCTGCACACTTGCTAAAACGGACTGATCAGATAATGAACACGAGGAAGTTATTTTCGCTTATTAGCATAGCACTTGCGTCAATGATTCAACTGCATCGATAGGTGGATTTACCGAATTCATTTGGCGAGACACATTTAAGGCTTCCCTCTCTAAGGCTCCATATATTTCAATCCGATTGACGCTCCTAAGAAATGTTCTGATCCGATTTGGTCATAAATATTATTCGTATAAAACGTCCCGAGCATGAACAGATCGTAGATAAATTTCTAATAAGTTTATCACGGTAATTCACTCTTTAAAAATAGTTCCAAAGGATTTCGGCCTTTGGAAACTCATTTTTACAGTACAGGTAATTGACTTGATTGAAAAAATTCCAGATTGGGCATCAGAATAACGAAATCCATAATGAAAACCTTTCCAAGATATGTGCTCAGGTGTCTAACTTGGGTAGATTTCAAAATTCAAAGCTCGACGCTTGGAACTACGTTGCAAATAGGGCATAAAGTTACAGATGTTGTGAAAGCTAGGAGTTTCTTCGTCTTAGATGGTCTTTCTCCGGGGGAATCACGCGTCCAAAATATTGCCCTGATAATTTTACAGTTAAATGTTTCTGTTGTTTAGCAGCATACATTGGTTGGGCTGTCTGAGAGGATGAATCTTACGTATATCGAATGGCGACCCTAAATGTGCGAAAAAAATCATAAAATACATTCATGTACATCCACTTCCACAGGCTGGCCTCATGCAAAGAGATACCGATTGATTTTTTCATCCCTGTGATAAATTCAAACATTTAGTTCAATAATTTGAATATTCAAATGACGTACATTAACGGTCCATTCCACAGCTGTAAATTGTAAAGCCATTCTTAATTCAGAATAAGTCTGCACTTGTATCTTTTATAACAGAAAAATATTTTTTTCCAAATTTTTCATAAAACGATTCTTATTCATATGAACTCTTCAATGAATATCAATATGAACTAATAAAAAAAAGTAATTTTTCGATCAATTTTTAATAACCTTTTTTATTAAATGTAATGATTTTTTTCTTATGGTATATAAAGCACGAAAGTTAATTAAACACCGAAAACAAATTGAGCAAAACTGAATAATACAAAAAATCAACAGTTAAAAATAGCCACCAAACTAAACTTCCGTTAAAAATAAACGAGATTTAATCCAACACTAATAATATTAGAATAACTCCGTAATACCCAAAATATTGGACACCAAAAACTCCACTCCGTATTTTGTGCAATAGCTAACAAAAGACAATAAAACGGAACCAAAACCTCTGAAGGCATGCGCCCTAAAGTCACATGCTTATACTAATAGCATTGGACACCATCCCAGCGATTTTCCAAACGGAGTCCAAAGAGTTACTGAAACCTTACTTCCCTGGGCATAATCTCTTCATAGCGACAATTGACTCATGGAAGGAAAACCACGTTCCAGACAGCCGATTGACTAAGGATAACTACAGAAGGCATGATTCAGTTGACCGAGAATACGCCTAACCACGTGTCACTGGAACTAATCGCCAGGCCGAGTTAAAATCTAGATTGAAAAAAAGCAAAGGATTACTGTAGAGAAGAACGGACAGCCGTTTGTGGAGTACTAGGAAGCCAAAACCGATGAAAGGATTATTTCGAATTAATCGATGACCTCCCACGAATTAACCGAAGAGGACAGGAGCGAATTGCTTCCGCCGGCCTAACGTAAGGAAATAAATTCTAGAGAGCGGAGGGGGTTTCATCTATTTTATTTATAGGGGTTTTTAATCCGGAACTTTCGTCCAACGGCAAAACCATCCACGGGATTAAGATGACGCGGGAGAGAGAGATATGAGGAAAGTAGCAGAAGATAGAGTACCCGAGAGCGAGCGACCTTTAACGCGCATAAATCGCCCGTGGGCAACAAGGTGGCACTCAATTGCGCTCCCTAGAAATCAATGGCACATTGATATATTGATTTTGTATAGGGGCTATGGAGGCGCGGAGGGATTTGGAGGCGCGGAGGGGGATGGAACGTTCGGCCGGGAGCCGTCGGTGGCCGCGGGATTACAGGCTGGATGGACGTCACGAACAGGGATCACGGTCACCCACACTACTCTGCCAGAATGCCCTGATAATAACTTCTGGCTCAAGGTGTCACTCACAGGCCAGACCGCGTGGAGGCGTCGGCGGGGACCACGATAAATGTGCACCCACGTCAAACGTGACCAAGTAGCCGTCATTATTTACTGCGAAAGAGGAGTCCCACGGTTGTGGACATTCGCCCTGAGGGCCGGGAAAAAAACTATGAGTTGGGTGTATAATATTTACTCCATCGATGTGCGAACTAAGGGAACGGTATATATGGAATGTTTACTAGGTGTTACCCGTGAGATAGATGAAGAAGTCTAAGTTCATCTAACGCCATAGTAGACGCGAAATAAATCACTATTTTTCCTCAAAAAACGTTGAATAACGAGCAGTAATGATACCAATAAATTTTGATTCGTCAGTTCTCACATGCTGTGAGTGGGACTATAAAAAAGATTTTGTGTGAATAATCCGTACGAATACATTTCAGCTACCATGAAACATTAATTCGTTGCAAAGCTTGTAAACAGCTAAGCATACATATGATTCCAAGTTTCATAAACACAATGAATTATTAAAATAAAACTCGAAGATAGGCGAGGAAGGAGCATGGATGGTAATTCTTATTGGGACGTACGCTAGCCTATGAAGGGCTCACAAAGCAAGGGTATTTATGTGCAAGTTCTCCAGCCAAAGACACAAAGAAAAGATCGGTGAACATATTGAATATGGAGGTGGCATTGAGGTATTGCCAAAAATTTGCCTTTGAGGCAAAAGGTTGAGGTTGATCGTAGATAGGCAGCATTTGTGATAGGGTTTTGAGAATAATGAAAAAAATAGAGCAGATAAAGAGGTAGGAAAGCGAAAAAGAGAAACAAATGCCGAATAAGAGAAGTCGTCGAAGGGCGAAATTTGCAGAGGATATTTGCAGAGTGGATAGGTAGATATTGAGAAAACAAATTTGTATTTTTTCTTCACTTAATAACGTCAACTACCAACGACATGTAAGATCTATTATACTTCTCCATTTTTTCTGGATCGGTACTCTTCTGCGGATCTTTCCTTATATAAATACGAATAAGACTCGCACAGAACCGGGAAAAAAAAGACTTAGTTTCAATTAGCCTACCTCAAACTGCAGTACATCATACGTTTTCATTATAAACAACATAGATTTCAAGTTTACACTCCATAAGAATATCTAGCAAAACACTCCGCAAAAAAGAAATGCGTATTTTCATCTATTTTATATTTTTAAGCTGAATTCTCCATATACTCCATAACTTTACTCCATAACACACAAGAATGTAATTTCAAAATGGGACTCGCGAATATATCATTCGAAGGTTAAACTTACCAATGCAAAACAGTGAATTATGAAGATGGTTTGGCTTAAAACCCGAAACGGAAAACGGAAATGCCACAACGGAAAGCTTTTCTAAACTTCGAGGATTGAATGATCAAATTACCTTTTCCCGAGCTCTCATCATGTCCTCACAATAACAGCAATGATTTATTTTTCAACGGCTAGTGACAGCAATGCATTATCAGAACCCGATCGATTGCCTTCCTAATTGGAAAGGTTTTGATGAATAGGCTTCACTTGGAGGAACCCATACTTTCAAGGCAAAAGAATTTTGACAATAAGGAGAATAGACTGAAACAACAGGGAATTATTCCGATTTTTCAATGTTGGACAAGTATCTTTTTTGAAGCTTACAGTGCATTACCTCCGCGGAAGCACTCTGGACGTTAAAAAAAATTGTTCGTTGAATTCCATCGATGAACAAAAAAGCTAAAACAAGTTTTTTCGATTGGTAATGCATCGTAAATGATTAACAATGTCACTCATCAACTTCCAATTCAAACATTTCCCATATGTAAATAGCACATCCAGCTTAGTTAAACATGTTTCATATTTTTTACCAAAAATATAATGTCAATGAGGTTTTGTTTACACATAAGTTTTACTCATTTTACCCATTCATTGCATTCATTAAGTCTTATTAATAGCAGTAGGCTGCGATTTTGAAGAGCATATAGGCACAGTTTGTTATGGGGCTCTTTCTGTTGTTTTTGGTACTAGGAATTGAGTTTATTGGATTTTTTATGGTTTAAATTGGTACGCTCCATTTGTGTTTTATCCTGATAAAAATTTTCAAATAAATCTAACCGTTGGCGGATATGTAAGTTGTACGTTTTCAATTACCTATTTCCTCGAAAAACTCAAAGTCAATGCAATTAATTTGTCGAGGTCAACAACAGAATTTATACAAAATAATAACCCTAAAAATTATTTTATTAATTCAGCAATTCGGATTAACTGGGAATGAAAGAAGCTGGACGGAAAGCAGGTACAAAAGAACTCGAGAAAGCATTTTAAATTAAGGGAAAACTGTTGAGCTGTAAGGGAATACGGTTGAACATTAACACGTGAAAAAATTCTTGCGTGGAATGCTATCGGTTCGTTGAAAAAATAGATCAGACGAAGGCTTCGATGCATTGCGCTGGAGACAGAAGCTGAGGTTTAAATGGACAGAAAAACCAGGAGATAGAAAGTCTATAGTGGAGAACTACGAGCAAAAAGTAATCAAATGGATTGGCCTGGAGAGATATCGAAATCGCAAGGTAACAGGATGTAAAATATTAGGAAGGATCTCATTTGAGGGACCCAAGGCCAGAGCTAGAGCTAAAATAGAGGAACGTATAACGTAAGAAGAGAAACTAGGACGTGAGAAATAACATTTTGGATAGGGAAAAATGAAGGATTTCAGTCAAGCAAAATTGAACTGAATGAGGAACGTGAAAAGAAATAGAAAATTATTAATATCATATAACGTTATATTAATATGAAGCCTTCATTTGTTTATCTACATCCAACTCCCAAAACCTTTTTCGATCAAGAGAACAATCAAAAAAGAAACCATTCCCGCGCTTCACTTCTGGATTGCTCACGTCCTCGGAGATTTTAGCCGAGACTTCCGACGCCATGATTCAACAAGTACGCCCTCCCGAGAACGGACTTGGAAACACTGAGACAAGGCCAATAAATTCGCTATCCAGAGAGGAAAGGTCGCCACAGTTGAAGCGGACGAAAAACCTTCAAAATAAACGTCGTGCCTTAACGTATGATTCAAGACGGGAGAATATACTACGCTTGATATCTTACTACGCTCTCCAACCGTAGCACTCAAAGAGTCTATGAATGCCTCCGGATTAAAACAGCAGTCGATGTAAAGACGGAAGTCAATAGTTATGCATCAAATAACGATCGTTTTTATGTAAAATGAGATACAAATTCTTGTCAAAGAAAAAAGCTTAAAGTGAAAATAATACAAAGTGATCAGTAATCAATGTGTAACGGTTTGAAACACGCCTGCCGAAATATTTCTTCCATTTATCAACATCAAAGGTCATATTTCAACCTCCGTATACATCTCATTACATCATCCGTTATTTTTTCACTTCATTTTTCTAGGATATTTCGCGGGGAATTCACATGGGATATCGGAGAGCTACATACTACTTTTGCTAAATGTCAAAATAGGTCGACTCATAACAAATATATTCGTTTAGTATGAATTTCACATATTGAATCATACGTCGTCATTATCCAAATAGCTATAGCCAAGGTTATTTTATTAAATTGAAGTCTCAACTGTGCTTCATGTTTTACGTGTCTTTACTGAGAAAGTTTACTGATATTTATTTTGTTGCATTCGACGTAATCAAAAGAAACGGCTGTCGGAAAATATTTTACTCGAGAGCGACATAATTATGCTTTTCACTGTAATTGATAAATAAGTTTGATTATTAAAATAATAGACTCTGCCAATTAAAGGCACTAAATTCATTCCTGCTTTTAATTTCAATCTAACAAGGGAATTGTTCCAATTTGTAACATTCCTCAGAATCAAAAAGTAATTTAATTACAACTTCCATTGATTGACAAGCTCCATGCTGCGAGTTGCCAAGATAGAATCTATTTCAAGATGAATTCTATGCCAAGATAGAATCATATCTCAGTTGTCGACTCGAAAATTTCGGTGCCCGGATTATGGCGTTTTAATATAAGCATAACGACTCAAATTTTCATCTGAACATTGCGATGATACAAATTTCTTCTTTTTATTTAAGTCATCAGTAAATATGACGGTAGCATGTGATAAAATCTAACCTAATTCAAAATTCCATTTCATATCATATTTTTAAAGTCCCATATAACGAAAATATATGGATTCATCTAACTGTGAACAAAATCAAGTTGATAAAATTGGTACGAAAATCAATCCGAATTTGTGAAATATAAATAGGCTAATATTTAATGTTTCAAACACAACATTACCAATTGATATTACGAGTATTTGCTGACAAAGGATGATAATGCCTACCAAGACATTTTATGTCTACTCGAATTCCAGCAAAAAAACGAATCAAATCCCTATCCGCAGGACATAACAGCAGAATTAGATGATGATACCATGAACTTAAGTCAGGCATTAGCCAATTCATATCGATCAGATCGAGACTTCCGGTAGCCGTGTAAAGTGAAAGACATTGCGCAAGAGAAATTGTACCCCACGCTGAGTTGGGAGGGAGAAAACCACACCTTGTTGCCTCACTGCATACCAAAAAATATTTTCATCCCAACAAAATACATGAACAGATAAGTAGTAGAGAAAATGTGACCCCACTCAAGATGCCGTTCATTCACGGGTCTGAACCAAGCACAGAAAAAATCTGAAACCCCATCCAGTCACTCCCGCTGCTTCCTCCACCCTCCTGCCACTTACCGAGGCTCATGGATATGTTATGTACGTACTTTCACCACGACCCTTCTCAGCCCGTTCCCTCTTGCCCCCATCGACTACTTGTCGTTACGGCCACCTGCCACGTAGGCGTGAGTCAATAAGGGCTCTCGAAAAAAAATACCAAGGGCACGTGGGATGTTGCCAAATCTTGGTCAGCTGGGGAATACATCCCTTTTCATTTAAAAAAAATATTTTTTCCCATATTTTTTTCCTCTTTTTTGCTTACGAGAGCTAAAATTCGGATTATCGAACGTGTGGCATCCCCTTCTCCCTTACTCCTATCACACCCACACACACACACACACAATCGCACACATGCGCACATACCAGACAATCCAAGCTCAAAAAGAATTTCCCATCCGTCTTTTTCTATCTTCCGGTCGAATATGGATTTTATACATTTTCGCAGAGAAATAGGGAGTTAAAATCGTCCCGAGTTCCTACACCGGAGATGCAGGCCTGACACCAACCACTGCTACGTGCAACCAATCGTAGTAAAAATAACAGTAGTTATGAGAATATACATTTCATTAATAATTATAAGGCGCCTTATCTTTAGTGACATTTCGAAAACCCATCCTTCCCAAGTACGTGATGAACGGCATATTTATTTTGCATTAGTCCGAAAACAGCACTTCGACCTTTACATCGGACTTAGAACATTGATATAACAATTTGACAAGTACATACACCCAAGCCCAAGGTGGAGGAAAAACCACCTATACGAGAATCGAACCCGCAACCTCTGGGTTGGCAGACGAGGAAGCTGTTTTATTATTAGGTAATCTACCGGTTAAGGTAGGTTTTTAGATGGACACAACTATCAAATAAATATTTTGTGACTCCTAACAAAACCCAATCCAGCAACCTACTCTACATCAGGTCCCTCTTCATCTCTGTGTACTTCTTTCCTCCCTTCATCCCGTCCAACATCCCTAATCTGCTCCTGCCCTTTCCTCGTTTGCCTAACATTCTCCCCTCTATTACCTTCTTCAACATTCCACTACCGCTCAATACGCCTTTCATCCATTTTTCCTGCCTCCATAGGATTTCGAGGAAGTTATTACAAAGCACCAAAAATATCGACCTACATTATTCATAGCCTGTATAAATAGCCTAAATAATAATAATTAATTTAAATGTTCGCTTAAATTCAAGGTGGTTCTAAAATGGAGATCATTTTGGAAAACATACCTAATCGACCCACATGTATTTCTTCACTGAGGAGCAACGTGAGAAACAACGTGAGAAAAAAAATATATATATACATAATATCTTAAAAAAGAATATTTGGTTTCATTGATCAAGAAACTATCCAAATTGAAGTCTAAAAATGAATATATTTTCGAAAAAAGACCGTAGTCATTAGGCTTGATGATAGAAAATAAAAACCAATATATATACATTAACTAATTTGAAACAAATCGTCATGGAAAGACAGCCGTACTAACATATTCTAAAAACCGCTTTACAGAATAGAATTTACAGTGTAATAATATCAACATTTTAGTTGGAGCTGCTCATTTCTCTTCCGACTCCTTTTCTCACGTGATTCCGCGTGCCTCCCAGGAGAGAGACGACTACTTTGGGAAGGGCCGATGCAGCGTCTTTACTGTGGACGTACATTTACGAGTGCTGTACGTGCAATATAAGTTGCATAGCCACGAAATTAGAAACATCCAATTCTGTCATAAATGTTTCCGAGCCAATCACTGTGTGATAGCGGGAGCTTCACGAACGGAGATAATGGAATGAAAGCAGTCAATGGCCACAGAAAAGTGTCGGAAATGTATATATAGATTTAATATACTGCGATCGATTCCACAAATGTTTGCTTTCCCCAAGGAGTAATAAAGTTTCAAAAGATGTACAAAAAAGTTTTTATTTTGTCTCAAGAGCGAGCTTCCCTCTTTTATTTTGGCTTGGTGGAATCCAATTGTCCAGTGGTTCCGAACATCTGCCTGCAGGAAACATGAAGTAGGTCGGAACATTTTAGGTTCCGTCCACTCCAAAATAATGAAAACTCGGCTTTACTGGGGAAAACTTCAAAGTTTGCACGGAAAATAATACGACGTTCATTGTGTATTTATCGTGTGACTTAATCTTTGCATGCTGGGTGTTTGTCGCTACCGCTTCCGTCCAGTTGAAAACGTTGGCATGCAAACATGGGAAATTCTAATTTGCAAAATAACTGTTCTGTGATTGAAAATGCTTCTATCTAATTCTTCACGAATTACGTGACGTTAACTCAAAAGATGTTCAGTTCCGTCCTCATGACGCTACTAGATACATGCACTGCGTGATGATGTAAACTATGAGTATTAAACTCTACGAGAGCGTAGTATATGCTCGTATAAAAGCAAAAGGCTGTTCCGAATAAATTTCTTTGTCTCGAGAGAAAATGAAAGAACACCGCGTATTTATATCCCGACACTATAAATTCGTGGCAATAGCTTTTACTGCCGAATTCGTACAAGTTTACCTCAAACTGCAATTCAAGCGGAAGACAGAATCTTTCTAAGTTTAATTAAAATTGGCAATTTTCAACAAAATATTTTTGTGGAAAATTGCCAATTTTAACTAATCATGATATTCCACCATATCACGCCTGAAACGTCTTTTTCTTTCCAAGTTTGTTCACGTATTACTGTACGGAGAGGGGAACTTAATTGCTTAAAAAAACGTAAAATACTTAAGAAACCATTTAAGTTTCCATTCAAAGGATTACAAAATTCAATTATTTCATGTCTGATAAATTTTCCCTACTTCATTTGCCGAAGACACTGTGGCTGTTGTTGACAAATAACAATTCTATGATTCCCGCTTTACCCGAAGAAGAAAATAAATGAAAACTATAAACGTTGCTGAGTGCAGCATCAAGTTCTTTAATGGATGGTCCACGGGGGAAACGGGGCTTCGTCCAAACGAGAGACGATGCTTAACGAATAAACCATTGGAAACTTTCTCCTTTAATTTAAATTTCACAATGGGAATGGAAATGTGGACATTACTATATGAAACCGTACGCAATTAGTGACAATTATGGCTGGAGAGTGACAGTGAGCACACCTCAAAAAAAAAGAGCAGAAAGGTAACCAAGTAAATGATTTTATAACTTACCAGTACTCTTTCACTCCAGGCGACTTTTATACTTTCATTTTATTTTCACGACGGAAATTGGGCATCAACGCAATTAATGTAACAGGCATTAGCTCGCTTTTCCTTAAATAATAAATATATCCCCCTCACCATGAGATTCGGATGATAATTAAGTTTTCATGAATTAGTGAATGAGATGAGCGATAATTACTCCTCATAACCTCCCTGAATCACTATGCGGTGCAGTCAAAGATCAAGAACCAATTATAGCTCGGTTTAATGCTTTTGGTCGGTGTGGTTAAGTGGAAAATCGGCTTGAAAATTGTGAGGGCAGAAACTAGTGGAAGTTTCCTACCAACTCCGTATCAAAAATGCTCCGTTATACTCTTTACTTACACCTCTACACACCCACCTTTTAAGTGGTTTTCTTGATACTTTTTGTTGTCCATCCACGCAAGATTGAAACGGAGGGGACGACAAGTGACACAAGTGGGTGACGAAATCCGAGAGGCAGCCCTTTCTGGGGAACGATCGAGGTAGAAGCCAAAGCGCAATATGGGGAAGTCAACAGGGAGGGGGATTTCGAGATTGTGAAGACGCTTTTAAATCCTGGGGTCGGGGTTACTTCTCTTCCCAATTTATCAAGTGTCATTTGCCACTCAGCATTCTCAAGGGTAGCCTACTAAGAAGCTGAGCATCACAGATTCAAAACTCTTCGTCACCACCACTGAATAGACCCTAGGATTGATCTGAAGCAGCTGTTTACTCAAGTTTTTCGATAGAAGTGATTCTTGAACATAGGACACTCGTCTCACATGGAGGAGGGGGATAGAAAATGCTGCCTTCGTCACCTCATGACCTATATGATAAAAAAAAAACATTTGTCGACGAAATTAACTGAGTGCGGAAATTTTATTAAAAATCTGTTTGTCTATGTATATTTTAAAGTTGAAGTCCCAGATTATATTCTAATTTTTCAGAATTTACTTATTCATTTTTTTTTAAATTCCATCCAAGTGAATAATTACCGTTACATGAATATAATGTTTCATGAAAGAAATTACAGAAAAGGACAGATTAATTGCAAGTGTTTGGGCAACAAGAATAGGCTTCAACAGTTTATGAATTACCACTCGTTTCATCAGAAAACTAAATGATACTTATGTAAAGACATTATTTACAATTGGAAACTTTGATTTTTATTCCACGCAATTGATTAGGACATCGCGATCGAGCAGATCCATAAATATAATTACTCTCATGTACATGGATGGCACCAGGGAACCATTTTACATAATTTAATGAATGATGTACGTAATTAGTTTTTACTCTCTACTAAGAGGGGCATCGAAATCTTTGACACAATAGGTTTGTGTCTCTGGAATCACTTGCTTGGAATATTGGATTTCTATTGCAATATAAAGTTAACACGAATACATATTCACACTTAAATGTAATGGAAATACCACAGCTTCAGCACAGGCTGTAATTATGCCTTGATAAAACCGTTGTCGGTGTATTGAATTATTTGTGTAAACTGACTTGTGTCGTCCTTTTAATAAAAAGGAAATCGTTGGGATGTTGCGGTGAGAGATTGACAAAAATTTCTTGGGAAACTCAGGTTTACAGGCTAACCGTTTTCACCTACATAATTTTACTTCTAATCCTTCATTATTTGTTTCATGCATCTTATTCTCAGTCTGTCTCTGAAACTCTTCCAGTTCGCTTTTTCATCGACAGCTGTCTTCATCGAGTCATTTTTTCTAATAATGTGTCAGATTAAAATCCAGATTATGGCAAGAGTTGTCGGCTTGGACTGGTAAATACCTTTTTTGAGATGTTTTTGGCAGAAATTCTAACGATATCTATGAAACTGCAGAAATAAGCTGAATCATAAAGTGACAATTACAATCAGGAGCTCGCTCATTTAAGAGTAAACATGAAAGTTTCTTTTTTTCATGAACCACGCCCACTTATGTGTGAATTACAAATCGACCACCGATTTAATTCGATACTTGAACGCACAAAACCCATTCTCCATCCGTCCGAATGCGATAACTTCGATTAAATCGGTCGGATCGGACTATTTAACGGTTTTACGAGTGCACCTTTATTATTTATTGTTTTCCCTGACAATTTTAGAGAGTATTACTTTATTAATTGATGAAAAATTTATTCAAACCTGAAAAATCTATTCTTTTTTATCAGCGTTGCCACCATGACAACAAAGGTCTTCCATGTTGAGCCAAATTTGCATTCTATTCGACTGAAACACATTACTTAAAAATTTAATCCTCCATGTACTTAATTGTACTCCATCTGGAAAATCTATCCCATAAAAATGGATTGGCTACATATAAACTCCCATTTGTGTCTCTATCTAAAAGTTTTATATTACTAGCGATGTTTACCGGCGAGATCCGAACAGATTAGAGATTTAATCGAAATAATCGAATGTGCCCGGAAGGCAACCGGTGCGACAACTGCTCCATTCGACGTATAATCCATACGGAACTTTTACAGGGATGGGTATGATGCATATAAAAGTCCCACTTAGCAAGTTGTAGCCTACACACGAGTACACCTGGCTGAAAATCACCGCTTAAGCTACCATCCTCTTCAGAATACATTTCGGTGCACGATTATTTTTTCCCCAACCCTTCGCAGCCAATCTGGAAAGGGCCTGGGTTGAATTTTCAAGCGTGAGTCGAATTTAAACCGCTGCGAGGCATCAAGAACGTCCTTTGGAGAGATCGGAGGGAGCAAAGTGGAAGGGGAATGTTCGGTGATGGAAGGGAACAGACGAGGGGGAGGCGAATTGGAGGTAGAGGGGGGGGGGTGAAGAGAGGGACCGCGTGAGCCCGTGGTTATGAAGTTTGCAGTTTGGTGTCTGATGGATCGCGTCTATTCGGATGACGTCACTTTCAGGAGTACCCGGCGGGCGTTGACGCATTGGTGTCACTGACAAGCCCCGGAGGAAGCGGAGAGGAAAGAGAGAGAGAGAGGAGTGGCGAGGACGCTCGCATTTTTTTCCATCTCTGGCAGGAAAAATTATGATAGCATAAAAATAAAGAGGGGATTTGGCCCACGAATTCCAGAATTCCTTCTGGAGACTCGTGGAAAGTTAAACTAGGGCAGAGGATGATGTCTGAATCTAAGCATCGCAGACGATGTGGACGGAATATTAAACAAGATATCGATGTATCCACCAAATTTACTTAAGCCGAATGTCATTTCTTCCGTCGTCGTAATTACGACGTCGATATACTAAGCTTCGAACAAGCTCAGGAACTGACTGATCGATATCGAAAGGAATACCAAAACGACTAAACTTCAACTCAACTTAATCGAGTCACATTGCAACAATTTCAGAGTGTAAAAATCATTCTCCTTCCGATCAAGGCGAATAATTTTAAACTCTGAAATTGTTGCATTGTAATACATATTAACGGATGACTCCACTGTAAAATTTACTGTCACGCTATCTCCCGTATTTTCTTGGAATTTGAGTTATGTTCAAAACCAAAGCTAACATTAGTGCAACAATAATGGTGCAATGATGAGGGCACCAAAACTAATTAAAATAAATTTACTATAAATAATTGGATATATCAATAATATTTTTAAATTGAGAAGCAAATAATAAATAAAAGAGATTCAGTTGCGCTGTTTAACATGATAGCCTTAACTATTCAATCAAAACAATCACCGGGATGAGGATTCAATGGCTTAGTGCGATATTTCTCGGACGACATACTTTGCTGTCGTAATACGAGTCGTACTCAACAGCTCTAAAAGAAGTTATCACTCATGATTCATGACCATGAAAGAGTTAGGTCATCCCAGCACCTCTTTTCCGAACGTAGTTATTCTTTCTCTTTAATCACTGGGATATTACAGATGGCGTTGACGATTCTTATTATGGATGAGCTCATTTTCTTTAACCAAATTCGTAATACTTTTATGACTGAGGAAAATGACAATGCTATAACAGGGCGTAGACCATATTTTTCAATGATCTTTCAATGTTTCCCAACCAAATCGATCTCTTTTAAAGGCTTGGCTTTTTTAAATCCAGGAGACTCATCAAAAGCATAAATTAAGCGTCGAAAAACTTAAATCATAAAAGCATCAGCAGCAGTAGCGCTCCAATATATTCCATTGTGAAATTCTATAGAGCTACAATACATTCCATCCTGAAATTCTTAAGGGCCAAATATCTATCATATTTTACCAACCTATTCAAGAACTTCACAATCAAATTTTAAAGGAAGAGCGTGTAGAACGTGCTGTAAATAGAGTGGATGATTTGAAAGCTGCTGAAAAGAGGCAAGCCCAAGTTTAGATGGAAGAATAAAGTGGAAGAGAATCCGGGGGAAAAAGGGTGTAAAGGAGCGGAAGGCCTGGATAGAAATAGCACTAGGAATAAATGGAGGAGAATGATCAAAGATGGGAACGTCGGCCCCGTTCGCAAGGGATTAGGCTGAGGGAAAGGAGAAGATTTAAGAACTTTCCATAATGGAGCCATCGCATCAATGAAGTGTGGATTCGGTCTAACCAAAAAATCTCATAATTACACGTTACTACGTCTGGCTTCCCTAAAATACCAGGTTTTCCAAAAGAGTCGCTTCATCTCACAAACTTTTTCCGATTTATCGCTCTTGTTTACAATCCTCACATATGCATGTAATCTACACGAAAATTGCAAAGAAGTAGCTTTTGTTTTGATATTAATGGACAAAACGGCGGTTATTATGAAAATTATCTGATTATTAGGACCGGAAATGTACAAAGCGAGAAGACTCCATCAATCACATAGAGCTTGAACAAAACCTTGTTCGACAGTACGAGAAACAAATAATCCCATTTCGCGAAAATGAACTGGTCCCAAAGAGGTCTATTTAAAAAAACATTACTTCCATTGTGTCATATCAGTCATGGAATCAGAAAATAAAATAAAATTAGAAATGAAATAAGGCACAGCATGAGAAAATTAATCGTAAAATTGAATTCGTCTTGAAGAAAACGGTTATTATGAAGATTTACTAAACCTGTGAGAGCAACTAGATGTCATTTTTTTCAATCATTATCAGAAACTTTCATCTGCTATCACCTCTAATGGCAATTTCAAAGAAATTAGTCCGTATTATACCATATCATTTATTAACCATGCAACATTTCAGCTCTATAATGTAAAATCTAAATATTGCCGCAGTACTTCATGTAAAGTAACGTCCTAGTCCAGTGAGTAGAGCAATTGGCTACTGACCGGAGGACCTGGGTTCGATTCCCGGGGACGACTATGGGCATCCTCAGGTTCATCCAAGGTGTGGGGCTTTTCGAGTACCAGACCTTCCTGGGAAATCATAGGGAACGCAGGGAAAGGAACCCACCTACCCAGAAGTGTGCATTCCACAGGCCGTATGGGGCTCGCATTATAAGGTGGCACCTACCCACGCCAATCTTAGAGGTGATAACTGTGTTTGGTGGACTTCATGAACTCCAACGATTAAGATGATTTTGACGGACCGACTAAACACCATTTAATAGAAGGGATTATTCGAGTATTCAGACAACCATAATACCATAGTTTTAAGGAATTTCATCCGTAATTAATTATTAATTTTATTAACCTAGAGGACACATGAAATAACATAAAACGTATAAACTTTCTATCTCTACCATGACCCTAATTTTGAGTATCAATAATTTTGGTAGTCAATGTTAACTTATTAATGACATAAACGGATATGTAAGGATGTTTTAAGAACTATAAAGGAAGACGTGAAATAAATATACTGAAACAAAGAGGGACTATTGAAAAACACAATTCCTCAGATTATATGCACATCAAAATGCAGCAATTTGCGAATGTACGAGAAAATCATTCTCGTAAAAAATCATTCATCATGACCAGGATTCAAAACCTAACTTTTCGTTGTCCAGACGAGTGCTTTAGCCAGTTAAGCTAGCAAGGCGTCCAACTCTGAAAATTGTTGCATTTTAATGCATATTAGCGGATGACTCCGTTAAAGTTACTGTCGTGGGAGTCTTCCGCAGTTCTTCGAATTTATATGTACATCGTCTAAATAGATGGTCATGCACTCGTACATAAAAAACAATATTTACGTCCCTTATAGTATATTAAATTGCCATAGATTTTAAATTTCCGCAAAAAATTCATAGAAATAAATAAATTAATATTTATGGAAGCAATGTATCAATTTTCTCATCTATGGGAAAATGGATAGCGTTCCAAACATATTCGAATGCGGATGGAGAATTTAATCAAAGCTGAAAGTCAAAATGGAACGTACACCTGAACCAATCAGATTTTAAAAATTTAAAAAAACTACATTTCTATTTTTTAAATGCATCACCGACACATAATTTTATTTAATTAATCAAATAAAATTTTTCCCAAACACATTGCGATAAATATGCATACCGTGCATAAGATACACATGGTACATAAAGATTATTGCACGAAACACAAACCATACTCAAGCCCCCTTTCTAATTTTACAAATGACTTTTCTTAATGTATTGTAAAAGTATGGCATGCAAACCCGTATATTCCTCAAAAAAGACACGTAAAAGTGAAAGCTCGGTTTGTATCAGAGTTTAATATAATACGCACGCTCAGTATTTAATTGAAAAATTTTATAACATCTATTCAGGGGCATTAGTCTGAGCAGTCACTTGTCTCTAGAGAGTGCACTCTATCTTCGATAAGTTGTTTATTCAAAGCATCGTAAATTGAGTACCATATTCGAAATGGTTCGATTCCATGAAATAATTTTACATCCCTATAGCAATAATTTTAAAAAATATTGTCTTAAATAAACCATGGTTGTCCATCAGGTTACGTAAGAAGATACTAATTCAAACAATTATGCTTAAATTTGAAGTAAGCAGGGATGAAAAAAATAATAATCTTTTATTTTTATAAATAAAAATGGTGAATATAGTTCGAAAATGCGCTTCATCATCGAAATAGTTTTGAATTTATAGTACGTTTGTCCTCTCATGAAATATGAGTGACTACACAAAAAGTTTACCCTTCTGAATCAATAACTGCTTGGTCCAACGTCCATCAAACCCCATTATTTACCACAAGGAACGTGTCATGTTTTTATCCCTAAATATAGAGTATAAAGAGAAATTTATACCCTGCATGAATATAAAACAACCATTTACTCTGCCGATGGAGTGGGAACACGGAACGATGGCAATAGAGGTGATGCATCATTTTAACACATTGGTCGGAAAGGTTTCAAAAAAACTAAGGATTTAGTATAAAAAACACTATTCTCGCAACTTAAGCCTGTCATAACGACCTTAATCAGTGCTAATCCATTAATTGGCAATACTTAGGTAGATATATATATGGTTCAATTAACTTTAAAATGGTTAATGTTTATTCATCTAAAACATTTTAACAGTTCATTTTATTAAATGAAATAAAAAGACAAAGAAAATTGTATAATCGAACTCAATATTAGTCCAATTTTAATAGTATGATAGCCATTGTAAAAGATGTTCAGTGATTTCACCAAAAATGTCCCGATAGAGACTTTTCGCTGCAATTGTTTACTGATCAATTGATGTACGAACTTTAAACGTTTAAGACCATTCACTTTAGGGTATAATTACTAATTTAATGCCAATGTGGTGCCAAATGTTTAATAAAATACCTAATTCGTTGGTAAATTACAGTAAGTGTGTGAAGTATAGGATTCAAAGATTTTTTTCGGGTAAAACCTGGCTGTACGTTAGAAGGATGTGGCCACAAGTCAAGTGTAAAACTTTGACCTAAGAATTGAGGGTAGTTAAAACGGCACTTCAAAAAAATTTAATTCCTTTGGCTGTACACAGTTGATGTATGTATGATTCAACATCTTAGTCTCCACTCCAATGTTCAAGAAAAACAAGTCGTGAATCGGTAGAAAGAAATCCAGAAATATGCACAAATTGGGAGGGAATATGGTAAGCCTTTCATTAATACAAGATGGAAGCTAAAGAGAGGGTTGGGTACATGTGAGAGATTTTTACATACTACGTAGCTTTCGTGGTATGAGAAAGAATAAAACTTACTATTAGACAAGAAGATCCAGACTTTGACTTACCAAAATTAAACAATGATTCTTCAAATATAAAGATGCATTGAATGAAGATAATAATGATGGATAAACCTTTTCTTTCATCACTGATTGAAGCTTGATGACTGAAGAAGAACTTTCACACATTCAAATGCTTGAATCACCCATTGGAGGGCATAGGATGATGTAAACCCTACCTTCACGTAACAAACAAACATGGGGGTTTCTGTTTTGGTGGTGGAATCTATCATGCATAAATATATTAATGGATTCCTATAATAGAATAGAACAAAAATTAACTACATGAAATCAGAAAAATGAAATTGCTCGCCCTATGCCCGAGAGTACTATCCATGACACAGTTTGTTAGTACCGAGGACGATTTCAAGTTAAGGAATTAGTTTCACTCGTCGGCAAAACCATTAGTCGCCTGCTAAAACCCCTCCCAGAACACGTAGCTATGGTGCAAGATGTGAATATCCACACGGAGTAGCATCTGCATTGTGAAATTACCTTAGATAATAATTAATTCATTCATAAAGATGACTCATTCCGCTCGAAAATTGGATGACGATGATATCCTGCGGAATATGCAATCTAAAGCACATAACTGAGTTGAGTGTAACCTATTAGTATCAGGGGCGAAGACGCACTCAAATGACTGAATATGAACCCACAACGGCGAGGGTAGGAGGCGAGCTCTTATTCGAATTAAGGCTCGGAATTAAAAATGCTGAAAACAATTGTTATTTTCTTCCATTGTAGAGAAGCCTTAAAAGTAGGCCGGTTGGAATGAGCTGATTATAAACCCGATCTCTTTGAATAAGAACCCTCACTTTTATGAAAAACTTAACTGTGAGCAATCAAGCATTAACTCTCACGAAAATTCGAATGGTATTTTAATATTATCAACTGCGTGAAAACCATGGAGAATCAAGGCGCATGACATGTGAAAGCGTGGGAAATAAATGGAAAGACTGAATAGGAAGGAAATAAGAAAGGTAAAATTTAGACACACACGAGGATAAAATAAAGAAGAAGAAAGGTACAGGAGTGCGTGTGTAGAAAAATATATACTCACATATTCAAACACCAAATCCCGCCATATTCATTCAAAAGGAAATATATATAAGGCGTCTCAGATTAGAGCATCCTCCCGGCAAGTTAAAAGATCCGGTGTTCAAGTCCCGGTCAAGGAAATATTTTTGCGCTTGTGATTTGCCTGATTCCGCCTTCTCCCCCTCTTCTGTGTTCGTCCTTTATAAGTGTTCCTATCCCTTTTCCTTCTCTCTATTTCCTTGTGAATATATATATATATATATATATATATATATATATATATTTATAGATGATTTCTTCGAAGTAACAAGGAAGTGTTGAATAAAAAACTTAGCATATCTTATCTTCCGAAGAAGACGGAGTTCGAGTCCGTCGAAATTATCAAGATATTATTGTGAGTGTTCTTTTTGTGTTCTCGTGCTGTGTGTTACTGTATAAATTTTATATATAAATATATATATATATATATATATATATATATATAATATAAATGGACTAGTCGACACAAACACAGAAACACATAAAAGAGGGACCCAGTGAGTCCCTCTTTTATGTGTTTGTGTCGACTAGTCCATTTACATTATTGTGCACGTCCGTGGGATTTTCAAAAAAGTGACAACAGTGTTATACATATATGAGAGTTTGGGTGTACACATATGTGTGTGTATCTGGGTGTTTATGTGGTTGTGTATATATGGTTCAGAGACATAGATATCAGTGTTAATTTATCACTTGGTTCAATTTTAGCATAAGAAATCAATAGTTAATTACACATGGAGAATTATTATTCAGAGAGTACAAAGTTAACTTTGCTGCTTAAGTGATTACTAGAACGGCCCATCACTTCAAGACTTCTCGCAATAAATCCATAGTTAATTCGTTAAGCGCAACAAATTACGCATCATGTAATTATCAAATCGCTAGTCGAATATACGAGATATCGTAGATACTCGTAGATATTTTTATCGATACGTACATCCAGATAGTAGTTACTAATTATGCCTCTAAATAGTGTCCTTAATAAGGAACCATTTCACTGCTTAAAACTAGAATTTTTGGAAATGATCGAAAGGATCAACTCTTATCGTAATTTCAATAGTTATCCTTAGAACAAGATCAATCAAGATGGAGTCCTGAGTTTCACTTTTTGAGCGTTACTTTACTACTTTAAATTCTTAAAAAAGATATTCGGTACGTAAATCACCACATTCATGCATTCATTTCGCATGTAGGTGCCTCCTCATTGCTTGAATCTGGGGAAAACTAGAAATTCAGGATGCACGAATGGCCGGACACTTGGTCAAATCCTGCGAATTCAACCTTTCTCAAGGTATTGCGTCTCCTTCCGATTGAACCCACTCGACTATCTTTAGGGCGCAGCCACTCTTTCCACACTTTAAACCACAATCTCCATGTTAAGATATTTTTTTCCCGTCCCATGATTAAAATCGTCCCCAAAGAAAGAAGCCCTCGGATTACCGGCCTCGCCGGGGCCCGCGCAGTTTGAGCAGAACGGGATTTGGGTCAGCAGCGGTTCGATAAAGACTGGAAACGGCCCCGGCGTGGTCAAAAGGGGAAGGGAGTTAAGGGTGGAGGCGGGGAGAGGGGGATAAAGGGGCAGATGCCAAGTATAACGGGAACATTCAGACTCATTACCTCAAAGGAGTCACCTTCCGCGGTCAAAATGTAATTGGAATAGCCCAGAATTTTTGGAGGCAACCCTTCTGTCCCGCACGGCAAGGCGGAGAGGGTATAATATTACTGCCTTCGGTATTAAAATTCAATGAAACTGAGCTTAACCCAATGAAAAATATCCTCTCGACTCCACGCGTGGTAAACCATTCGTCAATAAAATATCAACGATGGTCGTCGTCGTGTTGAAAAATTGAATTAAATGTTTTTCAAAGAGTTTAATTCTAAAAACCTGTGTGCCAACATCGAGGTTAAAAAAAATTGGAAAAGATACAAACTTAATTATTTCCCGCGAGGGGTATTCATCGATGAACTGCCTAAAAATGGGGTTTTCGGTGACGGTGCAATAGTCATAGGGAGGAGAGAATGCTGCTGAATCCAAATGAAAAGGTCCGGCGATCGAGTGAAATAAGATTTACAGGGGAGTAAGGAGCAGTTTAGATATAATCCGAATTTAAAAATACATTAAGAAAAGCAATAAGAGGCCACAAGATTCAACGATATCTTCCGCTGGCAGTAGAACAACAAGCGAGTTCAAATTGGAGAGATACGAAATAAAAATATCCCACACATGACCCTAGTACATATTTATGCCTCGTCCGACCCCTATGTGTTTAAGCTCCCAAGTCGAAATAACTCTTTAAAATCCTTTTCCATCGAAGAGAAAAGAATTATGAGGGGCTACCTGCGTTAATACGTAAACCATAACCTGAGTGACGCCACGCAAAAATATCAAATTTAGATCTAGGGCATGGAAACACCCCAACTTCTCCGTAAACAATTAAGAACTGTTATTAGGATCAAGAACTAAGCAAATCACAAAACACGCATTTCTTATATGTATTTCCTCTGACGATGGAACATACGGCAAGGGAAGAAATATTTAAGAGGCAAAATTCCCAGTTGTGTTGGAAAACGTGCCGGCGTCAAAGAATATAAAATCCGTAATTGTGCAAAATAAAATGAGCACTAACTTCTCCGAATGATACTCCTTATGAATAAAAATACCACATGTCTTACGCCTTTCTCTTTTCTTTCCAAGAGCCAAACTCGCTTTGGATTCGTTATAATTAGCAAGAGGTCATGAAGGCTGTGTCCTTTCATTCGACAACATATTGCGGGACATCATTTTTTCTAAACGTGTTCTTACCGCGACTCATAGATTTAAAACAATTCAACTTCGTTATTTTGCGAAGGAATTTTAAAAGTTCAACTTAAACATGACCTAAGTATTTGTACTTTTGAGTTGTTGAATACTATATGTGGACCAAATTTTTAAAAAACACAGACAATCCTATAAGACCGACTACCTATGATATTTTTAATTCGTCCTAACATGACGAAATTAACACATTTAAATAGTCCTATTAAATCATAGTAATGAATTTCACAAATCAAAATAGAGGAAATATTCCAGTAACCAAAAGTTTAGATCGTTTAGATGTGAAGAAAATTTCCTGGAAATAAACTGCATGTTATTTGAGCGACGCTCGCTATTCACTATATAGCGACTTTTTCTCTTGGTTTAACTTAACAGTATAAGAAACATTGTTCCATAAACTGTTAACTTTAAGCAAAATACGCAATAGATAAACGGAAATATTTTTTACATTACTAAAGAAAGGAGATACTTTATACAAATGGTCAACCCAGATAAAAATCGCCGGGACCGAGTAAAAGGTATCTCTCGGTCCAGATGACTTGTTTCTGAGTCAATCGATTATATAAATCAATATCTTTCAGCGGGGATGGAATATGTTCGCTACTACGTATCCTCCAGCCTTTTCTTACTACCCTGAATAACTGAAAATGAGTTCAACCCAGTGGACTGTGACTTCTTGGTACCCCAAGAATTGCTTAACTTCGAGTAACATCACATACAGATGAGCTAAATCATGCGAAATGCATGATTTCAATTTCTAGCCAACTGCTTGGAGAACATAGCGGATCTGAGCGTTACTTTGGAAAGCGAGAGCTCCGAATTTTGAGGGACGTCTTTTATCCTGGAACAATAAATTGTAAAAAAATTAGTGCAAAGCATTACTCGGACTGGGTAATTCACATAATGATGCACTTATCCCAACCAAATCATATTTATATTCGCTTAAGTCACATATCTGGTAGAAGATTACCCATTTAATTTAATAAAGAAATTTAATAAAAATAAATAATGTATTGAATTACGTACAAGGAAAAGAGGGCATAAAAACTTAAATGTTTTGTGTCTACGTATTCAAAAGCGGTTGCCATCTCACTCGCGGCAGTGGGTCACCAACTTTTCCGACACTAATTTCCCATTGAATTTTCATTTTCATTGCGGATTTTTTAATCAATTTTTCTAAGTCAGCACCTGAATTTTTAATACACTCCCACACATTTTCAAAGTGAGCATGGATCCGAACCCTGATTAAAAAAATAATATTACGTCGCACAAAACTTATCATTGCAAAATAATTCCTCCGCAACATGATTGATTACTTATGCAACAGCATTCCGGGAATCGAAAACGGAGTACAAGTGAGAATGAAGAACTAATTAATATTGAAAAAATTCGGAATTCTGCACGTGGAGAGATAAAAAATAATTCTTTCAAAAAAGAAAACCCTGTGCCTCGTTTTCTTCCATCAAAATGGAGTTCTTTTGTGCGACGACAAAGTCATCCCCTTTAAAATCACAACATGGAGGCGCTCCCAGGAGCTTTTGTTATCGAATCAGTCAGTCGCAAGGAGGAACGCGCGGGGAAATAGGAACGAGCCGGGATGGAGCGAGGAAAGTGGAGGGAGCAGCTTTCCCTTTTGTGGTCGAAAAAATCACATATTCCGGGGCTCCAGAAAAATAATCCCCACCGACAACATACGTTCAGGGAGGGAGGTAAGCCGTGCTCGAGCTACACGCTGAAACGAAACGGCTACCACGAAGGGCAGCCACAAGCCAAGTGCGTCCGAAAACCATACGCTTGATCTGCATCCGGGAAGAGTTATCAGTCACAAACTAAGACGGCGTGATGAATGGTCGGCTGGGTCGCGACTCCAATTACTTAAAGCGTGCAGACAGCTTTCTGTTCTCCCTACCGGAGTAATAATGTCGACAAAGAGAGGAGTGCTGCGGGATTGATTAAGGGTTGCCGAGGAAATCCATTAGCCGCAACACCACTCTTCCTGCGTGCGTGGTTCTAGAGGAACGAGGGCCCACACCCCCTCGAGTCACGTAAATGAGTTGGGTCGGGAAAGAAAGGGGCTGGAGGGAGACAAATTGTGTGTCGGCCATACGTCCTGGAACAGCTGTCTTGTGCTCTTGCTGGTTGTCTTGTTTTTTTTTGTCATTCGGCTACCGTGTAAGCACATCATTATACGATAATGATGCGGTTTGAATTGGATACGAGAAGAACTGAAGGAAGAAAACAATGAATATTTGCATGCAACAAGAAAACCGAGCCAGAAGTGAGCCGCAAAAAACATGAAAGTGGGCCAAAAAAAGGGAGAGCAATGGCTAAGTGAAAACTGTTGGATTCAAAATTGTAGCGCACCCAGAGGGTCCGGGTTCGAATCCCGGTGGCGTCGAATATTTTTCAGAGGTATCTCGATCCCCACTTGAAGTACTTTGTTGAGTGCACTTTGAGTGAGTACGTTGTCCGTCGGATGGGACGTTAAACTGACTCCTTGGCGCCTTTCGTTAAGAGCAGGCTAAAATGCCAACGCCGGGTTTCTCTTCACCCTTCACCCTTTCCTGTCCATCCCTAATGGCGCAAATGACCTTAGCTGTCGGTAGCCTACCCTAAATACTACCACTACTACTCAAAATGGTAGAACCGTATCCTTCAAAAGTGTGCTCCTCTGGTTATGGAGCTAGCGGGGCGCTAATGCTTGAACAGATTCCTCGAAACTTCCTTCGGCCGCTATCGAATGTTCTTATTTTATAAGCCTCAACAGAACTGTACCGCTCTAGGCGTAATGCGACGGGTCCGAAACAACTCCACAAAAATGCGCTTCAAAAAATATTTAGCTGTTTTTGTTCACATGAGTTTTTTTGTAAAGTGTTTTACATACGTAACCTGTACGTAAGTATAGTTTCATGATTAACTTAATAATCTGATGGCCGTGATACATTTTTGGCGAACGTATCGATATCTTCTGAAGGAATGGCTTTTCGTTCACTAAACACTGTCAGTAAGGTTATAGCCTCCTTAGTTTAAGATGAAATTTTCATGATCTCAAACAAAACATTTTTTCATGCATTGTCGCCGAAATTTGATCTAATGCGCATTTCGCCATGTTTTTCGCCACTTAGGTGGCTTGCCGTTGTTGAAAGCCATTTAAGTAAAATTTACGGCGGCAAATGGCTACCAATAGTTCATCTATTTAGCAGTTGGTCTGGAAAAGAGTAGACCGAGTAGTGTGGGCATTAAAAGAAAAACTCCGTCATATAAAGAAGCGTTTGCAGTGAGTTGGGAGTTGATACATGCGCCTTAATTTAAAGGTGTAAAGAAAAGACCATTACTTTGAAATATAGCGCCGTTTTGTTGCTTGTCTTTCGTTAGATTATCCAATGGAAACTTAAGGGTTCAAATCTAAATTCACCAGGAAAAAACAGGCGGCACATAGGTAGAAACTGCTCTTTCTCCACCTCAATTGCAAACACCATACAGATCTTGGTTCGTGTTGAGCTCAATTCTTACCAACCAAACCATCCTTTGCATTTATTACTGCAGTTTGATCGAGGTGAAAAATCTCTTAACGAGAGTTTGTCCAGAAAATTAAATTAAATTTCTCACATTTTCCATCTCGGTGTCCTATTTCAAGGAGGCATGAGTCGGGGGAACCATGGGGACGCAGATCAATATTTATACATTTTCGAATGTTAATTTCATTCATAACAATTGACTAGTAGCTTCGCATGTGCTGAGAAATTACAGTAGCATCAGTAATCAAGAAAATTGAATTAAGTTTTCAAAGTAAAAAAATTCATATTCAATCACATTTGAATATACGTTAACTAAAAATTTTAAATGTCCAAAAATATTCCAGGAAACATTATAAATTAAAAGTGAGTTCTGAGATTTTAAAAAAGGCAATATTTCCAACTTCTCGTCATACCAATCACACTTCTCAACCCGATGGTCGATATCTTAAGTAAGGACTCCAATTCATACTACTTAAGACCTTCGATAAGAGAATAGTCCCTCGAAATGAAAACTTTGCACATCGGGGCACTGGAAGGGGGTTCCTTTGCCTGGAGAATCAACGATTTATCAGGACTTTTGAGTACATAGAGCATGACACAAGATTTAGAGGGTGGTACGCAGTCAATACCCTGTCTGAATCGAAGACCCTTCGATCAGGATCCGAACAATTTACTCATTAAGTTTGAGTATACAGTAAAAGAATAAGAAACTAAAATCTTAATCCAGGCATTAATAAATAACTTCATATAATATATAACTTCATACGTAATTTTATTACTGATTGGAGAAGTCGGCTAATATAAATTCTTTAACATTGAAAGAAAAACCTGAGAACTCTTAAGATTAAAAGAGTCATTGAACCATATGTCTACCTGAAACAATATGTTGTTAAATGACATAATGAGTTATGCATATTTCAAATTTTTGTTACCTAGCGCAAGAAGCTATTAGAGATCGGTGTCAGCTTAAATTTTGCTGGTCTTGAACGCAATACTAAATCCAATTCGCACAATTTCTAAGGTTCATCGAAATAATAAAGCCAGGAATTGTTCAAATATAACCTGAAGCTTTAAGTTGAGGTGAAAAATGATATAAAGCATTGAAAATGTAGTCAAAAAGTACAGAGAGGGAAAACATTGCGTAAGATTTAACATAAAAGGCACGAAAAAAACAAATAACATTGTCTCGTGCCCTGAAAGAATCATAATATTCTAATTGAAAGCAATGAATATTTCCTTATTTTCAAGAAAAATCAAGGAATATTTATTATCGAATAGTTCATGAGGTATTCGGTCCATATGTGTAACATATATCAATATGTGTAACATATATACAATATATGTATACATATATCAGACATGCCAACTTTCAAAAATGAAAAATCGGGAGGACATGCCAACTTTCAAAAATGAAAAATCGGGAGATTTTTAGAAGTGTATCACGAAGTAATCACTTTTAATTACCACACTATTTGCATGGCACCTTAATCCCTTTATGACACTTTGCCAATTTTTAATGAATGTCACACTTTATTAACATGTTAAGCTAAGTACACAATTTTAACAGTTCATCAAGAACGTAAGAAGGAAAAATCGGGAGTCTCCCGCTTAAATCGGGAGAGTTGGCATGTCTGATATATATATGTATATATATCGATGATGCGGAAGTACTCACGAGAGCAATATAACTTTTGGACGGCACAATAGAACACAGAATAAAACAGATAACACGTAAAAGGACACTCACACTGTAGATGATTTTAGCTTTCGGCCTACTCCGAGGCCTTCTTCAGGTCAGTCTGACCTGAAGAAGGCCTCGGAGTAGGCCGAAAGCTTAAATCATCTACAGTGTGAGTGTCCTTTTACGTGTTATCTGTTTTATTCTGTGTATATATATAGACATATATATATATATATATATATTTATTTATATATTTGTAAAAGAACGCTCTTCAGCGACGACACAAATAAATAAAAAATCTGATTAAAACATTTATACCCATAAACCCAGAGGAAGGATGCTCGAACATCTCGTTGACATTTCGACGTTTGGAATTCTGGTGATGACAGCCCCGCCGTCGAAACGTCAACGAAATATGTGAGTGTCCTTTCTCTGGGTTTCTGGGTATTAAGATTTTAATCAAAGTTTTTATGTCTTCGCCATGAGTAATATAATTCCAGGATAAAAACAACATCCGATCCGGCTTGCCATGCCAGTACAAAATAGCTTTTCAACTGTTTCCACGGGGCCTTAATTAAACGAAAAGCTTCACTTCACACTGAATAATTTATGCTACCAAGTTATTTAAACAGGAAAAATTGGCGTAAAACAGATGCTATCATGAAAAATTATTTTTTAATATTATCAACTCTGTAAATACTGCCTGAAATATTTACGAATAAAAATGCCTGCGTGCTATAAAAAGATATAAATGCTATTTAAAACAATATATACCACTTAAACCTTTCACGACGAAAACTAACCCACGCGCGTGACCATTTCACCAAAATATACCCGTGGCCATTTCACCACCCTCTTTGTGATTCGATGCTAACCGACAGCGCCACAACCGCATCATCATCCCTTGAGACGCAGGGACGGGAGGGGTGACGAGGGGAAGGGAAGGAAGACACTAATGGGAAACTGAATGATGAAAGAGAGTGTGAGTTATAATTCCGTTAACGTCCCATGCGCGACTACTGCGCCGTTCGGAGGGGGAGGGGAGGGAATATGGCGGTAGAGGCGATAATAATTATCCCATCAGCGGAGGAAAATGAATGGCTTGATATCACCTCGAACAATCACACTCCAAGAGGGCCTGAGGGGGCAGGGTTAGGAATGAAACGGAAGCCATTGCACTTGCGTGATGGCTTTAGTAAAGCAAGCATCACGGAATTACGACTCGGCTACGTTTTGCTACAAACTATTATTAGATGCGAAAAGGATTGCTTGTCCGCTAGAGCTACTAGTAATCCCTACCCTATCTTAGTAGCCCCTAGCTCCTAGTACCCCCTCCTAGATCCCTAGTATCCTTTCCCACCTCACAGCGTGCAAAATGCAAGTTTCCTCGAAACGCGATATTGGAAAATTTCGAGGGAGGAGTGGTAGATGGGGAGAAATGGTTCACCCAGCCGTGCAAATGGAAATTTTCTCCCCCTGCACCCCCTTCCTCGTCTCCTTTTCCAACAAATTTCCTCCCGTCCCATCTGCGAGAGATTTCTCGTGCGCTTCCTCCAGAGTCTCTCCTTTCATTCATGACACGCGATACGTGTCAAATGAAGAAAGTTCGTCTTGGCACGACATGCGAAGGCACTACTTAAAACCCTTGGGTTCGTATGTCGAATAATGAACCCTGTCGGGGTGTTCGCAGTGACAACGTCGGTGGATGCCTTCTCCACGATTCCACTTAAGATGCCCAAGGACATACTGCCAATGCAACAATGAACATTTGCAAACAGCTACACAAACCGAACAAGAAAGTCTGCAGAATGATCATAATCTTTTATCTTAAGCATTGAATACTGGAGCACAACTCAAGGATATTGTGTTAAAGCACTGAATTTATGGGCTCAAATCCTCAAACAAAGACTTTTCACTGGTTTAAAACGGAAAGACACCATTTAATGTATTCCAATACATTAGGAAAGCGCACACATATCATTCAATATGGTGCTCCATTGATCCATGGAGCACCGTATTTATTTTAGACGCTAAGGTCAATAAAATAGTCAGTGAAGGAACTCTGAGTGGTGCAAATAAATGTTTTATTTTTTCGCGACCTTAAAAAACATCATTTCCTAAGTAACTCCTACCGTCAGGTCAGTCTGTTCGTGTATTTCAAAAAATAATAATGGGTAGCATATTTTTCGGCTGAAAAATGATAAAAAATGCTAACATATTTAAATATCAATGGTAACTCTTATAATATGCGTGACTTTCATCTGAAATTTAACTCAGTGATCGAGTCGATGGCAAGCCATATTTTTCTCATTTCTCTCTTACTTCTATTGAATTGATCACATGATACTACACGAGAATATTTACGTTTATATTTCTACATATAAGTGAGCCAAATGATTGAATTGAATCTTTTATCGTGACAAACAGGAGGAAGAAGCACAGAACATGTACAATTATACTCGTAAATATATAACTGCGAAATTGCAATATGTACGAATTGTAGACGTAGAATGGGTGTGTTTATATTCTCCTGTTCCTCACGATGGAAAAACTCCACCAAGTGGATACAGAAACTGTGTCCTAACTTCTTCCTCGTTCTTTCCCAAAATCAACGAAATTAAAGCTCGACTAAATATCAGAATATGTCAATTATTTTAAAGTTCATATGAGGAACAAAGTTGTGTCCATCCAAAAACCTACCTTAACCGGTAGATTACCTAATAATAATGAGGAACAACTAGCAACCCTTAACATTAATCCAAACATGCAAAAGAATTCTTCTTACGGAAAAACCGTCAGTTCCACGGTATTCATTATAAATAAAAAGTCTGAGAAGCGGAAGGAATGCCAAATGAGCCAGGATTAAAAATCCTTTCCGGGAATGGGAACGATACATCTGCGGATATAATAAAAAAAACTATTGGGAAGAGGATTACAGAAAGATGTTCTGAACCATATTATGAACTGAGGTAAGCACTATAAAAAAACAGACTAATTGTTTTTGAAAAAAATCAATTCCATCAAAAATTTAAGAACAGGAGAACGGAAACGGAACACACTAAAGTACTGGAAATGTTGTTCTCACTCAGCATTCCTCATAAGCATTCGTTACTTCACAGAAGTAGCTCAAAGGAAATATTTTTTTAAATATTGAGTGACAAAAAATGCACCCAAAATTCATTAATCAATAAAAATAATATGTATATTTGTTGAAAATCTTTTTTTTCGAAATTTTTTATTACTTTATACGACCTTACAGAACGAAGTCCATGATTTGATTCGCAATCCTAGACGAGTCATCACATCGACCATAAAAAATAAACCAATTCAAAAACGATGTGGTACAACAAAAAGGTAAACCGTGACCTACTCAATATCATATTTCATCAGTATTTTTTTAAAAAACGTGGGCTGCATACTGAGATAATCACTATTCTGTATACCGGGAACCAAATTATTCTGTGGACTAAAGGATGAAGGGCGGTTCGACTTTTCGACTCTTTTCCGCGCTAAAAGGGGGATATGGATAGCAGCGAAATACGATGCATTTCCTCACCAAATATTCAGACTGACTTCTGGCCAAGAATGCTGAAGCTTTTACAGAAGAAGATCTCTGAAGATCACCTTCAACGGGATGTAAATATGACACAGTGCTGACGTTATACCTTCTTCGGTTTATCATGAAGATACAACAACATTTACCTTCAGCGCTTCACAATATTTTAAGCATCCCATTCCTTTCGATGGTGCACAAATTCTTCCAAGTTTTACCATACCGTACGAGTGAAAAAAAGCTAATTTCGCACGGGCCAATAGACATGCAAGTTAATGAAAGAAATCTTACCTGAACTGAGACGATCTGGAATCATATTTAAAGATATAATTTCGCATGCTTAATTGAAACGTATCACGTGGTGCGAAATGAATAATGCTTGTGGAAAATGATGCTGATAAAATGTCCTAATAATTTCAAATCGATGTGAGAAAGCTGGTCATGTTTATTACAGAGAAACCCAAAACTGGACGATTTTCAGTTAAGAATTTATTACTAATTTAAAATGGCTCCATTACATTATGCTCCCCTCCACCACACATTTTTTACGAAGACTTCTCAAAAAAATGAATAATCTTAATAGTTATTAGAAAATTTGATGTTTGATGTGCTACAAATAGAAGTTGAATTGACTGAACTACAACCATTAAAATACATTGTATAAATATATAATTTATCTACAGAAATATATTTATTAATGACACTTTTATGAGCGTTTTGATGCGGTGAAAAAATAGCAGCAATATTAACTCGATAACGTGACTGTATCTTTCACCCACTCGTACAAACATCTAAATTGTAGTGGCCACTCGTTCCTGTACCGAAATTGCCTTCTTGGAAATCAGTATGGTTTCAACGTCGGCCGAGATTAACCCTAAAACTGGCCGTCGACCAACGGGGTTAGAAATTAGTAGGGGACCGAAGCGGCCACTTCTCCCATGAGAATAAGTGTGTAGGAAGGCGGACCTTACTCCATTTTGGCTACTTAACTCGATTATTGTGTCCGGATGATCTAATCTGGCGACTAGTGGCAGAGTTTTACTGATTCTTTGATAAAATTTATTGTCTCCGGCGTGACTTTGTGGAATTTGCGTAACATATCGAAATGAAATTATTGAATTTGTAATTCCACACACTCTATTTAAAAACACGACCCAGGTTTCGTCGTTGAACGTCATCATCAGGTCTGATGACGTTCAACGTCTAAACCTGGATCGTGTTATGAAATAAAGTGTGTGGAATCACAAATTCAATAATTTCACTTCATTTCAATAATTCTTTGATGCCATAATTAAAGAAAAGGATGACTTTTTTTTAGATCGAAACGTATTCAAGATCGTTTTTGAAAGGAAAACTTACGAATGTCATTAATGATCCGAACTGACCCTTGTGTTCCCTCCCTCAATTGGGGTATCCAAGCTACTGCAGCGTTTACCGCGGTCCACGGGATTAAATTTTGTTAACGAACAACTCCAAAGAGGAAAGGATAAGAGGCCATAAAACATTCCTTACAATATTTCCTTCGCTCCGTCTAAGTACCAAATTCTGATATGTGGATTAGGGACAAATATCGACTCAAATAACGGCTCTGAGGCTAAAACAAAGGCCATAGAGTTAAGCTCGGATGCATTCGAACGGTAACGAGGATTCGTAAGTTTTGATTAATGTTCTCAGCATTGGCGGCCATCAATATCATAAACAAGCGATAAATTGGAAGATAGAACAAATGGATGAGGGAAATAGAAATGAATGATATACTGAAGGCTGAAATAGAGAGAGGATGATGAGACAGCGGTGTAGAGGAATCGTAAGAATATGCACTTGGTATGGAATATACCATTATGTAGGTATTATGCTGGAATAGCTAAAGAACGAAATACTGTAATTTTAGTATGGATTTTAAGGATATTTTGGCCCTAGTTAGCCAGGGCTCATAATTGCAGCATGTGTAGTGGAAGAGTCCATCGAAAACCTACCCTAACCTGATAGACTACAGCTAATATTACAGAATAAGAGGTGAAGCTTGTAATCACTAACATGTCAGATGGCGCACGAAGCTTAGAAGGCCTGTTTACATGAAGCCTCAAGTAATTCGGATTTTATTATTAGGTAATCTACCGCTTAAGGTAGGTTTTTGGATGGACACAACTATAAAATAACATTTTGTAACTCCAAACAAAACCCAATCCAGCAACCTAATCTACATCAGGTCCCTCTTCATCTCTGTGTACTTCTTTCCTTCCTTCATTCCGTCCAACATCCCTATCCTGTTCCTGCCCTTACCTCGCTTGCCCAACATTCTCCCGTCTATTACCCTCTTCAACATTCCACTACCGCTCAATACGCCCTTCATCCATTTTTCCTGCCTCCATAGGGTTTCTCCCAACAAACCCCCTCTCCTCCCCCACCATTTCTAGTACTTCCTCATTTCTATTCCTTTCGGTCCATTTCACCTTCTCCATTCTTCTCCACACCCACATTTCAAAAGCCTCCAATCTACGTCTATCCTCCTGCTTCAGTGACCACGTTTCCGCACCGCACATAGCTACGTTCCTTATCAGAGTTTTTACGAGTCTTGTCTTAACATCCCTACTCAACGTCCCCGTCATCAACTCCCTCCTCCTCGAGAAAGCCTCCTTGCCTAGCGCAATTCTTCCCCTTACGTCCCTACTACTTTGACCGTATTGGTCCAAAACACTTCCGAGATATGTAAACTGTTCTACCTGTTCTGCTTTTTCTTCTCCTATTTTAAGATATCAATCCTTATATTCCTGAATCAGATATTGTAATTAATGCATTTATTCCATTATCCGAAGATTATAAAAATAATAAGGGTCAATGCATAATAAGATAATCCAAAGATCTTCCGGATCATTTGCTATTCAATTATGACTGCATTGGGATGATTTAGAAAAAAAGCTATTTTCCAGAGACACTTTGAATGTTGTGTGGAGTTTACTTAAAGTTGATTTCGTGTGAATAGGGGCGAATATTTGTGCCCATAGGAAATTAATTTCACCGGAATACTATTTGGTATCACCCTCCAATCAACCTTCTCTAAGTTTTTTCTTATCACCAGAAGTGCTTACAAATGACAACTACTTTTTGGTCTTTCGACTCGATTATTCATCCCTTTCAAATACTTTTGCCCTTGATAAAAACGATGAAAGAGCCTCACCTAGGGGCACGAAAACGTGAAACATCTCCTTCAATTAAGACATCGAGTGACTTTTTTCAAGAAACTGCAATAACAACTTTAACGGAGTCACCCGCTATGTGTGCATTATAATGCAATACAATGTAAGGTATGAACAGCCTAAGCGTTTGAAATTGGCTTTATTAATATCGTGGACTGTGGCGCGTCGCGCACGACTACGAATGCCTGTGACATTGTATGTACGGTATTTCGTCATAACATCTTGTTCCATTAAAGCCCCCAAAAATTTCAGAGTGTAAGAGGACGTCTCGGTAGCTTAATTGGTCAAAGCACTCGGCCGGATATCGAGGGATCCGGGTTCGAATCCCGGTCAAGGCGAATGATTTTTACTCTCTGAAATGGTTGCATTATATCGAGTGACTTGTTGACCATACAGATTTTTCTTCGGGCCCCAGTCTGGAGTGGAGAAAAGTAGCCAATTTCAGCAGTGATGCGATTTGCCCTTCCAACTACTCCCTCGTGCATTAAATCAGTTTCGTTCAGCTTTTCCGCCGTGCCTTTGAAATGACAGCAGCAATCCCTTTCGATCTTAGGAAATAGGTTCTCATGAGATTACGTAATAGAAATGATAATGTTCAATAATGATAGCAATTGGTATGTTGCAGTTGTAATATAACATTCATTCAAAAATACGCTGCATAGATTTTAATAATGCTGTATTAAAGCATAGTTAATTGAATTCAGTCAACGCGTTGAACTATGGCAATTTGCTTTTTAAAAATCCAAACTACCGGTCAAATTATTTTAAAACTCAAGAGGAATAAATAGTTTCGAACTGGAATTTCATGTCGCTTTTCACTTAAAATTTCACTAATCAATTGCCAATTGATCAATGGAGTCAAAATGGTATTTAAAAAACCGGAAATAATTCATTTTTCAGTGAAAAATCCCCACTTTGTGACCTTATAACAAATAAATGCCTCTCATAATTGTAATGGTCCAGTTTATAGGCGACATTTTCCTGCAAATGGCACCCTAAAAAAACTGAGTAAGTACATTAATAGTCCTTAAAAAAAAAAGAAAAACGTTCTCAGAGATAAACTCACGAAATTCATTTCGCTCGCAAACTCCGACTGAGGCGTCGGCTAATTCAACGATTTACCCTCAAAGTCACGCCAGGGAGTTTGGACAAAGAGTCACGCGACATTTGAAGAGGACTAAACAAAAAAAACAAACGACGGGGCTGGAGCGGCAACAGAAACCGCACGGCAGCCACTATCTCCACAATCGGGGTAGGGGTGGGTCACAGAATGAAGAGGGCTCTGATGATACCCTCGAGGCACGCCACCATGGTTCACCACCGCTTTACAAAATATCCCCCATGATGAAAACCCGTAAGCGTTCCATTTTCGGTAAATATTCGTCCTACGACGAGCGAGGAGAATTGCCGGGCATACGCACTTCGGGGGAAAGAGGAAGGGACACTGGGGTTTCCTCGCCTGTCAACTGTTGCAGGGGGGATAGGGATGGAACGATGTGGAAGAGGAAAGAGAGAGAGAACGCAGCCAGATGTGCTCCAGGCATCGACCGAATTCACCCCGTGAAGCGTCTGCGTGCCTCCTCCAAACCTACCGATTCGTCGCAAGAATGCAGTCGTGCAGGGGAGATAGGAATCCGCTCGTGTACATGTTCCCGTTCCTCTATTCAAATACACACAGGCATTCCACAAATCCGGACATAAAACCTTGATCTTTACGATTATAATCTCGTCACAACATCGAGTTGATAGCCAAGGATTAATGAACATAGATATTTCCTTCTTATTCTTCAACATCATCTTAAATCAGTTTAGTCCTCGCATTAAAAATGAACGCAATAAATTAATTTTCCCTTAAATTGAATAAATAAGATCCATTAGGAAACAAAATGGAGTGTAAATTTGACCAAATCACTGTAATCAACCCCAAGTTTGCTTATGATACCTGAGGATGGAGCTCACATAGCACTAAGTCCAACAGAGCGTAGCGCTCTATTCACTGGAATCCCTAATGATTTTATAAATCCCGTAATTAGGACATCATTACGAGAATTTCTTGGGGAATTCATCTACACGGTTTGTACATTAATGAGTTCTCGAGAATTTAATTTGTGAGTTTTCTATAAAAAATTGATGCCGATTAATATTGAATTTGAAATCATTTTGTATAACTCAAACATTAATTTAACGAAAATGATTCAGTAGGAATGATCTTCAGCTTTATCATTAGCTCAATAGACACCTTTTCCTCGACATTTGTCAAAAGAAAATATAGTCGTTAGTCGAAAAAATTATTCATTACACTATAGCTTTCCAAACAATAAATCCTTTTAAATCTTAATGAAGAATACTCCTCTCTTGTGGAGAAAATATCTCTATCATATAATAAAAAGATAGCGTATAAAGAAATAGCAACGTTTATAGTGTAACAGATATGTGTAAAAGCATGCCAACAGTAAAACAATAGTTGATATAACTTCGTTCTCGTTACGTTCCCTACTGATTAAAAAGCTTCCTGCAAATTGTTCGTCAAAAAATTCCAAATGAAAAAAACGCGTAATCCGCAGCCTGAAATTGTTGTTTGAACAGTAATGCACCTGGACAAACATTATATTAGTAACTCCCAATCTTTTTTCGCAGAAAATGGAATAGCACTTAGTTTTTACTAATAAAAGATTTCATATGCACACTTTCTAATTCACTATCGGAAACCGGATCTCGCAATAAATACTTTATATGAAGTGACTAACTACAGGTATTACGTTTCATTATGAATCCCTTCCTCAAACCATCACCTGGGACCACCGACCTCTATACTGCAGCATGAAACGTGTCTCTTCTCCCTCAAAATATCTTAAATATTATAGAAATGGCATTTTCTTTTTATGATTAATGCCCTTAACCCTCTGAAAACACCTTGGTGGTAGCTTCATGCAGATGGAAATGATATTTCATAACTCACCCTTTAAAATCTAGTGTTTCTTGACGTGCGTTACCTTAGCTAAACCACCACTGAAGGCTAAAAATATTCAATAGTTTTCTAATAATCAAAAATCCATAACATGACACAATACAGAAATCTCAACTTCTTAAGTTTATTTCTACGAGAAATACAGTAAGTCTTCCTCGCGGTTATAACAAAGTGCATATTGATCAATAGATAAATATATATAACAATTTGCCCGAGATATATTTTAATTTAGCATTTCACTTCCGCGTTCCTTAAATTGAATCATAAACGTTGTGAAATCAGAAAAAACGTCAGATTAAATGCCCGTAAAAGATTCCAGGCACCTCCCACGAAATTACTACCGAAACAGAAACATTTCCCAGCTCACTTTTGTCTCCAAGGACACAATGATGTCGAAGCAAATATTTCCGAATCCCTAAGGCGAATGCACATAAATAAGCGAAAAAATATTACAGATGTGGTTTTCTGAGAACTTTATCATCGCAGCAGAATGCCGAGGGTGGCGAGTGACAATCCATTCTCTTCCTCCTCCCATCATTCCACTCTCTGCGCGCGTGGCCATCTGGGAGACAGAAAGAGGAAACTTCCGTTTCCGCCAAAACTTGGGAAGGAATCCAAAAACTCTCACCACAAGCAAGCGAACCAACTTTTATTTTCGGTGGAAAGAGAGGCGAATACCGGCTTGAGTGAGCACCGGTTTTAATCTCACTCTCCTAATCGCTAGGCAAGAGAGAGCAACAACGGAAGGAGGCGACGTGGCCAATCGACCTTCCGCTTCGGCGAGTTCCCATGGCGACGACGAGCGGCGGACAGAAAACAACCGGACTGTTAAAGTAGGACAATGGTAATAAAGCATGCCGACTGCCAAGCTTATCAATAAAAATCCCAAGACAATTTCCATGATTTCCACGCCAATGTTTACAGATTCCTATGATTTGTTTATCCATTTTATGTTTAACAAGACCACGAGGCGTCAATGAAAAATAACAAATGAGGTCGCCGGTGGCCCCATGACCATCAGAATTCAAACGAACATATTACACAACAAAATATATAAATATAAAATTAATATTTATATTTCTATATATATATACATGTATATATATACATGTATAGCATCGGCATCGGTTAAAGCATCAGCCCGACAAGTCGAAAGATCCGATGCTCAAGTCCCGGTCAAGGAAATATTTTTGCGCTTGTGATCTGCTCGATTCCGCCTTCCCCACCTCTCCCATGTTCGTCCTTCATACTATATGTGTTCCTTTCCCTGTATATCTATTTCCATGTGAATGAATATTTATTCGCCGTACGGCGGGATTTCGTGTTTGAATATCGTTCAATATACGATATATTAATGTTACAATATTACCCTCGACGTAACTAGAGCCAAAACTATCATAAAATAATAAATTATGTGCTTTATCAGTTCCCAATCATCAAGCTCTATTCCTGGCTCAGAATTTCTCCTCTTCGAGTCTCTCATCTTCTTAGGGTCTCCGATGCCCTATTTTCAATTCGCTCAGAACTTTCCTTCCAATATCATGGAGACGATATTGCTATGTCTAGAACAACAACGAAAAATATCACTCTGCACCCGGGTTTGGACGTCTCATGCTATCAATAGGTCAAAAGAAAACCGCGGTCCTACATAATTGTCAGGTTTTGGTAAATGCCATCATAATTCCCCTATTTCCATTTTTGGCAGATGACGAATCTTCGGAGAAAGGAGTGCTATGTTTTTCCATATCCCTCCCCTTCAGTGTGGTCTATACTGGAGGATGGGGTTCGTCCCGCGAACAGGACAGGGAGCCAACGTAATGCCATCCCACCGATTCAGGAAAACGTCAAGGGGCAACGCTGAATGAGTGTCCGCACTGATCGATAACCCGCCCCCGCGGGACCAGTTGCACCGCGGAGAAGAAGAATGGTTTACACATCCGTGTCCCTCGAGAGGCTATCGAAACCAACTGGGATTCCGCCAACCTTGGGGAGGAAATGGTCACTCACAAATATTCGACACTCAAGCGGGAAATCTTCCAACGTCTTGAGCAGTGATTCGCTCCCCTACATCAATCCCCAAAAAATAACAAGAGGCACTTGAGAATTTTCAAATTGCGTGAAACGAATCACAACGAAAAATTCAACATATTATTCTCAATTCTCATTTTAAAAAAACTCCAAGTGCTTTTAAGACAAAAACGCTGCCATGATTATTGATAATATTTCATACCTCTCGATGAAATCTCCAAGAAAAATTTCCAAAACTACCACATCTTGATTGGGGAAAACGGCCAAAAAAAAAGATATTTTATCATACTCGAATGAAAATAAGTCTCACGTGCTTGTATAAAGGGGAGATAATAATAGCCATTGCGACTTCTTTCCCTCCGCATGAAGCTTTGGTTGTTTAAAAGTGGTCTTAAAACGGGCTGCCGTCAAAAATGAGTACCGAAAGTGTCATCGAGCCAACGGGAGTCGGACAACGAAACCTGAAACTGTAAGGATTACTCCCAATTACTTCCCATTCCTCTGGCTATCCTCGAAAATTTCAAACTTTAACACCTAAATACATGTTTGCATGCTGAATGAGGGATAGCGAATCGAAGGTGAGCATGTGCGAGAGTGCGGGGAGACCAATTGTGTGCAGACCTGCCAAATATTTTGGCGCGCCTTGCAAACGGACTCCCTCGGCACGCCCCGTTAGATCTGGCTGAGGTTATCTTCCGAGGGCACGAAAAAGAACGGACGACGAGCAAGGAAAAAAGTAAATTTAAAAAAATACCTCAAAAACTGATGAAAATAATTACAACACCACCACCACCACCATCCCTTACGAGCGAGATGACAAAAAGTAGAAGGAACAAAAAACCCTTTCGTGCCTCCAAACGTGGAATCAAAAACCCACCCGGGGAGGAACTCCGGAGATGGATGCACACGCGACGGAGGTCGTCCAAACCCACCTCTAACCTTTCTCTCTTCCCTCCCCCACCAAAATTCCCATCGCCTGAAATCCATTGAAAACGCTCAAGATCCATGTCTCTCCCTCACTCTTCCGCTCACTCACACACACACATTCACTCCCGCTCTCTTTCCCGATCGCTCACTCACGCACTCACTCACCTTTGGGCCCCGGATTAATCCCCAGCGTACCCACGTCGCGCCAGCCCTCTCTTCCACACTGGGCCCACCAAAGTCTCTCTGTATTCCGCTCACTCGGAGCGAGGGACGGCTTAAAGGTGAGGGGGGTGGGCGGGGATGAAAAGAGGGGAGGTAGGTAGGGGAGGGAGGAGGGAGGGAGGTTGAGGGGACTGAGTGGAGTGGCTGAGGGAAAGGGTTCGGAGAGGGGTTGACGGCTGCGTATCCCTTTCCTGGAGGAAGGCACGTAGCGGCGAAGGTGGCGGGAAAGTGGGATACGGAAGGGTTTTCAGGGGGACAGAAGGAGAGGGTGCGAGTGGAGAGAGAGAGAGAGACTACCTAAAAAGGTGTCCAGGGGCTTCCTCCTTTCCCCTCCCCGAACCCCTTTCCTTATCACTCCCCTCGCCGCGCGCGCGCCCTCTGTTATCACGGCTCTACCTCCGTCAGAGGTGACCGCCGCCTCTGCCGTCTGGGGGAAGCTGAAGGAAGCTGGCATATGAAAATCCGTTGTCGTGATAAGGGTTGAGGAGGAGGGGAAACCGTCCCCCCTACCATCCTCTCCTCCGTTTAAAGTGTGGCACGGTGTTACCCCCCCTACTACGAACGATCCCCTCTCATCCCTCGTCCGAGGCATCCCCCACCCACACGTCGGATCTCCCCAAAATATCCTCCTCTCCTCCCGAGATTCCTCTCCCACACTCCCTTGGGGTCGGGTGGAAGGAGGGAATGCACCATCACCAACACCCCCGAACCCACGAAAAATTCCACCCCTCTCTCTCTCCAAAATAACCTCTCGCGCCCCTCCATCCAGCTTTCGAGGACCACCACCTGCCCTAACACACCGACCCGCCCCCGCTCTTGCTCCTGACGCGCCACCCCCGCCCGCTCTTCCCTCCCCTCGTGCCACACCCCTCCTCCCCCACCCCCCCTAAATCCCCCTCACCCCCCCAACGGGGTGCTGCCCCCCGGAATCAATATTCTGGCGCCGCCGCCTGGTGCCCCTCCCCCGCAACAAGAAAGAGAGGGTATGTGTGTGGGTGTGTGGGAGAGAGAGATATGTACAGACACACACACACACATTTACTCGTATATATATATATATATATGGATAGCAAAAAAAGAAACGGTGGGAGAGCGAAGGAGGGTTGAATCTCGAATTTTTTCTTCTTTTACCACCCTCGCGGAGAAATGATGGGAGGAACGGTGTGGGGTGGATGAGGGGTCGGTCGGTTTGCTGGAAATATGGCCGTGGCGGGAGAGAAACGGGATTCGTGTGAGTGGATGGAGAGATTCGAGTCGGGCACGGTTTGGCTTCGAAGACGATGGGCAAGTGTGGTATCCTTATTTTTTTAGTACCGACGGGAAAGGTGCCATCGGCTTCAAGGAGAATGAATCGCGGTGGGAGGTCAGGTGCGAGCATGCGTTGGCCCAGGCATTATGCATGCATGGGGAAATGTGAGTAGCTTACGAATGACAGCCACAATATTCAGAACCCTCCGTTTGATTCAGAAAAATGCATCGAAATGAATCGCCAAACAAATATCGATGCTTTTAGCATAAGAGTGTGCGTATACATATAGAAAGAAAAGAGAATGCCAACTTGCGCAAAGCTGCTGTAAAAGCAGTATAATAGATATTTGTCGTATTTCATTCCCAGATAATTTTCAATTCGGATACACAAACGGTGGTTATTCTACAATTCCATTTATAATTTCAATTAATAGTAAAAAAATACGCGAAAATATTATATCATGAGTTTAAGCAAGAAATACGTAATATAATATGGAATTGTTTTACTACTGCGGATACAAAACCCCCTGTTTGGGGAAGGAAACTAAATTAAGATTTCTTTTCATGTGCCCAAAAATTCCGAGGGAGGGAGTCACCCTTCTGACAACTCCTATAACCGTCGACAGAGGTGAGGTGTTGGTGTGGTTGGGGAAGGGACCATATTCGACACGCAACTGAACCGTTCGAAACGGTTTTGGCGCGCGCTACCCCTTCGGACTACACGATCGTGAAGTGGATCCCCTTACCAGATGGAGTTGGGGGGAGGAAATAGGCGAGTCGGAGGAAACACGCGGGGGTAAGAAGGGGGATGGAGAATTGTTTCCGGGGTGGGGGTCAGGGGGGGGTGGGACTTCTTGGCGAGGGGGTGACTACAAGGGAGAGATTGCGGAGGCGGAAGGCCACGCCCCCCTTCTTCTCACACACCCAACGAGATGGGATGTGGAATGGCATCTGCCCACACGAATTCCTCTCCCTTGTTGGATTGGCCGATGAGGACAGAATTCCCCCCTTAATTCATTTTATTTTCCCTTCCACATTTTTTCCCCCAAGCTAGCCCAATAAAAATATAAATGCCTGGTTAAGTTGGTCGTTAAGCGGTTATGTCCCGTGCCCGGTGTTTTCGCCCTACCCTCTCGCCCTCGTGGAACGCGCTCCTAGTAGTCAAGAGATTTGGATAAGGACCTTGATGTACACGACGAATAAATTAGGGTTACACCCCTTCGATTCCCTATAAAGGTCCCCGATAACTGATTGGAAAATAAGCAAGCTAAAACATGTTTCCTATTAGGAGAGAGTGAATATTTTCGACCGTGGTCGGTGCACCTCAAAGCCACGAATGAATGAGGGCGTATCGTGCTTCGACCTCATCACAAGACTTCCTCATATCAGAGATTATCTCTCCGCACTTATACTCGATATTTAACAAGTAAAACGGAGCTCCAAGAGCACGTAGCATTTATAAGAACGTTCTGCAATTCATATATCCGATGATCTAATTAAAAGTTTTGCATTTTTAATACATTTATTTTGAACGGAATATAAAATCCAACACATGTCAGCATAAGAAGTCCGCAAAACATAGAAAAGTTATTGAAGAAGACTCTCAGTCGAAAACGTGCAAGTAGTATGTGAATTAAACGAATAATTGTGTTAGGTACTCATAAATACGAGGGTTGCGTTAGGTATTCACAACTACGAGGGATTGATATCAGGGACCTGATCTAAATATATACATATTTTATCAGTATTAACTATAATATGAATTAAAGAGGCAGAGGAAGAACTGGAGGTAGGAATGAAAGTCGGCTGGGAATTCGTAATATCAGTTAAGTTTGCTGATGACCAAGCTTTAGTTGCTCAGTCAGCCAAGGAGTTGCAAGCATTGCTGAGTGAATTGGAAATTCAGTACGACAGGTATGGGATGAGAATCAATATTAATGAAACAAAGGTTATGCGATTTTCCAGAAAGAAAAAGGCTAAGCTAAATATTAAAATAGGCGGGGAAAAAATAGAGCAGGTAGAACAGTTTACATATCTCGGAAGTGTTTTGGACCAATACGGTCAAAGTGGTAGGGACGTAAGGAAAAGAATTGCGCTAGGCAAGGAGGCTTTCTCAAGGAAGAGGGAGTTGAAGACGGGGACGTTGAGTAGGGAGGTTAAGAAAAGACTCGTAAAAACTTTGATATGGAGCGTAGCTATGTGCGGTGCGGAAACGTGGTCGCTGAAGCAGGAGGATAGACGTAAATTGGAGGCTTTTGAAATGTGGGTGTGGAGAAGAATGGAGAAGGTGAAATGGACCGAAAGGAAAACAAATGAGGAAGTACTGGAGATGGTGGGCGAGGAGAGGGGTTTGTTGGGAGAAATCTTATGAAGGCAGGAAAAATGGATGTTGGGTGTATTGATCGGCAGTGGGATGTTGAAGACTATAATAGAGAGGAGAATATTAAGCAAACGAGAAAAGGGCAGGAACAGGATAGGGACGTTAAACAGGATGAAGGGAGGAAGGAAATACATAGAGATGAAGAGGGACGTGATGTAGAGTAGGTTGCTGGATTGTGTTTTGTTAGGAGTCACAAAATATATATTTGGTAGTTTTGCCCATCCAAAAACCTACCTTAACCGGTAGGTTACCTAATAATAATAATGAAAATACTCTTGTACGCTATAAAATTTTATTACCAAAGCTAGAAGATGAAGTTGAAGAAGAAGTTGTACGCAACGCAGGGGAAGATGAAAGATGAGAGAAATCTGAAGGCAAGAGAAATGAATACGTGGAATACTGGGTGAAAATGGAATGTTGAAGAATGTGCTGGTGGGAAGGTTAGGTAAACGAGGTAGAAGGAAAATGAGATTGGGGACGAAAGACGGAATGAAGTAATGCAGAACGTGCATGAATTGAAAAAAATGTCCATTTTGGAGTTTGCTTTTTGCGTATTTAGTGTTGTATTAGGCGATATTTATAAGATCAGCGGTACTTAAACCCGAGATACATCAAAATCTTAGCTTGACCTATAGACTCCTATGAATAACATTGCGCACAAATTAGTCTAGGAGCCTAATTTCCTATGGATGAAAAACCTGAAAGTTAACAACAGCTAAGTAAAGAAGTTTGGAAGCAATAGAAATGATTTGACAGGAACATGACGAGGACCAAATGGCAGTATCGATCGGCCTACAAAGATTGAAATAAGAGATAATCCTATGGCAAATACTAAAAAACCGAAGTGTACTAATAAAGCCAAAAAGGTTTTGAGATAGGACAGCTAGAAAAAGAGTATTGCGGACAGTTAAACGACTGGAATTAACACAGATAGACTACACTGGACGGGGTAAAAAACTAAAGTTATCAACCCGAAGGTTCATCTACATCTACATAAATACCCTGCGAGCTACCAAAAAGGTGTGTGGCAGGGGGTGTAGCACCATGAGGGAAGGGTAAGGGTTGAGGGGGTTGGGGGTTAGTTTGGTAGATGACGTAGACCTCACCTGATACGAAGTTCAACGGTGAGTGAAAGTCAGACATTGGGGTAGAGGGACCAGTTCTTTTCTCTGTGTCGCCTATGATTTCCCAGGAGATCTGGCACCCGAAAAAATCTCACAGCTTTGCTGAAGCGGAGGGTGCCCATGGGAATCGAAACAGGACCCCCAGGGAAGTAGTCCAACGAGGTCGAGTCCACCCACTAGACTACCACATCGGACGGAGTACGTAAAACCGATAATAGTATAAGTTGAAGTAAAGAACTTGGAAGATTAGGAATGGTTCACCGATATCAAAATTGAATTATAAAGGCTAATCGATTTCAGAAGTTACCGTTTACAGAAGGACTGGAAGGCAACGTACACTCGGTTCTCGGATTAATGGCAACTGGCGGTAATATTTTGGCCAATGAAACATTTATTTCTCAAATTGTCCGACTCATTCGTTGTTACGACGGCTCAATCCGTGCCTAACTACGTAAATACCATGGTTTGAATCCCCTCAGGTATGAAATAGACGGTAATATAGCATGCCAGGTGGAAATTTATGTCCGCGCGTACGTAAGAGCCGAGCGAAAACAGAACACTCCAGCCCCCTTAACTGTAGTCCAGCATCTGGCAACGGAAGATTTTGCTGCTTTGTTAACAGGTCTCTCCTTGAAGAAGACCCTCCCAACCTTCTGAAGTTCCTTCCCATACGCAAGGGGTGAGTTTTGATACCGTCCTGTGATAAAGAGTTGTTGAGACAACGCAAGAGTTGTTTCTCTCCTCTTTCGAAACGAAGAGTTAAAAAATATGTAAAAGGATGAAAAAGTAAACGAAAAATGATCAAAATGGTTTCGACACAGGGATGCAAGGATGAGTTCCCATTATCTATTGTAATTTTTGTTATCTCTGCAATATTCTTATTATTATATATTAAATTATTACTGCAATATTCTTATTATTATATTGCTTCATATCATGCACGAGCTCGTATATGAGTGACTCGTAGATGACCAAACGAACAATAAAAGATTACTTCCATGATTACTCCATATCAAATATGAAGTGATCATTTGGGACCATTCCAAAAAAACACCCATTCAATAATCGAACAAATTACGGAGAAATTCATCCCTGTTCTTTGACAACTTGCCATGAAGGAAATAGGAGTCACACGATTACTCACTTCCTGGTGGTGAGGATTCCAAAGCATTAAGGCTTCACGCTGCCTCGTGGGTCATTAACTGCATCCTTTGGAATGAATTCAAATTTTGCAGAATAAATCCTTTTATATTTATCGATTTGTTTTCGCTCTTCTTTTATCATTTCATTTTAATCTTAAAACAAGCATATAGATAAAGATATCATGAAATACGATAGACATTTATGACTTCATTCGTTGCGTTCGTGATAGATTTTGAAGTACATTTCGTAAAGTTTCTTGAATACGGTTACAGCTAACTAAATACGGCCTACCAACATGAAATATTTCTCTACTCCCGCCCAGGATCCACAAAACTTCAAAACTACATTAAGTTTACTACAAATTATACTATTGTGCGACTTTTACACGCAGAATAGAAAAAATAATCCGAGATCGTATGTGCCTAACCTTCCGATGTGCTTCATAATAGATACAGTACATCGGGAGGTCATACTCGTACAGGTATAATGCTGACATAATTAGAGAGGGGATGAATGGATTTGGATGTGTATTCCCCATACGCAATTAGGCGAAAGACAAATAAAGGGAGGAAAACTAAAAACCGTGGCCATGTTGCATCTACAAAAAGAATACCACTTTTCAATAAAAATCCGGATCTATCACGTTAAGATACAGGAAAAACGGGTCATCGATTCGTTTCCACTGTAGACCTTAGTCGCAAATAAAAACATGTTACTGTCGCTGCACAGTGGAGTAAAAAACCTTTTAAGGAATAAGTAAAAAAGGTAAAAAAACAACGAAAACCTCCTACACAATAATTTCCACTTTTATGTGAAACAAATGTAATTAATGGAATGAATATACAGTTTTACTCCTTACGTTATAAAACATTAACGCGACAAAAATAAATTTATACACTCAGCCCCTTCCCAAGATTTTTCACGTATTCCAAAACGTGAAGCTTAATTTGGAGGAGTTTGATGTCTCCAAAATTTCGGGGGCACGCAATTAAGGAGAAGAGGCCGTGCATTAACTTAATAAGTCCGGAACACGAATGGAAGAAAAATTCTTTCCTTCGAGACATTTTTTCCATTATTTTACACTCAAATTCATTAACACTCCCAAATTTCTAACCAAGCTAACACAAAACATAACAAAATAGTATTATAAAAAAAAACATTTTTAACCGCGTAAATTAATTCCACTCAACACCAAAGAGGGGGCGTGCTATATTATGATACATTTAATTTTGTACGCAGGTAATGAGGTACTTAGGACCATCAAGAAGTGGATTGAGAGGAAGGTAAATTATAATTCCCGGGATAATCAGTTTGGTTTCAGGAAGAGGACAAGCACGCGGGATGCCACACCAGTAATGACGTTATTGATAGAGAGGAACATAGAATACAATCATAATGTATTTTATATTTTTGTATTATATATTTTGTAGTCAGAGAAGACATTCGATATTGTGAATTCGGTAAAATGAATGAATGTGTTGCATAAAATAGGAGTAAATTGGAGGTCTAGGAGACTTATTCACAACTTGTACATGTCTCAGGCTACTAAGGTTTGAGTGGTAGCTGGAGAGAGTAGATGGGCAAATTTAGAAAGAGGAGAAAGACAGGGGTCACCAATATCACCTTTGTTTTTCAATGTATATGTAAAGGGAATGGTTAGGGATAGAAAGAGACGTTTCAGGCGTGAGGGTTAGGTTATTATTAGGTAATCTACCGGTTAAGGTAGGTTTTTGGATAGACACAACTATCAAATAAACATTTTGTGACTCCCCACCTAGCAAACTAATCTATATCAGGTCCCTCTTCATCTCGGTGTACTTCTTTCCTCCCTTCATCCCGTCCAACATCCCTATCCTGTTCCTACCCTTACCTCGCTTGCCCAACATTCTCCCCTCCATTACCCTCTTCAACATTCCACTACCGCTCAATACGCCTTTCATCCATTTTTCCTACCTCCATAGGATTTCTCTCAACAAACCCCTCTCCTCCCCCACCATTTCTAGTACTTCCTCATTTGTTTTCCTTTCGGTCCATTTCACCTTCTCCACACCCACATTTCAAAAGCCTCCAATCTACGTCTATCCTCCTGCTTCAGCGACCACGTTTCCGCGCCGTACATTACTACGCTCCATATCAGAGTTTTTACGAGTCTTGTCTTAACATCTCTACTCAACGTCCCCGTCATCAACTCCCTCCTCCTTGAGAAAGCCTCCTTGCCTAGCGCAATTCTTCTCCTTACGTCCCTACCACTTTGACCGTGTTGGTCCAAAACACTTCCGAGATATGTAAACTGTTCTACCTGCTCTATTTTTTCCCCGCCTATTTTAATATTTAGCTTAGCCTTTTTCTTTCTGCTAAGCTAAATATTAAAATAGGCGGGGAAAAAATAGAGCAGGTAGAACAGTTTACATATCTCGGAAGTGTTTTGGACCAGTTAGGAAGGTTTAAATGTTAGGGATAGCTTGGGAAGAACATGAGATCGGATTGAGGAGTCAGTGAGGAGTTCATAAAAGAGTTAGGTTTACGGATGATTAACCTTGAGTTTGTCAGCCAGAAAAGGGATTGTAAACATTGCTGAATGCATTGGAAAGTCAGTGCGAGAGGTAAAAGATAATGAACGAAAATAAAAAAGATTATGGACTTTTCCAGGAAGAGAAAGGCTAAGTTAAACTTTATAAATAAAAATTGGCAATTTTTCAGAAAATAAATTTTTTTATTAATACGACCGGTTCCGATGTAACTACATCATCTTCTGGTGACCACCAGGAGATGATGTAGTTACATCGAAACCGATCGTATCAATAAAAAAATTTCATTTTGTGGAAAATTGCCCATTTTAATTAATCATGATATTACACCATATCACGCCTGAAACGTCTCTTTTTATGTTAAGTTAAACGTTACAATATGATGGCAAAAACTAGAGTAGATAGAGCAGTTTGCGTATCTCGGAAGTTTTTTGAACCAAAATAGCCAAAGAATTTGGAACATAAGAAGAAGAAGAATTGCGTTAGGCAAAGAAACTTTCACAAGGAGGGGGACATTGAGAACAGGGACGTTGAGTAAGGATGTTAAAAAACAGCTCATCAAAATTTTGATTTGGAGCGTGGTTTGGTACAGTCTAGAAACATGGTCACTGAAGCAAGGTGATAGATTTAGATTGAAGCTTTTTGAAACGTAGGCGAGGAGAAGGATGGAGAAGGTGAAATGGGCCGAAAGGAAAACAAACGAAGAAGAACTAGTCATGGTGGGTGAGGAGAAGGTTAAATGTACGTCAAGGAAAACAAATGAAGTAATTAACCAAGGTGGGGAGGAGAGGATTGCTCGCCGAGAACCGAAAAAGAAACGAAATGAGGATAAGGAGAATTTTGATTGGCGATGGGATCTTGAAGATGGTGATAGAACGGATAACGTTAGAAAATGAAATTCGGGAGATTAAAAGAATAGGCATGTAGGACGGAATGAAGGGAGGAAGGAGGTACGCGAAATTGAAGAAGGGTTCATTGGAATTTCGGGTATTTAATTATGTTTTGCGAGGAGAGGCAAAGATATACGTCGTTGTTCAGTCTATGTCCATCCAAAACCTTCCTTAAGCGATGGACTGCCCGAATATAACAATTATAAATTTGAATCAAATAAGCAAATAAAACCATCTTTATTAGGCACATGTAAGGGCGACAAATAATATGAAGTCTACAGTAAGCTCCTGAAAACGCTCTCGATAGGAATAGCGAAATGTTAGGTATTTAAAAAATGCTCAACACGTAGCAGAAAGTCCATCCATAAACAATCAAATTGAGAAAGATCACAATGATAAATAGACTGCTTCAATGACAAGTGCCTAGAGACCAGTGTGCCAGTTCTCCGTACATGTTTTCCCCAATGAAAACAAATTCAGGTTCAAATAAAAAATTTCATAATTATGTAGACATCAACCCACCTTTTTTTTATCATGATCATTCACGAAATAATCTCTTACTCCTTAGTCATCTCTCTAATACTCCTTATTTCACTGCCATTTGGCGTGGTGACTTTCACGGTAGAATGATGCATGACTTACCCTAATTTTAATATTTACTAAGCCGCTAACACTAACCTTTTGGCACGCATAATAATCTCCAGCTTGAAACAACGTACAAAATGAATCCAAAAAGAGTAAAATATTCATGTCCGCCTTAAAACGTTTGACGCATGAAACAAACTCCGCATATCACCAGATACGCTTAACAATGGACATAAATTTTACCAGAATAAGTTGAAATCTTTAATAAAAACAAAAAAGGAAAATTGCGATGCATAATTCGCATGTCGAGTCAAGAAGCTGAGCCCAAAACCCAGCTACTAATAAAGAGCGATTCGAGATAAGATTCATGCTTCCATTCAAGAGTAAAATACAGCAGCACCGCGCACAAATAAAGACGATTTATTACCACCATAAACGAGTTTTTTTCCAATCTTACGTATCGCCAGCAGCAACATTGCCGCCCCCATGATCTATTGAAAAACCCTTTGGAGTACTTTCAAAGAATGGTTTCAGGGAAGGGTTAACGAAGACATTAAGTGCAAGAGTAAAATGTTTCCAAAAAAGGAATATCCTTGTTGTATTAGAGGTTAAAGTATTATTAGGGGAGACGACTGATGGCTGAGGTCATTTGCGCCGTTAGGGATGGACGGGAAAGGAGTATGATGGAGGGAACCCCACCGTCGGCATTAACCTACTTTTTCATGAAAGGCACCGAAGGGTCCCTGGCTCAACGTCCCATCCGACGGACGTATTGTACGACGTACTCAATCAAGGTTCTCTTCACAAAGCACCTCAAGTAAGGAGCGGGATACCACTGAAAATAATCAGCCGTCTCAAGAATTCGAACCCGGGCCTTATGGGTGGGAAACCAGTACGCTAGTAACCGCACCATCCCGATCTCCAATGGATGTTAAATTCTAAGTTTCACTCACTAATTGGGGGAGGGGGCATTAGCGTGAGCTCATACGCTCAAATATATTATGGACATCCTGATAGTCTTGATCAGCTAAAAATTCGGATTATATTAACCAAATGTAAGCTTAGGTATTACTCCTAATAATCCCAATATTGTGCCAGTAAGTAGCTTTCAGTCCAAAAGTTGGCCACAGACACATTATATTCTTCACTATTCCACGCTACTAACTTAATGCCATAAAAAGGTGGGGCAACTAAAGCCATGCAAACACTAACCTCCTTACTGCGACTATCTTAGGTTGTGTCGTTGGTATGACGACCTTTCCATTATTTTGTCCCGTCCATGACGACTCATTACAGACGTGCTTCTTGTCATGAAGTTGTTTTTATGTCCATTCGTTTTCGTATTCTTTCATATCCACTCAACTTTCTTCTTTACCCCAAATATTTCTTGCTTTACCAATGAGTTTCCATCACTTATTAATCATTTCGGATAGCTTCTGATATTATTTTTCCCAACATTTCCAATTAGTTCGTCGACATAGGCATCTACTCTACTTGAAATTAGATCTTGATAGCATATTTCTAAACAAAATAGTCAACCGGTTTATTAGGTAAGTGAGTGCAGAGCTCACCGAATACTACTATGGTCCTATGAGGCGTAAAATTCACGCATCACGGTCGGAGTTTCAGTTCCTTATTCCTTCCGCCAATACCCAAGAAGATCTGTCAAAAAATCACACAGCTGAAAGAAGCGGAGGGTGCCCATTTTTTTAGGTAATCTACTTGTTAAGGTAGGTTTTTGGATGGACACAACTATCAAATAAATATTTTGTAACTCCAAACGAAACCCAATCCAGCAACCTACTCTACATCAGGTCCCTCTTCATTTCTGTGTATTTCCTTCCTCCCTTAATCCCGTCCAACATCCCTATCCTGTTCCTGCCCATTCCTCGTTTGCCTAACATTCTCCCCTCTATTACCCTCTTCAACATCCCAGTACCGCCCAATACGCCTTTCATCCATCTTCCCTGCCTCCATAATATGTTTCTCAACAATCCCCTCTCCTCACTCACCATCTCCAGTACTTCCTCTTTTGTCTTCCTCTCGGTCCATTTCACCTTCTCCATAGGGTGCCCATTGTCATTCTTATTTCAACCCGAGCTCTCATGTAAGTAACCAAGCGCTTCATCCACTGTGATTCAACTGTCCTCCGGTTACTGAGGTCAGCTATTCCGGCAATAGACCATAATTTTAACTATGCGCATCTAGATGTACATGTAAACATAGAGGCGATGTGGAAATGTTCGGTTTCAGAAGGAAATCGGAGCACTACAAGAACAAATTAACAGAATCAGTTTTTTTCACTAGTCGTTATTTGAATCTATTTTAACAAAGACGTCGTAATAATATTTATTACGACTTATTTTAGTTACTAAGCAAGTTTACTGCATCTTCATCACAGATAATGCTTGCTCTGCGTTTTATTCGGGGACTGGGATGGTACGTTCGATATAATCAAACTGAAGTCAAGGTAATATTTTTGATGACTCCTTCACAGACGGTCGTCCAAAAATATAAGAATGGCCGACGGAATAATTGGGCATGACAACTCCACGTCACGGCTTTCCGCGTCCATCTAATGAGTGAAATCAACACGTGGCACACGCCTTTCAACGAATGACAAGTCCCTGGTGATATTGATGAAAAGTGCCATAAATGCAGGTCAGGTGAAATGTAATATGAAAAATGACAAATTGACGCTTTAGAATTCCGATAATTACTAGAAACAATTCAATATCTAATAAGCATGCCACTTGTTTGTGTCGTTCTAAGTTATTGTTAAGTCGATAGTCGGACGCCTACATGATATGAAAGGAATTTCTACTCGGTCCGAAGGTCCTCGACACCCAACTTCATTTGCATCTTAAAGGGGTGGTGGGTAATGAAGCTGAAGGAAAGAGTGTGATGCAGGGTAGAGTGGGAGCAAAGTTGAGACGATTTATGGGAGCATAAATTTTCACACAGATCCAAGTAGTCCAAAAGTAAAAATATTCATTTTCACACCATTTCTACGCCAATTCCTTCGCCCCAATAGCCGTTTGTTTTTTTTTTAATACTCAGTTATCACTTGCATTTTAATTAATTTTCAGGTCACCGAATAAGAGATATTACAAACTTGATTTGGACACATAAGAAATGAATGACAAAAAAGCGGCGTCATTTTACGTTTAAATATTAATTCCTGAAACTAGAAAACTTATGTACATATATACAGATGTTATTATTAATAGGTAATCTACCGGTTAAGGCAGGTTTTTGAATGGATACAACTATCAAATAAACATCTTTTAACTCCAAACAAAAACCCAATCCAGCAACCTAATCTACATCAGGTCCCTCTTCATCTCTGTGTACTTCTTTCCTCCCTTCATCCCGTCCAACATCCCTATCCTGTTCCTGCCCTTTACTCGCTTGCCCAACATTCTCCCCTCTATTACCTTCTTTAACATTCCACTATTGCCGACCAATACGCCTTTCATCTATTTTTCCTGCCTCCATAGGATTTCTATCAACAAACCCCTCTCCTCACCCACCATCTCCAGTACTTCCTCATTTGTTTTCCTTTCGGTCCATTTCACCTTCTCCATTCTTCTCCACACCCACATTTCAAAAGCCTCCCATCTACGTCTATCCTCCTGCTTCAGCGACCACGTTTCCGCGCCGTACATAGTTACGCTCCATACCAGAGTTTTTACGAGTCTTGTCTTAACCTCCCTACACAACGTCCCCGTCATCCACTCCCTCCTCCTTGAGAAAGCCTCCTTGCCTAGCGCAATTCTTCTCCTTACGTCCCTACCACTTTGACCGTATTGGTACAAAACACTTCCGAGATATGTAAACTGTTCTACCTGCTCTATTTTTCTCCTCCTATTTTAATGTTTAGTTTAACCTTTTTCTTTCTGGAATATCGCATAAACTTTGTTTTATTAATATTGATTCTCATATATATAAAACATGAAATTACATTTTACTATGATTTAGTTAAAATTTCCTAGGATTTAAAATAATTTCCCTTAGACTGAAAGTGTAACAGAAGTCGTTAGTTAAAATTATTGTTAACGTCATAGATAATAGCAATCTGTCTCTTAAAAGCAAACAATTGTTCAGATAAAAAAACGTCATCTTACTCAAAAAAATAGAAGTACATTCTTAGAGAATAATTCCACTAAGCAGGATTTCTCTTATTTCCAGCGATTGCTAAAACATCGGGAAAAGTTGAACGTAGGTCACGTGTCAAAGCAAAACCTCAATAAATTGTTGGGCGTTTAGTGCTCACTTAACTTAGTTTAGAATACTCCAATTTTTCTACATCGGTATTGTTCACCGACTAAGAATATGAAACACGTACTTCTACGTTCTAAAACACTGACACTTACGGACCGAATAGGTTGCGGAAAATTTACGAAATTTGTTATGGCACATGTCTATCCTCTTCATAACCTCCACCCTAGTTTTTACCCTAAGCATTAAACAAATACTATAGTTCTTTTCCCAAACCAACAGTCAAAGATTTGATTGCTGCCTTGGACATGAATGTTATCTGATAGCTTAATAATTTTACATGATAGTGAGCGTGAACTTGACCAATGCAGCAACTTGAAAAAAAATCCATACCATAACGAGGAATATATTTTACTCGGAAATCAGCCACGACACGCATATCGTAAGCATTAATTGGAAGTTTTAAAACTCCCGATACCAAAAAACTAAATTTCCGACGGAAATAAGAAAAATTCAGTTTAATAAGTAAATCAACAACTGCATGAATTTTAAATAATAACCTATTAGCGGTGTATAGCAAACCAGGACAAGCGTTTTCCCAATTGAAAAGATTCGAGCTTTAAAATCACTACAGCGATGCGATTTGCTATTAGTTTGTTACCGCTAACATCATGGCTCCATCGGCTGAATCATTTTCATTTAATTCGTGTCCGCTAATAAAATACTAGTTTACGGCAAAATTCCAACAATATGAGATCATTTTACGAACTTTTCATTAACACATTTAAATATTTCATTGAGCATTTCAATAGGATGGTTTGCCGGCGTGGTTATTCGAGCGTTCGACTGCGGAATTAAGGATCCTGGGTTCAGTGTCTTGCCACATAATCGGCTTATGGAAATCGCAGCCTGTGTTTTTCCAGGACCCAGAGCTACCTGGAAAAAAGAGGTAAGCGGGAAAAAGGAAAAGGGACCTACTGCTTAGAATGAGTAATTTATCACGAGTAAGTACACTCGTTTATTCATGTCTTGGTGTACATTGTGTTTGATAGATGTAGAAACAGCCAAGAACCAAAACGTGATGCCTTGTTTTTAGTAAAAATTATTTATTGAAATAAGTTTGTAAAATTTTCATAGCTCCATATCGAAAGACACTGTATTTGACGAGAGCTCCATACTCCCACATAACCCTGAGTGTTCTTCCCTAACAACCAAAACCGATTTCAACAAACTCTCCTAGAGGGTGAAATTTAAACTCCCTGTTGCTTCACGTTAATACTTATTATTCCTCGACTTTATAAGGCTATGGGCATACTTCATTTAACTTTACAACGGCTGGTAAACTATTATAGTATTTTAATTGAAATTTTTCAAATACCTTGAACTAAAAAATATTAACCACATCAATCAACCTGAATGTTGGATCGATATGCGAGGGTATCGCTCACCTAATGATTACTCCACGATGTGAAATCACACACCAGCCTGGGCCAGTTCTTTTTCTTATGCTGCCTGTGATTTCCTGAGAAAATCTAGTACCCAAATAACAACTCGATTTAATACATATATTTGGGCACATATACAATGTCAACTCTAAGTTAATTCAATTCCCTGCTTAAAAAGGCCTTAACCTTTTCTTGATGACACTGTAGAATACATACAACCCAATGTACATGGACATGTTTCCATGATATCTTTACAAGGAGCCACAGGAAGTGCACACAATTTTCCTTTTATCATTCTTTGTGAGAAAATATAGATACGTATATGAAATTTTGGTTAAGAGAAGGCCTCCTTGACATCCAATAATTTTGCATAATTAGAATTTTTCTTTCGCCTATTTGTAGATATCTAAACTAAAAATCCTTTGACCAAGCATCCTCATCCAAAGAAATCATGATCAAAAGAGAGCTCTTCGTAAATACATTTTCTTTTTTTTTTGGCAATACCTCATAGCCTTTCAGTTTGAGATAAAAAATATTTGCTGAATCTCTGAGAAACGTCAAGTAAAATACTATAATACATGAATCATCCATTGAATCAGTCGAGAAAAAATAAAATGTACAATCTTTCAAATTTCTAGTCACTCCAACTGTCATTTGCAGAGAATTCAAATCCCAACCATATTTTTCCAGAATATCTTTAAAAACTACCTATTCTACATGGCATTCAATATTTTTTGGCATACCCTGTGAATGATAATTCAACCTAGTTTCACAGGGACTATGTAATTTGAAGCTTCTCCCTTCTTTTACTCAAACAATTAAGGAAAACATTAAATCCATATTAATGGAAAAATAAAAAAACCTTATTGACCCATTTTAAAGTCATTCTTTGACAACAAACTAATTCTTGTGAATATAACGACCATGTTACTACCGGATGGAAACAATGTTCCGATACTAATGTTAAAAAACTCCTCCTCTGATTCACTTTGATACACCAGACACTGGTTATCTCTATATAATAGAAGCCACAATATGGTGTGAGTGTAAGGCTAGCCAGAAAATACAATTGTACAATGAAACTGCTCTCGTAGTATTTCCTTTATTTTGTAGAGCTCTCCCCTATCAGCTACAAATAATGGCAGTAGCTGATGCAAAGCAGCATTGGGTTAAGCCCTTTTCAATGCCAACAAGTAACCGGCCAATACATCCAAGTGGGCATAAGCCAAATGATTAGCACATATGAATGAAATAATGAATTGGAGAATGACTTTTAGAAGCTAATTTCGCCATTTTTTTTGGGTTGGCTAAGCTACACAATTTTAATTTATGCCTCTTTTCATGTGGATATTTTTTAGATTAAAATGAGGCCCGAGTGATGATACAATGCAATAACATTGCTGAAATCACATCAAGAGCTGATTTATCAGGAATTTTGGTAGAAAACCATAGTACACAGTGGTTTGAGAGTAAGTACAGTAAAATTACAAAACTGCTGAAAATAAAATAAACATGTACCCAATATAATTTTGAAAACCTAAGACTTTGTACATTTTGGCTATAAAAATGTACACTCCCTTAGTTTTCAAGAAATATGCTCACACTGGTAAAATACATTTGGAGGGAGAAAAGTTTACTTTCACATACCTTCCTTAATGACTTCATCTCTGTTTATGATCGAGTACATTTGCTGCTACCATTTTCTGGAATACCTGAAAAGAAAGCTTTCATTAGTTTGCATATAAAGCAATGATAATATTATATTTAACAAAATTAGGGCATAAAAATCTATTAAAAAAAGACTAGTGCAAACAAAATGATCACTTTTGTTGATTGAATTCATTCTGAAAACCACTACCAACTCTCCAATTATGTACTCTATAGGTAAATAAATTCTCCATAATTTTTCCTCCAGAAAAAATATTCATTGGTCATTGTAATAGTCCAATGGATACCAATTCCAGTGTGCGAAAACCAAAAAAATTTTAACTTAAGAAACAACAGCATAGATTGAAAATTTACCTCACACTTCATATTAACTCTTTCACAAAAAAGATTAATTACCATTATTGGTATTCTACCAATTTGAGGTAGGTTTCTGATGGACACAGCCTACTCACTGGTACAATGATATATTTCCTTGCCTCTCCCAAGAAAGAAAAATCCATCAGCTAAATCTACAAAAAGCCCCTGTTCAACCGTGCATTCTTCCTTTCTCCCTTCATTATGTCCAACATGCCTATCCTACCCTGCCCCTTCCTCACTTCCTTAACATTCTTCCCTCTATCACAGTCTTCAGCATTCCACTGCCAAGCAAAACGATCTGCATCCATATTTCCTGTCTCTTTTTGATTTCTCCAAAGAATCCACTCTCCTCACCCACCATTCCTAGCACTTCCTTATTTGTTTTCTTTTCTGTCCATTTCACTTTTTCTATTCATCCTTAAACCCACATTTCAAAAGCCTCCAATCCTCACCTGTTACATTGTCTCAATGACTACACTTTCATTCAGTAGAAAACTTCATCAGCTGTTCCTTAGCATCCTTGCTCAACCACCCTGTCACCCATTCTAACCTTTTTGTAAAAGCTTCTTTGCCTAATGCAATTATTCTCTTTATCTCCCACTTCTTTGACCAATTTGATTGAAAACACTTCTCAGTTATGTGGTTCCACCTTCTCTCGTTTGCAGTCTCCCAATTTAATATTTAACTTAGCTTCTCTCTTTCTCAAAAACAACATAGCCTTTATTTTGTTTACATTCATTCTCCTCCCAAACATTTTGCTTGGACTTTCCAATGCATTCAGCAATGCTTGCAACCCCTTAGTTGACTGAAAAAAACCAATGTTTGATAATCCGCAAACCTATTTTATGGCTTCCCTACAAGCTTTCATTCATATCTCCAGTTCTTACAATTTCTCTTTAACAACTTCCTCCACATTTACTTTGAACAACATAGATGATAATGGACACACGTGTCTTACTTCTATCCCCAACACTGCCCATCCAAACTCCCCGTCCATTACTCGCACTCGAGTAGTCTGAGACATGTACAGGTTCCAGATAGGCCTCCAATCTACTTATTCCTATTTTCTGCAACACATTCATTAATTTCACCAAATTCACTATATCAAATGCCTTCATAATTTCTATGAAACAAAAAAATCCAGTATGATTGTATTCTATGTTCCTATATTGGTGATTTCTATTCTGGTATGGCATGCCATGTGCATCTCCACTACCTGAACCCAGACTGATCATCTCCTAAGTAATCATTTGTCCTGCTCTCCATCCTCTGGTTGATGATCCTGATAACTGCTTTAGTTGCCTTCAAAAATCAAACTTATTTTTCTCAAGTTCTACCATATTGCTGCCTTCACATTTTTTGGGATATGAACACTGATCTGACGAAAACTTCAGGCCAAATTCCTCCCTTAAAAATGCTTTGAAGTGGCTCATAAAAACTCTTCCTCCCACTATTTCCTAAACCTTTGCATTGTTCAATGGGAATGTTGTCCAATCCCATGGGCCTATTTGTTTTTAATTCCCTTAATGCTCATTCTATCTCACCATATAAGAGTAATAAGCCTGGACCTAAGCTATCCTCATCTACGTCATATACTCTATGTTTAGGCTTGCTGGCCTAATGTATTTATCTCTCAATTATCCTCTCTCATACAGTTCCTCCTTTTATTCCTTCCATCTCTCTTGAGCCTTCACTGGCTCAACTAATAATTTGCCAGACTTATCATTAATTTTTTGCATGGATTTGGTTTCACCTTACTATATTACACACCAATTTCACCCTTCCTTTGTGAAATTTACATTTCCTAGCACTACATATTCCACCACTCTTCTTTCCCTGTTTGTTTCCCACCTCAGTTTACTAACTCTAACACTTAACTCTATTTTAACTCTATGCCCTTCCTACTGCCTAAATCTGTTTTTACATTCTTCCATTTCCTTCCGTGTCTATCTTTCTAATCATTTCATCTGCAATCCATGGTTTTCTCATCTTCTTTCCCATTTACTGTTCCTATTGTTTCATTTGGGGCTTTTGATACCCCATTTTCGATATGTTCCCATTTTTATTCCATAGGACCAAGCTCCCTGATCTATGTAATTTTCTCAAAAGCCTGCTAATATTGCCACTGAAGCTTCCCTGTTTCATCTCTTTGAATCAGATATTACACTTCATTATTGCTAAATTATGATCTGAATCCCACTTGACTCCTGGGACACACTGGCAATCAATCATGCTGTTTCTAAATCTGTGCCCAACCATATGATTGATATCTTCCTGAATCCCTTGATGTTTTCCATGAATGTTCATCATGATTAACCCCAGTCACCTTAAGAATTCTATTCCTTTCTCCCTGAGGTAATTCCATGTTCATAATCTTCAACCTCTTCCTCACTACCATCTCTTCCTTCTACCAACACATTCATATCCCCCATCACTATCAGATGTTTCCCTCAAGGAACTTCCACAATTATACAAGGGTTGACCAGAAAGTAACTTATGTTTCAGCCTAGCATGATGGTGGGTAGGGCCAGAGCCACCACCATGGTGTCTAAACGTTCCTACACTCACTAAGCATTCTGCTGTGGTAAAGTGCAGACTACAGCTCTTCTACTTTGCTCACTGTGAACTGTTAAAATGTGCAATGCACTAGAAAATCCCGTGAGTTGGAAAGTGCAATCTGTGATTAGACTTTAATGACAAAAAACCATAAGTCAATTGAAACTCATAGGCAACTTTGTGAAGTGTATGGAGACAGAATAATGAGTGAAGGGAGTGAGACAGTGGTGCATTCAGTTTAAAAATGGCTGCACCAATGTTCACGACGAGAACCACCATGGCTGACCTAGCCTTGTGACAGATAAACTAACAGTAAAAATCAATGAAAAAATTTGTGAAAATTGCTGATTTACGATTATGGATCTCTCATTAGATGTGACTTGCCACAGAGCATTTGACAGTTACACAGAATTGCATGCTGGTGTATTGCATGCAAGATCGTTGGTTCAGCTTTATTTTAACTAATAATATTATATCAGCCACTTGCTCTTTGTTCACCACACTTCTTCTTACCTTTTTGTTCAACATCATTGCCATCCCTCACCAGTTCACTTCCCTCTACTGTATATTACTCTACAACTATTGGTCCAGTAATCCCAACTATCCTTCCATCTCACCTTGCTCAGCCCTAAAATATCTACATTTCCACTCTCCATCTCTTAATTCATATTTTCTGATTTTCCTATCCTTAACATCATTCTAGCATTCAAAATTCCTAATCTAACTAGTTCACCCCTCTTCTGTGTTCTATGAGCCGTCCCTGTCATTTATTGAAAGGATTTTGTAAGGTAACAACCACAGAAGCCGTGCCTCTCCACTGGTGGGCACAACACATGGCCTATTGGGATGAGTCCTATAGTTGTCAGAACTCATACTCAGATTTATGTCCATCATCATGTAGTAGCATGGGATAATTAATTGAGTTGGTTTTCTGTTGCCTTCCTCAAAGTGTTTTTAATGTGACACCATCACTCAAATGGCTGTACCCCTGGGGTCAGATACCCCTGCATCCGCCTCACTAAAGAACAAATGATGCACAACTACCTTTTGTCTGGCTTCATGGAGCAAATCATTGCTCCCTACAGTGCAGTTCTAAGGCTCATCAGAATACTCATAAGCTCCTCCACCATGTCAAGGTCGTAGTCCATGGGAAGGGCTAAAAAGATTACAAATTAGCGTAAGGGGGATCGGGATGGTGCGGAGGCTATTGTACAGGCTTCTTACCGTGAAGGCCAGGATCCAAATCCAGGAGACAACAAATATTTTTCAGTGGTATCCCAATCCCTACTTGAGGTCTTTGTGGAGAGCACTTTGAGATGCGTTACGATGTCCATCGGATGGGACGTTAAACTGCGGACCCCTTGGTGCCTTTTTGACAAGAGTAAGCTAATGCCGATGCTGGGTTTCTCTCCACCCTTCCTTTCCCATCCATCCCTAATGGTGCAAATGACCTTAGCTGCCAGTGGCCTCCCCAACAAAACTTCAACTAAGTTAGCATAAAAAACATACCAAAGGACAAACAGAAAAAACCCATTTTTCCATTAAATCCTTGTGTTTTGCACAGTGCCCAAATAGAAGTAATGATCGTTAGGAAATATCCAAACATGGGAAAAACTGAAGTGGAATTATGTGTCAAGACATTTTTCAAGCAAGTCTGAACACAAGTTATCTTCATGAGTTAAAACCATTCACTATTCCCAGTACAACCTCTTATTCAGTTCTTAGCAAAGACTGCCTCCGCCAACATCTCATTATGCACTCATAAAGTACCCTAAGGGACTCTACTGTCAGGGACAACACCTATGCGGCTGCTAACATTAAAATTTTCAGTATTTGCTACAACCACCAAGATCTGCACCAACTGCAGCTCCTGGCAGGTTCGAACCCAGACCCTTCTGCGCACTTGGGCTACAGCCTGAAATATTACAATTTGAAAGTAAATACTGGCTTTCTAATATTAAATTACTAAATTAATCCTTTCAATGTATGGACGACTATAAGGGAAATACTCGTAGACAGGCAGGACGAGAGAAAAGAACATTTGAAACAATGGTAATGTGGTGCTCCATAAGAATGATTAAATAAAATGGATTACCAACAGTAAGAAATGGAGTATAGGTGAAGAGAGAAGCCTAAGGTACACACAATAAGAATAGGAAAACAAATTGGGTACTTATTGATGCACAATAGTTTACTTAAGACTATTAGAGATGTAAATAATTATGGGGATTAACAGAAGGCACCAGATTAATAGTGAGAAATAAAAAAAGTAACAGCACAAGAAACTAGGAAGGAATGAAGAGGGTACAGAACAGGATAACTGGGAGATTTCCTTCAAAGTACCAGTGCTTCTCATTTATTCTATAATGCAAAAACTTAGTAAAGACTCAAATAAAAGGTTCTACAAAATGAAAATTATCTTAATCTAGAGGAAATTTGAATGAACTACAATATCATGTGATTGATACATACTCTATACAGAAATCATATAGCAGTAATTAGATGCTGTAAAATCAGGGCAGAAGTTAAAACAAAGAGAAGAGTAATGGACGGCTGACTTTATAATCGCCACTGACACCTAATAAGTAGATTGAGAAGGCTATTACTGAGATCTAGGAAGATAAAAGGTGGTGTAGAAATTCAAGAAGAAAGGACAGGTATGCCACAATTTGCAAACAACAGAGCTATATCTGAAGATAAGAGACCTTAAAAGGAAATTAGCCAATATGTTAAAGGAGATGAAAAAGAACAACATCAAGATAAACAAGATCAAAACTAAAGAAATGGTCTGCATTTAAAGCACAGATGAAAATCTCCAGAGAAGACTAAGGAAGACTCACTAGATCATGTGGAAATTTTCCTATTTAGGCAGCAGGGTCACAAGATATGGAAGAACAAAGAAAATGCCTAGAGAAAACAAAGAGACAAACTACTAACAGCAAACAGAACTAGCATAGACATAAAGAGAATATTCATTAACAGTCATTTATGGAATGTACTTTTCTACAGATGAGAGACTCAAACAATTGGAGCAGCAGAGAAAAAAAAATTGCAGGCACTGGAAATGTGCTGTTGCAGAAGATTCCTGATAATAAAGTGGATAAAAAGAGTAATGAATGAAAATAGCATGTGAGAGTGCAGAGAGAAGTCTGTGGAGGGCACTTACAAGATGAAGAGAGAAATTAATTAGACAAATTGAGGCATGATAGTTTTGCTGAAGATTATAATTGAAGGAAACATGGAGGGACAGAATTACAGGGGAAAGTCTAAGGTGAAGTATGAGACAGAGGTTATGAAGAGATGAGCAGGAAACAGGCGTTTGGAAAGCTGCTAACAAACAACCTTGGACTGATAACAAATGACGATAATCATGTTAATTATAATCTATAGGAACCCAATCACAGAAGCCAACATGGAGGTTTTATTAGTGAGGATAAAGTTCAACCTTCAACAACCCCACTATTTTTAAAAGGCACACATTCAAGGGAAGGGGGATGATTTCTTTCCCTTCCTACCATGGCAAGGTTGTAGCACATGGGGAGGGCTAAATAGATTACACATTAACATAAAAAATTTACCAGAGGACAAATAGAAAAATCCCATTTTTCAATTAAATCCTTGTGTTTTGCAGAATGTCCAAATAAAAGTCATGATCGTTAGGAAATATCCAAACATGGGCAAAACTGAAGTAGTCTTATGTGTCAAGACATTTTTCAAGCAATTTTGAGTCATTCAATTCACAAGTCATTTTCATGGGTTAAACCATTCACTATTCCTAGTACAACCTCTGAGTAAGTTCTTAGCAAAGACTGCCTCCGCCAACATCTCAATTCCTTTCCCTTCCTACCACCAATTACTAAAAAAAACTGTTACATACATTACATGCTGATTTTTTCCCCTTCACTATAAATTCCTGAAGCATTATATTTTCTTTAATTAATTGAACTTTGATGCCAACATTGACAATGGCTGGTGAAAGTTCATCCCCTTCTCCTTGGTGTAGTCTTGTTTCTTTCATGCTTGGCCTATTTTCACTTACAGCCATGCACAAACTTTGCATTGCTCCTGTAACCTTTTAACACTCAAATGTCCTCAAGAAGGTGAGTTCAAATTCTGTTGTTACTGGCTTTGCCCTAGTCCGTGGACATTTGATACTATTTTCCAATTCTGCTTCTTTGAAATAAACTAAAAGAGCTAAAATAACTCCTCTTACATCTCTGCTGCTCCATAATCCAAATTGATCTTTGTGGAAGAATTTGTTCAGTTTCCATTATTTTCTCCTTTACATGGTGCTCGTTCTGTTTTCAATTCTTCTTATGGGTGTTGATTTAATATTCGAATGTATCTTGCGTCCTCTTTAAAGGATATGTATTACTCTGTCTCCTTATCAGTTCATCAGTACTTTACCCGGATATTTATAATGTTCAAGTCATCAACGTCATAGTTTTGCCCACTCTCTAGTTTATTTACCATTTCATCATTTATTTGCTAGGTTTATATTCATACAATTGGTCCAACTATTCATACCCCATTCACTTTCAGATACAATTCATTATAATCAGATTTGCTTAATTCATATTCCTTGAAATGGCTTCTCACTACCCCATATACTTCAATCTCAATGAAAAGATTGCATGGCGTTACCATAATTAAAAGCTTCAAAACCATTCTCGTGTTTTCTTTAATACTTTTGCATTACCATCATACTAGCATTTCAATTTAATCATTACTGTATTCCCTGTACTGTACCTATGCTCTCTTCACAGTACAGGGCTTTGTTTTCATGGTAGCTTGTGGCAGTCCATACAGTGTCATCTTTCCATGCAGTTTTTATGTTCTAGATTTATTTCCAAAACTCAATAAAATGCCAACCTAGTTTATTTGAATTTATTTACACCCCACAGATATAAAATTGCCTTGTTTATTCTTGATTGCATTTCATCATAAATATGTTGAGACCTCTTCCAATAAGCAATTACGCACTTAACTTAATACCAGAGGGCCCTTCCCTCTTCATACATAATTAATAATCTCTTAATTTTTCTCTTCTCCAGCATTTTCTTCAGTGGTAGTTTTCAAAAATAGTGCTAGTAAGAATTTCTTTTTTTGGGAATGCTGCATCAGTCACTCTTTCATTACGTCATCTGAAGTTGTATCTTCTTTAATTTTTATTCTCCAATTTTTTTTCATGGATGTGTTGTTATTATCTTAAAAAACTTATCAACTTTACACCTACAAGGTGCTTACCCACTTCTTCATCATGATATGCCAAGGACCTGTTCGATTACACTATTGTGCCCTGGTATCTCACTGGCCTCCAAACCATGATTATTTCTTTGTACAAGATGAAACTTTACTAGAATAATGACACTCATTTTGTACATTATTCCCAATCTTACATTTCCAAAAATAACACTTCAATTCTCACATCCCCAAGCATGATAATGTAGTTATACTTCAACAATTTCCTTTAGGTCATTTTGGCAATTTATACTCAATGTAGTCAACTCAATTCACATTTTGAATTTCAGATTTTCAAATTTTGTACAACGTCAGGGTCCAATCCTAAAATTTGACTCTTGGCTGAAATACTCACGGGACACGGGGATTAGTTTTGTTTCAGGAAAAATGTTTTTTTCCTTTATTGCTGTAAATTTTCCTGCAGGGTGTTTCAAACTAGTGGCTTTATGAACTACTACTACTTTTAACAAATAATCTATTTACTAAGGCCTTCAATTTTTTTTTAGATAAGAGTCGGGAGAAACCATGAAGTTATGGCCACACTGCATGAGACAAGATACAAGTTAGTCAGTGTAAGCAAAGTAGAGCCATTGAGTCAATGTGAACCATCTCACATAATGTTACCGAGGCAGCAAAAAGAGATTCTGAGAGTTAATAGACTGGGCATCTATCCAACTAATGCATTACTTAATTTGTTAGGATGCATGCCATGATGGTTACATGAATGATTAAAATGTTTATCCAGCACTTATGGTTCACTGAAAGCATTTCAGTCCACATTATCCTTGTAGATAAAGAATATATTTGAAACACCAAGTCCTTAAATTTAGCCCATTCCAATGGAACTAGTCATATTTAATGCAACTTCAGTGTGAATTTAGCTGTCTGAGTAACTTAAAATCCCTAAGTTTGTCTAGCACTAACCAATTATGTGGGTTCTTCAACGTCATTCCAAGTACGTATTATGCTTTCTGAAATATGCACAAGGCATGTTCTCTTAAGCTCTTCTGGTGAGGGAGTGTGGTTTTATTACTGATTGGTTAACACCAAGGAGAGAGGAGTCCACCACTGACCAAAACACAGCATCCTCAGGGTAGAGCTTGATGGAAACCCTAGTAAAAATATACTTGTAAAGAAGAGCAGCAATGAGGTGTGAGGAGAATGTGGTGAGCATTTACCTTGAGCAACATGCTTATGTGTTGCTAACATAATATCTTGCTTAATGAATTGGCACTTAATAATTCACACAAGACAATAGCATATACTTGTTGTAGATGGGAGGAAGCACGGAGAAGAGGGGTTCATTTGAATCCATATTTTCCCAAGGTGCCTAGACCATAGTTGCAGATTTTACTACAAAATGAATTACATGAAAATATGGCTAAAGGCAAATTTCAAAATAACCCTCCTGGTGCCCTATCAAGGACTCAAAAAATTCTTTCTAAGTCCTAAAACGGCGACTTGATTTCCAAGAGTTCTCCTCGAATTTCAGGGAATGTATTTTGACATGTTGTGTTGACCATTATCTTTTACAGAGTAACACACAAGTTCATATAAATTACATCAGATGCATTCAGACTGGTGTCTCAGGAGGGTTTTGGCACTTGGTATCATAAATATTTTCATTGCTTAATCCTGGAGTAGTAGTGCATACAGTAGTAACACCAATAGAGAAGGAATTAAAAAAGACAAAGAAGATTTTACGGAGAGAAGAAAAGAGTTCATAAATAGGACTTCAATACATTAAATGAAGAATACAAGCTAGTTCTCCATTGTTATATTGGTACTACTAGTTTCAACACTTAGGCATCATCATTACCTGATGATGATGCCTAGAAACTAGTAGTACCAAAATAAAGAACAATTGAAAAATACATTCTTCATTTAATGAACATGGACTTCCATAAAATTGAGCCAGAAACCATTGACGGACTTTAATTAATAATATCAAGAACTCAGGGGAAGCATTGGTATGGCGCGTAGTTTTGTGTTCCTCCAAAACTTGGTAGTTTATACAAGGATAAATGTTCCACCATTTACCACAATTAATACTACAATAAATCAATGCCACACTTTACCAAAGCTCTTATTTATACCTCTATAATTATACTGGCATGAAAACTGAAATATATTCTTCCTAAGTGAAATCATGCCTTATACAAACTCTTTCTTTTTTCTAACTCACCCTTTCAATCATGTCAGTACACTTAAAAACAATTAATAGCTTCCTGGGCTTAAATAACGATCTGATTCTCCCTGTATCAGCAATCATTTGAAATGCCACAAGAGTCAAAAATAAAATAAATACCATAATGTTAAAGTTTCCCTAGTTCAAATATGTTAAGTTCATAAGGAATATAAATTTGTACAAAGGAATATGCAGAAAATATATGAAATACATTGATAAAAATAACCTTGGCAAATATAGGAACACTAAAATGAACAGACAGCAGAGAAAAGCCATAAATGATAAAAAAAACATCACTTCTTGCACGAGGGCAGACTTCACATAATACTGTTGGCTTTGTTTCAAGAAGTCTTCATCCAACCAATGCCCCAGAAAAAACAACACCCATATAACAGCCTGAGGGTTGGTTTTTTTACTAGTGTAAAGCTCATCTTATTCTAAGGCTATCAGGTAAAATCTACTACTCTGCAAGCTGCAGTTTTGCCAAGAAGATCCAGGCCTAGAAATGACAGGCCAGCACCATTTGCTTAAAGGACACAGGTATGGGATTTGGATAATCAAGAGTAATAGCATATCATTTACTTGACAGATGAAAATTCTTAATTCAAGCACTTCCTGTTGAATGCAAGGGAAAATTGTATTCCATGTCAAAACAAGAGACTGAAATAGGCTCATTGGATCATTAAGTTACTCGTACTCTTCTACCCTCCCAATAATCTTGTTACATAACCGAATATCATAATCCTTGGGAAAGGAATGTGGTGTCAGGAGGATAACTAATTTACTCCACGAAATATATTTATTTTCAAACGAAATACAGGTTAACTGCATATCTAGAAAGGGCGGTCACCATTGTATAACAAAATATTGGCTTACTGCATTTGATGTAAGGCATTCTCTTCACAATAATGTCAGGTTGATCTTAATAAACGACTGTCATTTCATATAAAACAATATTTCAAACAATATTAACAAAATCATAAACTATACAAACCTATGGCATATATTCAAGTGTCGTCTACAAATTTCCTTGTAATGGCAAAAACTCCTGAAAGAAAAATGTTTAGAAATTCATTATATAAATAAAGATAACAATTTCCATGCGCAAATTCACACAACTTACTTTCGAGAAATTCTGTTCGCTCCTCGGAATGCAAGTAATGCCTATTAAGCTCCATTATCTCACGATCATCTTTGTTTTGAACCGTCAAGATGACATTGGACATTTTCAAGTATCTGGTTTTGATGAATACTTAAGAAAAATACTGGAATATGGACAACCATAAAAATTTCATTCGTAGTTGCACTAATTCTTAGTCTAATCAAAGAATTTACCTTCAGAATGTATGAAATGCATACGGTTTTTATCTCACACAGTAATGCATTTATTACCCTGTCAAAGGATACAAAGCATGATAAAGTCTCCAAGAATCATCGGCCCATTCCACCATCTCCATAACCGAAGGGCAACTTGCACGCCCAAAGCACAGCAATTTTCTATCTTCTAATTTAGTCAAATCACCTGCCTTTTCTAGGCATTTCTTAACATTACTAAGTTTCTTTTCTAAGAGCGCGGTCTTCTCTTTGCACTCCAAACTGAAATAAAGTTATTTAGCATGCATTAGTATCAATAATTTAGTGCATGTCTTAGACAGTGGAAAATTTATCACTCAAACAATAGTCCATAACAAGCGTCTATTAAGTACAAACTGACATGATCTTCTCAAGTTCTTCCACTTCTTCATCAATGGATGATTCTATCTTAAAAAGAAGTTTATCTTTGATGCCGGGAACCCTTTTTATCGGAAGGTTCTCCAGTTCGGCTCTACAGGTAAAAAATATCACGATCAGAAAAACCATCACTACCTGCTGTGTAATAAATACAAAGTGCAAGTACAGGTGAACACATACTTCGCAACAAATCTGTGCTGCTCCGCGAGACTTTTAAGAGCATCAATGGGTTTCTCGCATTTTCTTAAGAGTTCATTAATAGCATTGTTATGCTTTACAAGATGTTTAAAATATTCTCGGAGCGATTTACACAAAGATTCCATCTTGGGACTTCAAAACGTTAACTTAGTTAGTGTCTTAGATGAATACCCATGAAGTGTAACTAAAAATGACAATTTTTGAAAAATTTTAAATTGCTGTTCCTCTACCGAACATTATTGACGTGCTTTCGGTGATTTCCGTCACTTTCATTGTATACAAACTTTCGAACTTAAATTTCGCAGGGCGACAGTCATTCTTGGCGGCAACAGCAGCAACTCACAGCGCTCCAAATGGTGTTGTCTGTAACTAGAGGACATTACCCGCGCGGGATAACAGACTCTCTCAGCAGAACGATCCTCCGCCAGTTAGGTTAGGTTCGTGCTCCGAAGTCGAGCACCTGTAACCGTTATGTGAAGTGACCATTCTTTATAGAGAGAAGCATGGACGGGAAGCCGACAGCGGAAGAGGAGCCAGGTTTCGGCGGTGATTTAACAAATCCCTTCGTTCATCACCTGGAGCTTTCGGGCGCTTACGAAAAGATAAAGGTACAGTTTTCATTTTAGTGCATTTCCCGAAGATAATAGGAGGAACTTTCTCTCCGCTCTGCTATCATTCGTTGACATTAACATAAACAATAATAAGTACTGCTGCGCCTTTGGCTTAATGAAAGTGATGTGTGCCGCTATTTCGACTATCTTCGTAGATTCATTAATCGTGTGAAAACTATGAACTTAAAAAGGAGAAGAAAATGTAGGTTCTAATAGTGATGGGTTTTAAGACTGACACACTTGCTAGTTATTGGGGACGCTTTCCAAAACCCTACTGCTAGCTGATACTGACCAAGACAATTTCAATACCTTCTGGTCATTGCTGCTGATGTTCTTATGATATCAGGTAAAGCATTTTTTTGCTGGCCTGTTGGCATTGATTAACTTCCGGTGTTGTATTATTTACATTTTTTTAATTCTCAGTGCTTGATATTCAAACGAAAATTACTTTCGTCGGACGAAATAATAATGTAGTGACATTCGAATAATTCATTGGATTGCAGATTATTCTCTAGGAAAACTTGCAAGGCATTATTATAAAGATGTGCTAAAGATTATTATTTAATTTTCTTCAAATCAAGCAAAAAGAGACTGGTGGGCGATATTTTTTCGCTGCTCTATTTTAAAGGAACATTATTTTACATTTATTTTTGTACGCGGGAAGTACTTGGCAAGAAGATTAAATTGGCTAAGGGGTTCGAAAAATAGACAGGTTTTAAATTGTTGATGATTTCTTCCCTGTGTCCGTATGCAGTCGCTATTGCTGAACGGTTTATAAATATCTGCAGTACCTAACTTTTGAAACAGCTCGCACTTTATTTTATACATTTGGCATGAAGCCGACTATTGAGTCCGTCATATCGATATGCTGAATGTTGCTCTTGTTTTGTATTCTACACCTCAGCAATTTGCCGCCGTAGGCAGAATTTACTTGGGAGGGTCGTACATAATGATTATTCGGTCCATTGGTCCGTGATTGTGCATGAGCTCCTGAGGTCCTTGGATTTTTTTCGGATTTAACAATCAATTGGTGTGATGCTTCCCTGCTTTACGATTTCTATCCCTTCATTTATGAAAAAGACGTATCACAAATCGGAAAGTAATAACACGGATGACGGCGATTATTTCAAAATGCAATGCAAATCTTACTTTTTCATTTGAAAGTTGCTGGGTAACTGGCGCAAGGGCACGGCTGCTTAGTTCATGAGTATTAACACTAGAAATACCGATCTCAAGTGTCGACGACCGGTTACCCCACCCATTGAGCTCTAGTTGCTGAAGAAAATTTTTTCCCGACTGCGATGTCTGAGATCAATTATACTATCGCTACGCTTCATGTATGTTAGTCTCTAGTTGGCTTTATTGTCCACTGGTTAAAATTATTAGAATGAGAGTGCAGAGTAGGAAGAATTCAGAGGACTGCAATTTGGAGGCCGAGGTGCCATGTCTTAGGACAACCAAGCGATTACTAGTCCTTTCCCATTCTTAGGAAAGATATTCTTGGTACCTTCGCGCGAATGCCACTTGTGAACAAATTATTCCGTTGATTTCGTTGTTTCAGGGTTAATACACAAAAATTGAATCGCCATTAAGAGCTGTAAATGCAGCTTAATGTGAGGTTTCCTCCACTTACAGCTGGGAACTTCTAAGTTTCTTTTTTAATTGGAACCATTCGATGATTTCCTTTGTGAATATCGAATTATAAATGAAATAGTCTCATCTTTGAGGTAAGTCGATGTTCTCAAGGTCACGGGGACACACTTGCACTGGCTGCAACGTAAGCAGCGCGTATATGGTTCAGGGATTGCGACGGCCGATGTCATCACAGCATAGTATCTGCGGTGTGAAAATACACGAGGCTCGAAAACATTCATGAAAAAGACAGGATTCGTGCCCACGAGATCGGGGTTAGCCAATACCTACCGTTCATTTAGGAGACAGTCCATTCGCCGGTACGTAATAAGGTTTACACATCGAAAAAGTCAGTCACAAGGGTCAAAAAAAAGGGGAGAAGGTAACTTGACGATTTACATTGGATCTCAAAAGAGAGGCATTGGTAAAGATATAATGCCCTCCGATTCTTTTTGTTTTCATTGTAAAGAAAGTAATGCGTATTGAAGAAAATCTCCATCTATAGTCTCCCCAGGCGGTGATACAGTTTTTCTTGATGTAATGGATGGATTAGAAACTTTTAGATTTTTTCTCCAAACGCATGTATTTTTAAAATGAGTAGTTTCCGGATGGATATGAAAGCATGGAGACTTCACGTTGATAATTAATTACTTTATTGCTGTAATTAAACACTTCAGATGAACGAATCATGCCGTTACTCTTGCGTAGTTAATATACTTTTGACACTGCAAAGATTACGTGTATGATCTGTTCGATTCCGCCTTCCCCACAATTCCTTTGTCCGTCTTTAATGTGTTCATATCCCTTTTCCTTGTATTTATTTATTTCCATGTGAATATATATATATATATATATATATATAATATATTATTTTTAATTTATATATATATATAATATTTATTTAAAATATATATAAATATATTTTAAATATATATTAATTTGACATATAAAAAATATAATCAATGTTATTATTATCAATATCATTATCAATATCATCATTAAAATCAAAATCAATATTATCAATACAATAAAAATAAAAAGTTGTTTGTAGACAGCATAAAATTGTTAGTTTGAAGCATTGTTAATTAATATATTAAATTGTTAAATAATTAATATAGAACTATCAAATTAACAATGTTACAAACTAACAATTTTATGCTGTCTACAATCAAATTATATATTTTAAATAAGTCTCGTTTTTACTTATTTTGGACTGCTATGATTATGAAGCAGGACATTAATCCTAGAATTTCTGCTGCCGGCTTCCTATCTTCTAATCAGTAATCTGTTAGGATAAAGTAAAAAAACCTCTCACTCCGTAAGTTAAGCTTTCAAATTTGTCGCTCCTTGGTCGTCTTCCAGTTTCATTATGCAGGTATTGCAACCCTTCCCGAAAGACCAACGTCCCACACGGCCGCCTCAAGTTTACTTGTTGATGGACGCAGTTCCAATTGACCCTCGTCCAAATTGCGTTGGCTTCATTAATAATAATTATATATTACGCTGCAGTAATCAGATATTCGAAAAAAATAATGACGTATCGAATGACATTGGTAATTACGTAGAAATAACGTATGGCGATGACGAATCGCGGGAACCATGAAAGCAATTTTTATTTATTAACGCATGCGAAAATTTTAACTACAGCCTCTGAGAATATAGTAGTAGTATGCGGGAGAGCCTAATGTTAAGTCATTTTTGTTCTGATGAGATCCGTAACTCTGCAGCCATTGCCATCGCCACGAATCTACGACCGGAATGAAAAATAAGCGTTATGAACTTCGCTGCGGAAAGCAAAATCGCTAAATCGTAAATAGTGAATGGAGTTGGTACTCCTTGCTTTCGCCGAAGTAGCGCGTCATCACTTTTTGTTGTGGTATTTTTTTGCACGCTTGCTTATTGTCCAAACCGCCTGATTTCCCAATTTCACTGTATTAATTTCACACATAAAATAATGGCTCATCGCAGTGGACACGTTTTCTGTAACATATTAGCATTGAATGCACCGACAAACTAGCGTCATGGTCAGCTTAAGAGCTTTATTTTGTGAACTATGTTCCAAGAGTACATCCTGAGTGGTCAAGCCAGAGTTAGTTTCTAAAAGCATTAGGAACTTTAAGATACAAAAATCCATTCATTTACCTGTTTATTTTATAATTAACGAAGTGCTTTGGGAGATTACTTTCGGAATAAATGCTCAATTTTTTTTCGCATTGATTGAGCCTATCAGGAATATGTTCTGAATCCGTATGGATATGGGTCATACCCAATATTCATCAAAGAAGGGCGGATAAGTTTGAAATCTTTTAATCAATTAAAGGGCTTCTCTCAAAATTGTCTGAATATGGTTTCTTGTATTAATCCTGGTTTAATGTAAACATATAATGATAACCATATATTTGTACGTTGTTTATTCTTAACATGGGATTAGACCTAGAAAACATTGTTGAAAGATATATTCTGACAGGAATCTCAAAACGTGATCACCTTCTTCACCACTAAATCAGGAATCCCAGTAGAGCGCGAAAAATCACTAATATCATTTTTATACCATTCGTGATATGCGCTCACTCATATTAGTTACGTCGATCAAGACCATCGCCACTGTTTAAATAAAATTAATAAATTCTTAAGCATATCAACTATTTCGATATTTTCGATATAAACTGTTTTAAAAATCAAGCATTCTAGTTATATATATATATATATATATATATATATATATATATATATATATATATATATATATATATATATATATATATATATATAACTTTTGGACGGCCCAATAGAACACAGAATAAAACAGATAACACGTCAAAGGACACTCACACTGTAGATGATTTGAGCTTTCGGCCTACTCCGAGGCCTTCTTCAGGTCAGACTCTGAAGCTGAGTCTGTCCTGAAGAAGGCCTCGGAGTAGGCCGAAAGCTCAAATCATCTACAGTGTGAGTGTCCTTTTACGTGTTATCTGTTTTATTCTGTGTTCTATTGTGCCGTCCAAAAGTTATATTGCTCTCGTGAGTACTTCCGCATCATCGATATATATATATTATAAAAATATATATATTTTATATAAAAAAAACCATAAACACAGTAATCAACCAGAAGGTCGGTTTGGTAGGTGATGGTAGAGTTCACCCAGTACTAAGCCCGATGGCGTGTGAAATTCACACATCAGGGTAGAGGGGTCAGTTGTTCCTTTTCCTGTGCCGGTTATGGTTTCCCAGGAAGACCTGGTACCCGAAAAATCACGTAGCTTGGGTGAAACTGCAAGTGCTCAGAGAGGCTTTCCCGAGAATCGAACCCGGGCACTCTGGTCAGCAGTTGAACGCTCTAACCCTGGACTACCGCGGCCAACGAACACACATATCTGCATGTATATATTTCTTACCTTCATCATTTCTGATTTGAACATCTGAAATCCATTAATCGTGAGATGTATTTGGGGATCAGTTTTAAGAGAGCGTAAAAATGATGGCTTTCATTCCCTGCTATTTTCTCATGTACTAGCATGTTTTCCCCAACTTATCCGAAATATTGGAAAAAGCCAAAGCTTGTGAGGTTTCCTTCGCGGAACCCATAATTGCTGCGAGGGACAATTCTCACAGCTAGTGGTCTGGGTATGGAAGCAGTGCACTTCGAATCGCGATTGTCTCTTCTTAACCTTTTTTTTTAATTTCTCGCAATCATGACAGGGGCTGTTAAGCGGTTAGTCGAGTAATTATTTTTTCACGGTGCATTACTTTCTGTAGCACAGAGGCACAACGAAACATGGGTAACAATGAGACGACCATGAGGTTTCGCCGACCGACTGAAGGACAGTCCGAAGTGCACGGAATGGTACGAGTTAATCTCAGCGCAGAAATCCCCATAAATGACCTGTAAAACTTTAAGAAAGGGTTTCATAGGTCGGTTTGAGAAAATGATTAACTTTTAAAATTTACGAATAAAAATTAAGTGTTTAATTTGTAGGTATAGTTTAATTGAAACCTAATATTAGCTCTGCAATGCGTGATTTTGAAGTTGTAAGAGTTGTGATACCGTCAAGCAAACCAACCATGAAAAATTAGCAGAGAGATTTAATCTTACAGCATGTACTTTTTTTTAAATTTAGCGTAGAATAGTTTTAATATACAGTCAACACTTTCAGCTAACTGCAGTACATGTAGTTTAAGTGAACGGACGTATATTTCGACGAACTGATGTTCATTCCTCAGATAACAAGGCAGTTCCATTATTTTTCCTTTCTCACATACCTGAGACTGACAAACCTTAGGAATTGATGGCAAGAACTTTAGAAGTGATCCATTCTGACAGACGCAGTAATATACGTCACCTTTATTTTATTTTTAAATTTATTTAGCGTTATTCCGAAAACAGCACTCTTTGGCGTACATATCCGACTGTTCAAAATGATAACAATTGACATAATTACAAGCACCGACACCCTAAGTGGAGAAGAACCCACTCAGGCGGGAATCGAACCCAAGACCCTTGGGTTGACAGACGAGGACTTCACCCCGCCGCCACCGGGACCGGCATTTACATTTTAAACTTAAAAATTAAATCAATGCAAAAAGAATATTGGTTTTATTAAATGTTATATTTTGTCAAATACAGTCTAGGGGGTAGAGTGTTGGACTACTGACCGGATGATCCCGGGTTTGATTCCCGGGCAAGGCACTCTTGAGCACCTACAGCTCCAACCAAGCTAATGAGATTTTTCGGGTACCAGATATTACTGGGAAACCATAACCGGCACAGGGAAAGGAACTGGCCCCACTACCCTAATGTGTGCATTTCACACGCCATCGGGATTAGTACTGGGTGAACTCTACCATCACCTACCCAACCGACCTTCGGATTGAAACTGTGTTTATGGTTTATGGTCAAACACTGTGAGATGAAATATTTCTGTTGATAAATAATCTCCAATAGTGTATTCTAAATGGGAAATGGTGAGTGTATCTATTTCTTAACGATAGTGTGTCACATTTTGCAGTCGTTAGGAGCATCAAAAGTTGTGTGTCATTCGTCAGAAGCAACATAAATACACTTAGTTTACTCCTTGACACTTCAAGCCTCAGAAGGGGAAGGGTAACGCTGGTACTGCGTTGATTTCCTCCCCGGATTCCGTTTCCTTCCGCCCAGTTCCACCTTCAGTCATGTTTTTCACTAAAAGATCGCTTCTTAAAGTAATTTCATGGCTCCCTGCAATTACTTAATCAATGTTAATATTTATATACTCACGCGCACTAAGATACTGTCCTAAATAGCGATAATGCCCATGCCAGTTGCGTGTCTCAAGAAAGAGAAAAGTGGCATTAGTTTCTCACCGGCCATTGATTTGCCAGCAGTCATTTTTCTATCCCGTGACTAAAGAAAGTATTCGATCCATTTTGAATGTATTTTTATCGAAACCGGTATCTCAAGAGAAACCGGAATGAATGCCAATCCTTATCAAATTATGTGTTTGCCACATCTTTCCCCTTCCATTAAAGGTTGAAAGTAAAAACGCGAAATTTGACGAATTGCATCAGGTCAGTTCCATTGTCTAGGTACTTAAGATCAGGTATGATGTTATTACCTGTGTGATGAACTGCGGGATTTGTTTATATTTTGTGTCCGGAATCACTTCCAAATACAATAGAGTTGAACCTTTGTGTATATATATGTGCAAATATATATATATATATATATATATATATATATATATATATATATATATATATATATATATATATATATATATATAATATATTTGCACATATTTATACACAAAGGTTCAACTTGTTCAAAGTTCCATTGTCTAGGTACTTAAGATCAGGTATGATGTTATTACTTGTGTGATGAACTGCGGGATTTGTTTATATTTTGTGTCCGGAATCACTTCCAAATACAATAGAGTTGAACCTTTGTGTATATATATGTGCAAAAATATTTTATTTATATATATAAATTTATATATATATACAGTCACTTTTTTTGGAAAACCCACGAACGTGTACAATAATTTAAATTCACTAACAGTCATAACAAACACAGAAACCAAAACACACAAAAGAGGGACTCACTGGTTCTGAGAACCAGTGAGTCCCTCTTTTGTGTGTTTTGGTTTCTGTGTTTGTTATCACTGTTAGTGAATTTAAATTATATATATATATATATATATATATATATATATATAGTCACTTTCTTGGAAAAGCCACGAACGTGCACAATAAAATTCACTAAATAGTCACAGCAAACACAGAAACCAAAACATACAAAAGAGGGACTCACTAGTTCTCGAATTTTCGGTGGTGCAACCACCTTTCTCAAGAGGAATTAGGAACAAAACTGAGGCAGAGGAGAGCCCGAAAGCAGTCAAATGCTTTCGGGCTCTCCTCTGCCTCAGTTCTGTTCCTAATTCCTCTTGAGAAAGGTGGTTGCACCACCGAAAATTCGAGAACTAGTGAGTCCCTCTTTTGTATGTTTTGGTTTCTGTGTTTGCTGTGACTATTTAGTGAATTTAGTGAATATATATATATACATATATATATATATATATACACGAGATATATATATATACACGATATATATATATATATATGAGATTTCTACGAAGTAACACGGAAGTGTTAAATTAAAAACTTAGACAGCAACACACAATATGAGAACGCATAAAAGGTACACTCACACGTTATTTCTTAATAATTTCAACGGAATTTAGCTCCGTTTTCCTCAGAAGAATTTGTGAAGAAGTGTGTGTGTATATATATTTATTTATACGCACACACGTATGTACACACATAAAAAAGCGAAAACCCGCCGAATGGGGAACACATTCATTCACATGGAATCTATCCTTAGATAATGGATACATATATATTCATGAGACTTTAATATGTACTAAATATGTACATCTTTCTATAAACATAGATTTATGTTTGTATTTATATTGTTTTAATTGGTTACTTCTATTTAAAAGTAGAGTGTGCAATACCAATACGATTACAACGTTTCTCATTTTGATATTATTGAAATGGTATTCTGAGGCCATGTTCTTACAATTTTCATTCACTACTCTGATAAAAAGTGTGCCTCAGTTCAAAGATATATAGTACATATTTTCTCTCAGTACGCTTAACCAAAATTTTAAGTTAGCCCAATTCTTCTGGAGACGAACTGATAAGCTGGTGAAAAGACCGCGGAAGGAAAAAGAGAATAGAGAAGTGGGTGAACTTTTGAGCTATTTCAAAAGTTCTTCATCCGAATCACTTCGGGCACGGAATGTTAGAACTCGTTGGAGGATAAAAAAAGGAGTTCCGTTGACAAGGAATTACGGGATAAGTTAGAAAAATGATAATGGCGGTAAGAAAAATTATCGGGGAGATGTAAAGGTACGTTTAGCACGCGAGTAGACGGGAGAAAGAAGAGAATTAAAGCGCGAAGTTCTGCAAATTGAAATCATGAAATCATTTCTAAAAAGGCTCTAGCTTGGAGGCTCATAGAGGCACATTTTTGGGCAGCCAGAAGGAATTCAACTTCGTCTCGGTTCGCCGCGAACTCCGCCCACTTCCGTCTCTGTCGGCTCATGCGTCCAGTCAGTGGCCCCTAAGGTGTTCACCACGGACCGAATGTTTTGCAAGTCACTCTCATTGTCAGGCTGAGGGCTAACTGATAAGGCAGGTGATCCACAAATATCGTCACACTCCTGCAATATCTTTCTTTTACACGTTTTGTCTCATTAAAAGCCGGTTCTAAGGTTACTAATATGCAGAGGCATATGATGTCTCGGCAGTTCCAAGAAACTTCTCGGCGTCCGTGATTAAGAGGGTGGTCAAAGAGGCATCGCTTTCAGTTGATTCACTTCTACATCTACATAAATACCCTGCGAGCCACCAAAAAAGGTGTGTGGCAGGGGGTGTAACACCAGGAGGAAAGGGTAAGGGATGAGGGGGTTGGGGTCTAAACTAATAGGTAGGGGAAGGGGGAGAACCTGTAAGAAAAAAAATATATATATATATATATATATATATAAAATCCACGCGCAGTCCCTAACCTGTACGTTAATACTATTGTAATAAACTGACTCCTGGGGGATTTCGACTACAAGCATTCTGGTCCCTTATCGTACTAGGAAAAATGACATTTTACAACTGTCAGTCTTGCAGTCTATCTCTCTAATCTTATATTCGTGATCCCTCCGACCGTAATACGTTGGGGTTCATATTATATTCTTGATTTCATCGGAAAAGGGCCCATCTTTAAATGTTTTTAATAAGTTTAATCTATATTGAAACGTCGCTGCGCAAGAGAATCTCAACCTAAACTGTCTAGCAAAGTAGATACGCTGCTGCGTTGGTCATAACAATGTTTGACAAATCCAGCCCCCCTCCGCTGAACTCGATCTAATTCCGAAATCAGTTCTCGATCTAATCACTTAATCGTTACAATTATCTTTTATCCAATGCGCTGAAACAATCGGTGGAGAGCTTCTGACCAAAAATTGATTCAGGGGTCAGGGAAAAGGTCACTGATCCTTTGGTTAAGGGTTTAGAGGCATATTTTCTAGTATGTTGATTTATCAAAATTAGTGCTTTTCATTGTTTCGATAAAAGTCAATGGCGTGGACGACATCGTTTGCTTCGCCTAGTCTTCCCGAGACGAAATGCGTTTCCAGCACCTTCGAATTGCTCGGTTGAAGCGGTCTGACCGCTTTGCATCGCTATCTGATAATATTGCGTGACCTCAAAAACTTGCATTTCACTTAGCAATAAGCATAGCTGTCATTTATTCATTCCATAGAAATTTCCTACAAACTTCCACCGCTTTTCATAAGACGTTCTGTTAGCAGTAGATTTCAGCGGACAATAACATTATTGTCGATGAATTGGCATTTGTATTTGTTTAATATATTATTGTTCTTGTAATTGATATTAGTTTGCAATATGTAACGCCATTACAGTTATATATTTTATTTTCAGCTGATTCTATCTCTTGTTGCTTCTGAACTTCTTCAGGTTATTTTGTTTTAATGTTAGAAGGCAATATGTCATTTTGAAAATCTAATTATCGCTTGAAATCACATAAAATGAAATACAGCATGCCATATATATTTATAACAATGTAGCTTAGCCAAATTCTATGTTTTTCTAAAGGGATTTTTTTTGTTGATGCATCGCTAAATGTCGATGCTTGAATTCTAGTTGCAAATTGATTTTACAGGACGTACTTACAGATTTTTTTGAGGTTTTTAACGTTTGATAATAGACCCTCATTGATTTAATTGTTAAAAAACTAAAAATAAAAAAGCTTAAAGCAAAATAATTCAACTCAGGTAAATAGGTCCATTAACATAGAAGATTCACGTAAAACATACAATGAAATACAAGAGTCGTGTGCTTTTTCTAAAACATGGCTCTTGAAGGTTGTATCTGATAATTTACGTATTCAACTCATTGCAATAAAACGAGTTTCCAGATCCGTACAACTGATACCTACACATAACTCTGATGCATTAAATCCGGAATCAATAGTTTGGTCGACCATAGCAGTCGATGATTAGCTACTCGATTAAATACTAACAAAAGTTCTTACGCCCAAAAGAAAAGGTTTGATATTATTAGCTATAGAAAGCATATGCTTGTTTTAGAAAACGTAGTTGTTGTAACTTACCTTGAGCTGACACGCGGAATTATCATTATATGTAAATATTCGTAGAAGTCGACATGACCGAATAAGCATATTCCAAAGTTTATACTGACAAAGTTCTGTGATTAGAAAATCTTTATCAACCAATACCCTAAAAATGGAACCGAATAATCAATCACAACCAATGATTCAGTATTATAATAATTCATGTGCCTAAAATGTTACTTAACAATTAGTCTAATTATTATGTTAAGAATTATGTGAAAAAATCATAGGATATGGGTGCTACCAGGGAGTGGGCAGGATAAAGTCCTTGAATTTCACATAATTTCTCATAAATTCTGGAGATACTGTGATTTTTTGTTAACCTGACCTTACAAGTATGAAATATGCACTGGAAGTGTATTACATTCCCGAGAAAGGAAGTAACGATTAGCAAGGAAAGTAGATTGGTCTTGTGCGTAATTTAGCCTAAAACTATGAATGACATATGGTCCAAGGACGTCCTTAAATTTGAACTATGCATATTTTTTTATACTTTATAGAACCTTCTCATCAGAGACGCAAATGGGAAAATAAACGGATAGATGTTAAAAGATTATTAAGTCAAATAGGAGGATTGAAAACCTCCTAGGAAAAGCGTTAATTTTCTTTGAATTTAATAACAATAGACTTAACTTACATATATTTAATAATAATAATAATTACTTAACGTAATTTCAAACTTTTTGATATCGATTTATCTGAAGTAACCTCAGCCGATTCATTGAATAAAAATGAACCAACTTTCACATTTGTTAACTGTGTGAAGACCGCGAAATGAATCAAATGTCGCATCTTATTGCGAAATGTAAAAATTTGGAAATTTTCACACCTAGTAGTAGTGTTTGTGTTCGTTTATTTCTTTTTTTTTATGGCCCGCCGGAGAGTGGAAATAGGTCTGCCATCCGCGAGAGATGGTTCGAGTGCTAATGGTGATGCTAATTGAGACCAATTGCATTCCGACGTCGCTGGCCTTCTACCCCCGAAATTTCATGTATCCATTTCCCGCGAACATCGACGCATCAGCAGGCAGTCGCTTTCGCGGAATTCCGGAGCGGCGTCACTCTCCTCGCCTTGGCTCGCTGAGCGATAAATCGCCCGTCGAAGTCTCCTGCGGTGGCGACTCCAACGAGCGGGGTAGTGATGGCAATCGAAATGGAACGAAACAGTTTTGTTTGGATCCGGAATGGATCCGACCCATGAGGCTATCGTTTCGCCCCAATACGAAGCGAGATACCCCGCGAGTTGTACAGTTACACCATTGGTCGAAATTTAATTTCCGGAGACGGACGAAACGTTTCAAAACTCCCATGCAACTGATCAAAGCAGTGTGTGGGATCCGAAGTGTGGGTGGAAAAGACGCTATAGTGTGGGCGGAAACAAAACTTACAGCAGTGGTGGACCGCGTGAATAGAATTTCAATGCGTCGTGCGAACACAAATGTATTACGTGATAGCTGAATACATACCATTATTCCGGAAATAAAACTAATCATAAATTTAAGAAATGCTAAGATCACTCCAGCACTGCATTAAGGGAAAAATTGCACGCATGTATATGCTAATTTTCTTTTCCCCCAATCGGCAGAGTGCTTTGAATGAAACTCTTCAAAAAGATATCACCTGTACTATGTGACATAGAATATAAGCCGAGTTTCTGGCGTACATCAATTCGTTAATTTCTCAACCATACGGCACTATTCGGAGTGATATCGACTCCTGCTCATTCCTTGAGATTTATTTATCAGTTTAGACTCAAAAAGTTTGCACATTTCGCCCCGGAAACGAATATATTGAACCAGAATTCGGCTTGGCTCTATAATCGTTTCGATTTCCTTCCATTACTGGGTCTTGCGTTTCTGAGTATCCACGCACGCTCACTAATATCACGGTCGAGCGACAAATGTAGGTTACCGTGTGTAGCGGGCGTGAGTGTCTTGTCTTACCACTCAGACATGTTCTCTTGTCCGTCATCAAGCAGGATATTTTCGAATGGCGTTATGTAATGTCGCCGCATAGTCAGTCCGCGACCGTAGTTCTATACTCCTGAATCTTGTCGTCGTCGCTCCTCATTGGACTTCCGTAGACAGCGGTTACCAGCCGTTGATAACTATCGAGAGACTCCCTTCCGTGTGTGTCAATCTGGTGTCGTGACATAGATTAAAATTTCCGTAGTGGTGGAAGCGCCGTTGAAACAGAGACTTTTTTCTCGTCACTATGTTATTGATACTAGTTCCTGGTAGACGATAATTTGACGGGGTTGTATTAAATCGCGTTTGCATAAGACGATTGAATTAAAACTATGATTATATACTTTGTGAAATATCCAATAAATAAGGTAGTGAAAACAAGAAAGCCGAGACCGTAAATTGATTGGCACTAAGTGATAAGAAGAAGGAAAGAAAAAAATGTACATTTACAAATAAGGTATGGTTTCCAAAGTCAATCAGGTTTGCTGTCGTAACTCTGCCATGTCATTGGTTAACATGACACTTACAACATTTACTGAATGTTAAGGAAGTACATGTCCCTTAGAAATTTTAAATGTACATACTACTTTGCAGTCGAATATATCTTTTGTTTTTGTAAATCCCTCTGTAGTGATACACTATCATTAGCAACTATGAATATCACTTGTAGGCTTTTACATTTTATGTATCTTTTCATCAATAATATCGGATTATTTTCAAATCTTGACCAGCGTATTATCTAATTTTCACACTGTGCAATTATGCTGTTGGAGGAAGATTTATTGATGAATCCAATCGCCCAAGGGCTCAATGGGAATGTCCTGTTTGGAAATTATGTAAAATTTGAGTGGCGGTCATCTCTTGAAGCGTAGAATGGGCCATATATCCTAGCAATATAATATACATAATATTAATAATAACTATGAAATTTACCCATAAATTTGTAATTTTCCACAGGCTTACCAATGTGGAAAATTACAAACCATTTAATATGGATATCAAACAATTCCACGAAGTGAAGCCCGAAAGGGTACAGTATATATGAAATTTTTCGTAAATTAATATTACCATTCATGAATGTATTTGGTTCCCATCCCTGAGCTGCCTTGGCTTTAATAATTCTCACAACCGTCTTCTGTTTTGGAAATTTGTAAATGCTATTTACATGCAAAAGAGTTAAATCGTAAAAATTTTGTTTATTTTATTGGTAGGTTTGAAAATTAGGGTTGAGCGGAACCACTTCCAAAGCTCATCAAACACGGGATCCAAATAGGCTTATGTATTTTTAGCTTTTCTTTTATGGTCGCGAAAAAGTATGAGACATTTGGAAAGTCGTTATTTTACATATCAATGAATTGCGGAGGACACTTCATACTTTTAAAACCTGTGTTCAGTAAAAAAAAGCACTTCCTTCCCTAAGTAAACACCATTGTGGTATTGTGAGACTGTGTGCATGTTGCTTCTACTTGTAGACCACCACCTGCTGTATAAATTTGTGAACAGTTAGATATACGGGTCAGTGGTATGAGCAAGCCTTTCTCAAACTTCCGTTTGACACCATCGAAAATTTGGTCCCTGATGTCCCAGGTGGAGAGTCATTCAGTCGACATTCGTTCTTATTTTGTGTTTATATCTTCATGTGCTAATGAGTGGTTTACTTTGCATCCCAAACCTTCCTTTCGAAATATGTAAGCTTTCATTTGGATTAAATGATGAGTTCTCTGGTAGGCGCAAATGATTTTTCAAAGTTGAATAATTAACAGCGGTAGGCTAGTTTGCGTCAAGTGTGGCATTTCTTTCTCTCTTTGCAAGCAGTGGGGAAAATACGTTAAGACTCAGTCGCGACTCTTGTCAATGACAGATCGTCGGGAGGGCCTAAAATGGTGTGGTTTCTTGATTGCTCGAGGTAATGTGGACTAAGAGTGCCTACGATAATCGATTTCTTCGAAAACTAAAGCACTACGGAAGGGTTTTTAAGACAATATAAATATGACAAGGAGAAGGTATTCACTTTTTTGGACACATAATTACATTTTAAAAGAATAACCTCGAAAATTATATTTTCATGAAGAAAATGTTTCCCTTCTAATTAACTCACCATATAGTTGCCTTTGACAAGTTGCTGTTTTCACTTTCAACATTTGCTTCCAAATTCTAACGTTCGTTTACCTTGCCACTGGTTTGATGTGCCATAACGAAAGTAATTTATACTTCCCGTGGGGACAGCATGCGTTAATTTATGGATAAATACGTGCCTCGGAAAATATAGAATCTCGAGAAATCGGAGTTTGGATAATGTAGACTGCTGTAAAGTAAATTTTGAACACTTTAGAGACTAGGTTTCTCGATTTTACTGTTAGTAGTTTGGTTCTGAATCCCTTCCTTTGTCAATTTACCTTTACTGTCGCGTATTCATAGATCCTATGTTTAACGCCCTCGCTTGTATCCGAAAACAAACTCAAGTGAATATAAAATTTAAAAAATGATTCATCACCATTGTTTTATTTGTTATTAATAATACTCCGGCTAAGTGAATGTATATTTAATTGTCGTAAAATGTATGTGATAAGAAATTTTTCACACATTTTCTAATTCTGTAAAGGTATTACCATCGAAAAAAGCTGACGTGATTTTGACAGTTGGGAAGTTATTTTGAAATGTATTGAACGGTCGGAATCGCAGGTAGAAAGAAAATGATGCGAGGTTATCACGATTTTTAACCTAAACTTCCACGTGCCAAAGGTCAAGTTCAACTCTTGGGCATTAAAATCTGTCGGACGTTTTTCGTGGGCATCGAAATATAAATGACTCCTTCTGTACAAAAATGATACCAAATAATTTCCCCGATACGCATATTCACCCTTTGTGATGGCGTTTCTCACAGTGGTCCCAGTCATTAATTTGAATATCGGAATACACTGTAACGTAAAAGACTACCTTTACAGTTTCCGATTCTGCATTTTTTTTCCTAGTATTTCTAAATTACGTATCGATTCCTGATTATTTGGGCATGCTTTTCCCCCGACAGAAAGAAATATCCGCACGTAAGAAAAGAAAGAAACTCTCTCTAGTTGATGCGTGCCTCTCAAGTAGATATTTTCACTGAAATAAAACTTTTTTAGTTCGTGAGAGCTCTCCCCGAATTATTATACGATGACCCCATGTTTAGAAAGCATAAGCTTCAGATCGTTAACATTATGGTAGTCTAAACCAGATAGATTTCAGAGGAGCATATCTAAAATAATGGAACAAAAGAGCTTAACGGATACATAGATGATTTTTGCCGTTGGTTCACGTGGTGAGTTCAACAGTTGTGGTCGATATTTTTTGTGTTCTAGCTAGGGAGAATACTTCACGTGATCACCGATATTGCACTGAATCTCGAAAAGAGGAACGCTGAGAAATTACGAGTGGTGTGCATAAGAATTGATATATGCAGCATGGCTCTATGGATTGACCGTCGAAACTGACGGACCTCGCTTTCGTTGGTTTCGACAGCGTGCAGACAGAACGGGGTTCATTAATTTTGACGATTAAATTACTTTATAAAATAGTATAAAAAATAAATTGGAAATCTTCTCGAAGTACAGGGTTCGTCCGGAAAATAAGTGTCTTGACAAATAAGTCTTTTTTGACAAAAGGGGAGTCGTCCACTACGAATTTGTACCTGAACGACAAACTGCAAATGCTGCATTTTACGTCCAAGTGCTCGGCAGGCTTCGAAAACGAGTCGCCCGCGTCCGGCCAGCGATCAAAAACATCTGGCGGCTGCATCACGACAATGCGCCGTCTCACACCGCGCTTGTCGTGTCGGACTTCTTGGCCAAGCACGGCGTGGCAACGCTGCCGCACCCGCCCTACAGCCCGGACTTGGCACCACCGGACTTCTTTCTGTTCCCGAAGATAAAGAGGAGTTTGAAAGGAACGCGATACGGGACCCTGGACGCCGTCAAAGAGGCCGTGACGACGTGTCTTCGAGAGGTTCCCGATGATGCCTTCGCGGGAGCGTTCCAGGAATGGGAACGCCGCTGGAACAAGTGTATCGACTCACAAGGGTCCTATTTTGAGGAATATTAGCTTAAGATATGTAAAAGTGTAATAAATTTTTTTTCCTGAGCTCAGTAAACTTATTTTCCGGACGAACCCTGTATGCAGGAATATATTGGAACAATTCATCCAATTGAACAGAAGGATTTTTCGATTCATTGGCATTCTCCAGACACACCCTTAGTTCATCCATACCGAAAAAACCGCGACACCCTAAAACAGTTGCATGAGAATAGAATAATTAATTAAAATTGGCAATTTTCCACAAAATAAAATTTTTTTATCAATACGACCGGTTTCAATGTAACTACACCATCTTCTGGTGATGCTGATGATGACCAGAAGATGACGTAGTTACATCGAAACCGATCGTATTGTTAAAAAAATTTTATTTTGTGGAAAATTTCCAATTTTAATTAATCATGATATTCCACCATATCACGCCAGAAACGTCTCTTTTTAAAGAATAGAATAACTTTGAAATAAGGATCGATATGTGCATTGGCAAAGTGGTCTCATCAGACATGAGTATGCGCGATTGATAACGAATGAGAGATATCAAAGCAAACGTTTTTCTGAAGTCACTCCCCGCATTTATATTTTTCTTCCCCATGTTTTTTAACATATCCAAAAGAGTAATTAACTAACGGATCCCAAATTGTGCAAATTCAGTTGTAATTATAAAAATGGACGACCCGGGTTGAATGGATGTTTCAGGCAACTGGTCACGACAGAAGTGTGACTTGGCCTGTGAATCTCTTAATTAAGTTGCAATAAATGATGCTTGATGTGTGAAAGAACCGTTTATCGTTGCTGGCTGACAAATAAATAACCTCACAAAAGTAAAGAAAAGGTGGGGCATGTCTGGGGTCTAAAAAAATTCTTCCTACGCTATTTAAGAAGCTTTCCTTAAAGCCTCAATACTGGTCAAACTTGCCAGTGTAAAGATATTTTTAACGTGTATAGGAGGATCAACGAGACAGTTAAGCAAACAAGCATGACCCGGGCCCCAAAGTAACTTGAAGTGGTACGGTGCCCTAGATTTGAAGCTCGGTCACGTTTCTTTTTTTTTATTATATGCAACTTTGTCGTGGAGAAAATATTTCTCCATTAATGACTATGACGTTAGCGTAGGGCTCTATATACCAACGGGCTGATACTTGAAAATTTTCACACAAAACACTTTCTGCGTATAGTATGGCAGTTTAGTTTGCTAGAATACATGGATGGAGAATCTCCAGGTGTCTATCACGAGTTACCGTCAAGGGGTGCGGGAAAAATTGAGTGTTTGGTGGTAGATAAAATCCCATGAGATGAGCATTTAAAGCATTTAACGTAGAATTTAATGGTTGAAATCTTGAAGACTTGCCGGGGATAATAAACAATGATTATTTAAACCTACGACTATAAAAATTCAGCCACACAGGTTTACCCCTGAATTCAAAGAAATCCCTAGGATAATGCATAATACTGATGACCAAGCTTTAGTTTGTCAGTCAGCCAAGGAAGGGGTTGCAAGCATTTCTGAGTGAATTGGAAATTCAGTGCGACAGATATGGGGAGAGAATCAATATTAATAAAACAAAGGTTATGCGATTTTCCAAAAATAAAAAGGCACAGCTAAACATTAAAATAGGAGGGAAAAAGCTAGAGCAGGTAGAACAGTTTACATATCTCGGAAGTGTGTGGGGCCCAACGCGGTCAAAGTAGTAGGAACGTAATGAGAAAAATTGCGCTAGGCCAGGAGGCTTTCTCAAGGAGGAGGGATTTGAAACGTGGTCATTGAAGGAGGAGGATAGACGTAGTAGATTGGAGGCTTTTGAAATGTGGGTATGGAGAAGGTGAAATGGACCGAAAGGAAAACAAATGACGAAGTACTAGGGTAGTGAATGAGGAGAGGGGTTTGTTGGGAAATATCCTATTGAAGCAGGAAAAATGGATGAAGGGCGTATTGATCGGCAGTGGGATGTTGAAGACTATAATAGGGGGGAATGTTAGGCAAATGAGGAAAGGGCAGGAACAGGATAGGGATGTTGGACCGGATGAAGGCAGGAAGGAAGTACATAGAGATGGAGAGAGACCTGATGTAGAGTAGGTTGCTGGATTGGATTTTGTTAGGAGTCACAAAATATTTATTTGGTAGTTGTGTCCAACCATAAACCTACCTTAACCGGTAGATTACCTCATAATAATAATAAATGCATAATACCGATAATCGGGAATTTCGAGATAGATTAAGACATACGTACATACCTTCCCACTTGTAGATTTAAGCTATCCGCATTTCTTAAAAATGCGAATGGGACCAACATCAGGAGTAAATACTCAAACATTCGTGGTGCATAAGACCTCGTCATACGGTTGCATGGAAGATTAGAGCAGGGCCTACCTTGAGTTATGCTTAATGGTATGCATAATTATCTTATTATGTATAATGGGACCGGTTTAGTTCCATGTGTCGCCTGAGGTTTCAGAGTTGAATAACACACATTCGGTTTAGCTGGCGGCGTTCAAGATCATCTTCCTGATCTGAATCCGAGGTTCTCAAGTCCGTATCCTAAAACTTGACCTACTGTGTTTCTACGCCACCATGATAGTTTCACAATTCCCTATAATTTCATAGTTGAAGCCTAGTGTCCTGGCAGTATCCACCGCAGGTCATTGGGGCGGGGGAAGGGTATTGAAAATTGTGACGCAGATGCGCTCCTGGAAGAAGTTATGGAATATGTACGAATGCTTCTTTGATGGATTAAGGGGACTTGAATGAAAATCATATGAGGCCTGATTTTTATGTGAATATGTTATCAAGAAGTCCTATGGAGGCAGGAAAAATGGATGAAAGGCGTATTGAGCGGTAGTGGAATGTTGAAGAAGGTAATATGGGGGAGAATGTTGGACAGGCGAGGAAAGGGCAGGAACAGGATAGGGATGTTGGACGGGATGAAAGGAGGAAAGAAGTACACAGAGATGAAGAGGGACCTGATGTAGATTAGGTTGCTGGATTGGGTTTTGTTTGGAGTTACAAAATGTTTATTTGATAGTTGAGTCCATCCAAAAACCTACCTTAACCGGTAGATTGCCTAATAATAATAATGTTGTCATTAACTTGCGCGGACAGTAGTCCCACGTTCCGAAACAGCTTTCTTACGCGGTATATGACTGCCGACGTTGATTTATGTTCGAATAAGCGATATTTGAGGGTACATATAATTTCGTAATTTTCCTTTTCTTTCAATTAATTTGTGATTGAAATTTTATTTTTGAAATGTATGTTTCATGGTTGCGTTATGCACCTAGTGATGTAATGAAACAATTTAAGTACACGATATAAAATCTATGTTTACCATAAGGATTCTGCATGTCCGGGTTTTCACCGCGTTGTTGTTTGAAGCCGACAACAGTTTCGCCGAAGTTTCATCCGGCGTCTTCAGGTCGAAGATGACCTGAAGACGCCGGATGAAACTTCGGCGAAACTGTTGTCGGCTTCAAACAAAAACGCGGTGAAAACCCGGACATGCAGAATCCTTCAAGTCATCGCCGCGAAAATCTACGCAGCCATATGTTTACTATAATTTTCATGACGCGGCTCGCCCTAAAATATCTACAATACGCCAACTACTGGAGTGCTTTAAAGTTCAAAATACTCATTAGCATCGTGATATAAGTGTCACTGTCGAGTAGATTTCTCAAGGGGATTTCTCAATCATATGGTTCTGATAAAACCTGTCAACCGATCGAGTCTTGAAGTATTGAGCATTAGAAAGGGTAGAAAGAAGAAGGGTACTGATATTTGAAAAATGTTGATCTCTAATGGAACGGAGAACTTCGCATCTCCTCGCGGAAGTGTCACGAAATGACATGTACTTTACAAGGCCGCTCTTGAATCACACCTGGCTGAAGTGTAACTTATGCCGAGGGTGTTTAGCGTTTTACAACTTCGGAGCGGATTTTTAATTTTCAGTTATGTAGAGATCTACCTTACATCTTTACAGTTGAGAGCGGAAGGTTTAGGTAACGAAAATGTCCTTCCTAAATAGGAGGGACGGCGGTGGAAAATAGCCTTCAGAGATCTGAAAAAAAACAAGTCGGCGGACGACGGTCGGAAAGCTCCTTACGAATGCACTATTGTCTTTAAAACACTTTCGCCATCAATTCATAGCAATATGATGTTAATGTTTATCATAATGTACGACAGAAATGTTCAAATTATATGACTTTTTTAATTCTAGACTTTTATTATTATTATTAGGTAATCTACCGGTTAAGGTAGGTTTTTGGATGGACACAACTATCAAATAAACATTTTGTGACTCCCCACCTAGCAAACTAATCTATATCAGGTCCCTCTTCATCTCGGTGTACTTCTTTCCTCCCTTCATCCCGTCCAACATCCCTATCCTGTTCCTGCCCTTTCCTCGCTTGCCCAACATTCTCCCCTCCATTACCCTCTTCAACATTCCACTACTGCTCAATACGCCTTTCATCCATTTTTCCTGCCTCCATAGGATTTCTCTCAACAAACCCCTCTCCTCACCCACCATCTCCAGTACTTCCTCATTTGTTTTCCTTTCGGTCCATTTAACCTTCTCCATTCTTCTCCACACCCACATTTCAAAAGCCTCCAATCTACGTCTATCCTCCTGCTTCAGTGACCACGTTTCCGCGCCGTTCATAGCTACGCTCCATATCAGAGTTTTTATGAGTCTTGTCTTAACATCCCTACTCAACGTCCCCGTCATCAACTCCCTCCTCCTTGAGAAAGCCTCCTTGCCTAGCGCAATTCTTCTCCTTACGTCCTTACCACTTTGACCGTATTGGTCCAAAACACTTCCGAGATATGTAAACTGCTCTACCTGCTCTATTTTTTCCCCGCCTATTTTAATATTTAGCTTAAGACTTTTATTATGACAACAATTTTTAAGTATGGACAAAAAGGATTAACCTTAGATCCGATTAATCGGCACAGTTGGTCGAAATTTCTTAGCTTAGGATCCAAACATTCTACTTCCTACATTGCATGTGAAGTGAGACTTAAATTTTCGAAATTTTCCATCCCAAATAATTTTGTTTCCATTAAACTGTATTCAAGTTGAATTAAAGTGAGTTACAATTTTGCCAACGTAATTTTTTTAAAATAAACACACGGGTATCGGATAGGACTAATATTGAGCAGTGTAATTCATAGATCACAAATTTTTGTCCTCGAAGAAGGTGGATGGTCGTGGAGGTTTTTCTTAGTAGGGAGGACGGAATAAATTTCACAAATCGAGAGATTACAAACGAATAAATATTACATGAAGGGGGGAAATTCATCGAATATTATCAAGAAACAACAAGATGGAAAAGTAGATGTTGATGATTTTGGTGTTAAAACATATCGAGGAAGTGAATGTACTCGTATCACACACGCAAAAATGCTCACGAAGGTGAATTTAAGCTTGGCCACAGATGGAACAAAACAGAAAACGCCAAAAGGGCACAAATTTGTTAGCGTCATTATTTTGTGTATGTGTATTATTATTGTTGGTATTTTCCCGTTTAAGAGGGCATTGGGTGGGCACAGACTCTACCACAACGGAAGAACGACGCATCTCTTTTGAATCTCCTAACAAAACACAACCTGACATCCGTCACCAGAATAAACTTCGTTGATTCCGCATACTTCCTTCCTCCCTTCATTCCCATTCTATTTCTACCCCTTCCTCGCCTGCCTAATGTTTTCCCTTTTATCGCAACCTACATCACCACTCAAAATGCTCTTCAATCACATTGCGAGTATCCTTTGTATCTCTGGCAGCAATCTTTTTTCCACAAGTAATTTTATTATTACATGTACTTGTACTGTGTGTATATATAATATCCTTATACATACAGTAAAAGTACATGCAATAATAAAATGACTATACATACGGGGATATGTAGAAGCACTCACGAGAGCAATATAATATTTGGACGACACAATACAAAATAAAAAATAGTGTCTGACCTGAAGAAGGCCTCAGAGAAAGCTAGAAGCTCAAACAGTCTGTCTTTTTACGTGTTATCTATTTTATTTGGTGATTCTATTGTGCCGTACAAACATTATTTCTACATTTTTATATTCAAGGAAATATTTTTACACTTGTAATCTACTCGATTCCGCCTTTCCCACCTTTCCTTTGTTCGTCCTTTTTACGTGTACCTATCCCATGTGAATGAATATATATATATATATATATATATATACATTCAAATACGAAGTCCCGCCATACGGCGCACAAATATTCATTCAAACATAGAAATAGGTATAAGGAAAGGGGATAGGAAAACACATAAAAGGCGAACACAGGACATGTGAGGAAGGCGGTTTTTGAGCAGATCACGAAAGTAAAAATGTTTCCTTGCCGGGATTTGAACACCGGATCTTCCACTTGCCGGGCGGATGTGCTACCATTACACCACCGACAAAAACCGCCTTCCTCACATGTCCTGTGTTCGCCTTTTATGTGTTTTCCTATCCCCTTATACCTATTTCTATGTTTGAATGAATATATATATATATATATATATATATTATATAATGTGAAAGTCTCACGGATGTGAATAATAATGTATATGAAAGTTAGCACCAGCGAACAAACACAAAAACACAGAAACTCTCTTCCTTGAAAAAGGTGGCTTGTACCACCGAAAATTCGAAAACGAGTGATTTTTTTCACGTAGATATACATATACGCATTTAAATATCAAAGAATGACGCACCAAGTGGTTTAGGACTACATTTGGATGTAACAAACCACAAAAAAAGACTTACCTTTCCACCTTTAGAGAGCGATCACCCTTGCGACCCTCCCCAACGACACCTTCACCTTCCAGCGAAAGCAGCGGTCAGTCTCTTCTACTTGACTTTGATGACGACTAACCGCCGAAAATATACCGAGTAAATTGAGTTTCTATTTAACTGTATTCTTGTCCGGTAACATTCTATCCTCAATATAATTCATGCGAAGCTTAGCGGCAGCTTCCAATAACTCTACACATGTACGATACATACATATTAGCGTGTGATAGTTGAAACACTAGTGAGGAGAGAGTAACTTGGTGCTGATATTCTTAGCACCCTTAATTTTTAGCTCTTGTCCGTTAGAAGTGGAGGGGTCCTTGACGAATTTAGCACTCGTCACCGTGGCCGAATTCAACCGCGTGCATTGTGAAGGATTTGTTAGAGAGGGAAAAGAGGAGAAGAGAGTCGGTTCGGACGGAATTGGATGGGCTCGTTTCGACCGAGGAGGTTCCCAAGGAGGGACCCGAAAAGACTTAACGGTCCTATTCCTCTTTCCTTCTTAATTCTCTCCTCCCTCATCTTACTCGCTCGCTCGCGTTCGGAAACGACGCTGTCCTACTTGTGCCTCGTGCGGTTCCGTTCGAAAGCCTTCATAGCTTTAGAGGAAAGGGCTCGAGGCGAGAGATGAAGGAGTTCCTCACACACGCACACACAACCAGCAACATAGCTCTCCCCTTCTCTCCTTTCACGTGTCCACCGCCCAGTCATCCATTGTTTCCTTTCCCATCCCAGGGAGGAATAGCTCGCTCCTCATCGGCTCCTCCAAAGGAAAGAGGTTGCAACTTCATGGCACATTCCTCGGAGGGAGGCGCAAGTGTTATCCCGGGGGCATTTTTTTTCCTTTTCATCCACGTGCCTGCGTAACGGACGGCTTTTTTCTCCCCTAAACTAATTTCGTGGATATTCCCTTAGACGTCCGCACTCCTACTACCAAAAATGTGTCTGTTCGTGTCCCGCGAGGTCGTCGCGAGATTTTGGACTTCCCCCGGTTGAGAAATGAACAAGTCAACCATACTTTCCGTCACAAAGCATGTTCATGGGGTCCTACAAGCCTCCGCTAGGGTGTGCAACAGGGATTCATTCAAACCAGGCATGCACTACCAACATTAAGTATTGATTAAGCAAGGACTTGGCTAGTTAGCTCCTTCCGGTACTCGACGTATCGTAGTCTGCCTCTTGGAGGGGGGAGAGACACGGGGCAAAAAATGTAAATGTAAGAACATACTATTGCATACGCACCCACAGGCATAGAAACACGCAAACGTGGGTTAGACATACCTAAGTGGGTTTTCCTCCCAAAAAATTGGCCTAAGGCGTTTGTGTCTGGATACATTACTATGTCTAGTTACAATTTCCTAAAGGGTAGACTATCTAATAACAATTATTATTATATATATAATCACTATTAGCAAGTAGTCTATCGTGTAAGGGAGGAGGTTTTTGACACATACACACACAATAACCATAAACACAATACACAAACCGAAGGTCGGTTTGTTAGGTGATGGTAGAATTCACCCAGTACTTCGTTCACCCGACGGCGTGTGAAATTCACACATCAGGGTAGGGGGGCCAGTTCCCTTCCCTGTGTCGGTTGCCCAGTAAGATCTGGTACCCGACATATCACATAGCATAGGGTGTAGCTGCAGGTTCCCAGAGTGGCTTGCCCGGGTATCGAACCCGGGCCCTCAGGTCAGTACATATGCATATACATTCAAACACGAAAAGCCGCCATATGGCAAACAAGTATTCATTCACATGGAAATAGATCTCTAACTCTCTAGAGAGTCTCTAACCACTTGATCTGTCGAGAAAACGTAATTTACACCGAAATTTGCGTGGTTTTAAGGAACCAAGTTAGAGTATAGCACCGGAAAGTCGAAAAATCCGGTGTTCAAGTCCCGGTCAAGAAAATATTTTTACACTTGTGATCTTCTCGATTCCGCACCTCTCCTGTGTTCGCCTTTTATGTGTGTCCCTATCCCTTTTCCCCATATCTATTTCAATGTGAATATATATATATATATATATATATATATATATATATATATATATATATATATAGAAGACTTAGACAGCAACACACAATATGAGAACACATAAAAGGAACACTCACACGTTATTTCCTAATAATTTCGACGGAATTGTGCTCCGTCTTCCTCGGAAGATTAGTTTTTTATTTAACACTTCCGTGTTACTTCGAAGAAATCATGTTTGTGAATTGAATATATATGATGAAATCATATATATTATTTCTTCGAAGTAGCATGTATATATATATATATATATATATATATATATATATATATATATATATATATATATATATATATATATATATAATCTTGAAAATGACGCTCTCCGGCGACGCACAAACACACAAACACTAAGATAATAGATATTACACACACAGAAACATAAAAGAAGGACACTTACAGTAGATATTTACGTTTCGCCGGCACGGCCGTCGTCATCAGAATTCTGGATGGAGGATTCTGATGACGACGGCCGTGCCGTCGAAACGTAAATATCTACTGTAAGTGTCCTTCTTTTATGTTTTGTGTGTGTAATATCTATTATCTTAGTGTTTGTATATATATATATACATGGGTCGCGGTGGTCTAGTGGGTAGAGCGTTGGACCACTTACCGGAGTGTCCCGGGTTTAATTCCCGGGCAAGACTCTGGGCACCTGTAGCTCCACCCAAGCTAGTTGATTTTTCGAGTACCAGATCTTCCTGGGAAACCATAACCGGCACAGGGAAAGGAACTGGCCCCCCTACCCTGATATGTGAATATTCACACACCGTTGGGCTTGGTACATGGGTGAACTCTACCATCACCTTCTAAACCGACCTTATTAGGGTTGATTATTGTGTTTATGGTTTTTTTTATAAATATATATATATATATATATATATATATATATATATATATATATATATAAATGTATGTACATACATATGTACATATACTATATGTACATGTGGTAGTCTAGGGGCAGAGGCGTTGGATTACTGACAGTAGGACCCAGGTTTGATTCCCGAACAAGCCTCTCTGGACACCGTCAGCTCCACGGAAGTAGTGATTGATGATTTTTCGGGTACCAGATCTTCCTGGGAAACCATAACCGGCACAGGGAAAGGAACCCCATACCCAGATGTGTGAATTTCACACGCTGTCGGGCGTAGTACTGAGTGAACTCTTTACCTTAACCTACCAAAACGACCTTCGGGTTGATTACTGTGTGCATGATCTTATATTATAAATTTTCTCATGACAATGCGAACGATACTCAAATTTTTCTGTCTTAATTTTTCCATATTTTGCTTTGTTTTACCGCTTCCATCCTCACAAGGTTGAAATTCTGATTGCGCCCATGTGTTAAGTTCTCTCCATCGTGGTATCAATCTTAATCGAAATTTGGATTAGTTACATACGTTAAAGTTCGTTGCCCAATAGCTATATGCTCAGGTAACTTGCATCAGAGTAAATATTTTGAACTTTCCATTGTTTCTACTCCGTATTCTTTCTTCCTGGTCATCCTTTGAAAGTTAGAAGTCATTTTCAGGGTCGCTGTAATGTCAAATTTCATGTCAAAACTAAGAAACATTAATAGTACTCTTCCTCGAATAAACATCAGTCGATTCTTATGTAGCTATGGAACGATCTTTCTACTTCAAAGTAGAAAGATCGTTCTAAGAAAGATTTAAGTGTTTGAATTTACAGAATATATTGGATGCGATATAAGTTTTAACGGAAAAAGCAGTGTAAGTCCACCGTGTACGAAGCGAATGAATTCAGTAGCGTAAGTCAAGTAATTAAGAAACACGTTAGGAAGGAAGCAATAAGATTCACCCGGCAAAGAAGACTGCCACAGTTCAATTTATCAAAAAACAGGACACTTCCGGGAAGTTCATAAAATTCAAAAGATGTCCGCTTCACCGATCCCTCTTTCCGCTCCGACGTACCCCGGGCTCATCCCAGCACGCTAAGCTGACTCCGAACAAGCGTGATTCCTGCCTTATGACCATAATCGTATCTGAAGACCTGGATTGTTTAAAATCCACTTAACTAAGAGAATCATTACAAAAACCAGTACTTTTTCGACTAGCCTACGTTCTTGACGATCCCAATTTTTAGGCGACACAGATATGCCCGTGATTTTTGTTTCGAATTTTACCTTCTAACTGAATGCTTGAAGACTTATTAGTGGGAGTTAAGTAGATCGAAGAAATTTAGAGGAATGGGAGGAAATAAGGAATTTAAAAAAGAGGAATCAGCACTAGAAGTTTTAAAATACGTAACAGAAGGTTTGAAATCAGGTTATTGTGAAACAATTAGGATGTAAGGAGAGATTGAATTGGAGCCCCAATGACAATAAAGATGAAGAAAGTTGACTAATTTATTTTTATCACGCAAATGAAGTAAATTATATCAATAGGAGTTGACGGAGCTAGAATGTCTTGATTTTTTTTTCTTAATTGATGAAAACAAATGTAGGATTTAATTTGATCGACACATAAATCGTCTGCAAGTTGACTTATTTAATAATGTTTCTGAAATTTTCTTGAGTCAACCAGAGTAAATATTGTCAGTGGGAAAGGTCGAAACTGTTTGAGAACTCATGAGTAAAGATAAAATGTTTTATTTTTCACCTTCATTACATAAAAAGAGACGTTTCTGACGTGATGTGGTAGAATATCATAATTAACTAAAATTGACAATTTTCCACAAAATAAAAATTTTAATACGACTGGTTTCGATGTAACTACATCATCTTCTGGTCCAGACATGATGTAGTTACATCGAAACCGGTCGTATTAAAAATTTTATTTTGTGGAAAATTGCCAATTTTAATTAATTCATTACATAAAGCTTAACATAGTTGCTGTTTAATATACGGATAAATTTAAACACAAATCATAAATGGTGGAATAGTTCTTCTATCCCTTGGAACAACGGCAAACAAAGAATACATAGATGTTGAAAATTATCTCTCCGCATTTAGTTTCGAATTTTTAGTACCCTCCAAGCCACCGCTAGGGTGTGTGGCAGGAGGTGAATACACACCAGACTATAATTGATGGTATTCGGCGTAACTTTGTGAAATCGATTCATACTGGAAATGAAAAGATGATAACTTTGTAATTTCACAGAAATTTATTACGATACGACCCGGGTTTCGACGTCCAACGTCATCTTCAGGTAACAACTTCAAATCGTCAAATTTTGCTAAACATCTATTAGAAAATGACCACAACAGTGACTTTGAGTTTGAAATCTTGCATGTTGAAGGGAAGGAACTCAGACAAGATGCTTTGGAGCAGTTTGAAATACGAAAAAGTGTACGCTCCAAAGAGAATACTGTTAATGACCTTTTATACACCTCCCACTCCCCTCTCCTAAACCTACCACTACTCGATACCTGGGCTAATGAGGGTAAAAAAGCCCTCTACTTCTCCCCCAATACTCTCCCTTGACCTCAAGATATGTAAAGGGCTTTACATTTATCTCTATGAGCCGTTTATAAAACCCACCCACTTTTCCCCTGCCATTCGGAGGGCTGCTCCCCATAGGGGATCTCCTCCCGCTCTCCAACCTTCCCCCCAACCATCATCGCTCGCTTCCCTCCCCCACCTTCTCACCTCCCCGCCCCTACCTGAATGTAGTATATACATAGATGGATGTCTGTAGAGTTGTTACCTGAAGATGACTTTGGACGTCGAAACCCGGGTCGTATCGTAATAAATTTCTGTGAAATTACAAAGTTACCATCTTTTCATTTCCAACACACGAGACTAATTTTGACCCTAAAATTTTTACTCCTGCCTCGATTGGACCATGTTATTAAGTTGCTACGATTCAACTTTTTCATTTTACTTAAATTATAGAATATATCTATTTTTTCCTCCAAGAGTAGAGCATTAGGAAGAAATAATTCGAACAGCAGTTGGAGATTGTTGCTCCATTTCATTGCGTTCGTTCGAGTAATATAATAGCCAACACCATGGTAGTTAACTGATCACTCGTTCAATATGCTGAGGCCGTTTAAAAAGACGAAGTTGCTGAGTCATATGCATCACGATGAAATTTAGTTTCAAAACGAGGTCATGTATACGATATGCCAATGACGCCAATCTACATTTAGGTGAACTAGATGGTAGTTACTATGAAAGCGAATACGCAAATATACAATGATTCGCTCACTAGCTGAGGATTAAATACAATCTTAGAGAAACGCAATACCTAAAGAGTTTCTAATGTTGCTCTCGTAGCTGCTTTAATTTACAATTGAAAAATATTCACCTGCATGGAAACAATTCATAATTAGGCTTACTTACCCTCCTGCATTACCGCAAGAATGCTCTTCCGAGTAAGATTAATTTAAAAATTATCTGAGCAATTTAAAGGGAGGTAAGAAATATTAATAAGAATGAACATGGAGATAAATGAATTACTAGAAGGGAAGGACATAGTTAGATTTGCCAAGTCACTGCGGCTGGCGTGGTTGGGGCATGTAGAAAGGATGGAAAATGACAGAATGCCCAAACTGATACTTAATAGCAAGATGGAAGGAGTCCGAAGAAGAGGTAGACCAAGGAAGAGATGGCTACAGGGTGTGGAGGATGACTTGAAGGCAATGGGAGTTACAAGATGGAAGGAAAAAGCAAGGACAAGAACTGAATGGAGGCATATCATAGAGGAAGCCAAGACCCACACCGGGCTGTAGGGCTGCAGATGATGATGATGATGAAGAACCATTAATTATTTTTAACCGTAAACTTTATTTTTAACATTAATTAACTTTTTAACCGTTCTGAATGATTTGAATGTTGGCTCTTGATATTAAATTTAAATAAAACAGCAAATTCCAATAATTTTCTGCCAAAATGTTAGTTAGTTGGTTCTGCGATTGTTTCCGTAAAATATTCATAATTTTGTCTCAGTTTTTATTCCTTTTTTAGTGTTGTTAGTTTTAGATTGAATCAATGAGGCTGGTAAGTCACTTTTGACGTGAATAATAGTTATTTAAATCTATGTGACTGATAAGTCATTCGTGATGTGAACATGAGTTATTCCTTACATATATTTAAGTCCCCATTCAATGCCAAAACGGTCTTGAAATTACGTGTGAAAAACCCAAGAACAATGGTTTCTTTCAGGCATTCCAATATGCAAGTAGACTTTGAATCTTACGACGGTTAATTTCAGCCATTCAATCCATAACCCCATTTATATCACTGGCACACTCTAGATAAATAAATGCCTAAAATTTTAAGTGATTTAGTTTGAAAATTTCAAATGAAAATATTCAATCTAGGAACAATAAAACTCTTTGTAGTTTACGATGAATATCGGGTTATTTTGCGAGATCATAAGTAAAAGGGTTTAGGGAAAACCCTATTAGCAAAATGATACGTTCAAATGGGAATGAATTCTTGCTGAATATTACAAAAATGACTCATATGTAAGGAATTCTAAAAACCCTATTAGGAACTAGCGAATATAGTACCTTAGAGACACGCGGGATAAAACCTTACCATATCCTGTTCATAAAAAAACGAATTGGTAACGAGGTTGTAGACGGTCACAAAAAATAATGAATGAACATCGAGAGTTTGTGTTTAGCATAATAATCCGATTGAATGGATCCAAAGTGCCTAAGGTCACTGGAGGTCTTCCATTAAACATCGAGGATTCAATATTACATTCCGTGACTTAGGACGCTGAAGAAACGACAGAGAAAACGGGTGTTCTTCAGCGGAATGAATGTTTGGTGCTAATCTGGATTCACTGTCCACGCACCACATTCAAAAACTAGACCATTTACTCTAGGTCGGCACTTACCAGTTACATTTATGGTCCACGAAACTTTCATGTGGAAACGCACCAATTAAGTATTTCAAAACGTGCAAAAATGGTTTGATGAAAGTAAGTTCTTTACCTTTTCCATTAAGAGGGCTTATTTTGTTCGCGATTTTACGTCAGGTTAGAATTTGTACGGAAGCGCTGATTAACACTCTTGAGAAATGGGAACTGCGTGGCAAGTATTAATGAAAATATTGAGAATTGACTGAGAAGGTTTTTTGGGGAGCCTATTTACTGCTAAATGATATCCGAGGAATTTTTTCCCAGAGGTATGGGAATCAATTCACACGAGAAAGTTATTTACAATTTATTTTTGTGTTTTAAAATTTATTTTTACCATAATGGGTTTTCACATTTGTCTGAATTGGTTATTCCACCCATGGTGACAGATTCCAAACAAATACGCGAGAATTTTAAGTTCTCGTATTGCCTAAGAAACATTCATTCAGTTCAGGGACAAATCGATTTTTCTGAAAGATTATCCACCAGCGAAGCATTAAGTACTGGAGCCCTATGTATTCTAATGTGCGGGTAACCTATCTCCACTACCAGGTATCTACCTTGTAGGCACCATTAATTTAATTATTTTCTGATCGATAAAACGTAAATTGCGTACTGGATCACTTGTATCAATGTTTGAGCCTTCGTTGTGTACCGTGCCAACTCGTGGAATTATTTCATTTCATCATATCTACTAAATTTATCGAGTTGTGCTATTTTCCCCCGTATCGCCGGACTCAATTCTCTGGATATGGGAAATCATTATCTACCGTCTACATCGTTAGAGTTTGGTTTCGAATGAGTACAAGTAAATTGAAGGTGAAAATTACTAACTTAGATTTCTCACATGAAAATGTATTTGTTTATTTTATTTATTATTTTTTTATTTATTTTTTGTCGTAAACATAGGCTGAAAATAAAACAAATTATTTTGTTTATTTTTTTATTCATTTTTTGTCGTAAGCCTAGGCCGAAAATAAAAAAAATGATTTATTTTGTTTTTGTCATTTTTTGTCGTAAACCTAGGCCGAAAATAAAAAAATTTATTTGTTTTATTTCTTATTTTTTATTCATTTTTTGTCGTAAACCTAGGTCGAAAATAAAAAAATTTCCATGTGGAAAAGCTAAGTTAGTTATTTTTCAATTTCAATATGAAGATTTTCTACCAAGTCACGCCGGAAACGGTTTCAAGTACAAGTTAATTATTTTGAAAAAGCGCAAAGGAATTCTCATTCATTCATTAAAAATCGTAATTCGTTTGCACTGATAGGCAATAAGAGCCGAAAATATTTCGCCGCTTATCTGAGACCATGTGAAGATTTACGTGTGGGAATAAACACCAAGTGGAATCCACGGGAAATTCACTGACCTACTGTAGACTTAAGACAACTAACACAATGTTTTCACCTTGAAACTGTGATCTCGTCGGAGGCATAAATGCATGTGAGATGAATCGGTGAATTACATTTTTTTGTGAAGCTTACTGTCTCGTGGTTCGTTCTCGTTCGAGTAAATTTGACGACATTCGAATCAGGGACACGTGCAAGAATTGGGTTCCATGTATAAACCCTTTCACAACTCGTACAGGATTCCTGAAAATGTGAAATTTCACAGCGATGTCTCGGGAGATAAAATTCTTACAGTTCATGCAGAGAAAAATTAAAAACCAGTACACACTGCGTCGGATAGGGCGTACAGAATCGATCAAGGCGTGCGATCTATGTTATAAGATTTAATGACGATATCGGCTTCCTCTCCCCCAGATCCCCACTATTAAAATAGTTAATTACCCATCGCCAAGTCAAAAGGCGTTGGAGGAAATAACTGTCTCAATTTATGGATCTAAATTTGCGATATTAAACTCAAAAAGTCCTACCCAAATTAGGACGTAGTCCGTGATTCCTCCCCGTCTCGCGAACTTGATGCTTCCTAGGACGTGACAGTTTTCATTTTTGAGAACCCCCACCCAGTTTGGACCCAGCATTCGGTCATCACAACATTTCTTTTTTTTTCATTCTTCGGCCCGTGCCGACGTCATCGCGGTACGTTTTCCCCCAAAGACGTCAGAGGGGATTGACCCACAAACAGGCCCCCGCGTAATGTGGCTCAAGGTCTCCAAGGGTGTGAGAGAGCCCAACCGGTTTACGAGGCCGGGATGGTGGAGGAGGTGGGCGGCGGCGGGCTACGACGTCGATGACCCACAGAATTCCCAGTGCAGACACCTCCGTAGAAAGTAACTTATCAATATTCCAGAGCGTTCCCTCCACCTCCGCACGCGAGCGGACTCACTTCATCACCTCTGCATGTTAATGCCTCAAAGAAGGAGGAGGCGGAAGGTCGCGGCTCGCTTTATCACCCTTTCATCTTCCGGCCATTTCGGCACTGGGTCTCCTGAGAGCTGGTCTGAATTTTTTGTCAAAAGTTCGATTACCATTTATCACTGAACTTAAAAAATCATCGGAGTCGTCTCCTTCGACTGAATCAATCACAGCGGTGTCGAAAATTCAATTCCGCGTGCCGAAGCTCTTATGACCCGAATTATAGTTTGTCGACTCCACAATGTTACGTGATTTGTCGATCGTCGTTTATCACTGAAGACGATTCGTTGTCGGGGAACGACATTGAAACTTTAAAGCTTATATCAATCCTGATGGTATCGAGCGTTCAGTTCAGCTTACATCTCGAATATTTTCGATAAAATTTCATTAACTGATATTGAACTTGAAAATCTTCGCTATCATTGAAAAAGTGTATCTCGGAGACCATTTTAATGGATAAAATCGATGTCTTATGACCACAGTAGTTGACTCGGAGACACGAGGACTAGTTCTAACGTGGGATTGTATACATCACCTCGAAATAAGCCTTAAGAAGTATATAATATACAGATTAAGGGTAGGGGAGGAGGCAACTCCATCCCATGTGCCCCCCATTCGCTTCCCTACGAAGTTCTAATGAGTATTAAACCGCACCAAATTGAATTGTATATGAAGTAGTCTAAAGGCATTACCTAAAGTGTGAATCTAGGATCTTTTATTCAGAAGAAGAACATTAACCCACTAAAAAAAGACGTTTCAGGCCTGATATGGTGGAATATCATGATTATTTAATTAAATTTGCAATTTTCCACAAAATAAAATTCAATAAGACCGGTTTCAATGTAACTACATCATTATCCAATAAATACATCACCGGTCGTATGAAAATTTTATTTTGTAGAAAATTGCAAATTTTTTTATTAATTAACCCTCTAGACTTCAAAACGACTGTAAAACCAATTTCCTATGCGATACGATCCTCGTATCTTTTGTTAATAAAAAGATCCTCATTCTGATATCAAATAATTGGATATTCTGAACAATCATACCCCACCCTATGTTCCTGACCTTCCCTTCACACAGGTGATCAGGGACGCTCCCTAATATATTCGGGACGTAAAAGTGAGCAGATTTATTGTGTGATCGCGATCAGGAAGTGGTAAGAATGTAATATTTTAAATCATAATGTTTTCGACCGAGGTCATCGATATGGTTAAAGATAACTTCGTTTTCCTCAGTGCTTTTAATTTTGTGCTAACCAGCTTTTGTTGCGTCGTAGAATTATCAAATGTTGATGTTGGTTTGGAGACACAGCGAAACCAGGGTCTCATCAAAGTTCTCAGTACTGAGGAAAACTATTTGACATGAAGAAGTTTCACCAAATGACGCCTGAAACCATCAGTTTAATTATTCACTTAAAGTACACATGACGCATGTTATCCTATGTAACTAAATGAGTTATTATCAGAGTCTGTTAATGATTAAAGACAACTCAATAAGCAGGTGGGTGACTGACTGAACAGTCCTTAGGGCCAAAATTTCCGGTTGTGTGATATCCTAGATACCAGAGAGTTTTGTGGGCAACCGCAGTTGGCACATCCTCCACCCTGAATGTAGTTTCAAGCACCTCAGGGGAACATGTGAAAAAAATTGGTGAGATTAAGTGTAGAACAGATACATTTAAGACGTTATTTTTTCTACGAACGATAAGGGATCAGAGTATAATTACCCTAACCCGCTAGGGGATTTATTTATTTTTCATTCTAAATAGCCTAGTATATTGTCTTTATCTCATCTAGCTTAATCTGTTGTACCTTCTTGTAGCCTACAGTTCCTCTAGTTTGCGTAGGCAAATCTATCTCACTTAGATACGATCATCCTTATTTAGATTATTTTTCAAAAATATATTTAGTAGCTAAAAGTAAAGAAAAACTTAATTTTTGATGTTGTACATCTGATGTTTAATTACACCCTACCATGTACCCTAGCGGTGGGTATTGCAGGGTATCGTGTGGAATGGAATAGCTATAAAAATAGTGTTGGGTGAACAATGCAATAATTTCAGAGTGACTCCGTTAAAAGTTACTGTTGCGGCATCCCCCGCAGTTCCTTGAAATTTGTTGGGTGGTATTAGCCATCAACTAATAAAACTGCGATCTCATTGATGGCGATCTGTTAAAGTCATGGATTCTGATTTTTCAAACTTCTTTTCCAACTTCAAAACCCCGGTGAGATAAAATGGTGCTTCCATAAATGTAAATTGCTTCGACTCATAGTAATTCCGAACTTGATGTGCTACATGAAAATAAACCTTAAGTCAGACAGTACAACGCCCACTCCCTGGCCGACATTCGAACACGCCAGCATTGGAGTTATGTGGAGAGTTCATTGCAAATGGACGAATGTGGACGGTCTGTGCTATTATTTAAATGCACGCCATCGAAAAGCAGACTGGAAGAGAGAAAGTGATTTCGAAACCTGGCGCTGGAAATAGAAGTTGTAAGTCTTCCCCAGAGATAAAGCGAAGGAGAAATCTATAGAAATAAATTCAGAGAAAAGATCATGCTGTGTTCTTTCTGAAAAAAAATGCGGGATGAAAATGACTGATTTGGGTGAAACTTTAAAACAGTAGATTTGTTAGGAATATAAAGGAAGGTATATGGATAGATCTGGAGGTAGGAATGAAAGTCGGAGGGGAATTCGTAAAATCTGTTAGGTTTGCTGATGACCAAGCATTAGTTGCTCAGTCAGCCAAGGGGTTGCAAGCATTGTTGAGTGAATTGGAGGTTCAGTGCGATAAATATGGGATGAGAATCAATATTAATAAAACAAAGGTTATGCGATTTTCCAGAAAGAAAAAGGCTAAGCTAAATATTAAAATAGGCGGGGAAAAAATAGAGCAGGTAGAGCAGTTTACATATCTCGGAAGTGTTTTGGACCAATACGGTCAAAGTGGTAGGGACGTGAGGAGAAGAATTGCGCTAGGCAAGGAGGCTTTCTCAAGGAGGAGGGAGTTGATGACGGGAACGTTGAGTAGGGATGTTAAGACAAGACTCGTAAAAACTCTGATATGGAGCGTGGCTATGTACGGCGCGGAAACGTGGTCACTGAAGCAGGAGGATAGACGTAGATTGGCGGCTTTTGAAATGTGGGTGTGGAGAAGAATGGAGAAGGTGAAATGGACCGAAAGGAAAACAAATGAGGAAGTACTAGAGATGGTGGGTGAGGAGAGGGGTTTGTTGAGAGAAATCCTATGGAGGCAGGAAAAATGGATGAAGGGCGTGTTGAGCGGTAGTGGAATGTTGAAGAGGGTAATAGAGGGGAGAATGTTGGGCAAGCGAGGAAAGGGTAGGAACAGGATAGGGATGGTGGATGGGATGAAGGGTGGTCAGAGGTACACAGAGATGAAGAGGGACCTCATGTAGTTTAGGTTGCCGGATTGGGTTTTGTTTGGAGTTACAAAATATTTATTTGATAGCTGTGTCCATCCAAAAACCTACCCTAACCGGTAGATTACCTAATAATATGGATAGATTGAATAAAGGGAGGGCAAAGATGAAGACTAAATGAGGAAGTACGTGATAAAAATAAGAGCTGTTACTGAGTGAGTTTTCAGGATTGTAAGGGAAAAATAGGAGGACTAAGACCGACCACTCTTCGGATTGAGAGGCAAATGAATGAAATCTACTCCACCATCAAATCTCAAGTTTACAAACTTTTAAAAAAGTGAGGGTGCTCATCCATTCATAGACAATGAACTTTCGCGTGGTTAGACGTGATGTGTGTTCTTTTTGGGCGATCAGTGGTAATAGAACGTGCGTCCTTGGAAAAAAAAGGGATTATGGTTTCTACACTAAAGAGAAACGTGCCATCCTCTTTCCTGCCCTCGGTCGATGTATTTTTCAAGGTATCCCGCAGCCTGCTTTCGTCTTGTGCGTTACGTTTTAAACTGCTGGGTTCGTTTATCATATCGGTCATAATAGTGCAAAGTGAGACCAGTTGCACGGACTCCCTGAAACGTGTGAATACTGCCACCGAAGTGGGCTACGGATGTGGCCCACTCTGCGGCAGTAAACATTCCTTTTTGGGCCCGTCTCAAACTGAAATCGTACGGGAATCTTTAAATAGCTAGCTACGTGATCACCGCCTCGAGGACTTGAGTCCTCGCCTATTTGTTTCCTTACTTAAATCTATTCACCTATTTTGAACTGCGATTGAATATAATTGAACACGCTTTGCGGTCGAGTTTAGGCTGGTATAATAAGAATATAGTGCATTGATCAAATGAGCTTGTTTACGCTTCCATCCATCCGAACTGGTAATTTCTCTCTAAGCTTTTTTTAGACTTCAGGAGATCACTTGTATCATTGCGCAGTGGCCATAGCCCACCAACCGAAACTCTCTAGGAAAAGTTGTTCGCCGTAAAGAAACTAGTTACCTGCTCCATTGAGATAGTTTCCCATGTGACGTCTGTGAAAGTTTGCTCCTCACCTCCACGTTACGCTACAAACCGTTACTGCAGCAGAGATTTCAGTCTCGCGTCGTTTATCACGATTGTGAAGTGCTAAATGGGCAGGAGTAACTAAGACGGTGTTCGCAATCCATTCTAATCACAGGATCGGTAATTGCTTTCTGAAACTCGTGTTCCAGTAAATTAGAACGCTGGCAGAAATCAATAATGTCTTCTTGTGAGCCTTTTTTTGTGTGCTCCTACGTCAAGATCCATTGCTTTCATGCATCCAATATTTGCATACTCTTTAAAATAATTACATTTTCGTTATTATGGTACATTACTAGTAGACAATAAGGATATAATTTGGTATCCAATTAATACGAGCAATCTCTTTCATCTCTGATTTGATTTTTACTCCTTTGGCTTAATTGCGCTTGTAAGTCTCTTTTAACTTGTCGCAATCTTCTGATGGATGCATAGTCGCTCAGGGCTACGCCCTTTTAGTACGCCCATTCACTCTTGATTTTCACGGAAACTTTATCCTTTTTCCTTTTACCGTCCGGGAAAATACGAAAGCTCATTTGATATTTCTACATAGTTTCCTTGAATTGGTGAAGTCTGTCCTAAACAAGTTTTTTTCCATTGTGATTGACTGAATTTTGGGAAATACTCGGTATTCGCGACGGCTTATTCAATATATTTTTGCCAATACACGATCCATGTGTCAATATTCTTCGATTCTTGTGCCAATAAATATATTTGAATACTAAAAAATTGCTGAGAGAATGAGGAAGAGAAGATAGTTCGATTTGAACTACGTGGGCGAATGCAATCTGCGACCAAAACTCAAGAGTGCTCGGAGATCTTTAAAAGCATGGTTGTTACCTTATTCAATTCTCTGCTTTAAGGTTTCAGGATGTAATTGATAACGTTTTGGCGGTCAAAAAACTACGTGAAGTTGGTAGCCCCCGCAGTAAGTGTGACCTTTCACCCTCCGTCAAATATTAATTGAAGTCAAAAACCTTGTAGTGAGGTTATTTTTGCTCCGCCGTTCAGTTAGGTTTTAGTAAGCATCTCATACGTACTTGTATATGAATCAGCTGAAACTTGAGCGTTGATAATTAAATAATTATGCGCATTCGAGTGGTATATAGTTCTTGTGGATATATTATCCACACGCTAACAAAATACGCTTTACCATTTAACATTTTTTTCAAGTCTGAAGTTGAATATTTGATATGAGAATAAAATGCCTTGTATTAACAAAAAATTGGATTAACTGGTCAAAAAACTGTAAAAACATAATTGAAACTCCGCGAAAACTTTGCCAGCAAGTGTAAGTCGGAGGTTAAAAGTACAATATGGTGTATATACTAGATTCTTTGAAAAGCTAACCTAATCCGGCTGAATGCCGCGAGTAAGAAATAAATACTAGTAAGCAAGTAACCATGCATTGTAATATCAGTTTTCTGTTGTGTTCTTATTCATTTAGTTGTCATTAAAACTGAATTAAGTCGTTAATGATTAAGAGTGAAATTCTGAAAAAAATAAAAGCGAAGATACGGACGCATCGCAGGCTATAAGTTCTATATATGCAATAGTTGGCCAAATAAATCAAAACCCAGCACTAATGTTGCATTTGCTGAATTTTTCATATAAAAATACCCACGTTCCAAGCGTTGCAATACGATTCACCTCCATATGCACCTCGAAATATCTGTAGCTGGACTGTCTCTCTGACCTCGAAAAAATTTGTTAACAACATTATCCCAAAATCCCCACATTACCGAAAAGGAATGTCTGCGCCTCGTTCCATTATGATCCGTGGACAGATCGTGGTGTGGTACTTCTACGAATCGCGATATCGCGAATCGTCGTTCGAATAATGATCAACTTCCTGTGAAGACGTGATCGAATGCCCGCAGCCCGGATTAACAATCGATCTGACAATTAATGTATTAGCGCATTCAACCCCGCACGTACGCTATCATGGCCGCCGGAAAGCGTTACATGACCCATTGCGTAAACGTGGCCCCACTTTGTCGGTCAACCGTTAAACAATGGAATGCAATTCAAATCACCTTCTCTCTCCCGCCCCAGCAGCCGGCTCCCGTGTCGATTTGATTCATGACTCTTGAGAGGGAGGGTTATGGATATTTCTCCGGCTAAACAAGGCCAAATGTCAACCTGCTCTTGCGAATTCATTACACTTGACATGCGATGCATAATTCGCGCTATGAACTCCCTCGGCGTAAATTTAAACTACCACTATTTATGTTCTACGATGAATCTGTATTTATGACCACGTCTTTTAATGAGTTAACTTTCTTTAAGTCATCATATCCCTTGGTATACTGACCATAGACCCGAGTTCGATTCCAGGTGACGTATCTCTTCACTCTCACATTTATTAAGGAAATTTTTATTGGGGCGAGTTTGAGACTTAGTCCCTTCTTCCACCAAACCGGAATATTACATTAAAGACAATTACAAACACCCAAGCCTTAGGGGGAGGAAAAATCATCTAGGCGGGAATCGAACCCGCGACCACTAGAGTTGGCAAGCGAAGACGTTACCCCGCCGCTACCTAGGCTGGCTTTACCCAAGCTGTGAGTATTTGCGGGTACCAGATCTTCCCATAAAAAAAACAAGTTTCACAGGAACCCACAGTAGTAAATCGTGAAATTCACATGACGTTGCCTGGGATATGAACAAATGTGAGGCAAAAAAAGTCGATTGTTATCCAAAGTTAAAGAAGTTCTCTAACGGAAAATTAACCACGTCAACGCCACATTAACGTCAACCACCCCCGCTTTCATGTAGGAGATCTGCGAGATATATTGCAATACGGAACGGTCTCGATCGATGTCAGTCTGCATAGCACCCAAACTATTCCCATTGGATAGCAATAATAAAAATATATTTGTCATACCAGAACCGTTATTTTGATAATTGTTAATAATTTTCACTTCAGGTTCGTTAACGGCAATGTCTTAGACCTTAGAATACAAAATTTGGTTGACTTAAACACACCTTATGGCTACGTTTTTCTTATCTCGGACCACTGTGAGTTGATTTTAGCACGAGGTGGGATAGACAATCATCAATCAAACCAACCATTTGGTTGACTCCTGTTTTCGGATGAATGGCTTAATAAAAATTGTAATTCACGAAGACAGCGAAATGGTGATCTCGAAACGACAACTGAGGGTACAGCAGTGTGGAGAACATTCAGTGGTGTTCCGAGGCCTTCGAAAGGCAAGAGTCAAGTTCGTGGGACACTAACCAACTGGCCGACAACCCGACTCGAGAGAGAGAACCGGATACCAGGGACGAGTTCGGTGAAATACGATGTTGCAACGTCAGAATTCGCTCCATACTGAGGATCAGATAATCGCGGTGCGCAAAGATAGTCTATTCCCACGCTTAGGTCCAGGGTACGAAACCGTTGGACAGCGGCTTTTTCTGTAATATTGAGATTCCTCTTTGAGTACCGAGTGGAGAACGGCTCAAGTTTAGGATTCCATGCGTCTTATGGGGCTCCTAAGTGTGAACATCTTGACGTCTTTATTTTAAAACTAGACTGCGAGCAAAACAAATCCAAAGCAAACAGTCAGATACACGGGATAGACAACGCGATTAGCAACAAATAATAACTAAGAAATGTTTACTATTTGTTATGAGTATTTCAGTAAAAATAAAAAAAACCCTTTACCCTCTTGTGGGATTAGGCTGGGAGCCACTTGAAATATGAAGAGAACAGGCGATACTTAGACTTTTAGAAAGGTTCAGAACAAATGAGTTTAACGATAACACTAAAGGAATTATAATGACCCCACACTACTTATGTAGATCAGACTTCAAAGATAAAATAAGGGAGTTCCAATGCGGATAGATTCAAATACTCATTCTTTCCCAGAACAATCATAAATCACCATAGAAAGAAACCAAAGTTACTTTAGAAATATTAAAAACATTTAATTTACAAGTCGGAACAAAATTAAACATTGCAAATATATTAGATATATCTGTAGGTGCATGTGTATGTTAGTTGGTAGTTTGTGTGTTTGCATATGTGTGGGGTGTAAGGGTTCTTACATGAAAGTACACCATGTTTTGTTTGTGGACTGTATAAAATTTGTGGCTTTTGCTTGCGTATTTTTTCTTAATTACGGGTGGTGCCCTAACACCCCCCGCCACACGCCCCTTGCGGCGGCTTGCGGGGTATTAAGTAGATGTGCAAATTTCACACGCCGTTGGGCTTAGTACAAGGTGAATACCCCACCTATCAATCCAACCTTCGAGTTGATAACTGTGTTATTGTTATGATTATTAGGTGAAATACCGTTAAAAGCAGGTTTGAATTGACAATGACTAAATATTGCTCCATTTCTTAGCTCCATTACTACTAGAAACTAATTGCTACTGGTACTATTAGAAACCATTCATCAATTCCACGTGCATTCTACCTCCCTTCATTCCGTCCGACATGTATCTATCGTTTTTCCTCACCCTATCGCGCTTACTTAACATCCTCCCCTCTATTATAGTCTCCACCATTACACCACCTACTAAAATGCCCTCCATCCTGCCTACCTTGGTTTTTCCCAAAAATCCTTTCTCTTTCCCCAACATGTACGTCTTCGTTTGTTTTCCTTGCCGACTATTCCCGGACTTCTCCATGCCTTCATTTCATAAACCTCCAATATACACCCATCTTTCTCCCATGGCCAAGCTTCCGAGATGTAAGAAAAACCACACTCCTTACCCAAGTTTTCGCAAATCTTCTCCTACCATCCTTCATGTCTCTGCCATCAATTCCCTTCGCCTTGTGAAAACTTAAGTGTCAAGCGTGATTCTTCTTTTGATGTCCATACTACCTTGGCCATCATGATCCATAGAAGTGTATTGTGGAAATATGCATCATAAAAATGTGATAAATCAGTTATTTGTTGACAACATGGCGTGCATCAATTCTTTGTTGTCCATTTATTTATCCATCACCGTATTCAACAATTTTTCATCCTTAATTTTAATTGTAAAATTTTTGATCCTTGGGAAATAATTATAGGCTCCAAAGCACCGAAATCAATCTTCTTTAGTGGAATTTCTGTTATTTTTCCACAACGATGTCTTTTTGGTTTTGCTAAAATGGAGACAAGACAGTTTGTTAATCTGAATTAAGCATACTGCACGGAAGTTCATAGGAAACGAAAAAGTTTCAGTTTCATCTGACAAGACATACATTTTCAAATGTTTCCAATATATACAAAGAGCAAAAACGGATTGTTGCGTCGGCACTGATCCCACTGATATACAACTCTCCCCCACTGTTGTAGGCCATGCTTTGGCTCCACCTAGGCTCGATTCGATCCAAGCATTTTGCTCTGAATTTTAAGTAAACGATCCTACAAATTGGGTCCTTCCGTGCCAAACTGAATTCACCGCGTAAATGGCATTTTCTGTAGTTTCACAAGACTTAATCATAGGTTAAATCGAAACTCACAGCACAGGGTAGGTAAGTGATATCCATTACTGAATGAGCCAGCCGCAGTCCTTGATAATAGAATGCTTAAACCTTTCCCTTGATTAGAATATCGTACTCGGGGAAGATTGGAAAGTGAATACAGTGTAATTGTTGTTCTATATTAAGCTTCTAATTTCATCTCCTGATGACGCCACGTTTATATTTTTGCGATGAATTAAAATTGGAACTCAAAAGGGAACTTGACAATTGAAAGAAAACATGCACCAGGCACTGTCAAAGTCATTTACCACACTACCATTCTACCCCACATCAACCCGAGGCCTTGCTAAGGTTTTTAAACAAATTGGCACCAAAGTCACTTACTCTAACCGTAACACTCTTCTTACGTGTTTAGGGAACCCGAAAGACAGAACACTACATTTAGACAAATCGGGTATTTACGAAATAACTTGCTCACACTGCCAACTCTCCTACACAGGACAGACGAAACGTAATCCCAAAATCAGATTTAAGGAACACATAGCACACTTTAAGAACGGACGTTTCGAAAGATCAGCTGTCGCCAAACACATTTTTGAAACTGAACACTCCATCACTCAAAACGACTTAACATTATTAAAACCGATACAACACTGTAAACTCGATGCGTGTGAGAGTTTACACATTCACTTAAACAAGAATAAACTTATGAACAATGGACTAGGCATCATCAACAGTTGACTTTTTAATTTCGTTAGTCAATTCAAAAATAGGCAGCCCCCTCCTAATAACCACCACTCTTCCCCCTTTCCTTCCCACGTGACCTCAACAAACTCCCCCCCACCTACCGACCATCGCTTAACCTCTCCCCCCTTGCCCCTCCAGGTATATATACCTCACCCCCCGACCTGAACACCCACTCGACTTTGGACAAAATTGGAACTATTTTATTTCACGGTATTCTCCGAGACGTAATTTCAGGATTTCTTCGAAACATCATATTATGCTTAACTTCTGTGCGTAAAGCAATTAAAGAGCAGACTTATTTTGAAATCACGAACAATCCAGTCCCTGGTTAAAGGAAAGCTCATCTAGGCGGACAATCTAACACGCGATCTCTTTGATAGCATTCCAGGTCGTGACCCCTACACTACTAAGATCAAAGTAAAATTTTGCCGTCTTCCAGATATCGTATCTGACTCCTGCAAAATTAGTACATTTCCAACTTAGCCATATCTTTCTAGTTTATGTTCATATACCATTTAAAGTATTTGTTTCCTTGAATTACAACATGTTTTTCATATTTTTATGTTCAACCTATGTGGTATGATGGCGTTGTAGATAGATCACACTACTGAGATTCCTGGTTTCAAAACTGAGTAATGCGTAGGGAACTCGACGAAACTCAAACTGTGACTTTCTTGGTAACGGATTCATCTAGGAAATAATAGGCACCACAGCTAAATAATAATCAATACGCGATTTATATTCGGCAATGGATCTCGTAAGAAAAGAGCCCTATTCTCTCACAAGAAAGTAAACCACAAAGTTTGACAAAGGATATTGAACTAGAGTAGGTATTTGGAGTAAGTGTTTAGAGTAGGTAGCACAGTAGGTAGTTGAATATTTTCATACATGTTGTACTTATCAAAAGGCCTAAACGTAAAAGGAAAAGAAAAGGTATGCTTCTTGTATAGGCCTTTAAAAGGTTCTTATTTGCCACCAACACAGAAGATTTAGTAAAATACATTCACAGCGCCAATATGGCCTGAAATCCCATTGATTTCTTGGCCATTGCCTGGTCATGATTGATGGCCAGGCCACGTTGATTAGTCTTGTTGGAGAGCAAACAAGAATTTATTTAGTTAACTAAAGTTAACGAAACCTTTCCAAAACTCGATTGAATAAATTATCGACCAGTTCGTTTCGTGTAAAAAGCATTCCAGCTTTACACTATTTCAGCTGTAGTTATGACGTGAAGCAAATTAGTTTCTATAACAACTGACACAAATACACTCGATTCAAATGGATAAAAAGTGATTACGAATCGAGGCTCTATCAGGTTTTAGATTCTCTATACTGTCGACATTTTTCATTGACAAACGAACCGTCATTTCACAGTTATTTCCACTGAGTCGAATATACTTATATTCCCATGTAGTTATATTTTATGTAAGCTTAATGTTTCGCGTAGATATCACTCAAGAGAAATAATTCCGGCCGCTGTTTACTGAGAACGTCTATGCCATATTGTATCGATATTACTTACATATTTCATGTTTCGTAATGATGTGAGTCAAAAAAATTGGTCCGACTACTGTTTCATATGCAAGTAGCGTGCAGGTTCATCCACGACCACACCACCTCTGCCGCAAGGCTTAACCAATGTTGAGTTGCGACAGGAAGACGTCATGTGCAGCGTAATATAGTATGTCCTAGAGGCTGTTGGGTGAACCTTTCGCGCGTACATTGGAGAGTAAACCGACGTTGACTCTATAGATGCATCTCGGTTTGCGGGCCTGCTTGCCACGGTAGGTAAGGAGACGACGACGGTTGTGCAATGGCGAACCTCATGATGTAAACTCGCATGGGAATAAACATACCAATTAGAAATATTTCGTAAGACTAACATCTTACGTTTCATTTAATGGATGAAGTTTTTCATATTCAATTTACCTATCTCTTTTTTCATGGTGACCTAAATTTCGCTGTTTTCCGAAGTTTCTTCTGCCTTAGTATTTGAAAGATGTTGAGAACGCATCTGCTATCATTGCTAAGTAATGATGTGCATCAGTTTTCCGAACCATCATAAAAAAATTCTGTTCTTATTCAAATTGTGGAAATTTTGTTGAACTTAAACGTTCAACGATTAAACGGAAATAAGGTGTTTTTAGATGCAATTATAATTACACAACGTCTATCATTGCTACATAATAATGATTTGCAAAAAATATTTTGCGAGTACTAAACGGATTATCAACCTTCAATGAAATAAAGAATCTAGAAAATAATTTCTCCAGGAAATTGAGTGCACTAAAAAAACAAGAATTTCTAATAATTATATTATTAATATATTTTCTTAATAATATAATTCTTAGTTTATAATGTATATTTAATATACGTGTCACGTATATATAAATATATATATATATATATATATAAGATTAGATTATATATATAGACAAGAATAGATTATATATATATATGCGGGTCGCGGTGGTGTAGTGGGTAGAGCGTTGGACTACTGACCGTAGGGTCCCGGGTTCGATTCCCGGGCAAGGCACTTTGGGTACCTGCAGCTCCACCCAAGCTAGTTGATTTTTCGGGTACCAGATCTTCCTGGGAAACCATAACCGGCACAGTGAAAGGAACTGCCCCCCCCACCCTGATGTGTGATTATTCACACGCCGTTGGGCTTGGTACATGGGTGAGCTCTACCATCACCTACTAAACCGACCTTCGGGTTGATTACTGTGTTTATGGTTTATATATATATATATATATATATATATATATATATATATATATATATATATATATATGGATGATGCGGAAGTACTCACGAGAGCAATATAACTTTTGGACGGCACAATAGAACACAGAATAAAACAGATAACACGTAAAAGGACACTCACACTGTAGATGATTTAAGCTTTCGGCCTACTCCGAGGCCTTCTTCAGGTCAGACTGCTGCAGTCGGCCTCGGAGTAGGCCGAAAGCTTAAATCATCTACAGTGTGAGTGTCCTTTCACGTGTTATCTGTTTTATTCTGTGTTCTATTGTGCCGTCCAAAAGTTATATATATATATATATATATATATATATATATATATATATATATATATATACATGGGGGTCGCGGTGGTCTAGCGGGTAGAGCGTTGGACTGCTGACCAGAGGGTCCCGGGTTCGATTCCCGGGCAAGGCACTTTGGGCACCTGCAGCTCCACCCAAGCTAGTTGATTTTTCGGGTACCAGATATTCCTGGGAAACCATAACCGGCACAGGGAAAGGAACTGGCCCCCCTACCCTGATGTGTGAATATTCACACGCCGTCGGGCTTGGTACATGGGTGAGCTCTACCATCACCTACCAAACCGACCTTCGGGTTGATTACTGTGTTTATGGTTTATATATATATATTCATATATATATATGGTTTATATTTATATATATATATATGGTTATATATATATATATATATATATATGAGGAGAAGGGTTTGTTGGGAGAAATCCTGAGGAGGCAGGAAAAATGGATGAAAGGTGTGTTGATCGGATGTGGGATGTCGCAGATTGTAATAGAGGAGAGAATGCTAGGCAAACGAAAAGGCAAGAATAGATTAAGGATGTTGGACGGAATGAAGGGAGGAAGGAAGTACACAGAGATAAAGATAAGTTTGATGTAGAGTAGGTTGCTGAACAAACCCCTCTCCTCGCCCACCATGCATTGTACTTCCTTATTTGTTTTCCTTTCTGGTCAGTTCACCTTCTTCATTCCTTTTCACACCCACATATCAAAACCCTCCAATCTAAGCTGACAGTTTGACCTGAAGAAGGCCTCGGAGTAGGCCGAAAGCTTTAAAAAATCTACAATGTGAGTGTCCTTTTACGTTTTATCTATTTTATTCTGTGTTCTATTGTGCCGTCCAAATGTTATATATATATTTAAATAACACACATATATATATATATATATATATATATATATATATATATATATATATATATATATATAACATTTATGAATGTATTGGAAGAGAGAAACTCAACAGTTATTGTAAGGGAAGAGAGTAGAAGTATTTCGCTTTGAGTATTCAGTTTTGACCAATTTTTTCACTTTTTAATCAGGTTTTTTGTAAAAAACATCACCGATACCACATTTTACATTTCACGGAACCTATGCGAGAAACTAAAAAAGATGCTGAAGCACCAACTGCCCCACAGACCCCTTTTTTTCTGCAATCTCTTGCTTATCAGAGCAGTGAAAACAAAAATAAATAACTGAATTTTCAAAAACTGACTTGAAAAATAAACGTTTACCGAGCCATTACCCCACTTGAAATTTTTATGATCGAGTTTAAACTGTATCTCGTATCTTTTATGGCATGGGGTCGCGAGAGATCTCTCGTGGTGCCCTGAAGGGTTGTACGCAGATGAATCTTTCTCGTGCTGTGGTGCGAACTGTGTTCGTCTTCCGGGACAGCCTAAAGAGGTTTGCGCCTTCCGCGGCGGGCCTTTCACTCGACTTTGAGACGAGGTCGTCGTGCTTATTGGGGCCGCGCATTGTGTTCGCTCTGCATTTTTTTTTCCTCGAGTCACTCCGCCCGTCGATCTTCCGTTAGGATTTTCGGAACTTCGCGGAGCATTTTTTTCGATGCATCCTGCCCCTTCAGTCGCGCCAAAACTGAAGTGCACTTTCAAGTGAAGTAACGACCAGTCCAACTCGTTCGATCGCCCACCCAGTTTTGCCCTTCCAAGCCTCCGTAAATGAGGATTTGCCCCTGTAATATGGTCCCTTTACGTTTCGAAGCCGCAAACACCTGCAGCGGAAAATTTTCTCAACCTGGCAGGCCCGACCAAGTGTTTTTTTTATTTGTCTTTGCTCGTCGTGGGACAGGAGTGTTATTCGTCGGCCTCATAAAATACACTGGAAGACAGTCGGCCCGGGAGTAATCGTGTCAATCATGGGGTTGTCTCTCAGCGAGGAAGAAATTTAAGGTCCTTATTTTGGGAAAGACGTACGTCACCGTCAAATTCCGCGTTCTTACTCCTGCAGAGCTGCACGATTTGACCCTGGGGTAGGGTTGACGTTTCAAACACAATGGAACACGTAAATCTGATGCTTGAAAAAATTCTTGACATTATTAAAAATACGCTATCATGTTATTTGTTCATGAGTTCCTCTTCCAAGTATTCTCTTGCAATCCTTAGGTATTTTAACTCGTACATTGGTTACACCATGATTGAATGGTTGCTTACTTACGAAAACTAAATTTAACGTAACTATTACCTGTTCTTAAGACTGTTTTGTTCCAGTGACACTGCTTGATATTATTTATTAGGTAATCTACCGTTTAAGGTAGGTTTTTGGATGGACACAACTGTCAAATAAACATTTTGTGACTCCCCACCTATCAAACTAATCTATGTCAGGTCCCTCTTCATCTCGGTGTACTTCTTTCCTCCCTTCATCCCGTCTAACATCCCTATCCTGTTCCTGCCCTTTCCTCTCTTGCCCAACATTCACCCCTCTATTACTTTCTTCAACATTCCACTACCGCTCAATACGCCTTTCATCCATTTTTCCTGCCTCCATAGGATTTCTCTCAACAAACCCCTCTCCTCACCCACCATCTCTAGTACTTTCTCATTTGTTTTCCTTTCGGTCCATTTCACCTTCTCCATTCTTCTCCACACCCACATTTCAAAAACCTCCAATCTACGTCTATCCTCCTGCTTCAATGCTTGATATTATACGAGATGTTATTTAAAAGTATACTCTTAGAATTCTACATAATAATATTCATTTTACTTCATATGCTAGCGGTTTTTCTAAACTTTCTTACTTCTTTGTCTTTCCTAATCTCCTTTTTAAATGGTGTGTACGATGGATGCCTTCGCGTCCTGAACATGGAGGAACGTAGGAAAAATTTGCTTAACCATAACGGGGCGAGGTATCCAATGGGAATGGTTTGGGTACTATGCAGACTGATATCGACCCAGACCGTCCCGTGTTGTAATACATATCCCGTAGAGCTCTTACAGGAAAGCGGCTGTGGGTAACGTTAATGTGGCGTTGAAGTGGTTAATTTTCCTTATAGATAACTTCTTAAATGTTGGATAACAATCGGATTTTTTTGGCTAACCTTTGTTACTTAGCACTGCAGCCGCCTTGTTTTATTTTTCACGGTCACACCTTTCGAATGCCTGCTTAATCCAGGTTCTCCATCTAGCGTCTGGTCAGTTGATTTAGTGTTTGCCGCTTTGCGTTGGGGTCGTGTGCATCGATATACCCGATCATGTTTCATTAGTCTGCGTCTAAGTTGCATAACCGAAAATATTTTCTATTCCGGATTCAATTGTCGCAATGAATAAATATGGCGGACTTTCGCAGATGGGGATTTTTTTTATTCCTTGACGGGGTAACATCTCTACCAGCTTTCCCCGAGTCTCATTGAAAGGAGAATATTCACCCTCTCATTGGATGACTTTTGTTTCTTCTTCCTCGCGGGGAGAAAATTCAAAGAATCGACATTCCATTGTTCAATTATGACGGTTGATGTTACTCTTTCTTTTTGAATAAATATATCTGGCAGGCCTAAGTGTTGCAGATAATTGGGAAAAGATCCTCAGCGATGAGTTTTTTGCTCATTTGAAAATGAGATTGTAGTAACGGAAATCAAGGTGCGAGTGCGGGCAAGAATTGGGGAGTAAAAAGAGACGTTTCAGGCGTGATATGGTGGAATATCATGGTTATTTAAAATTGGCAATATTCCACAAAATAAAATTTTTTATTAATACGACCGGTTTCGATGGAACTACATCATCATCTGGTGATGATGTAGTTACATCGAAAACGGTCGTTTTAATAAAAAAGTTTATTTTGTGGAAAATTGCCTATTTTGATTAAGAATTGGGGAGGCTCATATTATTGGATCGTTTGCTTTCTGATGGTGAGATTGAAATGATAAGATTATTTCATTCCTTGGGTCTTTGTCTGTACAAGCTCTTCCGCATGAATTGAAACCACGTTATGTACACCGTCATATTTGCCTATTTTACTCCTCAATTATGAACACTTGCCGGCCCCGGTGGCGGCGGGGTAACGTCCTCCAAGGGTCGCGAGTTCGATACCCGCCAGGGTGGGATTATTTTCACCTAGGGCTTGGGTGTTAGTATCGTTGTCACTGTTGTGTTGTCATTTTTGTCCGATGTAAAGGCCAAAAAGTGCTGTTTTCGGACCCAGAAGAATAAATAAATAAACACTTTCTAATGTTCAATGATTAAAGGACACTAAATATAAAATTCTATTCGTTTTCCATAGATTTGAGTAAAAGCTGATGTATATGCTGATGTTGATGGAAAATTACAAAGTTAATATATTTCGATTTGGGTCATCAGGGGTTTTATCGCTACCTAAATATTTCTGTCCCCCTTCCATTGAAAATAGTGTTTTGATCTGCCTACTTTAGATGATGTTTTATCAAAGTTGTGAATATGTTGATTATTTAATTGAAGATTCCTTGTTTCAATGTGAAGATAATGTTATTTCAGGATTTTTTTATTAGGTAATCTACCGGTTAAGGTAGGTTTTTGGATGGACACAACTATCAAATAAACATTTTGTGACTCCCCACCTTGCAAACTAATCTATATCAGGTCCCTCTTCATCTCGGTGTACTTCTTTCCTCCCTTCATCCCGTCCAACATCCCTATCCTGTTCCTACCCTTACCTCGCTTGCCCAACATTCTCCCCTCTATTACCCTCTTCAACATTCCACTACCGCTCAATACGCCTTTCATCCATTTTTCCTGCCTCCATAGGATTTCTCTCAACAAACCCCTCTCCTCCCCCACCATTTCTAGTACTTCCTCATTTGTTTTCCTTTCGGTCCATTTCACCTTCTCCATTCTTCTCCACACCCACATTTCAAAAGCCTCCAATCTACGTCTATCCTCCTGCTTCAGCGACCACGTTTCCGCGCCGTACATAGCTACGCTCCATTTCAGAGTTTTTACGAGTCTTGTCTTAACATCCCTACTCAACGTCCCCGTCATCAACTCCCTCCTCCTTGAGAAAGCCTCCTTGCCTAGCGCAATTCTTCTCCTTACGTCCCTACCACTTTGACCGTATTGGTCCAAAACACTTCCAAGATATGTAAACTGTTCTACCTGCTCTATTTTTTCCCCGCCTATTTTAATATTTAGCTTAGCCTTTTTCTTTCTGGAAAATCGCATAACCTTTGTTTTATTAATATTGATTCTCATCCCATATTTATCGCACTGAACCTCCAATTCACTCAACAAAGCTTGCAACCCCTTGGCTGACTGAGCAACTAATGCTTGGTCATCAGCAAACCTAACCGATTTTACGAATTCCCCTCCGACTTTCATTCCTACCTCCAGCTCTTCCCATGCCTTTTTAATCATTTCCTCCACATATACGTTGAACAGAACCGGTGACAATGGGCAACCCTGCCTTACACCTCTTCCTAACACTGCCCATCCGGATTCTCCGTTCCCCACTCGCACCTGAGCAGTCTGAGACATGTACAGGTTGCGGATCAGTCTCCTGTCCCTCCAATCCATTTCAGGATAATCTCCTTAAATTTCCCAAATTCCTGAAATCCCAAATGGGAATGTTTGCGACAAAATAATGTTATGTGATGACTATCCGAACGTCCAGTTAAGTGCTTCAATGCAAACCCTTCTTCGCGTACCTTTATCATTGTTTACTCTCGTATTGACCATATAAGGTTATGAAGCGTTCGAGTAGGAGGCAATTAAACGTTAAAATTGGAGGGCACAACATGTAGCACGTAGAACAGTTTACCTACCTTCGAAGTGTTTTAGACCAAGATGGTCAAAGTAGCAGGGACAAAAGAAGAAGAATTGCGTTTAGTTAAGAGGCCTTCACGAGGAGGGAATTGATTACAGGGAAGTTGAGTAAGGGCTTTAAGAAAAGACCAGCGAAATCTTTGATATGGTGCTTGGTTTTGTAGAGCGCGGAAATATGGTCGTTGAAAAAATATGTTAGACGTAGATTGGAGGCCTTTAAAATGAGGGTGTGGAGAAGACTAGGAAAGCAAAGTGGACGTAAAATAAAACAAACGAAAAGGTTCAAGCCATTTTGGAGGAGAGAGGATTCATCCAAAGTATCCAAAAATTCAAAGAAATATCCAAGATAAAATCCAAAGAAGGCAGGATGAAAAGTGTTATGATAGACGATGGAATCTTTGAGGACTATAGTAGAGCGGAGGACGTTAAGGAAGGGAGGTGTGGGGAGGAAAACATAGATATGATGGACGGAATGATGAGGTGATAGAATGTATGCGTAATTGAAGAAATGATTACTGTAGTGTGGGATGCCAGCTTGTCCTGTTATGCGAAGACAGCAAATGTAGTTCCATCTGGCTCCATCCATACCTATTCTAAACGGTAGACTACCAAACAATAATTTTAGCAGAGAGTTGAATACGGTTGATAAATTTTGAAAAGGCTTCAAATTATTTTGCAGTAAAACCAACCTCGGATATTCATCCAATCAGTTGATATGGTAAATGGATATAATATGATGAAACTATTTTAAGATTCGAGATATTACTATCCTTACGAATCCAGAGCCATTCACCAATGGGTTTAAGAAAAAAAGTTAAGAGAAAAGGGAACTTTGACAGCAGGACCGATTTAAAAAAACGTTTTTTATTCGTGAAATACTCGTAATTGGAAACAACTCATGGCAAATTGAGTTGTCTTTATTTCATTAATCACCAAATAACAATTGCGCTAATGACTAATCGTAAGTTCATAGTGCCCACGAAATAAATACCTATTACACAGACACACAGTAAACGCCATTCGGAAAACGGTAGGTACATGTTCAGGGGACCGCAAAATGTGTTACTTCTGTAATCCCGAGGTAATATTTTGTTGAGCGGAATTTAAGAAGTGCGTGAAAAATTACGCAGCAATTTGTTCACGGTGCACGTAATGAGTGCACCATCTAGTGCATCACGAGTCCTCGACACTGTCGGAGAGCACCCTCACCACTTCCCTTCCGAGTGATCAGCACCTTTTGAATACCCTGGAAAATATTAGCAGACCTCTTTTGAGTACGGCTAAACGTCGTGTCCGACGGAGTGGATGAGTACTTGCGCGTGCATCTTTATGTCCATCAATTAAAAGGTTTGCATAAAATGTATCGGAAAAAGTTTCAATTTATTTCAAATATTGCTACAATGCCTCAACATTATTCAAAAAGCACCCCTTGAGAGCGTCGACACACCTTTGACATTACGGCTTTTCCACGACTCGAGGGCTCCCGTGAAGGTCCTTAAAACTAATTGTTCGCGTGCTTGTACTTGTATTTTCTATTCACATTCTTCGACTAAGGACGTTGTCTCAGTAGAGTTATTATAAGGTAATCTACCGGTTAAGGTAGGTTTTTGGATGGACACAACTACCTAATAAATATTTTGTGGCTCCTAACAAAACCCAATCCAGCAACCTACTCTACATTAGGTCCCTCTTCATCTCTGTGTACTTCCTTCTTCCCTTCATCCCGTCCAACATCCCTATCCTGTTCCTACCCTTTCCTCGTTTGCCTAACATTCTCTCCTCTGTTATAGTTTTCAATATCCCACATTTGCCGATCAATACGCCTTTCATCCATTTTTCCTACCACCATAGGATTTCTCTCAACAAACCCCTCTCCTCACCCACCATCTCCAGTACTTCCTCATTTGTTTTCCTTTCGGTCCATTTAACCTTCTCCATTCTTCTCCACACCCACATTTCAAAAGCCTCCAATCTACGTCTATCCTCCTGCTTCAGTGACCACGTTTCCGCGCCGTACATAGCTACGCTCCATATCAGAGTTTTTACGAGTCTTGTCTTAACCTCCCTACTCAACGTCCCCGACATCAACTCCTTCCTCCTTTCAGTTCAGTTATCCACTTCATATTAAATTGTTTTCTCCAACTTAATTCGGACTGAGTCGAGTGAGCGAGGCAGCTATTTAATGTGCAAACATCAACTGGAGGTCTTTATTTGAGGTTCTTCTCTGAGTAGAATCAATTTCAATCATCAAAGTCTTTCCTGCGTACGATTTGCCAAATCAGTCTGCACATGCAGGCCAAATCGTGCACATCCCATTCCATGGGTACCTTGATGTTTCCGATTTCGACTCCGTCATAAAATATTTGAACTGTAACTTTCGGGAACACTTCCAAACGCACGGGAACGCAGAGGAATGGTTATGAGGTCGCCTGGAGAAAGTCACGCCTTACCCGGCTCTTTCTTTCTCTCCCTCTCTCCTTCACGAAAGAGGAGACTAATAGTTCTTGAAAACATTTGCGTCGATAATTGATGCGCGAAAGCAGTCCTAAATTTGGGTGACAATAGCTTTGCTGATCACTTCCGGGCAAATTCTTCGTTTTAATTCGGCGACGGGAGACTTTCAATTTCTCCTCCTCACCTCATGACCCACTGCCAAAGAGGCCGGTGACCCACCCAGATTTATAACATGCCACATCATGATTGAACTGCTATTGAAAAAAACTGTTGTTATTAATAACTTGAAAGTTCATTAGATTTATTTTATTTCGCATTGTAATTACGAACTTCTACTGCATACTGCTTGTGGCCTGATATCGTTGATTTGTATTCTCACTGTACGTATCGTATCGTATCGTATCATCAAGATATCTCGATACACAAAAGCATTTTATGTTTTCATATTTCATTTACAGTAGCTACCCAGAAAAGAATAATACACAGTGTAGCGGTCTCCAGAGGACTTAGCACTGCTACACATCTAAGGTTCGCCTAAATCTACAGCAACCTTAACCACACTATCAGCCTGTATTACAATGGACCATTTTTCAGGTCACTTATTTTAAGCTCCTCTCTCCATTCCGTCCAAAATATGCAATCTCGTTTACACACTTCGACTTTCCAGCGTTATTTGTTCTATCAGAGGCTTCAACATTCGATTCCATTGAAGTAAAGTATCAAAGTGCTGTCAAAGGAAATCAATTATTATACTATTGTACTTGTTAAAATATTTTATGTATATGATGTAGACGAAGTGAGGAATTGTATTGCAAAAGTGAATGATGTGTTAACAGTGTGTGATTTTGAACGGTATATGAAATTGAAGAATGGGTGATTATAGACAGAGTGGGGCGATGGATGGTGTGTAGTATGTACTGGTATGGTGCAAACCGAATCTTTGTGTGATGGCAAAAGAGCAGTTGATAATCTAAAAGTGATATAGTGTATATAACAGCATCTTATCTCATATCTGTCCTTCCTGTGTATGTTTGTATGTATGTGCATTGTAAGAGTGACCAGTAATCAGACTGGTCCATTGCCACCAGGACAAATGCCTAATGGCAACGTGGTTTATATAATAAAAATAATAATTTCTCATTTGACAGATACATTAACAATTCAACGATTGTAGAACTCGAATAACATCTGCGGCGCTAAAATGTAGCATCATGCTCGCTCAAACAGTGAGAAAGACTTAATTTTTAACTTATCATCGATCTTATTACGACAGCATTATGATGGCGATCATAAGTTACGACATTTAAAGTATATATCTTGTACTTAATGCTTAATGTCTATCTAATAAATATTTTGCCTGCACCTTATAGTAAAATACTTTAAATGAACACGAATGACAGAGAAAAGTGTCGAGGCATAACAAAAAAGTACAGGAGAGCGAAACTTCAATTGCGGTTTGACGGCATTACGGATGGGCGAATCCATAAGGAAAGAGAAAATTCTTGAATTAATATTGCTGTAGCAAGAAAGTTAAGAAATATTCTTGGCAATTTAGCGGAGGAAGTCAGCTCAAGGTTAAAAAATTAGTTGTTCATGAAAATGAAAGTTTCATGAGGACGGGGGAAATTTACGAAACAAACCTGGAATTGAATTTTTAATGGCAATTATGCGATAAAATGTACGAAAGTAATTCTTGGTTTTATTCTCTTATATATTTATTAGTTGTTGTCAGTATAATTTCTTATTTTGCAATCACCATCATGATAAATATGAAGTGTGTGCTTTAGGGATATTTTGTGTTATGTAAGGTAGGAATTGGGGGGGGGGGGGTAAAGTAGTGTGTATTAGCAAGGTCCATCTAAAACTTACCCTTGCATGGTAGAATACTGCCTCTTCTTCTTCACATGAATCAATTTTGCATTCTTTTATTAACCGCCACAACGAGGGTAGTCATTCAGTTGTTAGTATGAAAGTGTTCATGATAAAATTGGATTTTTTTATTTCATAACAAACGTAATATTAATGTGTAAAGCTATGCTACAGAAGATCTGGAGAATAGAAGGCCCGTATGCACCTAATTTATTTTGGTTTAGTGATTATTTGAAGTACACCGTAAACATGGAAACAGGTTACTGGATTTATTTCAGAGATGTTAAATTAATGCATTTGTTTTTTTTTAATTACTACTGCGTTGAATTTTTAACAACCTTCTCCCGTTCGTACGAGCTAGCTATATTTCTGAATTCGCCACAAACAAAAAAAATAGACGCGAATATTTTTTTATAAAAAGATGATATGATCTAAAATTCTGGTTACGTTTCTGTGGCTACGCAAACATTACGTTTCGCATCCTCTTACCTGTATACTTCGCAGGAGGCGCTCTGTAGGGCTATATAAAAAAGATCCGATGGGCTCAAAAATGTAGTAGGAGTTACTAACTACATAAGAGAAACATCATCTGCTACACCCAACTTTAAAAAGTACCCAAGTGCTCAAGTATACGGAACCAGACGATGAATGGTCCAACAATGCCATATAGAAGGTTCTACGCAGGGTAGTTCAATTAGTTAAAGATTAGCACGACAGAGAAAAATGAAAAGTGATGCTTACAGGTCTGGATCGGAAATTATTTAAGAAAAGAGCGTACGAGAAATTAACATATTTACCCATATTGTTCCTATTTGTGTAAAAGTTTCGATACCGACGAAGGTTACCATGTTGACATTGTCGATTCTCATTCAGAGTTGATTTCCAATGTATGTTGAATCCAGCTGATAAACATTTAATTAGTCATGTCCGTAATATCTAATCATTCAACCCGATATTCGTTTCATTATGTATGAGAAAATTTCAAGTGCAACAGCAGGACTTTCACGTCTAAGTTTGGAGCCGTGATTGGAAACTTTCGATGCTAGTTTGAAGTCCCCATTAAACTAGACCGGTTAGTTTCAGTTAATTTTTGTAGTCAAATCACTTGCTTCGTAAGAGGAAAAAATCATTTAAATCCATGCCTCAACTAACAGATTTAATAATATTTCTTTCCGCGAACATTGCGTAATCTCATGATCTTCACTCTTGATTCAATCTCTTAAAATCCTTTCTTTGGTTGGCCACACACCGTTGGTGTCTTGATGGACTGGAATAGCTGTAATAAAGTAGGGTGAAGTCCTAGATGGGGTCAATTCCTTGGTTTCGTAATGCATGGTGACGAGATGGTAATACAAGTATACAGAACGGGTGAAAGTAAAAGGAAAGAGATAAGAAATCCTGGGGTGTTACATTGCTTAAAAGATTGAAAAAGAAACACATCACCTAGCAAGAGTGTAACTCGGTTGATCGATAAACAACCATGCCCGTACAATTTTGTGATTCTACCGGGAATTCATGTCCTTAAATGCTTAGGTGTCGTCACAAATTTCGTCTATGATTTTTTTTTCAAAATTTTTTTCTGTTTTCTTACTCGGCAGGGTTAATCTGAGTTAAGGTAAGGGCCTTACGCAAAGAGCCTTCAAAATTCATTACAAATCCTGGTTAACGATCGACAGGTTTGAATGATAGAAATAAAATGTCGGTGAGTTATATATTGGTTGTAGTTAATTTCAATTACGTCTGCGGATGGGTTCATATTTTTGTCACGTGCATAATTTCGTTACCTTTGAACTATACGTGTTGAAAACTTATATTTATGAAATATAGAGGGGATAATCACATATCAATATTTCTAACAAATTGTTCACTTTCTCATGCTTCTCATTTTGGTATTTTTTATAAATTTACGATATATATTCTGCATTACATTATAACCACATGGAGATAGTCTAGCTTAGAGTTCATGGTCAATTTTTTTTTATTTTTTAGAGTTTATCGTTGCAATTATGCAATAGTTCTGGTGGCAACGGTTATATTACGGTGGTAACGTTGGAACATTTGTCAGTTCTTACGTCGTCAGGTCGAATCACATTTCTTCCGGTCGTCTCTCGAAACTTTTGGGAAGAAATGAAAAATTGCGGTTTCATTTTGATGTTGGTAACGCCAATGCCGTGAAAATGAGTTATCGCTGGTTTAATACAATATTAATAATCACTGGATAATTTTTAAAATTCTCATTGCAATCCATAAACTTCCCAAAATAAGAAATAAACGGATTATTGTTCAATGCTCGTTCACTCTAACGTCTGATCTTTCCATTGTGTACGTACGAGTATATCTCGTAAAACGGAGATACCGTTTTCATTCCTAACGAAAAAGCGATTCGTGCATCGGCATCATGCCTTATCAGCCGCCTCATGGCCATATGGCAGGGAGTATTAGAACACCAATCTAGCAGGAAATGTATGGATCTAGTTCTTTTACGTGTATTTTATCCTGGTTTTAGACTTCTCTTCCGATAGAGGCTATTTTGTCGATGTCAGCAGAGCAGTAAAATCTCGTTGCCATAAGTCGGCTCAGATGCTTTTGAACTTGGTAAAAAATTTAGTCCTACTTCCCCAATGCACATGAAGGGAATCCCACCTTACAGTAATTTCTGTCGTAATTTGTTGTCTTCCCTTTTTACAAATAAAGCGGATTTCCTCTAGCTTCATATGATTCCACTTTTTTTTAACATTCTCCGTAGGGTTTCGAAAATCTCGTCACACCCCTCTTCTACGAGTAAAGGTGCCCTAACTCATGTGAAATAACACACATCTCCCTAAGTCATTACATTTAATTTTACTTGAATTCATTAAATTAAACCAACTTTTTTAAAGGGTGTCCCACGACGTGTCATACAGCAGAGTGGCCTTTGGTAAGGAAAAAGGGAAAGTCCTGTAAATTTTATGAGACCTAACTTGAAATATATTGTCTTGTAAATATTATCCATTTCGAATTGTGGCATTTTTATGAATTCTTGATATCTGAAGGGTAGATGATGAGGAACTGCTTTTCAATGACAATGAGTATTCGCAGTTTCCCATTTAACAGAGCGTGTCAATATTAAGTGGAATGCTGCAAGTACCTATTGTCACTGTGATTTATTCATGTCCACAATAGGCTTTGTCGTAATTTCACCCCTTCCACGTCGGAGTGGAATCCGTTCTGTTAAGTGTAGCACCTGCCGTCGCGAAATCGTGGTAGTACACCGGATGCGCAGCTTGAGTCGTAAAGGATTCGCAATTTTATAGAGGCATTTCCATCGTGTCGACCCTTTTGTTCTCTTCACGCCGTCGCGTCTCTTAGAACGTAACAATGAGAGAGACCCATTTCGTGTCGGCCCGTTAAACCGTAGCGTCTCGGAAATTCATTTTGCATAGCTAATTCCCGTAAGGTTAACCATAGGTTCGAGAATTCAAACACACTTGTACAATCTCAGTTCTCATATTACCCAATAGTTGCACGGTAAATTGTTCCCTTGCTCAAGTGTCACGGTGTAGGAAGTTCCCTTCCATCATCCACACGACCGGCAGTGTCCAATGGTCACGGTTGAGAGTCCGTGAGAAAATTTTCATGGCACATGTGCCGTAAAAATCATAACGGATTTATTTCAGAATACTCACGTGTCCTGGTTATTTTGGGGATGCCGGTTTTCAAAGTGGAAGACCTGCTCTCGATTCGTACATGTACAGCAGACTACCTCTTATTTCTCCACCTCCTTGCCTTAACCGCCCCGACATCTTATTCCGTTTCTGTGGGTGGTCAATTACAAGAGTATAACTCAAATTCGTGTTCTATACATACTTCCTACATGCTACCACGATTTTTCAGGAAAATCATGCTCTGTTTTTCCATAAACAGTCTCATTAAAGGAAAGTATTTTAGGTTTAGTCAAGAATAATTTCGTTTTACGGGTATACGGTTAGGAATATTCTGAACAATCATATTACGGACTCTTCGGAGAAACAAGATTCGTAAAATCTATCGAGCATCATGGAATAAGTTTTAAATTTAATGCATCCCCCTTTTAAATCCAACTTTGAAGGCAGTACAGCATATAAGCAGTCTCTCTAAGACTCCGAAATTTCGATTAAAAATAAACTGTGACCACGTATATTTCAGCGGTACTTCTTAATTGGCACAAAACTCGATATGAACGAGTACGTAAGTATGTCACATGAAAAAAAATATAAAAACCATAAAATCCGAAAAATGCCAAGGCTTAGGTGGAGTTGGGGGTACTCAAGATGGGCTAGCCCGGGAATAGAACCCATTAGTCCAACGCTCTACCCCTTGACCACCGCGACTGAATATGAAAAATATATATTTCGTAAAATATTTCTTCTTTCGAAAAGTTATTGACTTAAAACTGCATTTTTTTATTTTATGTATTGATTTTTGTTCAATTTACGGCCTTCAGATGAAATACTGAATTTTTTTCGGAATAATTGATTACCAGCATATCAGATCAAGATTCGGGCTCCTCATGGGTTTTAGAAGACCCCAATTCAAATCTGGATATACTCGTAACTCAGGTTATTCTTTAAGAATTACCCACAACCCAACAAGTGTGTGTTTAAATCTGCGAATGTATTCAACTTTCCACGTGAATTAGCTACTAAATCCCCCTTACAGATGGCTTTCATTGTTCTCAGAACATATTCTATTGCGTCTATATTACTCCTTACCGCGTAAGCCACCATAAGGAAGTGTTGCTGCTGTTTGTAGGTATGCCGTAAAAAAAGAAGAGGAAGTCTGTGAAGGGGAGATGTACTTGTATGCTGGATTAGCGCTTTCCTCTCTATTCGTCCTGGTCGTACATTTCACTTGGGGGAAACGAATCCTAGAGTCTGTCCGTTCGTTAGTCAATCTCTCCCTCTCTCTAATTCCATCCCCATTGAATGAACTGCCTGTGCAGAGTGGGAGTTGAATCATTTTCTAGATATGGAAAGTAAAATCACGCAAAAAATGTCTTCATCATGGAATTATAATGAATGAACTGAGCTCTTACGGCTAATATTATTGAACAATTGAAAAAACTCCAATAGCCGTAAACAGTTCATCTTTCAAAACAGAGTACAATTGAGATTAGTTGGCAAACGCCACAAGTCCAAGGATGGGGTATAGGGTAAAAAAAAAAGGAATGAGAAAGGTGAAAACGAATATGCGTATTTCGGCCACATAGTAGCCCTCTTCAGCGTACTGAAGGTGAATTGTCACGACAACATAAGTTGAAGTGAGCTGTTCACTTCAACTTTCACTTAAAAGTTCACTTCAACTTGTGTTGTCGCGACGATTTACCTTCAGTACGCTGAAGAGGGCTACAGGGTTCGTCCGGAAAATAAGTGTACTGAGCTCAGGAAAAAAAATTTATTACACTTTTACATATCTTAAGCTAATATTCCTCAAAATAGGACCCTTGTGAGTCGATACACTTGTTCCAGCGGCGTTCTCATTCCTGGAACGCTCCCGCGAAGGCATCATCGGGAACCTCTCGAAGACACGTCGTCACGGCCTCTTTGACGGCGTCATAAGTCCCGTATCGCGTTCCTTTCAAACTCCTCTTTATCTTCGGGAACAGAAAGAAGTCCGGTGGTGCCAAGTCCGGGCTGTAGGGCGGGTGCGGCAGCGTTGCCACGCCGTGCTTGGCCAAGAAGTCCGACACGACAAGCGCGGTGTGAGACGGCGCATTGCCGTGATGCAGCCGCCAGATGTTTTTGATCGCTGGCCGGACGCGGGCGACTCGTTTTCGAAGCCTGTCGAGCACTTGAACGTAAAATGCAGCATTTACAGTTTGTCGTTCAGGTACAAATTCGTAGTGGACGACTCCCCTTTTGTCAAAAAAGACAATGAGCATCATAAACTTATTTTCCGGACGAACCACGTATGTAGCCAATCCATTTTTATGGGATAGATTTTCCAGATCGCGCACAATTGAGTACATGGAGGATTACATTTTTAAGTAATGTGTTTCAGTCGAATAGAATGCAAATTTGGCTCAACATGGAAGACCTTTGTTGTCATGATGGCAACGCTGATAAAAACCAATAGATTTTTCAGGTTTGAATAAATTTTTCATGTAAAGCTGTAATTTGTGGCCGAAATACACGTATTCGTATCCACCTTTCTCATCCCTTTCCTTTTTTACCCAATACCCATCCTTGTGGAGTTTGCCAACTAATCTCATTTGTACTCTGTTTTGAAAGATAAACTGTTTACGGCTATTGGAGTTTTTTCAATTATTCAATGGTAGAAACAATCTAGCGTTTAACCTTCGCATCTGAAAAGCCTCCTAGATTATGCATTACTCGTAATTGTGTGATACTTTGCGTAATTTCGTGGCATGTTTCCACACACCAGGAAGCTTTCTTCTGTATTCTGTGCAACTTTCAAATCAGTGGTCTTTGAGACGGGATCAAAGCGATCACTAAATTTTCGACCTGAGATCTAACTATAAAGCATGTTTTCTTCGCTTTTTCATCGTTATATTTTCCTCCCATCGTAATCCTTAAATAACCTGCTTCTTTGGAGACAGCTTTGACTATGATAGAGTTAACTTTTACCCAAGTTACGTGTCTGACGTGATGGTGTCGCCCATTCTTGCGGAGGTATGATGCCATGCGAGCCGCTATGTGGGTGTGGCAGAGGGTGTTAGGGCACTGGCCTTCATAAAATTCAATTGGGGATAATCGTTACGAGTTCGCAAGTTGCACAAGCAAGAGTTGGGAAGTAACGGAAGACGACAATAACATTTTTCGATTCTGCTTTTTGAGGTTATGTCGTGATCAGGAATTGCGCGAGGCAATAAAAAATATTTAAATATGTCAATGCTTGAGGCTGTTTTTCCTCTTTTTATCCGTGTGGTCTAATGACCCTGTCGGTTGCGGACTTCCAATAACTCCCTCGGTATCACAGGCAATCTCGAGGACTCTCCTATAACCTTTCACATAAACTTAATCTCGTGTGCTCCCCACGTGTTCGAGAGGACTCACACGCTAGTTTATCCAATAATCCCACTCACAATTGCTTTCTTCTCGCGTTCCCTTCGCTGAAATCATTTTTACGTTAATCTAATCTAAGGTTCACTACAGATGAGTGGAGCATGGCGCAAATCTCTGACTTTTAAGGATAGCAATTCAGCAGAGAGGTGGTGCGATTTATGGGTGGTGGACTTAGCGGGACCTCGTTTCACTGGAGTCGCTCGATCAGACGGGGAGGAGGGGAAAACTATCATGGGAAGAAGTCGTGTAAAAGTACGTAAATCCACGCCCCAGGGCTCAAGATATAGTCAAACCGTGGGCGTCGTTGCAGTCTCCAGGGCAAAATAATTTTTCCGCGAGCGTATTTCAACCGCAATGTTATTTTTCCGTTCTCTAGATTTAGACGTCCGAGTTCGTTCCTTTCTCCTCTTCGCATAGGGCACTACACCCCCTTTCCATTCTCCAAGCAGAGGCCTATTATGCATTCAAAGCATTGAGGTCTTTGGTTTAGGTGTTCGACGAGATTGCTTACACGGAGGGAAAACTCAAGATGACGCCGGCAGTCGGGTGGTGCGACCGCACTCCATTACCCTTTCATGACGGAGTTCAGATTTCCATCACAGTCGCAGTTGCTTTGATGTCTCAAGACGTAAATTAACCATGGGTTCAACATCCCATTGTGAGTAATCATTGTGAATAACGAAAGAGGAAAGTAATGGAGGCCATCACTACCACAACAGTGAAAATGAAACCATTGTCTGGAAACAGAGAAAACGTGTTTCACACATATAGCGTAATTTTCGATCGCAGTGAGGTGCGATCACAGACTGTTTCTTAGCCCCAATTTTCTGTTATCTCGCATATAAATATAATTTAAGATTAAAATCAATTTACTTGGTATTTTAGTAATATTATTTTTAGAGAGGTATCTTAGACCTTTGAAAAGTTCATATTGATACAGCCTAGAGTTTTATCGTATGTTGGTGGTTTTATTAGTTGCATTGATAACTTTCTGTTTCAGTGACAGTAATTTCATTCTAATTCATTACATTTATTATTCAATTCTCCTTGCTCCTTTAGCAAAAGAGTCTCGTGCAGTTTCCTGTATCGAAGACATGTGACATGACTTATACGACAGATAAATCGAAACTTTGAGGGAAGGGTGGCTTTAGGCGTTTCTTTGTGACTTACCGAAACGATCCTCCATTTTTTCTAGGGTTACATGCAAATTGTAAGCGAATTTTATATTTTTGAAAGAGCCACCACTCTTGCTTCCAAAACGCATGTCATCAGATATGTTGCTAATCGAATCAAAAATATTTTGCATTGTCCAAAATATCATTAATTCATATTTATCTATTTATTTGATGATATTCTTTGCAATTAGGCAATTGTCCTGTTGGAAACGGTCACATAACATACGAGCAATATTTTAACAGTTATGCTGTACAATAGTACAATTATACAGTTACAATTATTAGACAGTTACAATAGTATACAAATCAGTGATTAATGGTTTATCACCCAGTGGCTGCTTTACACTTCTTCTTAAAGCTCCTAAAATTGGAAGGAAAGGGCTCAAACAAACCTCCAGGCAGCTGGTTCCAGACGCGACATTTAGAAATCCGTACCAATGTTGTGACTCGTCGGACGACTATTGTTATAACTGTAATTCAAATAATGTTTGCATATCAACTGGTTACTCTTCATCTAAAAACAATTATTCGTGTGCTTATTAATCAAAATTATCTCCCGTTGTTCTGATGACTTGTTTCAAGGTGTGGTCGTAAGTCTTGTTGCTTATAAACAGTGGCCAACCAAATCGTCATTTAAACGAGAGATGGCAGAACATGTCTTTCCCACCGAAGGTCTCCCGATAAACGAAAATTGCAAATCGAGAAGATCATTTTGCCCGACTGCCATTCGTCAAGGGTTGACAATCACACCGGACGGCCTGGATGCGACTGAAAAACTTAGTGAACTAAACCTGGAGTTTTTTTAGTCAATTTAAGAGAGGTGATTTTCTGTGGAAGTTTTCTTTTGGACGTTTCGATTGATTCAATTCCACCTCTCGGCTCGGCTCTCCTAAAAAGCCAACGGCCTATCGAATTCGAATACCGGTTTAGGCATGGATATTTTATTGACAGAATGTGGATTAATCTCAAAGATACAAGATATCGCCTAACCCTCTAAGCAACTTGAGGAGGACAAAACTGTCGCCCGCTATTGGAGTGTCCCCTCAAATAATGAGGAGAGTGCAACACAGAAACGCCAAAGTAAACATCCCTAGATCACTCAATGGGAATGTATCAAACGAAATAACTCAATTTAACGCTGGAAAATGATTTTAAAACCTTTTTCGGTTGAAGAAAATTGCAATGACAGGAACGAAAGGAAAAATTGCTCCGTAGGAAAATTTTCTTCCAGCGAATCTTATGATTTGATTCGAGTTTACGTGAAATAATTTTTTTCTCTTCCATTTTATTGAATAGGATTAATTTACTTTAATGGCATCCAATCGCTCTAAAGCTCGAACGTAGGGGAAAATAAGATTTTTAAAAAATTAATTTGTCACCAAAATGTACAGTGTCAGCCGTGGTTTCCCCGATGGCATGGATTGATTAATGGGCGCATTAATTGTTAATATAAAATATCGCGATTCCAAATCACGTCTGAGAGTCACTGCCTATTCACAAGATCTCTAAGGGAATAATCAAGAATGAAAAAATGGGGGTATGTGAGGAAGTACCGCACTGGTCATAAGCTAAATTACCCAAACGATAAATTAAGTCTTCGAAAAATTTTATTGGAGGTCTTTTTATAATCATCTCATTAGTTTCTGCTCGATGAATTGCGATTGGCATGCAAGATTAAAACCGAAAAAAGAAAAGCTATAGTGTGGTATCGAAGTACAAAAAAATCATAGCGAAGCCGTTACCGCCTGTTAGCGGAAATGAATTTGGTGGCCACATGGCGTGGCTAAAATTAAATAGTTTTCGACGGAACCATCTCGGAGACTGCTTTCATCATAAATCATTGTCAGTCGGGAGTCGACTCTGATGTACACGGGGATCCTGTAAGATCTGTAGCGTTCCAAATAAGAAACATCGTTGTTTATGACCGCTGCTGTCTCTTCTTTCTCAAATATAGAGGAGCATTAATTTCGTAAAAATCGTTTAAGATCGGTCAAATACAACCATTCCGCCATACGTCTAATGATACTTTCGTAAAAATAAGTGAATCCTCTATAACAATTTTCGCCGTCATACTAAAACCTGCGATAATAATATTGACGTTAAATATTAGACGAAATATTTAACGTCGAAATCAACAACTCTTTTTAACAGGGCTGCTCAAAAAGGACTGTAATTTTTTCAGGGTTCATGCATGTGAGTTTCTTGGTTCCATTTTAGCAACCAAGACCTCAATGCTCAATCGATTTTCATGAATTAGGTGTCTTTTGAATCCTTACACTATGTAGGATAATATAGGTTATGTAATGCGAAACAAAATCACATTAATTAACGTTTGTAGGTTATATAGGATAAAAAGTCGCGTAAAAATAAAATAAATGAAATGTGTGCTGGACATACAAACGGAGCAACTATTTTTTTGCCAATCGCAACGTCGCCACCAATCTGCCAAAACTTAAAATTCTTGGTGCCATCATTCGGTCGATTTCTCGCTTCCGCCCAAGTCATTCACAATCTATTTTTAATCTTAGCTCACCAAAAAAATATTTCGCGTATGCCTCGCTTGCGCAAGAATTAAGTGATTGCGGGCCTTGAACTGTTGCCATCAGTTTAAAAATTTTTAAATATATATATATGTTGTTCATCAACCCATTTTATCTTTGTAAATTATGCTTCTCTGACCACGGAAGGGGAAAATAATAAAAACAAATAAAAATTTTAAAACTCTACGAAATAAAATTAACTAAGGAAACCAAAAAAAGAACTAAAAATGCAAGAACAAGGTTTCATCTCTCAAGAGTATTAACAGGAGCAAAAGGTTAAGTTTAGTAGTTTTTAGGTGAGGCGACCGACAGCTAAGGTCATTTTCGCCATTAGGGATGGATGGGAAAGGAGGAAGGGTGGAGAGAAACCCGGCGTCGGCATTAGTCTACTGTTAACGAAGGGTGCCAATGGGTCCAAGTTTAACGTCCCATTCGACAGACGGGCGGATACTCACTCTAAGTGCTCTCCACAAAGCACCGTAACTAGGGATACCACTGAAAAATATTTCCAGGATTCCAATTCGGGCCCTCTCAATGGGAAGCCTATACTTTAGTCACCTCACCATCCCGATCCCTGCTTTGCCTTAACATTTTTGTTATGTTGTATTACCGGACAGCGATAGAAGTGTCAAACAATGAACATTATTTAAAAACGTGTAGGGTGTTCTGGGTTATGACTTGGAGATAGAAGTCATCCATTATGAAGACTCGATAGCGCACAGTCCTTTACTCTCACCTTGTTTTAGTCTTTATACAGGGTTCGTCCGGAAAATAAGTGTACTGAGCTCAGGAAAAAAAAAGTATTACACTTTTACATATCTTAAGCTAATATTCCTCACAATAGGACCCTTGTGAGTCGATACACTTGTTCCAGCGGCGTTCCCGTTCCTGGAACGCTCCCGCGAAGGCATCATCGGGAACCTCTCGAAGACGCGTCGTCACGGCCTCTTTGACGGCGTCCAAAGTCCCGTATCGCGTTCCTTTCAAACTCCTCTTTATTTTCGGTAACAGAAAGAAGTCCGGTGGTGCCAAGTCCGGGCTGTAGGGCGGGTGCGGCAGCGTTGCCACGCCGTGCTTGGCCAAGAAGTCCGACACGACAAGCGCGGTGTGAGACGGCGCATTGCCGTGATGCAGCCGCCAGATGTTTTTGATCGCTGGCCGGACGCGGGCGACTCGTTTTCGAAGCCTGTCGAGCACTTGAACGTAAAATGCAGCATTTACAGTTTGTCGTTCAGGTACAAATTCGTAGTGGACGACTCCCCTTTTGTCAAAAAAGACAATGAGCATCATAAACTTATTTTCCGGACGAACCCTGTAGTTCGAATTTTTGTCCTATAGTTTGTTTTCTTCATGCCATCGAGCTTTTCCATTCATATTTTTAAAATGAGAGTAATAACGTAGCGGGCTCGACTTCAAACCGTAGGAACCCAGATACTAACTCAAGTGATGCACCCGGACACTCCTAGTTGGGTGGATTTTATGGATAGTATAACTTTCTAGGAAACCGCAAGAGGCTCGCTGTAGGGCTGAAGGAGGATGAACTTTGTCTTCAAGTATTAAAGGAACATTAATCTTTATGGCTCTGTTCTCTTTTTGTTCTTTCATTTAAATCCAAACTTGAAAACAAAGAAGTTTCGCAAATCATCTGAGATACAGTTGTAAACAGACGCAGTAAAACGGGTCGTGGTACCCCTGCTATTAGCAGCAGATGAATCCCATCAATGGGGCTGTGAGCTGGAAATAGGATCCTGCATGATACAGAAATGCAATTCGTAAAGCGAATACAAGGGAGGTGAAAGGACGATTTCGAACGGTCTTTTTCAATGCGGAACACTTTAATAATTTCACCCCTCAGTATTTTTTTTCCATAACACTCCTGCTGCAAAAGTTTTCACGAGTCATCGAGTCAAGTCTTGAGGATGAAACGAAAATACTTCCCGCTCTTTTTGTTTTCTCAACAAAGCACCGAGCTCTGGATAAGTAGTACTCCTCACTTGGTAAAAAAAATAATACTTTTCCTGCGCATTCAGGAAGCACTTTTCAAAGGTCGCAGGTAATTTTCTCCCGTAAAATGACCACTTTTAAAAAGACAGACTCAAGTCAGGAATTTTTTTGTTTATAATATGGAGAGTCGATTGAAAAATGTTGTTGACTCGATTGAATATCCTAGGGTAATCATGAACGGACACCTTTACATACGGGTCCCCACAAGCGTTAAACTCGGTTGAATCGAAATGACATTAAAGGGCGCTCTAATACAACGTTGAATTCATTGAATGGAATCCGTCTGAGAACAAATTCTTTTCTTTCGCCCGACTCGAATGGAAAATTCTATGACAAAATGTAAAGTGCCGCCAAAATGCCACCATGCTGGTTTGGAGATCATTAGAGAGCGGAAGATTTCAAATAACTGGACAGCATATCTTCAATTGTAACATTGCAACAATTTCAGAGCGTGAAAATCATTCGCCTTTACCTCTGGAAATTTAGTTGTTATATTAAAGTGCAGACTTAAAATTACCCTTTAGGGTATAGAGAGGATTATTTAACAAAGGTTGTAAATACATTGCAGCTTGCCGATCACCAAAACCAATTTATCTTTCATCACCCATTTTCAAAAATGGTGTTTGCACCCCTGTGATATGGTGTTAACTTGTGAAAATTACGTGCACTATGCATTGCCTTCACATGTTTGGTGAATGAGCATGTTTGAGCATTCCTAAATAATAAAGTGCGATAAAAAAAAGACCGGACTGATTTTATTCTGTGCAAACCGTTCAACAAATCGAAACAAGACACAGTGCGCCATCTAGCGACACTTCTGACGACTAAAAAGAGAGGTGTTTCCTTTGTTTGCGTCGAGTCGTTACGCAGCAGCAGCGGTACGTGTCTTAACCTGTTCGTCGCCGCGTGCAACGGCAGCAATGAAGGAGCTAGGGAAACAGTGTGTGTATGGGATATACTTGGGCGCATACGGAATGGATTTCAAAACTCTCTCGGTGTCATATGCATTTCCTCCGAGAGGAATAAAACTTTAATGCCAAAATACTGTTAGCATTACCTCGTTTTATTGTTATACCGAAATGGTCCTAAGGCTACCGTCTTTGAAAGATTAAATCGAAATTATAATTTTTTTCGTGGACCGATAGGCAAAATGTATACATTCATCCGTATGCATCTTCAGAATGTCAGTCTTGAGTGGCAGTTGTAGTGCGTCAGCACGCGAAAATGGTGGGGTTTGCCGCGGGTCGCGGGATAGTTGGTAAATGAACGCGTTTAAGCGAAATTTATTCATGATTATTCGTTGGAGACAACACAAAACGGGTAAAAATATTTTTTAAAGTCGTTTCGAACTTAACTATAACCCTGGGTAGCACCCCAGTTCCTTGGGGGGACGCCTAGCAAAAAAAAACAGTAAAGAAGTGAAAAGGGGGCAGTAAGTGAAAGGGAGATAGTTGAAGGAGGATATGGGAATATTATTATAATATTACTTACCTCTTAGCTGAATTATTTTAAAAGAACTGTGAAACCACCACCTCCTTGATCTATTTCCCATCCACTTACTTCCATTACGTTGACCGCATATTCACCGTCTTTGATGCATCCACAAAACAATTGTTGTTCATAGACAACCCGTATACTTAATCTTGAGAGTGTAAATGGTTTGAAAATTTTGAAGGCACGTCCAATTCAAAATTACTGAGAAACCTGCGACGGGTTTAGTTTTGCGAGTAGAGGATAAGGGTCTGATCGCGTAGGTTCTCGGATTCAAAACAATATTTCAAGAAACTGTAGCAGTAACTTTAACGGAGTCATCCGCTATGTGTGCATTATAATGCAACCATTTCAGAGAGTAAAAATCATTCGCCTTGACCGGGATTCGAACCCGGATCCCTCGATATCCGGCCGAGTGCTTTAACCAATTAAGCTACCGAGACGTCCTCTTACACTCTGAAATTTTGGGGGCTTTTAAAGGAACAAGATGTTATGACGAAATACCGAACATACAATGTCACAGGCATTCGTAGTCGTGCGCGACGCGCCACAGTCCACGATGTTAATAAAACCAATTTCAAACACTTAGGCTGTTCATACCTCAGACAACTTTCAAGAAACTGTAGCAGTAACTTTAACGGAGTCATCCGCTATTCGTAGTCGCGCACGACTACGAATGCCTGAGACATTGTATGTACGGTATTTCGTCATAACATCTTGTTCCTTTAAAAGCCCCCAAAATTTCAGAGTGTAAGAGGACGTCTCGGTAGCTTAATTGGTTAAAGCACTCGGCCGGATATCGAGGGATCCGGGTTCGAATCCCGGTCAAGGCGAATGATTTTTACTCTCTGAAATGGTTGCATTCAAAACAATAAATCAAAAGTTGCCTCGGAAAACTCCTTCCTAACCGAACACAAATTGCGTGACTTTCCCGCGCACCAAAACTGTCGGATAAAACCTCAAGCGGCACAGAGCACCTAACTTTCCCCTTTAACCATGGACGTGTGCGAATTCCCCACGTCTCGCCTGTAAACATCAATCCATCACAGTAACCAACCCACAGGTTTTCATTGGTTAGAGTAGAGCTCGTCTCGAGATTATGCCTATTCCTTTCCAAACAAGTGCATCTTTGATGCTTTCGATATTTGAATGTTCTCATAATTTCTTTATTTGACGATGATTTTGTTAAATTTTTCTCGAAAATGTCTCAATCTGGGTAACGTCATGTACCTGCTAATTTAATAAGAAAATAATTCAAATGCACGAAGTAATTTCTATATCTTGCATAATTTCCATATCCCAGATTGGAAGCTTGGAAAATGACTGCTGTGCCGTTACTGACAGAGGTTTTGCACCCTTCGGGATTTATAGTTGACACCTTTACGGAATGGGGTCAGTTCCTATCCATACGCTGCCGGCGATTTTCCGCTTTAAGTTCTGTAATACAGATAATTGCCATCTCTTGGATATCCGAAAGGGGTTGTTTAATGGCGTCACCCGGGGTTTCAACCGGAGACCCTTCAGCCAGTAGCCAAACGCTCTGTCCACTAGGAACTTAGCCGTATATTCACCAAGATAAACTATTTTTAAAGCATTCTTAGACGTACACGAACAGAAATCACTCATCACGCGTACGTGTGGGCACATCCGCTGAAAGGAAGAGTAGGAAGGTGCCCTTGGCTGGAATGAGCCAACGCTTGGCTCAGAACTCCAGTGGGTAAGGGTGCCGTTGCGTGCCGCGCATTATTCATTTCCAGCAGTGGACGTGCCACGGTCGGCGTGACTTCCTCGCGGCACGCGTCGCTAAACGGGCGTGAGGGGCGATACCCCACTTCGAGAAGGAGCCAACTTCTGCGTGCGTGCGATGGATTTCGCTCGCGTGGAGGAGAACTGGCGTTGATCTCACTCGAGAGCAGTTCGTCGTGCACGGTGGCTGGTAGGTCAGCCGTTTCTGATGGGATGGGGAAGGAGGAAGAAAGCTTTCCAAGCTTGGTTGCCCACACGCCAAGGGCTCGAGGTCTTGCCAAAACATTTCCCTTGGGGAATATTTAAAAAGAACATCCTTATCTGCTGTGTCCGTTTCAATTATTTGTATGCATTTCTTTCACTGAAAGAATCTTGAGTTAGTACATCAACCGGATGTGCCTCAGGCCGACGCAATTACAAGTGACAAGGGATTTTAGAGCATCCGTCGTGATTCAAGGAGGAAAAATAAGTAAAACGGGATTGTTATCAAACTTAACGTCCTCTTGCCACCAGAGGCGGATCCAAGAAGGAGGTCATAAGGACCATGCCTCTTTAGTGGAATATTTATGGCTTTAATGAAATTGTGAAATCAATGTTACTTATATGTCCAGCACAACTTTTGAGTTGTCCATCGTGTATAAAATTATCTGCTGTAGGGTGCATTTTGGTCTTTAAATTATTGCAATTCGTTTCAAATTTGGCTTCGTTTTCAATTTTCTCTGTAAGTGAAAGTTATTTTTGCCCGTAAATGTACATAGCTCCCCTTCAAGGTTTTCTAAATCTGTCACTGTCACTTATGATAAGATCGCGAATGCAAAAAGTGAAAATTTATTTGTTGAATTTGTCCTTTCGGCTGTCATTATGTCTTATTTTTCAATATATTGTTTATCTACTTCAACTTATAAAAATGAGAACAATCAGTTTGCCAATAATGTCTACGTCTAATGCTTGGTTTATACTCCTTCGACGTCACAGGCAAGCACGCACGACTGATACATTTGTTAAATGTTTAATTCCATGTTAGTATTCGGTTTTGAATTCGCTTGAATCGTTCGATTCCCGGGCAAGGCACTTTGGGCACCTGCAGCTCCACCCAAGCTAGTTGATTTTTCGGGTACCAGATCTTCCTGGGAAACCATAACCGGCACAGGGAAAGGAACTGGCCCCCCCTACCCTGATGTGTGAATATTCACACGCCGTCGGGCTTGGTACATGGGTGAGCTCTACCATCACCTACCAAACCGACCTTCGGGTTGATTACTGTGTTTATGGTTTTTTTATTCGCTTTTAAAGTGGATACGGATTCCCAGATTTTCTAATGATTTCGTGACACTTAGTATTCTCCCAAAGCTTTAATCACGACTCGGACATTCATTCCCCGTATTCTGTTCAAATCAAGGATGAGCACAGGTTATTGTATTGACTTTTTTATTAGTAATAAAATTAGAAATCTCTAAATGAAACAGTTTCCGGCGTGACTTGGTGGAAAATCTTCATATTAAAATTGAAAATTCAACAACTTGGCTTTTCCACATGGAAATTTTTTTTATTCACTGCCTATGTTTCGTTTCGTAATGACCTGATGATATTATACCATAACGAAACCTGGGTAGTGAATAAAAAATTTAAAAGCGAAGACTAACATGGAATTAAACATTTAACATAGATATCAGTCGTGCGTGTTTGCCTGTGACGTCAAAGAAGTGTAAACCAAGCCCCGTAGAAATAAAAAAAGACGTTTCAGGCGTGATATGGTGGAATACCATGATTAATAAAAATTGGCAATTTTCCACAAAAATAAAATTTTATTAATACGACCGGTTTCAATGCAACTACATCATCTTCTGGTAACTCCCTTCTCCCCTCCCTCTTTCCCCCCCCTTTTTCCACTACCCTCCCCTTACTTGTTTTTCAGCATGTATAGTAGACAACGAGAATATGACTGTTACCAGAAGATGATGTAGTTGCATTGAAACCGGTCGCATTAATAAAATTTTATTTTTGTGGAAAATTTCTAATTTTTATTAACCCGTAGAAATCATTGACAAATTGATATTTCTCATTTTTATAAGTTGAAGTAAGTTTGCGATATAATAAAAAAATAAGAAACAATGACAGCCGAAAGAACAGATTCAAGAAATACTAAGTTTTCTCTTTTTGCATTTGCGATCTTATCATAAGTGGCAGTGACCGATTTGGAAAACCTTGAAGGGGAACTGTGTACATTTACGAGCAAAAATTACTTTCACTAGAAATAGAATAGAAATCTCTATGATAGTTTTGAGAAACCCATCTAAAAGAAGCTTTTGTGGGAGTATTCTTTCTTTCGACCGTATGGGTATATCTCATTTATCCCTCTGTCCACAACCGTTGATCCTCTAAATATAAATTTGATTTCGGAACTAGATCGAGTTCAGCGGAGAGGGGCTAGATTTGTCAAACATTGTTATGACCAACGCAGCAGCGTATCCACTTTGCTAGATAATGTATGTTGGGATTCACTTACACAGCGGCTTTTACAATATAGATTAAACTTACTAAATACATTTAAATATGGGCCCTTTTCCGATGACATCAAGGATATAATACGAACCCCAACGTATTACGGCCGAAGGGATTCCGAATATAAGACTAGAGAGATAGACTGCAAGACTGACAGGTTTAAAATGTCATTTTTTCCAAGAACGATAAGGGACCAGAATGCTTGTAGCCAAAATTTCCCAAGAGTCAGTTCATTACAATAATTATTAACGTACAGGTTAGGGACCGCGCGTGGATATATTTTTTTTCTTCCAGGTTCCCCCCCACCATCCCCCACCTATTTGTATAAACCCCAACCCCCTCATCCCTTACCCTTTCCTCCTGGTGCTACATCCCCTGCCACACAACTTTTTTGGTGGCTCGCAGGGCATTTATGTAGATGTAGATGAGCTGTCCGTCTCGGCCACCTCGGCCATCGAACTCGTCCCCGTGAGACGTAACCACAGCATTTCTAAGGCGTTGTCACTTGTTTTCATTCTCTCTACATTATCTCTGACCGATCCACAAGTGCTCCGATCGGTGCCCGAGAGAGACTTCTATATAGTGTTGTCGCTTGCTCGAGTAACTTAATTTTATTTGATCGAGAAGAATATTTATTGTTTATTTAAGATTCGTGCTCACGGTGAAAGCGTCAGCTCGATCCATTCACCACACTCTAGGAGCATTGCGTGCAGCGTTACAAATGACACGCTTGCGTTGAAAAGTAGGAAAAGCAGTTGAACTTGATACCCGTGCTCACTTTCATGGAACACGTGGTTTAAAATTCCATTAAGTCGTGTTTCCCCCGTAGAAACCACACGCATTAAATAGAAAGTATCCGAGATGCGCATGTGTTACTATCATCAGAATGTGTGATGCGTGCAAACGGAGTAACCCTATCCATTACTCCGTTCTGGTGGGATAAAAAAAAATGTCTCAATTCCAAAAGGAGAACTCCGACGACGAAAAATATAACCTTCCCAGCAAAGAATCATCACTGTAGATCTCATCTTCGGTAAAAATTGAGGAAAAAATAGTATTATAATCACGCTTCGCTCTCACCTAGCTATTAGTGGGTCTGATTTAAGGCTTTCTGAGCATCTGAGGTGGATAGGAGAAAATGTTGGTTGGAGGCAATTTAAATGTGGAGCCATAGAAGAATTATGAGAATAATATGATCAGGCAAAGTATTAAAATCTATGTTTCTTTAGAGAAGATATGAGGAATAAGCAACAGTAACACGATCCTCTGTATTATTGCTTGGAGTTTGCCAAGTCAAGCGAGCATTCTTTTTTTTATGTATATCCTCGCTCAGAACAAATGTCGTGCATAGAAAGTGGTGTCCACTTTTTCTACCATTTCCAAATTTTGTGTGGCTGACCAGTGACCGTTTATAAACAATTGCTGCAATCGGATTTAGCGTATATGATTGCCAAAACATCGGTTGGTAGGAAAAGGTGATTGAATTTCGGTAGAGCGTCTAGTGAAAGCCAGGCTATTCAAGTGAAACGAAAAAACAGTTGTATCGTCTCGAAAGGGCTACTTTGTTCTTCCATGATTTCGAAAGGACTCCGGAAAGCTGCCATTTACATGCTCTGTTCCACAACAAGTACTCTCAGATTTTTTTTTGCTCATAATTCATAACTGTAAGTACACTTTGCACTGACTTAAGTGCCACAACATCTCGATAAATTCATCTTACAGTTATGCAAACGTGATAGAAAAACAATGATGTATTCCATTCGTAAAACAAAACTTTTTTTTTGCTGAAATCGATTGAGAAAATCAATTTCTTAATTTTTAGAAAGCTTTTCAGTTTCATTTCAAAACAGTGCAGAAATAGATAAATTTAAATATTTTTCATATCTCCAATTTGCTTACAACATCCAAAAATTTGCTTTAAGCTTTCGATTGATAGTTTTACCTATTTTTAACTTTAAATTGGTACTCCTTTGTGTTAAACTTAAATCGGAAAAATCGAAATTTCAATAGAAAAATGTGCTGTTTAGATCGATTTGTACGTAATTTCCATATTGAATCTGTGCAGGGGATGTAGATAATTTATTTACTTTCCCATCAGTCATATGGCATTCATTTAAAATATTTTTCGTACATGTCCTTCTTCCATCATCTTCTTCTTGTTCTCTTGTTGTATTTTGTTTCACAAATCGCATTTCCCGATGGTGACAGGTATAATTGAGTCCGGCGAATTTTTCCGGTAAGCCTAAATGTCGAGCGATCCGGTGAGATACCTTTTTAGGCCAAGATATAATCGAGCAACATTATTATTTTGGGAAAGCAAGGAAAAATCGTAAATTTGGCCGAAAAAAATCAGGCATCTCTTGAGAAATGGAACAAACTTAACAGAATCTCTCGAACAGACTCAATTGATGAAAGTTCCGTGCGCTTGAACGGCGACGCAGTCATGTACTACAATCGTATTGCTGGTTATGAAAGTATGAACATTTATTCGAGTGCTTTTTCATCAGTATGACCTCCATTTACAAAATCACCTGGGGAAATAGATCTTGAAAAAAAGTCTTCAGCAAGTCGGGGGTTCATAGTAACAATCGCCTTTAAAATCGACGGAAACTTCATCTTCTCTGAAGTATACGTATTTCAGAGTGAACACGACGATAGAAATCATCATTTTTAATCAAATTTGTTTAACTGTACTTCGAAGAGTGTACATTCTTCACGAGAATGTAAATATTTTACATAAAATGCTCCTCGTACTCACTGCATAATTCTAATTTACACTCTAGCAGTATTCCGTATTTTCCTTGAAACCTTCTACTCTTGGTCGGCATTGCTATTTGTTCTAATGAGTTGTTGAAAATCCTCATACTGTACCTCTTCATTGGAAACTTTATCAAAAATGAAAAAAAAACTGGAGTGATGATTTTCCTTTGGAAGAGTCGGGGACATCAAAGAGTGAGGTGGTGATTTGCGAGAGTTTCTCAGGAGTCCACTAAGTCTGAAAATACGAGGGTAGTTTGAAAGGTTCTCGGAATAACCACCAGATGTCAGCCCTAGTGAAACGAATTTCCAGTGTAGTAATAGGTAATCCTTAATGAGTAAACACGCAATGCATCAGTGGTTTGGGAAGAGATCTGTGGCGCGGAAGCCTCTCTGTTGTTGTTCCCGTGTAGTGATTTCTGAAGATAGAAAAAATTGAGATTCGAGCAGTGATTAAATACCTCGCAAGGAAAGGTATGAAAGCGAAGGAAATTCATGCGGGCTTTCAGAACATTTTGGGGGACTCTGCTCCTTCATATTCAACTGTTTCCGAGTGGGCAAACGAGTTCAAGTTTGGTCGGGACAACTTAGATGATGATCCGCGTAGTGGTCGGCCAAAATGTGTTTCTACCCCGGAGATTATTGCAATGGCGCATTAAATGGTTATGGAGAATCGTGGATTTAAAGTCCAAGAAATCGCTATAACTGTATGGATGTCATCTGAACGGGTATATCACAATTTTACAGTGGAATTGGATATGAGAGCATTAGATGCGCTAGCTGGGTGCCGCGACTCTTGATGATGGATCACAAAAGCACCAGAATGGAAATTTTTTAACTACCTTTGGACCGTTTAAAAGAGCAAACTAGTAAGATTTTCTCCGCCGGTTTGTGATCACATATGAAACTTCTATACCCCAGAGACAAAACAGCAGTCAAAACAGTGGAAACATTTTGCTTCACCACCACCAAAGAAAGCAAAGGCAATACGGTCGGCCGTAAAGGTGATGACTTTAGTACAACAATTAAAGAGTGTTAAAATCATTCGCCTTGTCCGGGATTCGATCTAGAAATCTGTTGCTAAAATGAAATGTTTGCATTGAAATGCATGTTAGCGGATGACTCCGTTAAAAGTTACTGTTGCGGCATCTCCCGCAGTTTCATGAAATTTGATGACTTTAGGTTTCAGGGATTCTACTGATAGATTATCTTCCCAAAGGTTAAAGAAATACTGGACAATACTTCGCTAATCTTGTGGACCAATTAGAGCAAAAGATGAACGAAAAATGACCAGGTTTTTCAAGGAAGAAGGTGAAACTACAATTCACGCCCACACAGAAGTGTCGTGAAATATAACATGCGTAAACTAAGATACGAATTGTTGCCTCACTCTCCTTATTCGCCTGAGTTGGCTCCATCAGATTTCCATCTCTTCCCCAAGCTCAAAATTTTCCTCGTATCTTCTGAATCTATCCAATAATTTTGGCGGAACAGTTTACATCCAACTGGTATTATATGCATTTTCTCCAGTTTATCTCCAACTTTCGATAACTGAAGGTGCTAATTTGTAGATTAAAAAAAAAAACTTGGGAAATAACGTCTTTGAAAGTTTAGATTTCTGTCAGTTTCATTAGTCACATGAAACCCATGCGTTTACACACGAGAAAATAAAAATCTCACTATTCGGCGTTATAGACATTAGTCATTTAATATATCAAATTTTCAATGCAAAAAGAGCGTAAACCTCGTCGTATGTCTCACGTAACAATGTTTTAATATTTTAGGTGAGACGTATGTTATTTATGCTAGACTCTGAACAAATATGTACGTATTTTTTCAGTGTGTATAGGATTCTTCTGTTCTCGCTAATGGTGTGGTGCTCAGTGGTTTATCCAATTCCAAAAAATACTGCAACTTTTGATCAGATGTTTGGATTACGGATATTCATCCAATGATTGATTCAAAAAAACACAGTACGTGTTTATTAGTATATTTTTTACATTCCGAACTATCTTTCAATATTTCAATTGAACACCGATTGAATTTTTCGTTCCTCTTTTCTGGAGGACGAAAACGTATTTATTGAGTGTGCACTGTTCAGTTGTATCTATATTGATTTGATTGTGTTAATGGGTGTGCAAGGTTCACACAATACATTAATATTTCGGTCAGTATAAGGTACCTTGATAAATTAATTATAAAACGTTGCGTTTCAATTATAGGATCACGTTCTCGTAACCGTGGCATTTTTCTTTAATCTCGCGCGGCAAATTTAGTTCTTCATATTGAAATCGTCGTTGCCTATGTACACTAAAAGATAAGAATTTTGGGTATAGATTAAGGAATTAATATACTTCTTTGGAGTGTGATAACGCCGATTGGATTTTATGAGTAGTCCGAGAGATTATTGATTTTTATCGGCTGCAGAACAAATGTTAATTCAGTTGCCAAATTGAGTTAGCTCTTGAGGTAGTAAATATGGTCTCTTAATTTAACCACGTGTTCAATTTCGCTGCTCAAACACAAAGTAAATGGCCGATAGGAAGCAGCTTTTTATCAGCAAGGGCTACTCTCCTTATTGCTTTGCGCTAATCTCTAATACCCAATAAGTTAACAATCAAGGGAGAGTATTTTGAACATGAATCCCTGTGTTGTATACACGGCGAAATGAACGTACGTCAGAGGTCAAAAATGTAGTTAATGGAGGTTTGATACCGAGTCGACATCACACCACCAGATAAGGAGGCAGCCATGCTTTTCTCGAATTTTCTCTATCTCCCGGGAAACATTTTCAATTAGCAAACCACCAGTTTGAACGAGGAATGAAAACAGAACATTTGTTTCAGGTGACGCCTCAGAACATACGATTACTCCTACAAGCGCCGTTTTTTATACACATTTGCATAATGCAAGATATCGTCAGCTGTTCAGCTCACACAACACCCCTCTATAAAATCGGCGATAAGGAGATCCCAAGTATTTAAAGACCGATTTCTTCGCGTGATAATCAAGCATAATATCATCAAATACCATTGCTAGCAATATGGGCAATTTACATGTGTGATGTCCTTTCACGAGAGTAGAAACGTGCTCTACCGTTACCAATATGGGTTCGCGAAAATCAGTACATTCGATATACAATTTTAATTTCATTCATGATATTCTGAAATGGGGGAAAAGGAATTCACAAGTGGGTAGCCATATTTTTAAATTTTAAGAAAGCCTCCAGCATGGTCCTTCACATGAAATAAATATACTAACTTAGATATAATTGCATAAATGACCAAATGACCAACTGTTTTAGGGACTCCTTGCTATTTAACCGTTAACAAAAATGTATCGCCGATGGATTGAGTTCATTACAGGCAGACCCGACTTCAGGAGCACCACAGGGAAGTGTTATAGGGCCTCTAATCTTCTTAGCAAACCTTGATGACCCATATTCCCACATTAGCAGCACCCTTAAGTTATTAGCGGACGACACATCATTAAAGACACCGGAAGATTGTGGGCTAATCTCTAACAGTTTAGATCATATATCGGAGAAGTGCAAAGAACGTAGGTTTGAATTAAATGTATGAAAATGTTTGCCGTATGTTATAAAATAGATGGAATCGAATTAAGCAACTTGGAAAAGACCAAAAAGTCGCGTGTTACACGTACAACAAATCTTTCATGGGGTGCACACACGTTAAGAATTTGCGAACCAGCCTGAAAGAACCTAGGCTTCATTAGGTGGGTTGTGGTTAAATTCAATGTAAAGATAAGAGAGAAGTGTTACTCAGCTTCAGGAAAGTTGCATATCCTAAGGAACAAAATCCTCTTCGTTTCACCATTTTTGCTGACACTCTCAAGTTAATTCCTCATGCATAGACAAATCTTTTCGAGGCCACAAATCGTGTTTTATGGTCAGAAGATAAAATTTAGGCTCTCTGGTGAGTAAACCTTTTAGATGCTTCCTTTACCTTCAATTCCATTACGTTTACTGTCTAAAATGTACGCCATCGCTAATCTTGAACTCTCTATCACATTGCTACTAAGAACTGGATAGAATATTTAGCTAGAGGGTATTGCGTACTCATTATCACTTTCCACTTTGCCTGAATTGAAAGGCAAATTGATTAGAGTATCAATATGCAGTGAGAGTAAGGCAGTTGACGAGATTTACACAAAGTTCAATCAGCTGTTTACAATAGAGATTTATGCACATATTTTAGCAGCTTTCCCATATGACCTAACAGTGAGTCTTGCGTAACCAGCCATTTACATTGAAAGCTTTAAAACGACTTGACGGAATTATTAGGAAACAATTGAACTGCATTAATATCGATTATCTTCTTTAATAAGCGAAATCAGGTCAATTACCATTCTTTCTAAGTACTGACTCCTATTATCTCCGAATTGAAATACCTCAAACAGTAGTCGCCACCTGTGGTCAGCAGTCAAAACCATTAATCCACAGGATATATCGTCCGAAAAAGTACAAGTGATTAGAAAGAAGAGTTTCAATATAACTATGGATATTTGATCCCTATTTGGAAGATCAATTACTCCCGTTCCTTCAAAAAATTACGATTTATTTTTTAGTGAGGAAGGTTTAATAGCATCATCGAGAAAACAATGCAATATTAAAAACAAATGTAATGATGTTGAACACCTAATTTCGCTTTAAATGTTTACCAATTTTCATTGAATTACATTAAACCACCCTCCCATTGAGAACACGAGTAAAGTTATACAGAAGAAATGAATAATAATATGATGAGGGGTGAAAATAATATCTCCTAACAAAAATGTCCAAAACGACCCTGTTTCTAATTTTGCCAAATTTTCATCCCGCTAATTACTTGAAAATTCCTCCCCATTGTTTATTTTATCTAATGAGGGTAGTTTTCAAAGTGACATGATTTCAACTGTCAGTTTAGCCTATTCTCTTGGAAATGTTAGGTTTCCGGGGCAGCGACAGATTAATGTACTTTGCTGACAATTCCACGGCCAGCCTAATTAATAGTGCTAACTGATAAGCGTTCTCAGTGTCTCAGCAACGGTGGCTTGAGAATGACACTAAGTTCAGAAATACAAATTGCTTCGCACCACCTCCAGTACAATGTTTGAATTGATGACTACTTTTCATTGGTCTTTTTCTCGTAAACCAATGATAATTAAAAACGATCTATTAAATTTTGTCGAATTTTTCAACAATCATGAAAGACTTAAAAATTATTACTACCATTGTAGATAGATGTGAGGCATATTCGAAAAATATAGGCCGTTTGCTCTTAATGTATTCGTTAGAAAATGTTTTACTGGCGGTTTTAGTTTCATAAAAACCTACTTCACTTTTCCACATAATCTCCGTTTGCTTCTAAGCAAGCACTTATCGTAACGCTACACCAGCTTCTTGAATTCCTCAGCATTGAAGTTCACAGCCTGGGGATTGAACCAGTTGACATCGGCGGTTTTGAAAACCATTGTTCACGAAGCCACTGTTTCAAGTGCAAGGAGAGGAAATTGTCGCTAGGTGCAAAGTCAAGTCCAAAAATTCACGTTCTCTCTCTGTGTTAGTCGGTGAGCATTTTTGGTACCCATATTTCACACAATTTGTGATATTCGAGCTTTTCCGTCACATTCGTGTAAATAGTGGTGGATCCAACAAGAGAAAATTTATCACCCAGAGCACTAAACGTAAATCGTCGATCAGATCTCAGTTCGTGGTACACTTCTTGAACGATTTCATCGGTCTGGATATTAGGCCTGCCACTTCGCTCTCCATCATGCGCATTTGCGCCGCCATTTTTGAAGTATCGACACCATTGTCTAACATTTCCTTCTCTCAGTACTCTAAGTTCATAAACTAGGCACAACTTGCGATGAATTTGGGTGGATTATGATCCTTTTTCACACAAAAATGGAATCACAGGACGTACTTCCCACCTTTTGGGAGAAACGAGATTCACGGACATTGTTATCTGCATTCACCGACAGTCAAACGATTACTAAATCAAAACAATAACTTCAGTGGCTTCGGAAATAGTCAATAGATGGCCCCGCATGCGCATATATTTGATCTGGCCCGCCAATATTAGCATATAAGAACAATACCCTTCCTTTTCGAATATGTCTCGTAGATATAGTTGCATATAAAATTGATTTTCTATTTTTGTGTGAATCATTCGTGTGTTTCTTTTTTGTGCTAAGGGGAGACTTCATTTATCATAACAAAACTCATTTCAGACGGCTGTGCTGACCGTGGCATTGCTGCCTCTTCGAGTGCTAATCATCGCTGTACTCCTTGTTGTGGCGTGGTCGATAGCAGTCATTGGATTGGCTGGTTTGTCCGAAGATGACCTTCAAAGGAAGCCACTATCTGGGTGGAGGAGGTTCGTACTTTTCAAATCCCTTTTCCTAATCTCTGAAAACAAAAAATTCATAGCATTGTACAATAAAAAGAATAAGTCAGTGTGGTTTTGTTTTGATGGCAAACTATGGTTTGCTTTTTAGAGAACAAAATTGATTTGATATCTGATACTCAATAACGTGAACTTTTCGTTTATATTCATGTAATCAAAAGTATTTTCAGAATATTTTAGTGACAACTTTAGGAATATGGTTATTTATTTTTGTAATGGCCTACTTCAGTGATTGGTGAGGGCTATTTTGAATAAAGAAGGTCTTTGGGAAAATGAAAAGAGTTCCACTGTTGATCCCGTCTTTGCTATTGACACGAGGAAAGTGAAAAAAATGTATTTATATACCTGTATTTCAATATAAATACATGTATATATATAATATTATATAAATGTTTATATATATTATTATTATTAGGTAATCTACCGGTTAAGGTAGGTTTTTGGATGGACACAACTATCAAATAAACATTTTGTGACTCCCCACCTAGCAAACTAATCTACATCAGGTCCCCCTTCATCTCGGTGTACTTCTTTCCTCCCATCATCCCGTCCAACATCCCTATCCTGTTCCTACCCTTACCTCGCTTGCCCAACATTCTCCCCTCTATTACCCTCTTCAGCATTCCACTACCGCTCAATACGCCTTTCATCCATTTTTCCTGCCTCCATAGGATTTCTCTCAACAAACCCCTCTCCTCCCCCACCATTTCTAGTACTTCCTCATTTGTTTTCCTTTCGGTCCATTTCACCTTCTCCATTCTTCTCCACACCCACATTTCAAAAGCCTCCAATCTACGTCTATCCTCCTGCTTCAGCGACCACGTTTCCGCGCCGTACATAGCTACGCTCCATATCAGAGTTTTTACGAGTCTTGTCTTAACATCCCTACTCAACGTCCCCGTCATCAACTCCCTCCTCCTTGAGAAAGCCTCCTTGCCTAGCGCAATTCTTCTCCTTACGTCCCTACCACTTTGACCGTATTGGTCCAAAACACTTCCGAGATATGTAAACTGCTCTACCTGCTCTATTCTTTCCCCACCTATTTTAATATTTAGCTTAGCCTTTTTCTTTCTGGAAAATCGAATAACCTTTGTTTTATTAATATTGATTCTCATCCCATATTTATCGCACTGAACCTCCAATTCACTCAACAATGCTTGCAACCCCTTGGCTGACTGAGCAACTAATGCTTGGTCATCAGCAAACCTAACCGATTTTACGAATTCCCCTCCGACTTTCATTCCTACCTCCAGTTCTTCCCATGCCTCTTTAATCATTTCCTCTACATATACGTTGAACAGTACCGGTGACAATGGGCAACCCTGCCTTACACCTCTTCCTAACACTGCCCATCCGGACTCTCCGTTCCCCACTCGCACCTGAGCAGTCTGAGACATGTACAGGTTGCGGATCAGTCTCCTGTCCCTCCAATCCATTCCTATTTTCTGCAATACACGCATTAATTTTTCCCAATTCACTCTATCAAACGCTTTTTCGAAATCTACAAAACAGGCAAAAACGTCCTGATTGTATTCTATATTCCTCTCGACTAGTGATCTCATTATATATACATGTATATATAATATGTACTAATACATGTATATATAATATTATATATATATATATATATTCGTATAGAGCGTTGGGCTACTGACCAGAGGGTCCCGGGTTCGATTCACGGGCAATGCACTCTGAACACCTGCAGCTCCACCGTCTATGTGATTTTTCGGGTACCAGATCTTCCTGGGAAACCATAACCGGCACAGGGAAAGGAACTGGCCCCCCTACCCTGATGTGTGAATATTCACACGCCGTCGGGCTTAGTATATGGGTGAACTCGACCATCACCTACCAAACCGACCTTCGGGTTGATTACCGTGTTTATGATTTTTTTATATACTCGTATACACGCACACATGTATGCTTTTTTATATACTTGTGTGTGGGAACGCAGTTGTGCAGAGGTAGAGCGATGGGCTACTGATTTTGGAGGGCCCAGTTCGATTCCCGGGCACACCTCTTGGGCACTCTCAGCTCCACTCATCAAACCAATCTTCGGATTGATTACTGTAATTATATTTTCATAGGTTATCTACCGGATAAGGTAGATTAGAACAGCTACCAAATATCTTGTCTCTCCTAACGAAACACAGCCCAACATCCTACTATACAACAAGCCCCTCTTTATCTCCGTATACTTCCTTTCTCCTTTCATTCCGTCTTTCATCCCTACCCTATCCCTGCCCCTTTCTCACTTTCCTAACATTCTCCTCTCAATCAGTCCTCAACATCTTACTGCCGATAAATACGCCCTTCATCCATTTTTCCTGCCTCCATAGAATTTCTCCCAACAAACCCCTCTCCTCGCCCACCATCCCTAGTACTTCCTCATTTGTTTTCCTTCCTGGTCACTTCGCCATCCCTTTTCACACCCATGTATGAAAAGCCTCCAGTCTAAGTCTATCATCCTGCTTGAATGGCCATGTTTCCGCGCCGTACATAATTACGCTCCATATCAAAGTTTTAAAGTCTTTTCTTAACGTCCTTACTCAACGTCTCTGTCATCAAATCCCTCCTCTTTGTGAAAGCTTCTTTCCCTACTGCTTCTCCTAACATCCCTAATACTTTGACCATTTGGATCCAAAACACTTTTGAGATACGTAAATTGTTCCACCTGCTCTATTTTTCCCCGCCTATTTTAATATTTAGCTTAGCCCTTTTCTTTCTGGAAAATCGCATAACTATTGTTTTATTTAAATTAATTCTCATACCATATCTATCACACTGAATTTCCAATTCACTCAGCAATGCTTGCAACCCCTTGGCTGACTGACCAACTAAAGCTTGATCATCAGCAAACATAACTAATTTTACCGATTCCCCGCCCACTTTCATCTCCAATGTCAACTCTATGACATCGACCATCTCCAGTTCTTCCCATGTCTCTTAATCATTTACTTCGCAGACAGTTAAAGACTATTTTAATGCAAGTTTTGGAGTCATCTCCGACTCCATTTCAATCGGACTGGGAAAGGGTGCATAAAATCATGACCAAATTACTCCACGAGAAGGATAAATCAAAGGTCAGCCGATATCCAAAGAAAACTTCGAATAGTTCAACCGGACTTTACCGTAACCAACTTCAATTGGAATGCTTTCTTGAAAAGAGTTCCACTTAAGTCGCTGAATAGGAACAGGTTCGATAACCTGCTAATTAGCTTGGCCTCTTAATCATTCCTTATGTCTCTTCTCCTTTATCTCTCTCCCCAGTGAAAAATTGTGCTTATTTTTGCCTGGGCCATTTGCTGAAATAATAGTATCACAAAATTTCGAGTGCCTTATAAGGTCCATGAAAATATGAACGTCGTTCGAATCGCTTGTTCAGAATGACGATATCAGGGGATATTCAAGTAGTAGTAGTTTTTAGGGGAGGCGACCGACAGCTGAGGTAATTTGTGCCATTATGGATTGACAGGAAAGGATGAAGGGTGGAGAGAAACCCGGCGTCCCCGGCATTAGCCTACTGTCAATGAAAGACGCCAAGGCGTCCGCAGTTTAACGTCCCATCCGAAGGACGGTGTACTGAAGTGCTCTCCACAAAGCACCTCAATCAGAGATCGGAATTCCACTTAAAAACAATCTGCCACCTCTGGGATTTGAACCCGGGCCCTTTGTGTGGGAAGCCAGTACGTTAGCCACCGCATGGTGACTAACGTACTGGCTTGAAGACTAAGGCACCACTTAACAAATCTACCGTTCGATTAAAAAAAACCTGAGGGGCCCGCTTCTGCTTTGCAATATTTGGACCACGGGTGGAATGCGGGAATGGAGTGAGCCGACTTTGAGACTAATCTGGAAAGGTAAAAATATATGCTACGAATATTTGGAATCCATTATTTTTCCATGCCATTCCATCTCCATATCACAAGTCCATAAGCGGACTTGTGATATTTGAAATGATTTTAAAATGTTTTCTAGATGTGTAAAAAACGTTACTATAATCAAACAGAGGTTAAAAGAGGTGAACGTGGTGGTTCAATTAGAATAGCACTAGGTTGCTGACCGGAGGGTTCGGGTTCGATTCCGGGGGACGCCTCTGGGCACTTTCCGCTTCTCCCAAGCTGTATGATTTTTTCCGGGCACCTAATATTCCTGGGAAAACATGGGCGGCCCAGGGAAAGGAACTGGTTCCCCTACCCTGTTGTGTGAATTTCACACGCCGTTGGGCTTAGTGCTATTGTGTCCTCACTTATCAAACTAACCTTCGGGTTGATGGCTGTTGTGTTGTGTAGGTGGGACAAACTCCCTACTGCTAATTGGTTATCCAATTTTCATGGAGTGATCCTGAACCAATTTAATGGCGTGAAATATATTCATCACTATTTAGTTGGTAAAAATGAGTGTACCTGTCTGTTAGTGATGAAAAAATACTGAATAAGCGATACTCATTATGTACAATTATGCAAACACCTGTCTTTTTTGTTTTTTTAATAAAATTGTCTAACAATAAAAATTCAGAAATGTCTTTCATGAACCCCTATTTAAGAAAACTTAATAAGATATCTCAAAAGCAAAGGTACCAGCGTTTGCTGTTTAGCCATGAGGACATGTTATTTTCGTTGCGTTCACCCTTCGCCTCAGTTTTTGCCCTCCTCTGCTTTTTGTAGTTTTTCAAGCCTCTGGTACAGCAGAAAGGTAATTGGTGGAGGATGGGGTAATGGGAACTACTGAAAGCCTACCCGACTTATATAAAATATGTATTCCGTCGTGAGGCTATCCCGCTGCCGGCTAGGAGATCATTCTCCACGGTCTGGTGACCTTCGAGAATGTGCTCTTCCTTCAGGAGATGTTCTAGGGTATTGATCCAATGTGCCCTTCATAAAATTTTTAATGTGTGCATTCTTATTCTCATTAATCTTCGTTACAGTGTGTATTTTAAGTTAATTATTTCGATAAATTTCAATGGTGGAATCGTTGATATATATTTAAATTTTTCATTTTCGATTGACCTCTATTGTTCATATTTATGAAATGCTTATACGCATACTTGAACTATAAGGCATGCGTATCAAGAAGTAAACTACGGGGTTTCTCGAATGTAAAATGTCCATTATGGGCGAAATGCAAATAAATGCAGCACATACTGAGAAAGCGAATGTATTACACACGTCGACGAGAATTTTGGTTATAGCTGAGACTAATGACATCGTGCATATTTTGATGTCGTTACTGCTGTTATGCGCTATCTGTAAAAATGAAAAGAGAGTTCAAGCGTTGACCGGATTTTCTAAGACTACGTTTTTCGAATGTTTTAAATATTCTATTTAAACGCACTTTCCTCTTATATATTGACTAAAAAAGCACATTAAGGAGGAACGTAAAGCTATAAACCATCAGTTTATACCTAACTTGTAAATTTTGTGTTAGAGATTGGTGAGAGACGTGTTATGAGCAAATAGGTAGACATTAAGCATCTCTTTGGTTAGTGAAAGATTGCAGGCAGAAGGAGGGGTGGAAAAGCATGCATATTCCGGCAGCAAGATTGTTGATACTATGTGGAATATTAATGTTTGTCTGTTAATGTTTGTGGAATATTAATGTTGATACTATGTGGAGTATTAATGTTTGTCTAAGGAGGCAAACATGACAGTGTAGAAAAGTGTACTCCTCCCCCAAAGTATTGTACGGATGCGAAACTTTGTTTGTCAGCACATCCGAAAAGCTGATTGGAACAATTTACCTGCAAAAATTTTTAAGCCCTTTCCTAACAGAGTGCAAACTTTTAAGAAAAGATGTAAACAACTTCTGTATTCATTTGATTGATGTGTTGTATAAAATTAAATGTAACAGCTTAATTTTATTTCTTGTTGATTGGGAAACAAATGTTAATGAAATGGGGATTTTCTTTTTTTAGTATGTTACAGATTGGTGTTTGGAAATTTCCTTAAAGTGTATTTTTTCTGACTGATTTTATTTATTATCTTTTGTGATATTGATTGTATTTCAGAAATCATGTTATTTTTCCAAGGCAAATTTATTGTAATACTTGGGACTTGTGTGCCAAGTGACATTTGTCTATTTGCACATGTACATTTTAATAATAATAATAACTTTAGTAAAACTAATAAAACGTTAGCAAAACTAAACGCAGGTGGGATAGGGGAGTGTTTTATACGTTTACATCTACTTAATACCCCGCACTCCGCCGTAAGGGTGTGTGGCAGGAGGCGTTAGGGCACCAGCCGTAATTAAGAAAAATAAGGAATAAAACGCATGCAAAAGACACAAATATATTTGTCCACAAACAAAACACGGTATGAATTCATGCAAGAACCCTTACATCCCACACACATGCAAAAACACAAACTACCAACTAACATACACATGCACCTAATAACTTTGCAATGTTTAATTTTGTTCCGACTTGTAAATTAAACGTTTTTAATATTTGTTAAGTGACTTTGGTTTCTTACTATTATGATTTCTGATTGTTCTGGGAAAGGATGAGTATTTGAATCTATCTGTATTGGAATCTATCTCCCTTATTTTCTTTTATATTATACTTGGAGGAGTGTAAATAGATGAGATATAGTGAGGAACGAGCGTATCATGAAAGAATGCCGGAATGGATGTGCCCATAATAGGTAAGTGTCAAAGAACTGAAATCTACGCTAATTAGTTGTGTTGAGAGAATGAATGAGGGTGGATTCGCGAAACATGCGTGAGAGAAGAGGAAATTGTGTGATGGGAAGGGATGGACCGAAAAAGTTATGGGTGATCGTGATCGAAGAGATTCTCAAGAGGAATAAGGTTAATTGTCTCAGGAACAGAAAAGATTGTAAAACCTTGCTTATGTAACAATTTTTGTATTTGATAACAGTGAAGGAACTATGCAAGAATAGGGCAGTAAAGGGAAAATTGGAAGTGTTTTTTCTGTTATTACCCAAAACCAGACTTTACTGTCCTCACCCCGGAAGAAAATGTCCGAAAGGATATTTGCATGCCATATTAGTCTGTTTTCATTCATTTTAAAGATTGAATAAGTCTTGACCTAACTCCTCGCTTTGGTCTTCAATTAATGTCGTTTTATTTCATCGATTACAACTCTTAATTTTACGTTGTTTTTCTGATAACTATTGAATAATACCAGAGGCACATTAGAGTGATATCTCATCGATTGGTGTCTTCCTCTCCACCCACAGGTCCCTCACGAAGCTGCTCTGTTTCGTCAGCAAGACCACCTATCGTGTTGGAGGGATGAAGGTGACGCTGAAGGGTCGTCAAGCAACGAGGAGCGAGGCGCCCATACTCGTCATTGCCCCACACTCCACATTCTTGGACGCCGTGATCGTCTATTTCACGGGATATCCGTCGATCATCGTGAGGCGGGAAAGCGGTCTCAACCCGTTCATCGGAAGTAAGTCACCGGTCCGGTTAGAGCGGTGGAATAGCTCGCAAGCCGGTCGACGCGAAATGTCGCGGTTTTTAATCCATTTCGCGCATAAATGTCACGCTGTGGAGTTTTCCATACTCTGTTTGAGGTTATTTATCCTTCTGGAAATAATGTTTTTACATTCACGAATACTGCATGACTTTAAACTTCATAAACACTTGTGAGTAAGCCACCGTTCTTAAGGTTTCCTACTGAGTTCGCTGTCGGTAAATAGCAAATGGTGGTTGATACCCTCGATATGAAGAATGGTTGAGCTATATTTCAGCCAAGATAGCCTAATGGTGGACGCACTCGTCGGTTAGCCTAAGGTCAATATTCGAATATATTACGTGAGAGATGGGCATCCTGTCATCTGCTTGAGGTTTTCTCCTATGATGTGACTTCTTAAAAAGCTTGGCTACACAAGTATGTGTCACAAGAAGAAGTTGGCCTTCATGCTTTGAAGTTACTGGTAATGTAGACTCAAGCCATACCCCTGAATTTGGACTCCTGGTAGGTTGGTGAATATGCTCATGCTCTTTTGTTTCTTATGCATTTTGCAACTTTAGTGATGTAGAAATATAGCGATTTTAAGTCTCGGTCCATCCAAAACCTAACTTTAGCTGTAGTCTGCCATTTTATGTTTCAAATTTATCCATTTTTCCATCCCTTCTGCTTATTGAAATTAACTCAAGTAATTAGTTTTCCAAATTTGGTCTAATCGGAAAATAATTTACTCTCCACATTTTAGCACCAGAAATATCTCTCAAGTAGTATGTCTTCTTCTCCTCCTATGATTTATTAACTGAAACCAATGTATGCATTAATTCACAGATTGCAAATTACACAGCAGGTTTAAAAAGCAAAGGCTTTCATAGTTATAGAATTTGGAAGACTTTTTCAAAATCATTATCCAAATATTCAATGTGTCCACTTTAAGTTAAACAAACTTCAATGCATGTAATGGAGTGCAAACACCAATTTAAACACTTGAGAAATTTTTATGAACTGAACATTGAATCATTAATTATGTTTATAGATGAACCTTCCATTGAATTTCTTTCCTTTCATGAGAAATGCTAATGCTTTGTGTTCTTGGCCATTTCCACTAGAGGATTATCTATATCGGAATATCTACGCAAGAATACTATAACTGCAAAGAATCCCAGGGGCAGTTTATGTTCTGTATATTTTTTGCAGTTCAGATATCTATCTAGGTAAAAAAAAAGAATTGGCATCCAGTATCGGAGATTTGAATCCTCATTTTAATCCCCACTCATTCTGTTATCATCTCAAAATTAAGGACAATTGCATTGCCATATTTTTGTAGCAGCAAAATTGTAAAATATTGAAATTGGTTCAAACGTGGATTAATATATAAAATAACCCTTGGTTTCCTCGAAATGTCCTCCCCAAACTATTTTATTTCTGTTACATTATTTTAAAAATAATAGGTACCTATTCTTATTCAAATTATTCTAGAGTGGAAAATTTTGGGTTCAGGAAAAGCACCCAAAAGCTATTGGTTCGTCTTATATTTGATAAAGATTAACATTTCATAGAGAGCTGAAGATTGAGTATACTATTTATCATGTTTAAAGTTAAAAGAAATAATTCAAATTAACTGTCCATCATTACAAATTATTTTACGATTTTTGACAGTATTTTAATATTTCCCAGAGCTTTGATTAGCAAAATGTTATGAAGTAAAACGACAGAAAAGGTAGGATTGTTTTATTTCTTTGACTAAATGTGAAATACTGTAATGAGAACATGTCTTATTTCAGCCTTAAACACTAATTTTCCCTATGTAGCTAGTTTGCAACAACCAATGGCTCACAAAGGATTTTGATCAGCCCCTCTGAATGTTCAGTGATAGGTCTTTGTATTACCAGTAAAAAAAAATGGATATGCACAGTCATCCCAACATGTCATACTGTGATAGACCAACTTAAGAGTGGGGGAACCAGGGCCCTTGGACCACTGTAGATGCTTCCATATTGATGATACATAGTGTCTCTTTTACTCAGTGTCAGGAAATTATTGAAAATTACCAAGCACCCAATTAATTGATTGTATCAAAACTGTTACATTTTAGTTTTTATGGACCTCTATTGATGCCTCACTCAGCATTGTGGTCTAGCTGAACCTCCCAGGAAAGATGACCATTGATCTGCCTCTGCCAGGCTATGAAAAATTTGTAATTACTTATTTGTAATTACTTTATTAAAAATTTGTAATTTGTAGTAACTCCAAGATAAAAGGAGGTTCAGCACATAATCATTTGATAAAATTTGAATTTTTGACAAATTTATCCATGTTATACAGTTGCTCACTGCATTGCATCAATAGTTATAACTCCCTGGAGCTAATAACTCCTTACATGTGAAGCTATTAATTTACACTATAAATACATATGATATATTAATTAAGAATAATGAGACATTTCATAAAATTCTACCACTCCATTAATATTTTAATGATATTTCTAAAGTTTCTTCATCACTGATATCAAGTACATTGATGTTTTCATATCTCCTTCTCAGAACTCATAAACTATACACAACCAATCTATGTTTGGAGGCTAGACCCAGAATCAAGGCAGGAAACGATTCGGGAAATAGTGCAGAGGACTACATCATCTGTTGACTGGCCACAGGTAAGTGATGCAAATGATCAATTCTTGAGAAAAAATTTCCCTCATAAGTGGTACAAAAAAATTATTTTCAAAATATTTACAACTTGAATTTTAAATTTTTGAAAAATTATGTTTGAATTTATAATTTTTTTAAAACGTGATGAACACAGATTAAATTAATTAAAATTAAACAAATCCTGTTATATCTTCGTTTCATATGTATATTATCGGTGTGTACCATATAAAACTAAAATACTGCTATTTCTAATTTCATTGGTGCACTATGTACAAATAAAAAGTTTCGCTTTTACTCCTAAAACAAGTGAATTGAAACCCAATCACCAAGTAAAAATCAAATATCCCAACTTTGCATTTTTATTGATGATACCATTTTGTCTAAATATTAGAGTCTTTCATTTCTGGTTATTGTAGATTATTATTTGGTAGCCTACTGTTTAAGGTATGTTTTGAGTAGGGACCTTTGTAGCATCCCTGCATATGTAAGTCCAGCCCAAAACACATTCTGACCCCATGCTACAATAAACTCTTCTTTAATTTGGTACAAATTCTACCTCCATTCATTCCATCCAATACATAAGTCTATCCTTCGCCTTCCTCTTCCTTACTTGCCTTATTTCCTCCCATCTTTTACCATCTCCAATATCTCATCGCCAACGAGAATGCTCTGCATCCTTCTGCCCTGCCTTCTTTGGATTTCTATGAACAACTCCATCTCCTCCATCACCATATCTAGCACTTCTTCATTCATTATTCATTCCTTCAATTTCACTTTTTCCATCCTTCTCCTCTCCTACATCACAAAAGGTGAAAATCATAACACAAATAATCCTATTAATATACGAACATTCAATAGACCAAATATCCTACAACAGTTACCTAGTGGGGCTATTCTTTACCACCCCAGGACTCTCTCCCCTTACAAAATGAGATGAGAAACACATATGCAAAATTCCCATGATATCATACCTTTGTAGGGGTCAATATTATGTGTATCATTCAACTCATTCCTGTTAGCATATTAATGAAGGGAAGGTGATAGTCAATGTTACAGTATAGCTATGTAGCACTCGATAGCTTTTTACTTGCTGCCCTGGGTGAGGACAAAAATGTAGCCAACCCCTGATCTGTATCAATGGTTACAAAAAACATAGTGAGTCCCTCTTTTATATGTTTTAGTTTCTGTGTTTGCTATGACTATTTAGTGAATTTTATATATATATATATATATATATATATATATATATATATATATATATATATATATATATATATATATATAGCCACCAGATCTCACAATGAGAGTGCTTCTTTCTCACGGGCTTGAGACTCACAATTGGAAAAGATACATTGAAGATATAGGTAGTCTATATTTTCTTTTTAATCTGCATCCTTCCTTTGAGGATGTTGGATGATTTCTTATTTTTTCCTAGTCCCAGTGTAAATTTGTTTCTGCATTCTCCTTACAATTCCTTCTACCCTGTATGCAGGTACTCATCTTCCCAGAGGGAACGTGCACAAATCGAACATGCCTCATCACTTTCAAGCATGGAGCATTTTGCCCAGGAGTTCCTGTTCAGCCTGTCTGTATTCGTTATCCCAACAGGCTAGACACTGTCACCTGGACATGGGAAGGACCTGGAGCGTTAGTATTTTGGTCTTGTAAGGTTTATCATTAGTGATTTGCCATGGTTTCTCGAGTTGCTATCAATGAAAGTTATTATTTATTACTTTATGTATCTTAAGGCTATTCTTAAAGTTTATTAACTTGGGATCTGGAGTTCCTGTCACTTGATTTCAGCCATTAATTATGAATATCTGATATATCCACATGTGTTTGCATTATATTTTATTGGGTGACAAAATCTCTGTATAATTTGAGCAGTCTCTTATTCGTATTAATTATTTTCAATTTATAGCCATACACAGTTGACACTTTACAGTTTTATTAGCAAAATTTTGTCAGACAAAGACGAGCTTTTTGTCTTTAGCAGTTCATTTTCATTTTTCCATAATTGACTTTCATAAACTGCCGACAGTATTTAACTTAGTTTTAATTTACTTAATTGCGTATTAATCCTTTTTTTTGCAAGAAGTGGATTTTCATTCATACTTACCTTACATTCAGTTTCAGCTGATTTGTTTGGTATTGTTTCAACATATTTTCATTTACTGAATTAAACTTTCAGGTTAAAACTTCTTTGGCTGACATTAACACAGATCCAAAGTACATGTGAGATTGAGTTCCTCCCAGTGTACCATCCAAGTCCTGCAGAAAAAGCAGATCCCAAGTTGTATGCTAACAATGTCCGGAAAGTAATGGCCAAGTAAGTTGAGAGATTGTACTATATTTCCATACTAAAACATCAAATTGCTTTCTTGAGGACAGAGTTAAACTAAACAAGCATCTAAATATTTCATTATGGGCATAACCATTTCATTCTTCTGCAACAACAAATCTATTGCATGTCCTATAAGGTATCTTATGAGTGTAATAGTAGCAACAAGTGCTGTAAAAACCAGCCTTTTTCTAATGTACTTGCAGGGAGTTGTGAATGCATTTAATGTTGCATTTTCTGAAAGGAAAATATGAGAACAAAACGATCTTTCAAGGTAAAGTTAGTGTTGAGGAATTTTACCTTCATTTTTTTTGGTATTTTACCTATAAGGAAAAAATGGTTGCATTTAATTTTAAATCTGTAAGGGTGGGATCTCGTATTTTACCCAAGAAATGTAATCTCTGGAGCAGAGCAGGATCTTAATAATTTCTATTATGCTAGAAGTAGATTCAATTGACTTTTAAGGAATATTTATAAAAGTTATCGTTTATCTCTTTGTCTACATGATTAATAGGATCCTTATGCTACTTTTGGTAGCTATCCTGCAACCCTTAGTTCCATCATATTTAAACCCATTCACTATTAAACCAAGAGTATACCATTTGTAGACTACATCTCTGTCTGTTCATGTAATAAGGGTTTTCCATCATCAATATAATTTTTGTTTGCAAACCTACTCCCTCCAAATTGCATAAAACTTCTTTTACTATACAAGCATAGTTTGATCTTCATAAAAAAATTAAAATCTATATGAATTTATGTGTATATATGCATATATTTTATAAATTTTATACCATGTATTATATGTACATGACAATGGGTTAAATGGAAGAAGGGACCTTTAGGTCTCAATTTCGCACAAATAAAGTCCTTTATCTATCTAACATCGGTAAGTGGGTGGAACCACACCATTGTTTTTGCAATGTTGTTTTTCATACCTTTTTTGGCATGTTCAACCTGATGTAATGTAATTACACCTAACCAAACCAAGGAAAAAGGGAAATTAGCAGTGAAATTGCTGAAACACATTGTCAACTGTCAGATTTAACTCAAAATGAATATATGGTCACATAGCATTTGCATACATTTTCACTCAAGAATAATGGCTTAAATTTTAATCAACAGGTTTGAAATATTCCAAATCATATTTGATCATATTCTTCTCAGAAGATGTGCTTTCAGATGAAAGATTCACTTTACAAAGAGTAGTTGTTACACATATATATCTTGATTAAATGTCTTGCTCATTAGCTCATAAATGCTAAATGCTCATAAGAGGCATTTGGTCCTGTTGTTATGAAGTAAGCTCATTCATTCATATGAACCATTGCAATGCTAATTTTTACTTTCAATTGCTAGATCTCATTTAGCCCTTCCTTTTATGATCTGATTCAAAACATTTTGCTCAATACTTTGCCATTCAATAAGCTAAAATGGATAACTTATGCAGACATAGAAATACCATTTAAAAAAGATGCTAATAAATTTTCTATCATTTTACCATTGTAGGGCTCTAGGTGTTCCTGTTTCAGACTACACATATGATGACTGCCGTCTGATGACAAGAGCACGTCGAATGCTGATTCCAAGTGATGCCGGAGGCCTTCTTGTAGAAGTGCAGAGGTTGCGGCATCGTCTTGGGTGAGAAAATTTGATGAAGTGCCGTATATCTTTCCTCCACAATTTTTAAGGGTTTTGATCGCGGTTCAATATTTTCTCCAACAGTGTGTACTTATCAATGAATGTTTAGGGAAATTTGGGCAAATGATATGTTTATAACTCTTTAAATGGTCTTCAAGTGGACCTTTCAATAACTTTGTAGCATAGCATATCCACTGTAATGAATTTCAGCAATCATATGTAGTATTTAGATCCACTTAATTTTATATCAATTATGTACAGACTCAAGTAGTGATTGGAGCTATTACACCCTGTGAGTTATTATTGTATCACACCCTATGAATTATTATTGTATTGCGTGTTTATAATACTAATACCAACTCAAAAATTTCACTTTATTATAAGCTATTTGAATAGATTATGTGTACATGCTGTATCGTAATCTCCCCCCTGCTGCATTTAATATAACTTGTAAGTTAATTTTTGAAAATAAACATTTGTCTAACACCTGACAAAATTTAGTCACTAATGGTGACCATCTATTTCATCTGAAAGTCAAACCAGCTCTAATTATGCAACAGATAAAAAAAGTGACCTTTTTAGGCATATTTTGTGTTTATCAGCATGTGCAATTTTAGTAAATGGATATTCTCAATAACCTTCTCTAAGATTGCTTTGTAAGAAAAATTAGCAATACTAACACTTTCACCGATTTATTTAAATGAGTTACTGACGTTTTTATAAATCAAACCACTTTGCTTTTCAACATAAACTTTTTATTTTCACGACCCAGGTTTTGTTATAGCATAACATCATCAGGTAAAAATACAAGTCAAGCACACAACGGCAAGCAACAAACGTCAGTACAAAGTGGTTTGATTTATAAAAACGTCAGTATGAAGATTTTCCACCAAGTTATGCCAGAAACTGTTTTATTTAAGTGAGTTAATTAATAGCCTTTCTTCCACTATTATTGCAGACTACAAAATGGGAGAGAGGATGTGATCAAAAGCCTCAATATCATGTCCTATGATTCATCTGCTTGGCATGTAGACATCAATGGCTTTGCAGACTACCTCAATGTATCACCCTCTAATCCTGCAGTCCACCTGCTTTTCAACCTCTTTGACAAGGTATGTATTGCCCACCACTTTAATGTGCATGACATTAATTAACTAGTTTCAATAGCATGCACATTAATAGACTTTGTTGTGACTACCCAATACTTGAGTGTGCATAAATTGAAATGATTAATGCGTGATACATACACTTATATGTGCTATTAATTTTCACTTTTAGTGAAGGTTTAGGTACTAAAATGTAAGTGGAAATACCTGAACTTGCACTTATTTCAATAGTATTCCATGTTTTCCTCATTGTTAAAAATATTTATTGGTCCCAGGACTTCACAAAGTAAAATATAGGACAAGTCAGAGAACAAACAATCAGCTTTTTCAGCATTCCAAAGACTCAAGAAACTTTTCCACACTATAATAGCAGTTATCTATTAGAAAATGCTTGAATTATTTCTAAAATTTAACCCTAGAAGGAGCAGATTTTATGCCTAGTGGCAGACAGTTTAAAATGTTGATGGCCACATGAAAGGGACTCTTATCAATAAAATAAAAATATCATAGAAGGATACTAGAATTAAATAAATAGGCAAAAATACAATAATTTTTTGTATCCAGAAGACAATGTAACCTAAAATGAGTAAGAAAATAAATTAAAGTGAAAGAATAAACATAATGTGTGCATGAAATTGGTGCCCTATCACAGTGGATACATTGCATATTCAGATAAATATTTTAGGTACATACTCATTTTCGCATTGAGGAACAAAAATCAGAAGAGATCTGAGACAGAATTTACCTACCTATATTATCTGTCTACTTCATGTTTTACCTGGAAATTTATGTCCTCATCCTGTGAATTTTATTCTTTTTCATTTGACTCATCTGTAACGTGCTAATGAAAATATGTGTACAGAATACATTCTGTAATCATACTAGCCATTATAGTTGATAAATAATTACACTGACAATATAAGAATACTAATTATTTACACGTAATTAATTAATAATGTTTTCCTAATGACCATCAGCAAATTTGCGCAATTAATATCATATGTGATATCAATTTCAGAAATCTCCTTAGAATTTATATGACAATATATTTATAATTTCAGGAGTCATGTGGAAAAATAGACCTCCGAGAATATTTGCTTGGAGTTCTTGCAATATCAAAAGCCAGTACAGCAGAAGATATGGTGCAATTAGCCTTCCAGGTGAGCTATCGCAATCAAGGAGTGGAGAAATTATTTAGAATACACTCTTGTAATGCGTATTGGCATTAAACAGTGTAGCTATCATCTCCAGTATCGTTCTCATCTGTGCAGAAAAATGGTAAAAGAAGTAATGACAAGGTTTGCTAAGATTCAAACATGATGGTTTTCAGAGTGCCAGTTAAGCCATTGATGTCAATGCCATTGACAATAAAATCTAAGTAAGATAGCCAATGGAATAAAGTCATTTGCAAGTGTAGTAAATTTGCAGACAGGTGTATAGGTTGGTTTGTAATCCAAATATATATACTTTTGTGACAAGAAATGAGGGATAATGATACTTTCAAGAAGACTAGTTAATTAGATTGCAAGAAGACAGACAGTGGTAAAATAGAAGTAGAAAAGGGAAGAGTTCTAATGTGAAAAAACTGAAGTGAAGTGAATACAGAGAAAAAGTAAAAGAACAAGTGATATAATAAAAGTGAGCAACACAGAGGATAGCTGATTACAGGTCAGGAAAAGTTTGCAGTTAGACCATAGTATCAAGCTATCTAGAGCTAAAAAATAATGAAGTTGAAATTAAGTCTTCAGAAGCCTGGCCTAGGAGCAGTTAGAAAGGGCTAGCTGGAGAAAAGAAAACAAATTGAGACATGATGCATATGGCATATGAAGAATGGATGCAAAGAGCTAAAATAAGATGACAGCTTGTGTTAAAGAGATATTGAAAATTGAATAATGGTGGATAATTCTTCTTATTGGAAAAGATGGAATAGATTCAATCTTAAATGATAAATTACATGAGAATTCTAAGGTTGAATGTAGTCCTTAGTAAGCAAGGGAGCACTTGTATTTACATGAATATTGTTCTTGTTGCAATTATATGGAAGAAATTATAGCCTTATATGATGAAATTGAAACAAGGAGTAGTCAAAAAAGCAACTTTCCAATGGAATGCTAAGTATTTATTCTTAAATTAAAAACCACATTTTGATGCACATGATGCATTACATATCGATGATTCCATGGAACAGATTATGATAAAAAAGTAAATGAATTTCATCTCATAGACTGTTGCAATTTCTGGTCTCTTATTTTGCTGTGGAAGCTACGTTAATATTTCGGAAAGTTGGAGGGGATGTTTTTATGGCTTTATTCAATGATAGTAAACAGTTTAATATGCCACTTGAATTCACCTTAGCTAAGTAAGTTAGGTAATGTTCTTGAAATAGGAGACTTTATCGACTATTTAGACTAACTATTTAGAAAATTAAGGGTCCAGTTTTGGAGAAATTAGATTTTAGGTTTAAGTTTTCCCTCAAGGGTCTTTTTTGTAATGAAAATTTTCCAGCAACACTCTTAAAATATTAGGCTACACCATAGGCACAGGCTTTCGCACATGTTTCAATTTCTGTAGGTTAAAATATGATTTTTTCCTCAATATTTTAAATTTATTGATGGGAATAACACTTTTACAAAAATAAAGGCAAAATATAGACTAGTTCCACGATTATAAAATATATTTACATATGGGTACAAATTACATAAAGATACATACTCATTATTGAGAATTAAAATATAATTTAGAATTTAAGAAGAATCTTGATTTGCAATTCATGAAAGACACTTTCAGATGGTCTGCAGGTACGAATACAGACCTAGTTATATCATTTAATATTGACAAAATATCAATTATTATTAGGTAATCTACCGGTTAAGGTAGGTTTTGGGATGGATACAACTATCAAATAAATATTTTGTGACTCCAAAAAAAACCCAATCCAGCAACCTCATCTACATCAGGTCTCTCTTCATCTCTGTGTACTTCTTTCCTCCCTTCATTCCATCCAACATCCCTATCCTGTTCCTGCCCTTTCCTTGTTTGCCTAACATTCTCCCCTCTATTACCTTCTTCAACATCCCACTGCCACTCAATATGCCTTTCATCCATTTTTCCTGCCTCCATAGGATTTTTCCCAACAAACCCACTCTCTCCTCGCCCACCATCACCAGTACTTCCTCATTTGTTTTCCCTTCATGTTAAATAAAAATCCATATTAAAAAATTTAAACAGAACATAAGTATTATAGTATTTGTTACAGACCAGATAATATTACAAAATGATAAATGTTAGTAGTAGTCATAAAATAGATCTTGTGGCATCAGTTTAGAAAATATACCCAATGGGCATTAGGAACAACATATTGACATGTACAGATATCCACACAGCAATAATTAGTATTTTAAAATTCTTCAGGAAATTTTTATAACATTTTTTTAAGATATCCTGGTGAGATAGAAAATAGGTCAATACAAACACAACTGTTGAAATCTCTCATTATCTGGCTTATAGGTGAGTATTTAGTGTAATTTTGCGCATGATATATTATTTCAAAGATTGCTTCATACCTTGTGTTATGTGAAGGTACTCTGAAAGATATTACACTTAGGAGTTCTAAGGAATCAATCTTGATATGTAGTAATTTAGAAAAGTTCTGTTACTAATTTTTCTATGTTGATGCAAGGAGGGAAGATTTAGTAGAGGTAACATTTCTTGATAGCTTCAAAGAGTCTATCAGCACATGAGCAGGAGCAACCAGAGAGGAGGTTAAACATGATTGCTGTTCTGCAGAGTTCAGGAAATCCCTGGAAAAAACTTGATGTTTATTACAAATCACCCATTATTAAAACCTCTGAATAATTATCCGAGTCAATGTAATTTTAAATTGTCTCACAATAAGCATAATATGCATATTTTGAGGAGTATGGAGGCAAGTAAACCATGCCACACAATGTTTTTGATCAGAAAGTTATGGAACCAAAAAAGGATTCAAGATTAAGGTTATTTTCCACCAACTTACACAAATATTTATATATAAGTGCAATCAGGACTCCTCCACCACTGCATTTCAAGCAAGAAAAAACCCTTTGATCTTTTTTATAGATATTAAAGTCACCAAGGCTTAGTTCACTACTTACAATATTAGGATTAAGCCAAGTCTTAGTGAGGATAATTGCATCAAAATTACAGCTTAGAACCAAGTCTCTAAGATTAGGTACCTATATACACAAACCTCGAACATTTTGGTAAAAAGCTAAGAGATTTGGTTTTGAAAATGAATCAATGAGTTTTTTTGAGTTGACGATTTTTGGACAGCCATATAAGCATTGCACGTAATTTAACAATTACAGTCCTTTCCGCTGAGGGACTGTTATTAATTTTTTTCTAATGATACCATAATTTACTAATGAATTTCTTTTTTAGGTTTTTCAAAGACACAGAGGTGGCATTGCAACTGAAGATGCAGCATCATCAATGTCACTGTGTTTTCCAAAGCACGAAGCCTTACGAATATTTCAGATGGCTGATATAAGAGGGAAAGGCTTTGTAACTTATGGTTTGTATCACAAATTTATTATCAAAATTTTGATTCATGACTTTCTATTACAGAGTAATAACTATTGCTCACTAGGATATTTGAATATAGTTTCATAAAACAAAGTAATGACTTTAAATATTTCAATGTTGGTGTGCTCTGTTACTGATAAGGTAATTTTGACTTCCGGTTTTTCATAATATATCAATTTTATCGAATTGCAGAAGAATTCAGGAATTGTGTCAGCAATATGCCTGAATATGGGAAAATTTTCTCTTCGTGTGGCCGGACTTGGTCAAGCAAGCAGACTGACAGCATGCACCTGGAGAAGAAGATTAACTAGTTTTCCTCAGGTGCATATTAAGACTTTTTGAATGAGGCACTTAACAGTGTATATTATTGTTATGTGAGAAAAGAAATGCCAAGTCTGAAACTTATATGTGTAAAGAAATATTGATGGCTGTTGGAGGTATTTATTAATCATCAGTTCACATCTAGAGGGGAAGAAACGTATGTCATTAAGGTAATTTTATTTGAGAGATGGAAAGTGTTTGAATTCAAACATGTGAAAGGAATTGTGACAAGACCTCTTTCAACATGCAATGTTGAATGCAGAAGTGTCGCCCTTAAATTGACAAAAGTTAATAAAAATATGGGGTTCGTATTAATGAAAAAATGATAGTACAGCAAAAGAAGACATCTAATTCATGATTTACCTTTCTCCTCATTCCATTATCAAATGTTCGATATGCTGTCATATTTTTATAGACAATCCTATTTTAATGTTTTATATTTAATAATTAATGACTGTTTTTTAAATTGATACAAATAAAGTAGTTAAGTTTTTCTGTTTCATTTTCCCATTCATTTTTTAATTTTAGTATGTTCTCACATCCTAGAACCCTTCATTACAACATTATCTTATCATTTAAATAATCCAGTCAACAAGAGATTTGATAGATCCTACAGGAAATTCTCCAGCACGATAAATGATCATTTGCTGGTAACGGAAAAAGCTCACCCTTGATATCTCCATTCCTAGTGAAGAGCACCGCCCAGGATAACTCTTTTGATCTTAATATTTCATGGTGTTTGATATTACACATTGATATATCTGAGATGGATCTGTACATATCCCCCTGGTCATTAATAAGTCTACTATATCTAATACATAATTATGTTGTCTATCCCCTTGCTAACATGCTTAACCATAGTATGGACAAAACCAAGCACATAGCATTGATGTAGGATGCACATTCTGGAGGGAAACAATATTTCAAAAACCGGACAGATACATTCATGAGAACATAATAAGCCAGATGGACAGAGAGCCCACCATCCTTAACATACAGGATATGCAAGAATTACTTAAATTATGAATATTAAAATCAAAATATTCACAGACATGAACAGTTTTTCATGCACATAATAGGAAATGTATTGGTTGGTCCAAGTTATACAGAGAGGAAAATTAACCATTGCAGCTGCAACTTTGTGAGCAATCTATTTTCCAATTACCATTACTTCATTTCCATTTACAATATTGTAAACCCTATGGTAAAAAATAATGTAAATTTAAGTTAGGCACATGAAGTAAATGCTTGGTTAGAGGAATAAGAAAAGAGAGGAATGCTGTGGACAAGGATAGATACATCATAAACAGACAGCCTAATGTGAGGCAAAGGATCATGTTAACTTCCACTTTCAATTTTCGCATGGCTTCTTTATATGATAAGGCTGCTATTACACATTTTAATAAACAGTATGGGGGTACGAAATACTCACCTATGAATAGAAGTTGCCATTTCAAGTTTCTTTAGAGTCTTGCAGTAGCTTTTTGAGTTGATTGTTGTTCTTTTCGGCATGAAATCCATTAACAGAACCCCCTTCCTGTTTCAGAAAACGGTCGCCATAACTTTTCCCGCTGACTTCTCTGTCTTTTTGACTTTTTGGGCTTTGGTGAGGTTGGGTGACGCCATTGTTTTGAATGCTTCTTCTTTTCCGGGGTGTAGTGATTTGCCCATCTTTCGTCTCTTCTCATATCACTATCAAATCCAGAAATCAGACGAGGCAAGAAGTAGTCGTTAGTTGGCTTCGCGACGCGGCGGGAGAAAGACTCGGGCATTAAAAAGCCGGTTACAAGGATGCAAAAAGTGATTGATCGTTAAGCCGACTATGCAGAAAAATAGCTAAATGCTCAACCTTTCTAACAATGTACGCAAAGTTCAGAAAAAATGTGATTGTCCATGAAAAAAAATAGTAGACCTTACATTTCAATACCCCCTCGTAGAAGATGATTTGTAAGACCAAATTTGTGGAAAACTCATAGTTCAGAAAATGATAAAAGGGTTCTCTCTTTACACCATGGTCCTCCCTCCAGCCTCCTGAATTTCTCTGTTTCACCAAAACCAACCCCACCCGTTCCTCTTTTCCGACCCTACCAGCTCCGTCCCTCCCCCCTTTCTCTTCCGTTATTCATGGCACTGCCCCTCCCTCTCCCGCATGACCATGTTTCCTTTTGTACTACACTCACGATCCCATGCACAGCCTTATATTAAACAACAACCCATGTCCTATTTTCTCTAAAATAATTCCCTCCAACAACTAGTCTCGCCTCTCAAATCATTTAACTGTAATTGCAAGGCATTGCCTCAAGTACTTATTGTTAATAAACAATTAAACCCATGACTTTTTCAGTTAGTCCTCCCATGAAAACCATTTTTCTTTTCTAACCACTTCATGATTTGTTTCATCTATTCTTTCTACAGTCAAACCATCATAGCACACTTCTTCCATCTTGGTATATCAAGTCGACATAAGTTTATTTACATCACATAGTATCCTGAAAATCACCGTTGGGAGTGAGGCAGGGAGTGATTACACACCAGATTATTTTTGTTTATTTGTTTAAATGTATTATTAAATATGTTATTTATTTCATTTGTTTTATTTTCTTCGGCGGAACAGGTGGAAATATACGTGTATTCTAAATTAAACCGTGGAAAAAAATTCTTAATTCAATTAACATATGCCATTTCTAAAAGGTTATGCCTGAATGTGAATGAATTCGTTAATAACAATTATGACAGAACTGGCAACAGCTGTGCATAACTCACCATCTTATTTTTACATATAATATTATGAATAATTTGAAGCTAATGCATAGCCGTGTGATTTAAGTAGGTATCTACTGTATATTCAATTGTAGAATAAATAGAAAAATATTTCACTTGTTAGTCTTTTACCCAATGAAAACTTTTTCTCTCGCAGGAATGTATTTCTACATTTCATAACCTATCTAAACAAGTTTTCGCGTTCCATTTCTTTTCTAAATACATGCATGGTTATGAAATTTACAAGAAATGTGAGAGGGTAGCAATTTAGCAAAGGATACGGTAGGAATTTAACGATTTCTTTCAGTCGACGAAAGCGAGAGATTTTCGAAGACTTTACAATACATTTTTAAATCGTTTTGAAAACATACATTCGAATATCGAGAGGAATTTCTGAACTCGCCGTAGTTTCTTAGCACAGACAAAAAAGTTCTTCGGGTGATCGCAAGCTGAGCAGAAGAAAGAGATTAACGGAAAAGGTCATAAAAGGGCAACTTTAACCCCCGTTCAGCGTGGACAAGTGGGAAAACCCGCGCTGAGAATAGGGGGAGGTGTAAATGGCATTCTCAGAAGAGGACTGGCGAAATTTTAAGAAATGATGTTTGCCATTTCCCTTCACCGATTTGCAGCGATGTCGCACGTATTTCTAAAGCCAGTACAGAAAACTCTGGAAGCTGTATTTTTTGGTAGCAAACATTAAAAAAATTGATCATGCCTTCAACAAGCCATTTACTCGCCATTAACCTCTACTTATAATTGTGTGTTAGTAAGTTGTCAGCTTTTCCCCGAGCAACATTGAACTTTTACTCATATATACATACATGGTACCCTGCAAGCCACCGCTAGGGTGTATGGCATGGTATGATTAATGCACCCCACGCTACCTTTTATGCGTCCGTCACAAGAAACGTGGTGTAAACAGCCTCCGGCTGGGCGCAGCAGTAGAGGCAGTCGTGTAAGTAAATTCCTTCCTTCCCAAAATCCTCCCTTGCGCGGTCCGACAACGTCATTCTGATCCCTTAGGGTTCGTGGGAAAAATTGGACATTCTCCTGCCGAAGATCTCGGGTAAGTTAATCGAGCACGCGACGGAATCGGAAGCACCCTTCATATGGAAGATCGCCAGCATCCAAGTCTGGCCGTGGGACCGTCTTAAGCGCCCCATAGTCAGCTTGGACACAGCTGAAGCCCTACCAGCGAAGAAGAGACCAAGGCTGCTCTGAAAGGGGAGGAATTAGATCGTCTTGACAATATTGAACAATTCTCCCCGTCTTAGTAGCCTTGCCGGCTGGAAAGGCGAAAGCCTGCAATGGACCAAGGCAAAACATCTGGCTCCGATTCATAGATGACTGTTAACATGGTGGAGAATCTCGTAACTCCCTTCACATTTGCCTTCAACCACTCCACTCTCTTTCCTTCACCTCCTATAAAATAAATATTAATATCTCCTTCGATGATTATAGATTTCACTTTTCTATCCACATCAGGAACACCGAAATAGAAAGTGTAGGAAAGACGAAACCCTCACTAACGACCTATCCCACGTGAAACAGTATATGGGCAAGCTAGCGAAAATTAGGATTGATTAGAAGAGTATTGGGGAAGGGATGTTTCTGGTCGAGGGTAGTCTGGTGTGTAATCATCCCCTGCCACACACCGTAGCGGTGGCTTGCAGGGTACAATAATATAAATAAATATTTTTTAAAATCCGTTAACATCTCCCCACTCCTTGATGAAGAACGAGGGGTGTGGTGATTTCCCTCGAGGGAACTAATTTCGGTAAATGCCATAAATTCCTGTTCGGTTGAAACAGAATCTATATCAACATAAATACCCCGCAATCCACCAAAAAAGTGTGTGTCAGGGCGTGAAAGCACCGGGTTTACCACCCGGTTATACAGGAAGATTAGAGAGAGTACAGGAAAAAATATTTCAGTAAAAAACTACCAAATAACTTGCAAATTTACATCATGCTGGAGGAAAATTTAATCCAAAACAAGTGTTAATTCTCCTATTCTTGGTAGCCAAGGTAGCTTGGAATATACATGTATTCGAGATTTCCGTGCTTTTTTCTAGGTGAAAATTCCCTTATTTAATTTTTTTTAGTCTTTGGATATAAAAAAAATATTTAATAGTCATTTGATACCGTTCAAAATCAAGATTGCCGATGATTGTGTGGTACGCAACAATTGTCAAATTCAACACAGATTTTCAAAATTTACAACTGCGTAAGGACTTAATGGAACCCGACAACAAATGTATTTTGTATATGTTTCATCATTCATTTCAATATTTATGGTTCTTTTTGTCTTTAAAATTTTGCGGACTGACCATGGGCAAGAAAGGTGTAATTACTCTCCATTTCTTGCACGGAATAAGGCGAGAGTTGTATCATTTCCATCATTTAGAGATATTGATTTGTACATAGATTACTAGGAACCCTTTTTTTCTCTTTTCCATCCGTTCGTTTTCTCCAGGGATGAGAGAAGGAAATTGCCCTTGAGTTTGGTGCAAGAATCACGCAATGGGTGAGAATTTTTCTTCCCTTAAAAAATGTGAATTTTGGACTTGGCAGTTCATGCTCCCAGTCCTTCACTTTGATTCAACATTGCTAGTCGATTAATCTCAATTGTCTTTGGTAAGATAAGGCAGAGACCTTCCGACCTTTGAACCTCTTCTTAGGTATCCAAAAGTATTCAATAACTCACTCAATGATGAACTCAATAACTTAACTCGAATATGACGTGTGATAGAAGAATGATGTGAAAACGTTGAGAACGGGTGTTATTTCACATCAGATCGGTCACTTTAATTTACGGGATATGTATCTGGGACCGCAATCAGTGGAGGAGTTAATTAAATAATACGAAGATTTTAAAAGAAGTTACTCTGATTCCTTGGAATATTATTGCAAGGAATTTTTCAGGGGTTATAAAAGAAATTATAGAATGAGAGCCCGTTCAGTGTCGAAGAAAGGTAGGCACTAGAGTTTGCTTCTAAAAGTAAAGAAATTGGATCGAAATGTATGAATCCAATCGGTAGATGAGTTAAACTTATGTAAGTAAAATAAGAAATATACATTCGCTGTGAAAAACTAAAATATTCATTTTCCTCCCAATTTACAACTACAACAAATCAAAGGTTTAACATTAAAACATTTCTGGTGTTTAAAACCTTGTTCTTGACTTTTCCCTTCATGAACATTTCACAATACAATTTCATAACACACTACCGCTACACTTTTACAGGCTGGTAACCTGACTCGTATTGCTGCACAATCATGGGACATATTGCAGGGAATTATGTAGGTAATACGATACATGCGGAGACATGATTTTAAAATACAACTCTTTTGGAAGCAGAAAACATGTATACGCCAAAGTCTTCGCCACCGATGACTGGTGGGAACAAAAAGATATTGTTCAAAAGTTCGATTCGTGAGAACACAAATCCTTTTGATTTCCGTAAGATCTATCTCTGTATACAAGTGTTTGCTTTTTTTAAAAATCTGCCCAATCGACAGTAAATATTTCGTCTTATTCAATTTTTGCAAAGCTTGTTTCGTTGACTCCAGCTTTGGATCGAGACCTCGGCGCGGCAAGAGAAAAGACTTTTTGTATTTAAAAAGTGATTTTTCACTTATGAAGAAAAGGTAAATGGATTTTCCATTGGCTAATATTCAAGAAATTATGGAAATTTGGGAAAAATCTCCATAAAGTTCCAGTCCTCCATAGAGATCTGCTGGGAGGTTGGACGCCGCTGGTCCCTGGTCGACGCCATTGTAGAAAAGGTGCAGAGTTCCCATGTCACTCCTCATGACTCCAACTCTGTCGCCAGCCTGAAAGGTGCAAGGAGGAAAAATATGAGCTCGGTTGATGAACTTCTCGAAATCATTTGATCATGTGAAACTAAGTTACCTAAGGCTACCAGAAACTAAGACCTAAAATCTCCTAACCACTAACTAAGTCCTAAAATCTAGTTACCAAATTTTCGATAATTGTTGTCTTCGGTTGCCTGTTTATGGTGAACCAAAGTCACTTTACAACTATTAAAAACATTTAATTTACTAGTCGGAACAAAATTAAACATTGCAAACATATTGGGTTTTTGTAAGTGCATGTGTATGTTAGTTGGTAGTTTGTGTGTTTGCATATGTGTGGGTTGTAAGGGTTCTTGCATGAATGTCTCCCATGTTTTGTTTGTGGACTGCATAAATTTGTGGCTTTGAATGCATTTTTTTTCTTAATTACGGGTGGTGCCCTAACAACCCCCGCCACACGCCCTTGCGGGGGCTTGCGAGATATTAATTAGTTGTAGATGTAAGCTATCCATGGCTTCCCATTCCAACATTCTTTCCAATACCCATGACCTTCAATGGATTTTCTCCCCCACAAATACCCCAACTCGTTTTTTTCCATTTCTGTTAGCATATTGACATTAGGTTCCCATTTTCACCCACACTCTAGAAAACTTCCTCATTAGCCTCTCGTGTCATAATAATTCCCTCTCTGTCCCAATAAAACCCAAGTGCTCTGTACCTTTCTATAAGTCTAAGACTTACCTACACAGAATCAAGAGGCTCAAAACCTAATTCATCTAGCCTACTTGTGACGCTTCGTCTTTCCTCGTAGTAATTTTTATCACACTTGGTGGATTTCCATTATCTTGTTTCTTAAATAACGTTTGCCCATAGATCCTAGATACATGCTGTATTTTCTAAATGTGGCCTAAATAAAGCGAAGTAACATTTCTCTCTTACTTTTCGTTGCATTTTCCTACAACCCGTCTAATGAAACCGAGCTTCTAAAAGCTTTTAAGCATAATATTCTAATAGTTTTACACCCCATGAAAGTTTTGTAGACAGTATAACACCCAAGTATTTGACAATATCTGAAATCCGTAAGTCGATCCCATCTTGTATTTTATGATATCCGTCATATTATTTCTTATAATTTCAATGGACTACATACAGACGAATATGCGGGTCAGCGTTAAAGAAGCTAGATTTCCTCGACTGGTTAGAGGAATAAGTAAGGAATATAATAAAAGAAGTAAGGGAGAGATTTTACTTCGCTTTCTTTAGATCGCATTTAGAATACGCGGCAAGTATCTGGGATCTATGGGAAATAACGTTAATTGAGGAATCCGATAAGGTTCAGATAAAATCCACTTGGTTTGTTAAACTTTGCTATGAGAAGGGAGTAAACGTCACGGGTACGATTGCCTTCTTTGCCTAATGCAATTCTACCCTTACGTCCCTACTACTTGGACCATTTTATTCTAAAACACTTTCGAAAGACGTAAATTTTTCCACCTGCTCTAACTCCTATTTTGGCCCTCCTATTTTAATGTTAAGCTTAGCCTTCTTCTTCCTGGAAAACCGCATAACCTTTATTTTATTTCTATTTATTCTCGTCCCATATCTATTGTACTGAAACTCCAATTCACTCAGCAATGCTTGCAACCCCTTGGCTGACTGACCAACTAGAGCTTCGTCATATCAAACCTAACGTATTAAAAACTGTTTTAAATTAGGTGCGATTTCTCCCACAAGCTTCTTCAGTGCTCTATCGGGGTTTCGTCCGGACCTGGGGCTTTATTTGATTTCATATTTAAGAGCTGTTTTTTATTCTCTTCTATGAAAATAATATGTCCGTCATTAGCTCTTAGGTTGTTTGGGTAACGTCGTTTTGTTCACCAATATTTTTGCTATGTACGTTCTGAAAGAAATTATCTAGGATATTGACCTTTTTTTACGCTGTCTCTAACGTTTTGCAATTTTATGACTGTAATGAATGTACTGTTGAATGTGTTCCTGGTAAGACCAAAATGATATTGGGTCATTTTCTAAATATTCGCATAACATTACCTGAGTAACATCCAAATTTCGCGCGTAAGTCTTCACCACCATGGTCCCGTTATGAAATATATGGCTGTGATAAAACATCCACGTTCCAACCCTGTAAAAGAGATTGCGTGATTTGTAAAATAAAATATGACATTTGCTTAAAACAGGACATCACCAGCTCCAACTGTTAAGCTGCCACAATGGTACCCAAACGTTTAGTGCAACAAGTCAGCCATTAACTCGAATTCACCGACCAAAAACAATTGTTATATAATAAAGCCAAAACCGCTTACCAATTATGTTTTGAATTGTCGTTAAAGTGGACTGTAGAGAAATTCTTCACCTGTAAACATTTGCGAAGTAATATTTAGTCCTGAACTCGGCATTCTTCTCAATACAAAGCGTTTTTAAGTATTTTTGTTCTTTTTAAGTAAGATCGTCTATGTAGAAAAAAGGGGAAAACATATTGGTTAGGGAAAAGTTAGAGAAAAGAGTGTTAGGCTTAAACAATTATATCGAAAATAGGAACAATGACATATAGTATACGCATTTCAGAGCATAGACGGAGTGTGATGTTCTGAAACATTTCGAACCCGAATTCCGAACTCCCCCACTAAATTAAGAAATGTCAGCGGAAACCTGGAAAACAAGCTGTCCAAAAAAAGTCAAAAGTTATCACCTACGAGGATACAAGGAATCGAATTTGGAGTTAATTACAGGTTTTTTCTGTATGTTGGATTGGATTCAGGTTTTTATATTTGAGTATTATGGATATACGGAAGACATCTCATGGAGATTGGGTCATTCTGGGCATTTGATTAGGATAAATTACCCGGATTTACGTAATTTATTTGTATAGTAAGTGCATATATTCATTTATATCTAATTGTGTGTTACAGCCGCATCAGTTTAAGCTCGTGGATAACGCAACATCTGGTTAACCAAGAGGTCCTGTGTTTCGCAATCGGCCTTAGACTGTAGCAGAAGAGTAGCAAAAGTTCAGTATTTAGAGAAACCTGATGACAGACCAAAATTTAAATGTCCATATTCGATTGACACACGGGTCAACGGCATGATAGATAAGGACAACAATTTTCGTAAACATCGGAATCACCAGGATTTTAACAATGGTAATTCAATCATAAAGTCGGCGTAATTATGTCCGGCGCGGAAACATGGTCACTGAAGCAGGACGAAAGACGTAGATTGGAGGCTTTTGAAATATGGGTGTGGAAATGGATGCAGAGGGTCTAGTGGACAGAGAGGAAAACAAATGAGGAAGTGCTGGGTATGGTGGGCGAGGTGAGGGGATTGCTGGGAGAAATCACAAGGAGACAGGAAAAATGGATGAAAAGCATATTGATCGGCAGTGGGATGTTGAAGCTTGTAATAGAGGGGAGAATGTTAGGCAAACAAGGAAGGAATAGGAATAGAATAGGGATGTTGGACGAGATGAAGGGATGAAGGAAGTACACAGAGGGACTTATGGTAGAGTAGGATGTTGGGTTATGTTTTATTAGGAGAAACCCAATATTTATTTGGTAGTTGTACCCATTCAAAACCTACCTTAACCGGTAGATAGCCCAATAATAATAATAAAGTCATTTGTATGCAAGAGATGAAGACTGTTACATGTAGGGTTAATTCTAAGGAAATTCAATGGTCAAATGCTTCGATTACAACTGAGTTCTAGTTAAAAGACATTTTAAAATGTTTACGAAGAAAATTTATCTATTATTATGAATTTCGTCTTCCATTTATATTCCGCGATGTCGGTCAAAGATTAACATTAAATAATTATTGTTAAAAAATCATCAAATTGATTGCACTACTGAAAAAATCTTTTTCGAGGAGATTGGCACCACCACCTAATATTGCCGCGTGAGTACTCACTTCAAGGAATTAAGATGTGGAGGAATGGGATCTTTATCTGGCCGCAAAGAAGTCATTCCTATGCCCATGAAGAATCCATCCTTGATCACCTTCTTGTCCACTCTCACTTCAAATAATTCGTTCGGTCTCAGAGGACGATTTGTTATTGCCACGGCGTTTATACGATCTTCCGTACTGAAAAAAAATGAAATAAAATTAAATGAAGGAATGATTCAAAATGTCTACGTCTATAATATGTAGCATGCTATAGCTTCGATCTTTATAAAAAGACGATGAATATGCCACAGATTCATTTCGATTAAGAAATAAATGCTGATGCTTGATGATATGAAAAGGTCTATGAAAAGTATCTTGTCAGCCAGCCAATAAATGACCCTTTTGGTAGTCAAAGTACGGTTCATCTTAGATATTGGCAAGTACATTGTGATTTCACAGAAAAGTGAATTTGTTTATTGACCGGAAAGCTTTTCATTAGACATTATTTTAGCAAGGCCTTCTCCTAGACATCGGAAGTTATGCTGTGTGCATGAAATTATATGGTTACTTTTTAATAGTAAGTTTCGGAAGAATTTCAAATAACGAAGCTGAAAATATATGTGTAAAAAATTTGTTTCTTCTGTGGGTGTAATAATGATACTTAATCAGTGGAAACGAGAAAAATTGTGCGTTTACATTTTCTAATTGAAGGTTTCGGATGTTTTACTATTTTTTTCTCGTGCCTCGAGATTTTATCAGAATGTTCCAATTAGGATGAGTTAATAGGATGAGTTATGCCAATTTATTCGCAAAATTCACTGGGTCGGAATAATGGCAACACAGAATAAATTTTAAGGACTTTGTGAGCTTCAAATTTTCCAGGTTTTATCATTAAATTTTGTTTTCCTAAAGTCGATTCTTACTTGAGCTTTTGAACTGTCCTTCCTTTGTTGATAATCGCAATGTTCGTACCACACCTTTCATGAAACCGCAGAGCTGGAAATAAACTTCCTCTCGCCGAATCTGTAAAAGTCGAAAGATATTTTCATTAATCTTTTCACTTCAGATAATATTTCTCGTTCGAAATATTATCGGTGTTAGTATTTCGTTTTTCGAGAGGTTTTCCAAAGGAGATAATAACAGCAGATTTACGCATAACTTTCAGGAACTTAAAACCATACTATTTTCCTTAGTTTACGTACCTGCTTCATTGCGGAAGTTAGTCCGGGATTACCAATTTATGAAATAGTTTTTGAAAATTTAGTTTTGTGAACAATTTTCAGGACGTATTTGCCTGTTTCGAGAGTAAGGCAAATGATTACTTAGGGGATGATCAGTTTGGATTTAGGAAAGGAAGAGGTATGCGTGATGCCATTGCAGTAATGAGATCACTAATCGAGAGGAATATAGAATACAATCAGGACGTATTTGCCTGTTTCGTAGATTTCGAAAAAGCGTTTGATAGAGTGAATTGGGAACAATTAATGCTTGTATTGCAGAAAATAGGAATAGATTGGAGGGACAGGAGACTGGTCTGCAACCTGTACATGTCTCAGACTGCTCAGGTGCGAGTGGGGAACGGACAGTCCGGATGGGCAATGTTAGGAAGAGGTGTAAGGCAAGGTTGTCCATTGTCACCGACGCTGTTCAACGTATATGTGGAGGAAATGATTAAAGAAGCATGGGAAGAACTGGAGGTAGGAATGAAAGTCGGAGGGGAATTCGTAAAATCGGTTAGGTTTGCTGATGACCAAGCATTAGTGGCTCAGTCGGCCAAGGGATTGCAAGCATTGCTGAGTGAATTGGAGTTTCAGTACAATAGATATGGGATGAGAATCAATATTAATAAAACAAAGGTTATGCGATTTTCCCGAAAGAAAAAGGCTAAACTAAATATTAAAATAGGCGGGGAAAAATAGAGCAGGTAGAACAGTTTACATATCTCGGAAGTGTTTTGGACCAATACGGTTGAAGTAGTAGGGACGTAAGGAGAAGAATTGCGCTAGGCAAGGAGGCTTTCTCAAGGAGGAGGGAATTGATGACGGGGACGTTGTGTAGGGAGGTTAAGAAAAGACTCGTCAAAACTTGGATATGAAGCGTGGTCAAGTACGGAGCGGAAACGTGGTCATTGAAGCAAGAGGATGAATGTGAATTTGAGGCTATTTAAATGTGGGTGTGGAGAAGAATGGAGAAGATGAAATGCGGTCTGTCTCTCTACACTAATCAATTTTGTAATTAATGTTTTTTGAAAAGGATCCCAAACGGTCCCTGCATACTAAATGTGAGGCCTTACTAAAGATAAATAGCATGTGTCCTTCACCTTTTCGTCAACATACCTACGACTATACGTTTGTCAGCTTTTTTAGCGCCCCTCCACACATTGTGCATGCGTGTAAATGTTTTCCCCATGAAAGATCCGGTGCAATGGTGACCCTCAAGTATTTTACATCATCCGCGACGCTCCTCCGAACATCTACGAGTGTGCAAGTTGGTAATGTTTGGTTGTGTTTTCTATTGTTTAAGAAATGCATGACGGTATAGTTTTCCGTATTTAATTCCATCCGCCATTCTTCTGGCAATTTTACAATGTTGTTTTAGTCAGTTAACGCGATCAAGATGTGTATCATTCGCTTTTTTCTGTAAATTACAGTGCCGTCGGCTGTATGTTTTTAAGAAATAATAGTGGTCCCATGATGCTACCATGTTGGACGCCGGATGTTACTTTCACATAGAGCTTGAGCCGTCTATCACCACCCTTTGTTTGCGGTCAGTAAGGAAGTCCCGACTTCCGGAGCGGCGACTGGGGGCACGAAGTGTTCCAGGCTACGGGTCGTGGCTCATGTTGACGTCAACGATGCCGTCGACCGTGGATCTGAAGAGATTCTGAATTCCTTCGGGGAATTGAACTCCGAAGTGAAGCGGCTTGGTGGTGTCGAGGGGTTTGATGTGACGCTCTCGATCTGCAGCCTTGTCCCGAGGATTGATCGTTGACCTCTGGTTTGGAGCCTAGTGGAAGACATCAATCAGAGGTTGCGTGCTTTCTGCAGGGATATTGGCGGCGTCCTTAGTCGACCTTCAGCCAGCGATCCAATCGTGTAGGAACCCCATGAACCGTTCTGGTGTTCACTACACGACTGAGACCGCCAGGGACAGGATACTCGAGCTCTGTAGGGTTTTTTTTTAAGTGTAGGTCAACGTGTAGGTCAATTGGTGGATTTCTAGCGTCTTCTTTGCCTAATTATGTAGGTTTAAATGAAGTGAGGTTCAGTGCTGGCAATGCGTAGCTTACTTAACACCAATCAGATGGTATTGGAGGGAAGATTTTATGAGGGACTTAATATTAATAAGAAGACGATCCTCGATAAATTTTCAAAAAACCGCAATGTCAAGGGAGCATTATCTGTATTGATGGTAAATTGCCGAAGGTCAAAAAACGAAGTCGCAGAATATCATCACCTTATCCAAAGCACAGCCGCAGATATAATCATTGGAACAACTTTCAAGAAACTGCGGGAGATGCCGCAACAGTAACTTTTAACGGAGTCATCCGCTAACATGCATTTCATTGCAACAATTTCAGAGTGTGAAAATCATTCGCCTTGACCGAGATTGGAACAACGTGACAACCATGACATACGAAGACAATTGGACAATCATGACATACGAAGACCGTGTTAAACAAGGTCTTTAATTTGGCGACATCAGGCGAAAGAATTCTGTATGGGGCATCAACGAACCTGGAAAACCGGATTTTCTTAGGGTTTCCAATTAAAACCTTAACCCTTGAGCAGTGTTATCAAATAACCTTAGCGCTATACAACGCTGGTGCGACACTTGGCAATTAGAATTAAACTTAAGAAAGTCCGTATTCATATTTTTTGTGGAAAAAGAGCAATTCCCATCCGAATGCCTTCTGTATCGGGAACACCGAACTGGGATGTGTAGACTCAATTAAATACCTAGGCGTCATCCTCGCTCACGATCTCCCCTGTGTGAAACACATACGGGGAATACGTGGACAAGCTATCAAAAAAATTAGGACTTTTTAGAAGAGTACTAGGTAAATGTGTTGAAAAGGTCAAAGAGAAATGTTATCTGTCGCCATTTAAGCCTCATTTAGAATATGCTGCAAGTATATGGGATCCTCACGAAGTTGGATTAATTGCCGAATTGGATCACGCGCAGCGTAGAGGAGCTAGATTTGTAAAACGTCATGGTAAACTTAGTAGCATAACCAAAATGTTAGAGCAGCTAGGCTGGGAATCAAATCATGTCAAAAAACAAAGAGAGATCAAGTGTAGAACTGAGAGGTTTAAGGTGTCATTCCTTCCACGAAGGATAAGGGATCAGAATAACATTGTTCGCCGCGGTAGGGTCATGTTCGGGTAAAATTATTCTGAGGTGTATTCACCCACTGCCACACAGCCTGGCGGTGGCTTGCAGGGTATATATGAATAAATCCTGTTTATTACTTTGTCTTTTATTCCGTACCATTGCAACTTATGAATCAATATAGATTGTGGGACTTTACCAAAAGTCTTTTTGAAATCCAAGACCGCATCTACTTGTTTCTTTCCCCCGATTGTGGAACGTTGTGCATAAAAAGTCCCAACTGCGTTAACGTGATCTCTCCCTTCTGAATCCGTGTTGTCTGTTGGATAATGCATAGGTTTTGAGTGTCGGGGAATGTCATGACGTTACTAATAACAATGTGTTCCAAAACTTTACAGGAGAGGGAGGTTAAAGATATTGGCCGGTAACTACCGGGTTGATGTTCATTTCCGCTTTTAAGAACAGGTGTGATGTTGGTTATTTTCCAATCCAGGGGAGCGACACCTTCTGAAACCGAGTTGTTAAATATAAATTCTAGAAAAGGCGCGATTTTGGTCGTGAGTTCTTTCAGTACCCTTGCGGGAATATCCTCTGGTCCGAGTGATTTATTACTTTTTTGTGTAGGAGTACTTTCGTGATTCCTTCGCGCGTAATTCTAATATAATCCACCCCTGCGATTGGTGTGACGTGGCCATCACTGGGTGTCTCGATCATTATTTATTTTTATTTGAGTACCCAGCAAGCCACCGCTAGGGTGTGTGACAGGGGGTGAATACACCCAAGACTAATTTTGACCCGAATATGACCCTACAGCGGTCTAACAATATTATTCTGCTACTTTATCGTTCGTGGAAGGAATGACATCTTAAATCCCTCAGTTCAACACTTAATCTCTCTAATTTTATTAACATGATCTCATAGGTTAGTACAAGGTTGTCCGTAGTCGTCAATGCTTTCGAACTATGTGACGATAAAGCTTGAATATGATCAAGCAATGAGCTCTCAATGATTTTCAAAACTCATCTAATCCTTGCTGCGGAAGCCTCCGAACGAACATGATCAAGCCACAATCAGACAGCACACGAGGGGCATCAGACGAAGAATTGCATCAGCGAAAGTAGCACTTGCATGGAGGACGAATTTCGAACGCCATGTTCAGTATTAAATATTAGTAAATACGTGCATGGAGCTTAACGCCCTATTGATCCAAAACGTGGTCTTTAAAACAAGCGATCTACATAATACCCCGCAAGCCGCCGCAAGGGCGTGTGGTGGGGGGTGTTAGGTCACCACCCAAAAAAAGGGGGAAAAACCAATACATACATGCAAATCCATACCCACAGTGATGCGTACATTCATGCAAATATCCTTTCATTTTACACGCATGCAAATACATATCTACCTCCTTTCATTCTACACGCATGAAATTACATATGCTATCGTCTAACAAATAATTGCACCTTAGGATGCGGTGAGAAACTTATCCAATATCGTGAAAGCTAGAATTTGGTGAGTAGCAAGGCGAAATTCCACCATCACATGCAACATAAAAAGCTCTCCTCCCCAAGGGGACAGGTAAAGGAAATGACCCAACCCTGCAGGTAGAAGGAGGCTTCCCCCACGGAGAGAGACAAGGGTTGGAAGGGGAAATTCAGGGAAACAAAAGCAGCGCAAACAATACTGTAAAGAGCACTACATTACTTAATGTGGGGATTTTTATGATTTTAATTACATAATATTTTTAATTACAAAACTTAATGCAATGGGATTAGATGCATGGGTAGGGAGAAGGGAAAAAAATAAGTGGAACAGAGAGGAAGGCAAAAGACGAAGTTTTACACATGGCTGGGAAAGTTACTTGGTGAATATCGGTTATCAGTTTTAGTAGTAGAAATGAAAATGGAAATTTAAAACTCTACCTACAGGTATGATAATTGGAAACATCTCCCACTCACCCCTGAAAACACCGCTGATTCGCAGGATTTGCTTCCCGTCACATTCCACGACCGAGTGCTTCAAGTCGAGCTTAGTGGCATCCGATGCGTTGGTGTGGGCTTGCTCGGCGTTGAACGTCGTTTCCCACGCCCCCGTCTGATTCATCTTGCTTTCGACGACTATCCGGAAAGTTTTTTCGGGGACGTCGACGCATTCCACGACTTTCGTGAAGCCCTCCCATTGATCGGCTCCGAGAGCCCAAGACGCGGACAGCAAGATCAAAGCGCAGCGGGCGATCATCTCGAAAGTTCCCCTCGAAATGAGTCTGTCTCGCATGCAATCCTTATATAGTATCCTCCGACTTGAGTTCGCAAGGGTAAAACGACTGAAAAAGCAGCGCATCCCCGGCTGCCCGTGGAGAGATTCCCCCGTCCCTCCTCCTCTATCCCCATCCGTGTGAATAGGGAGTCGGACTGAGGGTTGATTTTCAACGCAGTGTCCGTCGAATGATGTTGCTCGGTGGGGGAGTGTTCGCAATTTCCACTGAAGCGATTCCGTTTATTACGGTGGTTCAAAAGTAGGAGGGATTGAAGTCGGTGGTGGCAAACGATAATAAGACGTCAATCTTGCGTCGGGAAGTCTTGAATTGGACGAGACTGTTTGGGTCCAAGTGGAGGTAGATTTAATCGACGCAGATGAAATGAGACAAGTCACCTCAATTCGATGAAAATTTTATTAAAGGTACAGAGAGTGTCTCGTACCGTATCGCAGAAAACCAGAGGTCCATCGACGCCCAAAAGATGCAAGAAAGGGTCATCAACCTGTTAATTAATTTAAAATCTCACAGGTTTAGCATTGATATTGACGTGGTAATTTTTTTATCCCGGATGAAACTGGTTGGTGAGGCCACGAGGAAAAGTTAAGCGGAACCAGCCGATGCGTGATATTCTGTTTTTCCACGCTCGTGCAATATTAAATTGATGAATGCATTTCTATCGGGAATTTTATCCGCATATTTTGTTTGAATGCAACGGCTAAACGATCCCGAATATAAATATATCCATCGATAACATTCACGGAAGCCTTCGCAAATCTTTTTTAGATGAAATTATTCAAAATTGCTCGTTAAACGACTTGACATATAGATCGTAAGATCTAATAAACAACATTGAATGAGTTTCAGCTTCTCTGTTTTATTTTATGTTGTTTTGAAGCGCTTTCCATCCTATCTTTTTCTAAAGGAAGTTGGGTATCCCTACTCCTCTAGACTCCATCTACACTTCCCTCTGCTACTCTTTACCTGAATAAATCCGGAGAGAATCTTGTAGTTTATTTCAAAGAGGATCCAATATCCACGTTAAAAGATTTGGTACCATTACACAGGCTTTATTTCAATGTACAACGCGTTTCACCAAATTGCGGCATCATCGGGCACAGGTTTCATTTTCAATTCAATTCAAAAAGGTGTTTATTTGTCCAAGTAGTTGTATAGATTTTAACAGTAACAAATAACAGATAAAATAACAGATAACAGAATAAATAACAGAACAAAATAACAGATTAAAAAAATAACATTACAATTAACAAGGAAGCCTTATAAAAAGAGACGTTTCAGGCGTGGTATGGTGGAATATCATGATTAATTAAATTATTAATTAATTGGAATATTACCAATTTTAATTAATTAAGGAAGCCCTGTTATATCCAACATGCCATAGTGGCCGCTGTTGATTTCTGTCTAGTAAGCGTTTACAGAAAGAATTAGAAAGCTGGAGCTCTTTTCTTCGGGCTAGCATTGGCCTCGACATTTGCCCGCGGCGGAGGGGAAACCCGAAAAAACCCTCTTCAGGCCGCTGAAAGTACAGAATAATCTAACAAAAGTAAAATATTTGAAAAAAATAACGTCTTTTATAGTTTTTGCACGAAACTTGCACTTGCACTATCCCATTAGCACTTGAAGCATTTCTCAGAAGAATATATCAATGAACAATAAATTAATATAAATAAATAATTTTGAAGAATAACGTAATGAGTTTTTTGATGGCATGTTTGCCTTTTCACTATTTCACTGGCACTGTGGGTCTTCTTGCGTTGCCTTTTCTTTTTTCTTGACGAATAGAGAAATTGATGGGCCTTGCTGGGGTGTAGAGTGTCTGGAACCGGTAGGGTGCCAATGCGATGTGGTGGAAGAGTTGCCTCTGGGTAGTATATCTGTGTTCATTTATATGTAGCACTTGAATATTTACGTTTTGGACAGAGTAGAGGGGGGGGTGGCTATGATTGGAAGGAGAGGAAGGGTGGGATATTGAATGTGGGAGTCAGGATTATTTGGGCAAGGGAAGAGAGAGAAGCGGATGTGCCGTGGCTATGACGTGGCATGGGGGTGTATGGAGTGGCATGGGAAGAGTCGGCTCGACCAGGTTCGTTGAAGGATCGGTTTTGTTTTTCCCTCAACTTTAGTTTCATGGAAAAGAGTGGGAAGGTTTCAGATTACAACCACTCGTTACAAAGAATAATTCTTGGATCTGTCAAAGGTCTTCTTATCTCGATTTTATCGTGAGCGTCCATTTAGTATTTTGGGGAAAAAATTGCTGTTGTGATTGAATTCTATGGGATGTTTTGCACTGAGTCTAATGGAGCACTGATTTTTGTGACGGCTAGCATATTCTTCGGCTCCCGTCTTGACATTTCTCCCTGTCTGACAGCTAAAGACATGCAAATAGCGCATTTCAGTTTACGAATGCCTGATTTGAGAAGCATGTCTTATGTGTATATAGTATATAATTTAAGTACGCTGCAAGCCATCGCAAGGGCGTGTGGTGGGGAGTGTTAGGTCACCACCCGTAAAAGAAAACAAAACCACTTTCAAAACCAACATATCCATTCAAACCTACACCCACAGTGGCGTACATATTCATGCAAAAACCTTTTCACCTTACACGCATGCAAACATATATACTATCGGCTAACATATAGCTTATAATGTAGCAAAAATGTATCCAATAACTTGCATATTAGAATTGAAAAGTAAGAAGGGGAAATTCCACTACCAGATGGACATGCAACTCATGGTCTCCATAGGGAATGTGACATACCGATGCAGGCAGCGGAGGCGTTGCGTAGCGGATTAGCGGCAGCGGAGGCGTATTATATATAAACCATAAACAATGTCCCTCTTCATCTCAGCGTACTTCCTTCCTCCCGTCCAGCATCCCTATCCTGTTCCTGCCCTTTCCTCGCTTGCCCAACATTCTCCCCTCTATTACCTTCTTCAACATTCCACTACCGCTCAATCCACCTTTCATCCATTTTTCCTGCCTTCATAGGATTTCTCTCAACAAACACCTCTCCTCACCCACCATCTCCAGTGTATAAAAAAATAATGTATATGAAGTTAGCACTAGTGGACAAAGACAAAAACACAAACACACTTCTATTTTCGGTAGTCCACTCCACCTTTCTCAAGGAAGAGAATGACAGAACTCAGTTCTGTCCACAATAAAATTAGAAATATAAAGAGAATACTTGCCAATAACAGCATCTATGGAATAATTAGTTTTAGTCAAATTAATTCACTTACACTAATTTCGGGTGTTTTGCTGTAAAAACCCTTCCCGTATGGGACTGCCATTAAAGTACGTAGTGCTCGTTACAGTATTGCTTGTCCTGCATTGTTTGTCTTACAAGCTTCTCCTTATTTCTCTCGTCTCACTCAGTGAGGGCAACGCCTCCGCTGCCTGCATGGGGGTGTCACATTCCCTATGGAGATCATGAGTTGCATATCCATCTGGTAGTGGAATTTCCCCTTCGTACTTTTCAATTATAATATGCAAGTTATTAGATACATTTTTACTACATTATAGGCTATATGTTAGCCGATAGTATATATGTTTGCATGCGTGTAAGGTGAAAAGGTTTTTGCATGAATATGTACGCCACTGTGGGTGTAGGTTTGAATGGATATGTTGGTTTTGAAAGTGGTTTTGTTTTCTTTTACGGGTGGTGACCTAACACTCCCCCACCACACGCCCTTGCGATGGCTTGCAGCGTACTTAAATTATATACTATATACACATAAGACATGCTTCTCAAATCAGGCATTCGTAAGCTGAAATGCGCTATTTGCATGTCTTTAGCTGTCAGACAGGGAGAAATGTCAAGACGGGAGCCGAAGAATATGCTAGTCGTCACAAAAATCAGTACTCCATTAGACTCAGTGCAAAACATCCCATAGAATTCAATCGCAACAGCATTTTTTCCCAAAAATGCTGCATATTCTCCCTAAAGGAATAAAAAATGGACGCTCACGATAAAATCGAGATAAGAAGACCTTTGACAGATCCCAGAATTATTCTTTGTAACGAGTGGTTGTAATCTGAAACCTTCCCACTCTCTTCCGAGAAACTAAAGTTGAGGGAAAAACAAAACCGACCCTTCAACGCAACTGGTCGAGCCGACTCTTCCCATGCCACTCCGTACACCCTCATGCCACGTCATAGCCACGGCACAACCGCTTCTCTCTCTTCCCTTACCCAAATAACCCCGACTCCCACACTCAATATGCCACCCTTCCTCTCCTTCCAATCATAGCCACAGAAATATTCACAGTGCACACACAAATAACACAGAAAAATCTGGTGCCCGATCTGGTGGAGCTACAGGTGCCCAGAGTGCCTCGCCCGGGAATCGAACCCGGTACCCTCCAGGTCAGTAGTCCAACGATCTACCCACTAGACCACTGCGACCCGCACACGTACATATATGCATACATATAAAATGTTTACCCATTCCCTTCTTTCACAATTTCATATCGAATAAAGATGAAATGAATAAATGGTGAAAGAAGAGAATCAGTAAACAGTTATGGCTATAGGTATTGATCTTACTTCCTTTCCAGTAGTTTGAATAAATGCGGCAATCATTCGGAACGCGAGAACAACAGCGTGCTCTGTGTATTCATAACAGGCCGCATGCAGTCACAAGAAGAAGGAAAAATAGTGACGGATGACCTCATCCGTTTCCAACTCACATTTTTTTTCTCTTTGCCGGCGCCGTCCAGATCACCCAGTTCCTTAGATATTCGCAAATGCCTCATTTGGAAACCATTTCCAATTCCTGTGAACAGCAATCAAACATTTCTGATCGATATTAGACAGAATCCCACGATGAAGTAAGAATTCTCCAGGGTCATCCAAAACCTTTGAAAGTTCACATAAACGAAGAGAACACGCGAGACTTAGCCGCCAGATTCGTTAAAAATTGTTATAATAAGAACAAGTGTGACAGGTCTCTTAGGATTTAGGCTGGGAGCCACTTGAAATATGAAGAGAATAAGCAAGACTTTGACTTTCAGAAAGATTCAAAACCAACGAGTTCAACGATGACACTAAAGGAAACATAATGACCCCACACTATTTAGGTAGATCGGACCACAAAGATAAAATAAGGGAGATAGATTCCAACACAGATAGATTCAAATACTTATTCTTTCCCAAACAATCAGAAATCATAATAGTAAGAAACCTAAGTTTCTTTAGAAATATTAAAAACGTTTAATTTACAAGTCGGAACAAAATTAAACATGGCAAAGATATTAGGTGTATCCGTAGACGCATGTGTATGTTAGTTGATAGTTTGTTTTAAAAAACAAGGAATGTGGCTACGGTCGTGAATCAATGTAAACAAAAAATACCGGGACCGTAAAGTATACGGTCCCGGTATTTTTTGTTTGTATAGTTTGTTGTTTGCATGTGTGAGGGCTGTAAGGTTTTTTGCATGAATGTACACAATGTTTTGTTTGTGGCTTGTATACATTTGTGGCACACAATGTATTTTTCAACACAAGGAACAGTGGAAAAATACATTGTATTCTACTTTTATTAGGTAATCTACCGGTTAAGGTAGGTTTTTGGATGGACACAACTATCAAATAAACATTTTGTGACTCCCCACCTAGCAAACTAATCTATGTCAGGTCCCTCTTCATCTCGGTGTACTTCTTTCCTCCCTTCATCCCGTCCAACATCCCTATCCTGTTCCTACCCTTACCTCGCTTGCCCAACATTCTCCCCTCTATTACCCTCTTCAACATTCCACTACCGCTCAATACGCCTTTCATCCATTTTTCCTGCCTCCATAGGATTTCTCTCAACAAACCCCTCTCCTCACCCACCATTTCCAGTACTTCCTCATTTGTTTTCCTTTCGGTCCATTTCACCTTCTCCATTCTTCTCCACACCCACATTTCAAAAGCCTCCAATCTACGTCTATCCTCCTGCTTCAGCGACCACGTTTCCGCGCCGTACATAGCTACGCTCCATATCAGAGTTTTTACGAGTCTTGTCTTAACATCCCTACTCAACGTCCCCGTCATCAACTCCCTCCTCCTTGAGAAAGCCTCCTTGCCTAGCGCAATTCTTCTCCTTACGTCCCTCCCACTTTGACCGTATTGGTCCAAAACACTTCCGAGATATGTAAACTGCTCTACCTGCTCTATTCTTTCCCCGCCTATTTTAATATTTAGCTTAGCCTTTTTCTTTCTGGAAAATCGCATAACCTTTGTTTTATTAATATTGATTCTCATCCCATATTTATCGCACTGAACCTCCAATTCACTCAACAATGCTTGCAACCCCTTGGCTGACTGAGCAACTAATGCTTGGTCATCAGCAAACCTAACCGATTTTACGAGTTCCCCTCCGACTTTCATTCCTACCTCCAGTTCTTCCCATGCCTCTTTAATCATTTCCTCTACATATACGTTGAACAGTACCGGTGACAATGGGCAACCCTGCCTTACACCTCTTCCTAACACTGCCCATCCAGACTCTCCGTTCCCCACTCGCACCTGAGCAGTCTGAGACATGTACAGGTTGCGGATCAGTCTCCTGTCCCTCCAATCCATTCCTATTTTCTGCAATACACGCATTAATTTTTCCCAATTCACTCTATCAAACGCTTTTTCGAAATCTACAAAACAGGCAAAAATGTCCTGATTGTATTCTATATTCCTCTCGACTAGTGATCTCATTACTGCAATGGCATCACGCGTACCTCTTCCTTTCCTGAACCCAAACTGATCATCCCCTAAGTAATCATTTGCCTTACTCTCTATCCTTTTGTTGATGATCCTGAGAATAACTTTAGCTGCGTGGGATATCAAACTTATTGTTCTGTAATCCTCACATGACGAAGCCTTTGCCTTTTTTGGAATAGGAACTAACACCGATCTCACAAAATCTTCCGGCCAGATTCCTTCCTCATAGATACTACGAATCAGTCCATATATGGCCTTTTTCCCACCTTTCCCTAACCATTTCAACATTTCTACAGGAATATTGTCCACCCCCACAGCCTTATTTGCTTTCATCTCCTTTAATGCCCTTTCTATTTCATCGTCGAGTATGCCTGGACCTAAGCTATCTTCTTCTACGTCGTGTTCCTTTTCTATGTCTAACCTTGTCGGCCTAAGTTCTTTACCATACAGTGTTTCTATATATTCCTTCCATCTCTCTTGGATTTTTCCTGGTTCAACTATTATCTTACCCCATTTATCTTTAACTGTTAGCACACATCTTGCCTTCTTACTTCCCGATAATAACTTAACCTTGCTGTATAGAGCACCAATTTCACCCTTCTTCTGTAAACTTTCCATATCCTCGCATTGCGTTTTCCACCATTCTTCTTTTGCTTTATTTGTGGCCCTTCTCAATTTATTGTTTAACTCTTTGTACTTCATTTTGCCTAACTCTGTGTTTACATTTTTCCATCTTCTTCTCTCGTCCATCTTTGCAATCATCTCATCCGTTACCCATGGTTTCCTTATCCTTTTCCCGTTAACGGTTCCTATAGTGTCTTTAGCGGCTTCCAATATCCCTTTCTTGATACATCCCCATTTTTCTTCGATAGCACTCAGTTCTTTACCGTCATCCATCATTTTCTCTACAGCCTCCTGATACTCCTTCCTCGTTAATTCATTTACTGCTTCTAAATTCCATTTTTTAACCCGCCGCCCTTGCCTTATCTTCTTGAAACGAACATTACATTTCATAACAACTAAATTGTGGTCAGAGTCCGCATCCGCTCCTGGGAAACTGTGCGAATTTATCACACTGTTCCTAAACCTGTGCCTAACCATAATATAATCTAACTGATACCTTTCTGAGTCACCTGGCATTTTCCATGTATACCTACGCCTTTTGTGGTGTCTAAACCATGTGTTAGTGATGACTAACCCCTGTCTCCTGCAGAATTCAATTGCTTTCTCCCCGCGTTCATTCCTCGTGCCTAACCCATAGTCCCCCACCTCACCACCATCTCTTCCTTCGCCTACCGTCGCATTCCAATCCCCCATCACTATCAAATGTTTCCCTGCAGGAACACTCGCGATGATATCCTCTAACTCATCATACATCCTATCGACTTCTTCCTCCTTGTGGTTGCTCGGTGGCATGTATACCTGAATAATGACCAAGTTCGTCGGCTCTGCTTTAATCTCTACGAGTAAAATTCTATCTGTCGCTTGCTCTATGTTGACTACGCTTCTTCCTACCCCTTTATTTAAAATTACGGCAATCCCTCGTTGGCTCTCGTCCCCGCCGCTGTATATTACTCTATAATTGTCACTCCAGTAATCCCCGCTATCCTTCCATCTCACCTCGCAGAGGCCTAAAACATCTATGTTACCTCTTTCCATCTCTCGCTTAATATTTTCTAATTTGCCTCTCCTCAACATTGTCCTGACGTTCCAGGTTCCTATTCTAACTACTTTCGCCTTCTTCTGAGTCTTCTGTCCTGCTGAAGTTATTTCTTCCCTGCAAGGGTTTCGTGGGATGACGACCGCGGAAGCCTTGCCTCTCCCGCTGCCGGGCACGACACACGGCCTCTTGGGCCGTGTCCCGTAGTTGCCAGGACTCATATTATCTATAGTGCCCATCATAATATTCTTGGGAATCATAATTGAGGTGGTTTCCCGTTGCCTTCCTCAATAGTGTTTTTAACGTGACACCATCACTTAATGGCCGCCCCACTGGGGTCAGACGCCATTGCAGCCGCCTCACTGAGGAACAGACGCTGCGTGGACTACCTTTCGTCTGGCTCCTAACCTTCGACCTATCTGGCATGGGTGACCCTTCCAGGAGTAATTATTATTACTCCCGCCAGCACAGCTCTAGGGGTCATCGGAACACACAAGCCCTTCCACCACGACAAGGTTGTAGTCCATGGGAGGGGTGTATTCTACTATCGTGATATAAATGTCCCAGTAGTGGTATATATTACCAACATCTACACAATACCCCGCAAGTCGTCGCAAGGGCTCGTTCGTATCCAACATATTAGAGCAGCTAGGCTGGGAATCACTCACGGAGAGAAGGTTAAAATTAGAGATTGATGCTCTGGCATAAATAGGTAGGTCTCTTCAGCAGTTATGTTGAAAATGTATTGTTACCATCATCGTACTACGGTAGGAGAGATCATTTTAATCAAATTAGAGACATAATGTGTAGAACAGATAGATTTAAAATGTCATTTTTTCCACGAACGATAAAGGATCACAATATCATTTTTCGACCGCGGTAGGGTCATGTTCAGGTAAAATTATTATGGTGTGTATTCACCCCCTGCCACAAATCCTAGCGGTGGCTTGCAGAGTATGTAAATAAATAAAAATAAATAAATAAATTATTCCTTTTCCTCTCCCATGCCTGTCTTCACGCATCCCCTGCTGTTACCTCGTGATATAACCCCCCCTCCCCATCCTACCTAGACCCAAAATATAGAGCAAAGGAAAAATTTTATTTGGTTAGGTCGCAGTGAATCAGAGGTAGAACTAGGAATGAGGACGTTACTGAACAGGAGAGGTTTTTGAGTGGTTACTGCGAGGTTGGAGGATTAGGATGAGAAAATTCATTCACGAGCAAAAGACTCAATTTCAGAACACAGACGTTGATAAATGCATGAATTAGTGATTCAGATTACCGCCAGTGTATGCAAAAAGCAGGCTTAATCTGGCATTTGGCTCGTCAGTGTACATTTGTTCACGTCCTCTCCTTCTCTCCCGTGCACAATCACTCAATCAGACCCTTATGGTTCCTCCCTCCCCCTTGCCCTGACGACCTATTGTGACATAGCCATGAACAGCCTGCGCTATGAAATGAATAACTTGTGTCTGGTGACAACCACTCTGCTTCCGTTCAATATTGCGAGTTACTTATTTTTTCTCCGAAATATGCAATTCATTCATTAAGGCAAGGACTGCTATAAGAGCTGTTCAATTAAAGGTGATTAGTCATTTTTCATTCGAATTATTTATAGTTCAATTTTTTATTTTGCAACAGAAAGTTGTTCAATATTTTATGTTGAACAGTGTAATGAATTCGCACAGCCTCCAGGGAACGGATACGGACACTGACCACAAATTAGTTGTTATGAAATGTAGCGTCCGTTTCAAAAAGATAACGCAGGGGCGGCGGGTTAGGAAATGGAATGTAGAAGCATTAAATGGATTAACAAGGAAGGAGTATCAGCAGGCCGTAGAGAAAATCATGGATGACGGTAAAGGGCTGAGTACTATCGAACAAAAATGGGAATATATCAAGAAAGTGATATCGAAAGCCGCAAAATACACTATAGGAACCGTTAACGGGAAAAGGATAAGAAAACATGGGTCACGGAAGAGATGATTACAAAGATGGATGAGAGAAGAAAATGGAAGAATGTAAACACAGAACTAGGCAAAATGAAGTACAAAGAGTTAAACAATAAATTGAGACGGGCCACAAATAAAGCAAAAGAAGCATGGTGGAAAAATCAGTGCGAAGGAATGTAAAGTTTACAGAGGAAGGATGAAATAGGTACGCTCTACAGCAAAGTTAAATCACTATCGGGAAAGAAGAAGAGAAGATCTGTGTTAACAGTTAAAAGATAAGTCGGGTAAGATAATAGTTGACACAGAGAGGATCCAAGAGAGATTGAAGGAATATATAGAAACACTGTAGGGTAGAGCACTTAGGCCGACAAGGTTAGACATAGAAAAGGAACATGACGTAAATAAAGATAGCTTAAGTCCAGGCATACTCGACGATGAGATAGAAAGGACATTAAGGGAGATGAAACCAAATAAGACAGTTGGGGTTGACAACGTTCCTGGGGAACTACTGAAATGTTTAAGAAAATGTGGAAGGAAGTCTCTATATGGACTGATTCGTAGTCTCTATGAGGAAGGAATCTGGCCGGAAGACTTTATGAGATCAATGTTCCTATCCCAAAAAAGGTAAAGCCTACGTCATGGGAGGACTACAGAACAATAAGTTTGATATCCCACGCAGCTAAAGTTGTTCTCAGGATCATCAACAAAAGGATTGAGATTAGGGAAAATGATTACTTAGGGGATTATCATTTTGGGTTTAGGAAGGGGAGATGTACGTGTGATGCCATGCAGTAATGAGATCACTAATCGAGAGGAATATAGAATACAATCAGGACGTATTTGCCTGTTTCTTGAATTTCAAAAAAAAAGGCTTGATAGAGTGAATTGGGAAAAACTAATGAGTATATTGCAGAAAATAGGAATAGTTTGGAGGGACAGGAGGCTTATCCGCATCCTGTACATGTCTCAGACTGCTCAGGTGCGACTGGGGAATGGATAGTCCGGATGGGCAGTATTAGGAAGGGTTGCCCATTACCACCAGTGCTGTTCAACATGTATGTGGAGGAAATGAATAAATAGGCAGGAGGTAGGAATGAAAGACGTTGAGTTAGGAGGTTAAGAAAAGATTCGTAAAAACTTTGATATGGAGCGGCTACGGCGCGGACATATAGTATGGTCACTGAAGCAAGAGGATGGACGTAGATTGGAGGCTTTTGAAATGCGGGTGTGGAGAAGAATGGAGAAGGTGAAGTGAACCGAAAGGAAAACAAATGAGGAAGTACTAGAGATGGTGGGTGAGGAGAGGGGTTTGTTGAGAGAAATCCTATGGAAGCAGGAAAAATGGATGAAAGGCGTATTGAGCGGTAGTGGAATGTTGAAGAATGTAATAGAGGGGAGAATGTTGGGCAAGCGAGGAAAGGGCAGGAACAGGATAGGGATGTTGGATGGGATGAAGGGAGGAAGGAAGTACACAGAGATGAAGAGGGACCTTATGTAGATTAGGTTGCTGGATTGTGTTTTCTTAGGAGCCGCAAAATAAATATTTGGTAGTTGTGTCCATCCAAAAACCTACCTCAACCGATAGATTACCTTTTATAATAATATATTAACTAAATAGAATACACGTATGAGTTAATGATGAGACGTGGGTGCAATAGTTAAATGGTTGCTTTTTGAAATAAAATTACTAATATTCATAAAAAAACATTAAAACAAAATACCTATATGCTTGTGGTAAAACTTAAAAAATATATAAGCAAGGCTGAATATATGTATTTGTTATGCATACCTGATATAAAACAGGATTTACTAACACGTTATTTTACTCTTTAACGGTAGTAGTTTTACTTCAGTAAAGTAATACCTTTTGTGCAACTGTCATATTATCGGGACCCTCCAGTACCCCCTGCCGCCCCCTTGCCTCTCCTCGCCCCCATAGACTAGTTCACCGCTCCGGGAGGGGCGGTAGCGCCCACATTGGGAACCACTGGTCTAGAGAGTCTAGAGGCAAATACTTAGAAATGATCCCGACGTTTCGTACTCAGTTCGGTATAAATATTTTCAGTTCGGTAACGATTTCATGTTTCTGTGAAAATCTTGTCCGCGTAGAAAACACATGTTAGATCCTAATTTCAGGTCTAAAATCTCAGATCATGCCCATAAATTTACTCTGTAGATAACGCCTATAGACTGATATGTGATGAAGATTTGAAAGAATTAAATGCTTAGACTAGAATAGAAATATTATTTTATCTTCATGGAGGAAAATTGAAATTCCATTGCACTTTTAGGATAACACTAATTTGTTGAGAAATACACACATTCATATGATACCCCGCAGGCTATCTCTAGGGTGTGTGGCAGGGGATGATTACACACCAGACTACTAATATTAACAAGCGTTCAATAAATGAAATCAACTGCTGAAAGACTCAATTCCTTGAGAATTATTTTGCCTTGATCCTTTTACGACAGTCTAGAACTTTCCTGGGAACAGTTATCCTTTAAGCTAATTGGCAATAGGAATTTTTCGTGAACTCCCGGTAAAATTAAACCATAACGGAACAAGAAAAAACTCAACACGTCTCATTTACCCTTGAACTACGCTTCGGCACCCTCCAATAAGGCTTCCTTTATCTTCAGTAGGAGTCATCCCTCAATGTCAGAACTGCGAACGCGTTTGTCGTCACCCTTACGAGGGCTTTCAACTGGTAGAGTGATACATAGGCAGAAGAGTAAAAAAATCGAATCGAAAGGAAGATCGAAGAGGAAAAAAATAAAACGAATCAAGGATTCGTTTTATTTCAAGGATTTTGGAAAGAAATTCTACTCTTAATATTGACGGATAAAGTATACAAACGATTTCCACTGCTCATGGTCCCTTTTTTAGGAAACACAAATAAAAAATAGAAAATAAAACAATAAAAAACACAAATAAAATTTAACACAGAACAAATCCATGAAATTTTAAAGAAAATAGATGAAATTAAAATCAGCATAAACCTTGGAACGCTTGGCGACATTGTTTAACTTTATACATTTTTTTCTATTTTTTTATTTACTCTGCATGTCACCGCTAGGGTGTTTGGCAAAGGGTGAATGCACACCCGAATAATTTTGCCCGAACATAACCCTACCGCGGTCGAACAATGTTATCATGATCCCCTATCGCTCGTGGAAAAAATGACATCTTAAATCCATCTGTTCTACACTTAATCTCTGTAATTTTATTAATATGATCTCTCCGACCGTAGAATAATGAGGTAGTAATACATTTTCAACATCACTGCTAAAGTGACCTCAAATTTATGCAAGAGATTTAATCTGTAATTGAACTTTCGCTCCGTGAGTGATTCCCAGCTTAGCTGCTCTAATATTTTGGATGCGCTGCTAAGTTTATCAAAACAGCGTTTTACAAATCTAACTCCTCTACGCTGCACTTGGTCCAATACAGCGAATTATATGTGATACAATCAATTGGGACATCGAAATCTCCACCGATTATAACGTCGCGGTCATTTTGTTGGGATAATTAACTTTTGATTTGCCGATCTAATTCTAGTCTTAAATTGTTTTTGTCGGCTGGCGGTCTGTAAAACGCGTAAACATAAATTCTTTTGGATGGAGGACTTTTAATTGAGCAACAGACACTTTCCAAACCATTACCCGGAATTACCTCAACCTTGCGGACGCAAGAATTTTTAACTGCAATAAAGACACCATCTCCGATTCTATTTGTTTTGTCATTTCTGTAAATGAAAAAGGATTTTGGGAAACTTTCACCGTCGGCAATATCGGTGGTTAACCAGCGGTATGTCCCAATAATTATATCTGCGGCTGTGCTTTGAATAAGTTGATGATATTTTGCAACTTTGTCTTTTGAATTATAACAATTAACTTCCAATACAGAAAATGTTTTCTTGACATTATATTTTTTTGAAAATTTAACGAGAATCATCTTCTTATTATTATTGAATCCATTATGGAATTTTTCGTCCGATGCTATCTGATTCGTGTTAAATGACTATTGTTGGACTGAATCTCACTTCATTTAAATCAACATAATTTGGCAAAGAAGACTTAGAGACCCACTAATTGACCTACACTTTAATCTAAAAAAACCCTGCAGTGCTCGAATGTCTAACCCGCTACACACCAGGCGGCCTCAAACGTTAATCTTTAATTTTATCAAATAAAAATGCGCAAAATGTCAGCTGCGGGAGGGTATCGGCCGTTTAATTAGTTTTTTTTGTTGGGGAGGCGACCGACAGCGAAGGTCATTTGCGCCATTGGGAATGGATGGGAAAGGAAACCACATTAGTCTCCCTAGAATATGCAGCCTTCAATTCAAATAGAGTAGAATGTAGTAGCTGCAGTAACCAATCCTGGGATTGGAATACCAGGAACGTTCCAATTAATAATCTTCCCAAAAAAAAGTATCAGTATTAGCATCACATGCTGGTGTTTTTCAAGTTTTACGCCCTCAAGGAATATTAAACTAAATTGATTGGCCACATAACAAACACGAAATTAAGCAGTTAAAGCTCTGATTTAATTAGCTTGAATGGTCGTTACATTGTCATGCATTAGGAATGTTTCTTTTTGTAAGCTTCTTCATAAAAGTCAAATGTTGTTTTAAGTTCATATATTATTTTTTATTTATGCATTAAAAAATCATAAACATTCTTTTTAAATTATTTGTTGTAGTTATAAGTATTTTTTATTAATATGACTTGAAATTTAAGTTTTACGAGAACGTTTCTGACTAAAGCGGTTATCATACTGAGTATTGCGTGTTTAGCGATTCAACTGACTTCCATAGTGACCAGACTGTTGGTGGAAGTCTGTGAGGGGGCAAGAGAAGCAGTTCATATCCGGACTTCATTGTTACTTTATTTCTCATAAAGTGTCATAAGAAATAAAATTAACAATGGGTTACGGAACCAAAGGGAATTCAGACAATTCTGGTACGAGTCCCGTATATGCTTCATGCCCTTATAATCCGAGTCACAGAATATTGCGGGCTCGCTTTCAATATCATTTGGTGAAATGTCGTAGAAACTTAAGGGTAAGTTACTTTCGTATCCTCAATGATTTACTATTGTTAAAGTGTTACGCAATTATGTTATGAAGCAACTTCATATATCCCCTAATTTTTAATCAACAATGGATGTTTCTCCGTCACATTATTTGAACGTTGTGCATTAATATTTCCAATGCTTACTGATTATGTATACTCTGCTGAAAAAGAGAAACTGTTTGTTAATTATGACATTTAAGTGCTGTTCTGCCTGAATTCGGTGTAAGCTATGTCAATAATGGTTGTTTGTCCTTTTGCAAATCTTAGGATAGAGCCTTGGAAGAAAAAGTAATCTGCCCATTGGATGCCACCCATCATGTAAATAAGGAAGAATTGGCAGAACATATGAAGGTTTGCCCCAACCGAAAGATTGTCGATTCCGAAAGATATTTCAGTACGTATTTATGTCGTTAAAAACATTTGGAGTTCTCGAATTAAACTAGTGGCGAGAGTACATGTATGTGTCACTTCACATTTTTTTGCACTCTCCCTTTAGTGTCATCGGAAGTTGCAGAACCAGCATCTTCGTACAAACTGCCAGATATACCACCATGTGAAGAGAATTGGGATGATCCTTCTGAACCGGCATATACTTATGACCCCACTCAGCACCTAGAGAATCAGCCAATTTTACGGTACTGAAAACTTATTTCTTCCTCGTTGCATTCTACAGATTTTTTCTTATGAAACTAGTCGATAGTTATTGTTCCATGAAAGATATATGTATATATATGTGCTGCTTTTTTTTAGTGCTCAGCATGGAGCTACTAGATCTGAGAGGAGAGCTTTCCGACTAGTCGAAAGGATGAAAATGATGCAATTTCACGATGGACAGTACGTAATGAACTTTTTTTTAATATGTATTACTGTATTGTATACATTATAAAAATTTTACCGTTGTTTTGTTGAAAATACGGTATATTGATTATTACTTGTACATGCTAAGAGTAGTCCAATGGTATTTTGCCTATTTTATCACAATTAAATTTAGACTATCCTTTGTACTTCTTTTAAACTTTTTTAAATTTTTATCTTTTAAACCCAAGCTATTACTGTGGTATTTTAATTGAAATAATGTTTCTACCTCCTTTTTGAGAAATCAGATTATCTATGATAATGGTCTGGGAGACAAACATTTGCAGCATATGTGGCCACCCTTGTGGGCAGGGATATAGTAGTATTGTATTTGCGAATTGGAGATTGGATGATAAAGATAATTTTAAGTACAGTTGCTAATATAATTGCAGTGACCGTTGCCGGGTGCCTAATAATAAGGCAAAGATGAGTGGAACTTGTATGAGGTAGCAATGTAGTAATAAAAGAAGAATTCTAGCATCAGCTTTGAGCAATTCGATGCTTGAGTTTTGTTAGCAGGAATGGATGCAGATCCAACTGTCATGTGATAATCTGAATATCACCCAAAAGAAGTAGTTTCATTAAATGTTCGTTAGGGAAAAAAAGGCAGAAGGGACAATTCTAGCATCAGAAGCCTTCAGAAAAGAATCAGTAATGCGTTCTCAGAGCAGAAGAAATAATGGAATCGAAGAATGTAAGAAGTGCTAAATAAGAATGTATTCGGTGGTATTAAAGGAAGCAATATACTTACCACATCAGGCAAGACTGAAAAATTATTTGAGCCCTGCAGAGATTTGTGGAAAGGGTTTCTTGACTTTATGGTAAAGAAATTAGGTCATTTGTCTCAGAAATAGTTAAGGAATGTAGAGTGGATAAGGATAGCTTGGTTCCATGAATGCTAGATGAAAAGTTACTATTAAAAGAAGGCAAACAGTGTATAAGGAACAGATGAGAAATTCACAGATTTATGGACATGGTTAAACATCTTGTCATAGAGGTGTGTTAAGAGTGGAAATAGGAGGAATAATGGGAGAAAAAATATCTGTCAACAGCTGAGATTCCAATTATAGGAATACATCAGTATACCATATGCATTAACTATATAACCATTCAGGTCTAATATCTGGAAGTTTTTCCTTGCTATATATTTGCTGTTTATAGTATATTTTGCTTTGGAGATGTGGATATGGAGAAAGATGGAACAGGTAAAACAGAAAGGAAAGCAAACAAAGAAGTACTTGATATAATAGGGAAGGAGAGAGCAGACATGCCAACTGTCCCGATTTAAGCGGGAGACTCCCGATTTTTCCTTCTTACGTTCTTGATGAACTGTTCAAATTGTGTACTTAGCTTAACATGTTAATAAAGTGTGACATTCATTAAAAATTGGCAAAGTGTCATAAAGGGATTAAGGTGCCATGCAAATATTGTGGTAATTAAAAGTGATTACTTCGTGATACACTTCTAAAAATCTCCCGATTTTTCATTTTTGAAAGTTGGCATGTCCTCCCGATTTTTCATTTTTGAAAGTTGGCATGTCTGAGAGAGGTTTATTGGGAGAAATCAAAAGGAAGTAGAAATGGTGATTAAAGATCATTTGGATTAGTGATGGAAAGCTGAAGACTGTGACAAAAGGGAGGATGCTAGGGAAGCAAGGATGGGGTAGGGGAATAATAGGCTTGTTAAATAGAATGAAGGGGGATAGATTGTATGTGGAATCCACTAACATTTATTGTTGTGTGTGGTTTCACATTGTGCTGTTAGGCCGGGCATGTTCAGTCTTGTGTCAATCCAAAATCTGACATAAATCGTGGATTACAGTAGTATGTGAGAAACTAGTTATGTTATCAGTGTCTTCAGTGGTTGTTTTGGGTTGCATACTGCTCCACTAGTGTCATTAAAACAGTTTGATTCCTATAATTAATGAGTGAGGTTGGCTGATCGTGATGCCTTGTAGTCAAATTATGGAATCAACAAATTCAGCTAGCCCATTACTGTTTCTTGATATGCTGTTTTTGTTACATCAATTGATTTCTTTGGACATGAAAACTTCATTATTTATGTTCACACCATTATGGTGCACATTTCACCTCAAAAGTTTTCGGTTATTTCACAGGGCTATGGATACTGAAGCAGCAGCAGCAGCTGCTGGAGTAACCATAGACAATGGAAGATTCAGAGGACGTGGGCGTGGACAAAATCGCATGCCATTGGGCCAGGGAAAAGGAAAGAAAGGTGAAAAAGTGGGGAGGAATGCTGCTGACCTGGAAAACACTATGGGAGGAGTTCCTCGAACCCTTCCAGCAGAAGTTGTCCCACTTCGCCCTCCAAGGGAACAGTCAATTGCATTAAAATTGGCCCAATGGTCCAGTAAGTCATTTTCTCTTATAATTTCAAAATTTTAGTTCATCTACTGCTATCTGGTTATTAAAGAGGAGTCTGATATCCTTTATTTTTTAACTTACCATGGTATGATTTGATATATGTAACTTTTACATGTCTTACTGGTTTTTAGTGAAACATTTTAATTATTACAAGTTTATTTATAGATTGCTTTAAAAAACAACCAATGGAGCATAGTCGATTGACCTGAAATGTGGTATATCTACCTCAAACAAATCTAATAATATCATCTAAGAGTACTTGAACCAATCAGTATCAGTTTTTGAAGGAAAGCTTAAACATTGACCCAGAGTATCAAAAAGACTTTCTTCTTAATCCACCTGTGGGTGGCAAAATCCTTAATCATCCCTTGATGCAATTTTCACAAAAACAAAGATAAATTAATTTTACACTGCTGACCATTGCTGTATTTACCTTCTCTGTTGTCAAAGTTCTTTCTCCTTTTTTTATGAACACTAGTTGACCTCCAGCTCACAAAGGTCTTTTTAGTAATGTGAAGACATCCAGTCTTGAGATTGACCCATAAAACTTGTTACTTCCGCTGTTTGTATGCTATAACTTTCTTTTGTTATAGGTACTCATTTCGTGAGTAACCCTTTGTTGTAAACTCACTATTAGTAGATTGTAGGTTTTCTCAGCAATGCGATTATGATACAGGGGTGGTTCTTGGGATTTGCTGCATGTGGAGAATTTTTGAGCCCAATTCTTCTAGGTTTGCTTGAGTACTTTCACTGCAGAAGATGCTCGCTGCATGTGAGAAGTATCAACCCCAAAAATACTCCACATCAAGACTATCCTGAGAACCACCCCTGCTTAGCATTATTCTGGACAGTGGACTAATGGCTTCAGGTTGGCCAATTTCTTGGTGTGCACTTTATAATATTATTTTGGGTGAATCTAAATATCTCTTGCTATTGATGATCTTTTAATGATGTTGGAGGCATGGTCTTTGGAAGTATTTTTCCCTGGTCACTTCTGTCATGGAGCTAAGTATTATACATATTCTGAAAGCTTCATGTTTGTTCTACAGGGTGTGGGAACATAACTTCCTTTTTAGAAAGCGTTTTGCATTTGGAAAAAGGAAGTTAAGTTGCTGCATCCTGTGTATTAAACATTCATTAGTACAAAACTTTACTTCAGAGGCTTTTAGGAAGCAAAACAATGGCTGACAAAAATGCAAAATACTAAAATAGGTTTATGTTGGCAAAAGTTATGCAATAAACAGTGCAAACTATAAAATTATTGCCAGTGCTTGCATTATGATTAGATATTGATAAATTTAGGAGTTATTGGTGCTTTCACAAAATCTGTATCACACTGCCAACTGATTTATTTTTATATTGAAATTTACTCTCACATCTAAAATCATTTTTCAAAATAATTATGGGAATGAAAATTGCATAAGTGATGCCAAAGAGGAGGAGGTAGTAGTCCAGTAGTGGGTAGAGCATTGGTCTATTGACCAGAGGCTCTATTCCTGGGGTTCCCTCTGGGTACCCTCAGCTTCATCAGTACTGTGTGATTTTTTAGATACTAGGTTTTTCTGGTAGACCATAGGTGGGACAGAGTAAGAAACTGGCATGGCTAACCATAACTATCAAACTGACCTTTCGGTTGATATTTGTGGCGGTGGTGGGTGTGAAAGAAAGCAATTTTGGATGTGACTGAAGTTGATGTAGATGATGGCCAAGTTCAAACTGCCATCAGCTGCAGTAAAATTCTTCCATTATCCAATTCTTGTTCAGTGGTTTTTGTTTATTGTGGTGGTGGTCCTTTTAGTGGTTCTTGTTTAGTAGCCATTAATAACTGGAATGGTGTGAAGGTGAAAAACTCTTAGTGGTTGATGAATTTTCATGTGCAGAAGAAAATTAGTATTTGCATTAATAGCCTATTGTATGTTTCTGTATTAAAATAAACCGCATTCCTGAACTGAAGATAGAGTAAGTTTGAACCTTCTTTTCAAATAATAATAACTTTTTGGGAATTCAAATTAATTTCGTATTATAATTGTGACCTGTTACTCTAACTAGCTTAAACTAATTAAGTTAGAACTAACTTAAAGTTGTTTAGCAGATCCATCCAGAATAAATTAATCAAGTTATGTAGGAATCATTGATATCCTACAGAACTTGGATGTATTAACATATCTTATATCTAGTAATACATGTACTGATGCCCTGCAATAACCTACATTGACCAGGAGTTTTGTTGATAATTAATGTATTTTTATTTATTTATATATTTTGATAGTAAGATAATTACATTGACAGGTATCTCATTCCAAATGTGCCCATGGTATTAACTCTAGAATCTTTCTGTGCATAAATTAAATTCTAAGTGGTTTAATTCCTAATTATTGCTGTGTGTGTGTCTTGGTTTTAGTTGATGTTTACTCTCTTCTTTGTTTTAGTCAGTGACAGTGAAGATGAGAATAAATCCCCTCAGCCTGGGAATAGTCCCAAACAGTCTACAGGCTCTGTTTCCAAGGATAAAAACAAGAAGCCTAATGATAATGATGGCGGGGTAAATGGTTTGGCACTTAAATCCAAGGTGCATAAAGATGACACCAAAAATTGTAGGATTCCACCCACCCAAGATTGGTGGAATCACAGTACAATGGATTCTTCTAAAACAAAGCAACCAACTGCTGTGTTAGAAGCATATAAAAACAAGCTGGAGGAGTCAAAGCTAGCTGCAAAAATGGGGTTATCGACGGATAAGAGTGCTGCTGATGATGACCGAGCACGTGACTTCACCTACCTGGATGAGGAGTGGCAAATCCAAGGCCGACATGGGAAGATTTTGGTGAGATTGTCTTCCAAAACTAATACTATGTGTTAGGTTTAGTAGGTACGGATGAGTGATACTCTTTATATTATCAATGGAGTCCACACATACTTAAACATTTTTCCAGGGGGACATATGACACAGTTTCAGGCATAAGGTGGAAATCCTTCATGATAAAAGAAGACACTTTGTCTTCTTCTCTAGCATCTTCAGGTTGATGCTGAAGATGTTATGCTGTAACAAAACCTAGGTCGTAGTAAAAAATTATTTGTGAAAAAGTAAAGTGTCTTCTTTCCCCATGGGGGGTAAGCTTGTATGAATAAACATTGGACATAATCCGTTCATTCCTTATTCTTAGCTATGTAGTTGGCAGTGCTACTGCACAACATGTCCAAACTCAAGGTGCCTTTCCATTAGGCACCCAAATGCATGCTCACTAATGCTTAATGAGTCAGGATGCAGCTTTAGACTTTTTGGGAAAAAATTTAAGAGCCATATATATGAAGTTTGTTGATCTATAACTGTAAGTATAAATTTAAAGCCAAAATAAACAGTCTTTGGTCTTCATACTGCTTTTATTCTGCCGACCACTCACTGCCCTCGACAAAATATTGAAATTTTACTTTGTAAATTTATGAAGTAGTTAAATGTTTTTTTCATATGGCTTCAATGAAGCAGGAGGATAGATGTAGATTGGAGGCTTTTGAAATGTGGGTGTGGAGAAGAATGGAGAAGGTGAAGTGGACCGAAAGAAAACAAATGAGGAAGTACTGGTGATGATGGGTGAGGAGAGGGGTTTGTTGGGAGATATTCTATGGAGGCAGGAAAGTTGGATGAAAGGCTTATTGAGCGGCAGTAGGATGTTGAAGAAGATAATAGAGGGGAGAATGTTGGGCAAGCAAGGAAAGGACAGGAACAGGATAGGGATGTTGGACGGGATGAAGGGAGGAAAGGAGTACACATAGGTGAAGAGAGACCTGATGTAGAGTATATTGCTCGATTGTGTTTTGTTTGGAGTCGCAAGATATTTATTTGATAGTTGTGTCCTCCCAAAAACGTACCTTAACCAGTAGACTACCTTCTAATGATGGCTTCAATTTGCCTACCTATCCCTGCCACTGATCTATGCCTAAGTTTCAATCCATTAAGCCATTCACAGATCCTCGGAAGTCATCAATATCAAAATTTGAAGCTTCTTCCTGGGGTTATCATGTACAGTCAAACATCACATTTGTGTAATTGGAATTTATGTTTTCCCACAATTTGCAACATTTTTATCATGTCCCATACAAATTTTCCAATGTGCAACTACATATTTACATTTAAATGGATTGTAATGGATGGCGCTGGATTTAAAAAAATCCATGCTCATTTACATTAGCCTTTAAACATTTTTGACTTGGTTTGATACATTAATATTTTATGCCTGTATACATCTGAAGCAGGATGTTTCAGGTTTCATTCAAGGTGAAGGGGAATGATTTTTACTTGTTGAAATCATTGCATTGTAAGGATTTAATTAATTTAATAAAATGTCCTTTTGAATGGGTGAATACATTTCATTTTTTTGATAAAGTGGTTTTTATCATCTTTTTAAGCATTCACCTAATAAAAATGTTTGTTTTTCCAGAGAGGCCCAAATATGAGTCCAAGCACTGGAGCAATACCAAAGAGGAGGAATTGATAAAGCGTGAACAGTTGCTGCTAAGTTCCATCAGCAGACGTTCAGTTATTGTAAGTTTAATAGGACATGGTTCCTCTCAAGTGTTAAAGCTGGAGGTTTTATTCATGCTCATGCCCTACGGATGTGTTAATACCCATTACAAATTAATTAGAAGGATGGGAACTATCATGCCATCATCCATTTCAGTAAATTCACAAACATGGCAAAAGGGGCCGTTAATAATTATTTTCCCTTTTCCTAATTGCTTTCTTTTTTTTCCACCACTAGTTCCAGCTCATTTTGTAAACCTAAAATATGTACTAATCTTGTACTTTTTTCAAATTACAGTGAGCATTATAGAATTTAATTTTTCTTTGAGTGTGGCTCTAACAATGGCTGTGAATAGGACTTCAGATCAGTGATTCCCCTGATTAACAGTTCAAATTCATTTTCTTGTCACTTCCATTAAAACAAGGAACCCCACTCTATTTCAAGAATTGGTGCTCAGTGGCGAATGGCTATTATTTTTTGTTGGATATATTCACAAATAATTGTTCAAATTACCTCTCCCAATTCTTACTATTATTCATTTCAATGATTTAAATTTATTTTACGTATTAAGGTTAGATTGCCATTGGATGTCAGTTAAGAATTTTATCATGCTCAAAAACTGTTCAGTTGTTACATAATGTATGTTTGCGTACATTAACAAGCTCAACGGTTGCTTTACTTTGTAAGATCGGGAATCTTTTAGTTTAGTTGATAGGTATATCACCCAATTGTTTTCAGTTTATTAAATTGTTTTTTTTTTTTTAAGTTCAATAATGAATTACACATTTGTAATGACAAATGTACATTTCTTTACAGATTTGATTTACCTTGATGTACCTGAAGAAGGAATTTTCTTATGGATCTGCTGTTAAATGATATTTAAAATTATATTCAAATAATAGAATTTATTTCTTATTTGAAAAAGTATAGTTCCAAAGTCTTATTTTTTTTATGCATTTCACAAGTACATATGACACAACCAAGGCATGATATGGCTTATTGGTTAAGGAGTTTACTGGTTCAGTTTGCTGGTTTTTAGACAATACCAGAAAAATTATATGTTTCTTTTATCCATCGCTTTTGTCGTGCACACTGTTACTTAATTTTATTTCTCTACTTATGATCCTTACTTAATCCCTATGTTATACTGTCCTATGCAGCTTTCATTGTATTGACCGGGGAAATATTCAAACCAGTTGTGTAGTTGACTAATCAGTTCTAGTTTGAATTTATATTTGACAGTTTATATATTTTTGTGTTCTTTTGCATTAGTTTATTGTGTGGGTATCTTAATCAAGGACTAGGTTATTATACCAGGCATGATTAGGCATACGATTTAAGCATTTTTCATTTACTTTGCGTGAAGTACACCATGGGATAATCTGATGTTTAATGATCTTAGAAAATTTTGTATCGTTAAGTATGACAAAGTTTTGGGGTACAATGTGCTATTACTACTGTTACAATGTCACATAACCCTCTTTATTGAAACCTTCAGGGATTTTCTGCCGGGAGGAAAAATTGAATGGCTAGGAATTTGTTAACATTGTTCTGGCATATACACCAGATGGTAACATCTAAGGTTAATTCCATCAGACCATATGGTACCCACGAGTGTTCGCTTAAAACATCCTCTGGAAACCTTGTGGAAGAATAGTTCTATGGGACTAATTGAAAGGTTTTTCAATTAGGTTTTAGTTTTTTTTTAAATGAAGATATTTTTATTATAGCTTCTCCAAATGTAATTTTGTCACTAAGTCTCATATCCACTTTTAATGCAGTGCACTTTTAATATATTTTTACAAAAGGAAAAGCTAATGGATTGTGATAATAAAAAGTATTTATGACATAACAATTTCCTAATCATTCCAATGACATTACCTTCCTGTCAAGATCTACACTGCTACCCATAGTTCATGGGTAATTGTAGTCGATCTTAATTTTTTGATAAGTGTACAACGCATAATATAATCATAATAGTTACTTCATAGGAACCAGAAATGCTCAAGTTTTAGCTGAATGTATAGCTATTTTATTGAATGTGTTATTTTAAATTTTAATTTAAGATTCATAGTAGAGGCCAACCCTATGGTTATGTTCTGGAGTAGGTACTCTAATTCCCAGCATAATTATCAAAAGCATAAAGCATGTTAATTATAAGAGAAATTTATGTCACCCAGTTTGTGTTTTTTTTAATCTGTAGCAACTATCAAAGATATTATTAAACATCATAGGTCTGTTGATGTTTTCTAAATATTATGATGTGGAGTGTGTTTGAAGTACAAAGCATGAAGTCAGAAATGAACAAATAAAAGTTACCAAACAGAAAGAACAATTTTTTTTACTGTACTAGTGTAAGGTTTCTCTTTTTTCTCTTTTCTTAATCAGAGCACTTTCTAGATAGATTGTGCATTGATGCATCTTTACTGTAAGATAGGACACCAGTTCTCTTTATTTAACAGAATAATGCATAAATAGCATTGATCCTAACTGGTGAAAAAAATTGTTATCATATTTGTTGAGGGCCTACAGATTGCACATTATTTCCTTGATGAAGTCCTGAAATTTAACACCGTATTTTGAAAGATGTGTAGACCAGGGGGTAGACACCCATTGAACTCCCAACTGGAAGGCCTAGGTTTGATTCCCAGGGATGCCTCTGCACACCCTTAGCTTCACCCAAGCAGATTTTTGGGTTAAAGATCTTCCTGGGAAACAATAGGCAGCACAAGGAACAAAACTGGCCCAATGTCTGAATTTCAAGCGCTTTTGGGCTTAGTACTATGTGAGTGAGCTCCACCTTCACCTATCAAACCAACCCTCTGGTTGATATACGTGGTTTTATGTTTTATTGTTTGTTTGTTCATCTTGCAGTACATACTGAGAAATTTCTCTCTTTTTGGGGCCAATCAAAACCTTGAATTAGACTCATGGTTGAATCACAGAATAGGGTGACTGTTTTGGGTCAGCTTATTTAGATCAAGGACTAAAGTCAATATTTTCAATTAAAAAGTACTCTTCAACAATTACTCAAAGGTATTGTAGTGAAATTCTAGGAGATCAAAGGGCAAATTTTTTCTTAAATTTTCATTTGTTGAAATACGGGTTAACAAAGCAATATAAAAAATAAAGGCATTGAAACCACGAAAGTTGTGGTAGCCAAATTTGTGTTGTCTCAAGCGAAAACTTGTTGGCCCTGGTAGTAAAAGGGTGATGTCCTCACCTGATAACCCAGAAGTCATGGGTTCGATTCTAACCTAGCACTTTGGTGTTTGTGGTTGTCCTAGCTGTTATTTCATGTTTATAGTCCAATGTATAGAGACTGAAACTTCTGTTTTTTAAATACCAATGTAAATAAATAGGTCAACCTTATTGTTGTGTTATATTTTTTTATTATTTCATCTTATTTTACAGTGGAAAAATATAAGATGGGTATATTATGAATACAATAAACAAAGTAGCATATGTGCTTGAATATAATGAAATTAATAGGATCACATACTAATATAATCCTAGCAGATTGGGAATAGTTAACTATTCTGAATTTATTTAGGAATGTATGCCATTTAATATTTTAGGTAATTTTCTTCTGAAATATTAATGATATGGGTAACAGAGTAAGGAGACTGAGGTGCAGTGTTCTGTACTTCCCACCCAGAGGGAAGGGTTCTAATCAAAGATTTTCCTTGGCATGCTAATTTCTACTTGAGGTGTCATGACATAGAGCATTTCAAGTGGAGTATGTCATAAGTTAAATGGGACAAATTCTGGACCCCTTGGTGCCTTTTGTTATGAATAGGTTAATCCTGACATTGGATTTCTCTCCACCCTTTCTTCTACCACACCTGAAGCATCCTACATCCACCAAATTGCTGTATTTTCTGGCCCTAAAGAGCGACTGTGGTTTTTAAGATCATAATTATCTAACAGAAAAGGATCAAAGTATTTTAATGTTAACATATTCCACGAAGAAAATGGATTATTATCATTAAAATATTAGCTGCTATATTAATGTTTATTAATTGTAGAATCCGAGAAATTCATCATGAATTTACATATATTGAGAAGTTCCATTGCCAGAGGGGTGGCCTTTCCTGTTAGATCATTGCATACAAGTTTCATAGGAGGATCATATGCGAGATGTATCTAAATGTGCTATATTGCATGCATTAAGATATATTTAGGAAGTGTTTTCAAGGGAACATTCAGAATCTATTGTTTACTACTGAATCAAAACTGGGAGTGATGGTGACCCAATTTGTTATTAAGACAACCATTTCCTATTCCTGTTACGTGAAAAATACTTCAGTATTTTTTACAGCAAATCAGCTTGCATATTATAGGTTGAAATTATACCCATGTACTGTCAGCCTATAAGACGCAGACTAATTCTAGAGCATGTTTTGGAGTAAAAAAAAGTCTGATTAGGTTGGGAAATACAGTGTACATCTCTCCTTAATGGTGCAAATGATCTTGGCCATTTTATTCTTCCCCTAGAAAGCAACTATTACAGTAATGAAAGTTGATGTTAAAAGTTCTGTCATACTGTATTACACTGGTTAAGGTAGCTTTTGGATGGACACAAGCTATACAATTGTGTACAACATTTTAATTTATGGTTTCTGTTCAAAGAGGCATGTATTTTTCAATTTCCTGGATGTTTGTTTACTACCAATATACTCAAATACTAGATGTATTTCATGTTGGTCATGATTTCAACTTTGCCAGTGTGAAAACAATGCTGAAATTTGTGGTTGCATTTGGTGAATTTTCTGCGGGTTTATCATCTCCAAGGTATCAAACCTGTTAAAGAGTAAATGGGGAAGGTTGCCCATTTTGAATAGCCATGATTAGCATAAACAACTTTTGAATTGGTGTAGTGTTAAACAACCCAACATTTTTAAGTCATGAGTGTGCATTCCCATAGCCGTTTCTCTCAACCAGAGGCAAACAATAAATGAAAAAAGAGAAAAGGATGAATAAGGTCAGAAAGCTACTAGCGAGGAAAATTAGGTAACAGTGCATTTAAGGCTTGGTTATTCCAGAGTAAGAAAAGTACACTTTCATATAGTTATAACGTGATCAAGCTAAAATTTCTTGTCCAGGTTCTTTTTTTTTATTCAGTTGGACTGTTGGAATTTTGCTCCAATACTTGCTTGGTTTCAAAAACTAAAAGCATACGATGGTATCTTACCGTTGATAGCATAAACATCCAACCATGCATAATTTGTTCTCGCTTTCAAAAAAGATGAGATGTTTATTTGAGATGAAATAGTGTAGCATGGAATAGCCTTATTTATAGGAAAGAAAGGTATTCTAATGAGGCTTTTTAAAATTTGTCAAAGGAAAGCCTTGAGCGGAAAATGTAACATGATGAAATGGAGAGCTGCTACTTACCAAAATCAACAGTTATGAAAGTGCAGGCATGCCATTTTCATAGCAGAGTGCAAAAGCTGCTGTCTTGAGTTATTGTTTTCCTTTTGAAATTCATAAAATTGTGCATATGGAAAATTTTCAATTGTGGTTGAATGATAGAAGCACTGTGTAGTCATTAATTAATTTGGGGATAGGCGCTATAAGCGATATAGAATTGCCGATAAGGCCAGATTGGGCAAATGATATTGCTGGAGATAAATGATGTAAGAAGACTGTAGAGCGAAAGTGTAGCTTTTTCTCACCATTTATTAAAAATTAACTGTCACAGACCCCTAACTGCAGGGAGAGTTCATTGCACAAAGAAGGTTTAGAACTCATTCTGTTTATTGATTTCATCTTTTATAGAGATTTGATTTAATGGCAAATTTATGATACAAAGAATCTCTTTAACATTTTTTGTTGTAAATATCATTTTGCATTATGACATGCCCAATCCTGTTCGTCCACATCGAATTATGTGAGAAGGAAATTATCTGTAATATTATTTTTCAGTAGGTTGGGATTAAAGCTTTAAAATGAAAATTTTTTCACATGTGATTTCCAAGTAATTTTAACAAACCGAACAGTATTAGGGTTAACCTTGTGAAATTTATCCATGATGGAAAGGAGACAAACTATGCAAATTTCACTTGAATAGAGACTTTTAATAATCAAACCACTTTACTTTTCCACATAAACTTTTTAATTTTTACAACCCAGGTTTCGTTATAGCATAACATCATCAGGTAAAAATAAACAAGTCCAACACCATATACATACATATCTCTGGGAAGAGGAGGGAGGAAAGAAAGGATTGGTTGAGCTATGAAGAGGGGGGCTAAAAGTCTATGGTTTGAGGCGGAGAAGGAGGGTTGGTAATATTGACAAATTAGCAATAATTGGATAATTAGATTAGATAAAAACCAATTAGATAATTAGCTGGAAGAATATGGTCAATACAATGTTGCAAAAAGCCCACCTGACATCAGATTAGTTGGCAGAGGATTAGGGAAATGATTATTATGAACTGGGAGAACGGCACTTAGTAATTAGTTAGGTGACTCAGTAGCGGGTTTGTAAAGTGGTTTGATTATTAAAAGTCAGTATGAAGATTTTCCACCAAGTTACGCCAGAAACTGTTTTATTTACTTGAATAGAGATTTATTCACGACCCAGGTTTCAAACACTTAATGTCATCTTCAAGTGACTATACAGAGTTACGTATCCTATATATATGACAAGCAATTGGGGGGGGTAGGGGTTTAGGAGCGGGGGAGAAGGGGGGGGGAGGGAAAAGAGTGTAGAGTGAGGTTTGAGAGAGAGAGGGGTGTTAGGGTTGGGTACGGAGAGTGGAATTGCTAATTATTTATAAGAGTACCAATAACTAGTTTCAAATAGGTAACAGATAAACCTTGCAGGTTCAGGCTACATTAATGTATGTTTAGTATATTAAATTTAAATTCTGTGGAAAAGTATGATCTCTCTTTCATTAGATAATGGATACTTGATAAAATTTTAAATGTGTGCATGAGTTACAAATCCAATTGTAAATCCATGAGGGGGCAAGAATTTTCAGTGGTGATAGGGGAGCTGTGTGAAGAGCACTTTAAATGCCATCCATTGGATGAGATATTACATTCCTTGTCTTTCATTAAGAGTAGGCTAATGCCAATCTTGAGTTTCTTTCCTCCATTTTCTGAATCTCCTACCCCTATTGAATTACCCACCTATTCCTAGTGGTGCAAATGATGTTAGCTGTCGGTCACCCCCCAAAATTACAATTACTTCTACTAAAGTTAATGAAACATTTTCTCTTTTCAACCAATATGCTACTATTTTAACTGAAATCAATGCTTCTAATTGGGGATTCCCAGAAAGTTTACCTATTGGTAAATTATGATATGTGATCAGATTCCAATGTAAAAGTTTATTCACCTGTGTTCTTGAGGTTTTGGAGGAAGTTTGTTTTGAAACTTTAAGCTTTAATATTTACAATTCTTAAGCTCCATAAGCAATAAGTAATTGTGCCAAACCTATTTTGAGTGAACATATTATTGCAAGAATGAAATAAAAAGAGAATGTAATGATTACTTAAATTGCTTTCTGAAAGTCATGAGTAGATTAGGTGTAATATTTTTGGTTTTTCAAATTTAATTCGAGTACAAATAGATGTATGACTAAAAACTAATTGTTATTGGTAATACGGTAACTTATTCTTAGTTACATCCCATCACCTGTAAAGTTCATTGTTCTGTTGACCAGGCTTTCAGTAAATATATTCCAATGAGTGCTGAAATAAAAATCAATGCACCACTTTATACATTCAATTAAAGTCTAATTTTAGTTTCAACATATGAATGTTCTTTTCAAGATTTTTGAGCTCTAAAATAATAATAGACAAGTATGGGAGGTAGGAATGTATTAAAGAGCTAGCTTCCAACAACTTTTATACAGAACACTCAGAGAATGATACTCAAGTGTTCAAGTTGCAGTTAGTGGCTGATTAAGTCTATGGAAATTGCAAGTACTTTCATTCCCATAATATACATTCATTAAGTAAGACCATGAACATTGGGTGTCATGTTGTCAAGACCAAGTGTAATTCCTATTTCATGAAAAAATAACTTTTATAATAAGTGATGTAGGTCACTGATTTGTTGCTTCAGCCTTGTTTTATGGTAAAGATTTTTTTTGAAGCCTCCACCATCTTAGGTAGGGTATCTATTATCACCCATGATTTTCAGCATATAAGTCAGAGGGGAGTTCATAAAATCAGTTGGGTGTGCTGATGACCAGACTTTGGTTTGTCAGTCAGCCAAGGGGTTGCAAGCATTGTGCTGAGTGAATTGGAAATTCAGTGCAATAGATATGGGATGAGAATCAATATTAATAAAACAAAGGTTATGCGTTTTCCAGAAAGAAAAAGGCTAAGCTAAACATTGAAACAGGATTGGAAAAAATAGAGCAGGTAGAACAGTTTATGCATCTCGGAAGTGTTTTGGACCAACACGGTCAAAGTAGTAGGGTCATAAGGAGAAGAATTGCGCTAGGCAAAGAGGCTTTCACGAGGAGGAGGGAGCTGATGATGGGGACGTTGTGTAGGGATGTTAAGAAAAGACTCGTAAAAACTTTGATATGGAGCATAGCTATGCACAGCGCAGAAATAATGGTCACTGGAGCAGGAGGATAGATGTAGATTGGGGGCTTTTTAAATGTGGGTGTGGAGAAGAATGGAGAAGGTGAAATGGACCGAAAGGAAAACAAATGAGGGAGTACTAGAGACGGTGGATGAGGAGAGGGGTTTGTTGAGAGAAATCCTATGGAGGCAGGAAAAATGGATGAAAGGCGTATTGAGCGGTAGTGGAATGTTGAAGAAGGTGATAGAGGGGAGAATGTTGGGCAAGCGCGGAAAGGGCAGGAACAAGATAGGGATGTTGGACAGGATGAAGGGAGGAAGGAAGTACACAGAGATGAAGAGGGATCTGATGTACAGGGTTCGTCCGGAAGATAAGTGTACTGATTTTTTCCGGATTTTTGACAAAAGGGGAGTCGTCCACTACGAATTTGTACCTGAACGACAAACTGTAAATGCTGCATTTTACATCCAAGTGCTCGACAGGCTTCGAAAACGAGTCGCCCGCGTCCGGCCAGCGATCAAAAACATCTGGCGGCTGCTTCACGACAATGCGCCGTCTCACACCGCGCTTGTCGTGTCGGACTTCTTGGCCAAGCACGGCGTGGCAACGCTGCCGCACCCGCCCTACAGCCCGGACTTGGCACCACCGGACTACTTTCTGTTCCCGAAGATAAAGAGGAGTTTGTAAGGAACGCGATACGGGACTTTGGACGCCGTCAAAGAGGCCGTGACGACGTGTCTTCGAGAGGTTCCCGATGATGACTTCGCGGGAGCGTTCCAGGAATGGGAACGCCGCTGGAACAAGTGTATCGACTCACAAGGGTCCTATTTTGAGGAATATTAGCTTAAGATATGTAAAAGTGTAATAAATTTTTTTTCCTGAGCTCAGTACACTTATTTTCCGGACGAACCCTGTAGAGTAGGTCGCTGGATTGGGATTTGCTTGGAGTTACAAAATGTTTGTTTGATAGTTGTGTCCATCCAAAAACCTGCCTTCACTGGTAAATTACCTGATAAATAACTAGGAGGAAATGGTACACTGGCATATCAGAGGCTGGAGAAATGAGTGAAGGATCGAGGGTGAACTCATCAATTCAATCAGATCAAACTTTATTCAGTCAAGGGATTGCAAGCTTTACTGAGTACATAACAGAATCAGTGCAGTAGGTTTGGTATGCAATTCGATGAGAAAAAATAATTGTAATCAGGTTCTCTCCAAATAAGAAATTATAGATGAATGTTAAAATTGGGGACATAATTGAGTGGGCAAAACAGTTCGTCTATTAAGGGATTATTTTTTAAGAAGAGGGGAAAAATATGGGCATTAAAAGAATAATTGTATAGGATGAAAAAGCTTTCATAAAGAGAAATGGGTGGATGACACATTCTCACGACTTTTCTAATTACTGATTAGTAATACTGCTTCCTATACTCCAAAACAGCGATTTAAATGGAATGAAATAATATTCAGAATGGTAAATTGTAAATCATAGGATTTTTCGTCGAGTTAGAAACTTATTTTAAATAATTTATGTATAAAATATTTCATATTTTTTCCAGTAGTAGATTTTTGTTAGTTACTTGTAGGAAGTTCATCATTAGGTGCATTCACGCAGCTCTTTGGGGTGCTTGAAAAATGTTTAGTCCCTACTGCGAATATTATCCATGGTATGATAACTTGCATAAATTTAGCGGCCGCTTTAACTCGACTCATACATCAATCACTAATATCCGTTTCTGCTCTTTTGTTCTCAGTTTGTTATAATGAAATATTAAAATCGCTGCATATGCTACTCTAATGGACGTGATTATTGTAAGTGATCAATTTAATGTATCTATGTCTTCCAACATTTAAATGCTTGCCATCGGCGGAACGAGATAAATGCGAAATTTAGAGCCAATATGTGTATCAAACCTTGCGAAAGGGCTTCTGATAAACTCCTGGGGTGCGCTGGAGGGAGAAGTAATTACCCCTGTAGCGTCACCCACGTATGGGTTGAAGTGTAGGAGCCAGATGACAGGTGTCCCACGTAACGTCTGTTTCTCAGTGAAGCGGCTGCAAAGCGTCTGTCCCCAGGGCATACCCTCGAGGAAACATCTTACATAAAATATTATTTCCACCGAATGAATGGTCGAGTTGCATGTAACTCCTGGTTTTAGCGCCACATTAGACGCGCGTCTACCCGGTAATTGCTAGGGGATTCAGTGAGATATCTAGTATACTACGTATATCAGCAGTAGGGACGGTAGTCAATTCGCGGACGAGGATGCAGATTATAATTCAGTAGTTATGGAATAAAAACCATAAACACAGTAATCAACCCGAAGGTCGGTTTGGTAGGTGATGGAGAGTTCACCCAGTAGTAGGCCCGACGGCGTGTGAAATTCACATATCAGGGTAGGGGGCCAGTTTCTTTGGTTATGGTTTCCCAGGAAGATCTGGTACCCGCAAAATCATATAGCTTGGGTGAAGCTGCAGGTGCCCAGAGTGCCTTACCCGGGAATCGAATCGGAGCGTTAGACTACTGACTCTCCGGTCAGTAGTCCAACGCTCTACCCCCTGGACTACCGCGACCCAGTCATAAAATATAATTTCAAATTCAAGATGATAAAAAAGGAACGAAGAATAAAGATACGAAAAGTCGAATCGGATCAATAATGATGGAGTATCAGGAATCGGTCGAAGCAGATGGCATCTGCTATAAGCTGCTGTCTCACCTCTTGAATGATGTGATTTGTGTTGTCAAATCTCCGACCCTGCTATGGTTATTTCAGCCGTGGGAATAAGAAGTTCCTTCGGGCGAAATCGGGAGAATATCGGGTGAGTGTAGCCAAATTTCAAATCCACCTCGCGATTGCAGGTCGCGTCGTGTTTGCTTCTGAGGAGTCGGCAGCCGTGGAACCCAGCGTCCTGACACCTTTGACATGTGCAGTTCTTCGTGAATAATTTCCCACAGGCTGCAGTAACTAAGATCAGTCTCATTTATGATCATTTGGATCGTGGCTTTTCGGTCTTATATGAGAAAGTCCTCTTGTTTCTTCACTGTGGTGGCATCGTGCGCGAGTGATGGTCTTCCACTTCTTGGATCTTGTGTGAGAGGCATCTGACCAGTAGGAAAATTCCTATTCCACCTCACAACTGTGTCTATCATTTCCATTAACAGCCATTATTTCATCGTGGGTTTGCCGGGCGCTGTAACCTTTCAACTGAAGGTATATTGAGAGTCTCTATATTCTTCATACTGCGAATTACTTCAATCTACGGCTTCCTAAAACAAATCAATATTAATAGCTGTAATTTGCAGCATCATGTGCATAAGAATAAATTAACATGCAGAATAAATATTATGCAATCACATCTATTATTCCTTACTGATAATTACTTACAACGAAACCCCCACGTAATTGTGCTCATGTCGTAGATATTTTGGCACTCAACCAATTTAGAAGGAAGTTAAATTGAAAAAAATGAGGTAACTTTTTGATAATTGATGAATGTTTCCTTGTGGTCATATTAAACTTCACTAGAAAATCAAATTTCTTTAGTTTGACAATACTTAAAGTGAATTTACTTACAAATTTATATCCGCGTATGGAAATCAGATTTGTCTGCAGGGTAATTAATACCCTGTATGAAATTTTGGTCTCAGGTGCATGTTAATGTTTTCCTGTATGTGAAAATGTTTTCACTGAACTAAATAAGGTGCAAAAATGAACCTCAATATTAATAAAATGAACTTTTATTAATATTACCTGAAGGGGTTCGATGGGAAGTTTCGTCTTAACTGCATCGTAACTAGGATTTAACGTAATGGAAAGGAGCTTGCTTTACCTTTGACTAAGTTAAGTCCCACTCATATATTCCAGAGTAGAAACCCCAATTTTTATAATTACCGATAAAAAATATTTTGCATGGATGTCCCTAGGACGTTTATCTCCCCTATTATTGACAACGGGTAGAACTAACGAAGATATTTTGTACCAGTTAAATTCTGCTATAAAAATATATTTAGGACGTTGATGTTCTATAATACACGAGATATTATATTCCCTCAAGTAATATTGTGCAGCAATCTTTGGCATTGCATTACGTAGTACCATGCAAGCTACCGCTAGGGTGGGTAGACAGGGATACTTCGTAACCCTACTTAACTGCTTCCCTTTGTTTCCATCCAACACATCAGACTACTTGTGACTAAAAATAATTTTCCACCGTAGAGCACCCGGACAACGTTATTCTGATCCCATATAGTTCGTGGGATTAAAATGACATCTTAAATCTATCCGTTCAAGACTTAATATCTCAAATTTTATTGACATGACCTCGCCTACCGTAGTACGATGGGGATAATAACACTTGTTCAAAATCATCGCTAAAGAGACATCCTTCCAATTTATGCAAGTGATTTGATCTGTAATGCAACCTTTGCTCCGTGAGTGAATTCCAACCTAGCGCCTCTAATAATTTTTATACGCTACTATGTTTATCATATAAAGGTTTTACAAGCCTATGTTCTCTACGCTGCACGCGATCCGAATTCGGAAATCAACCCAACTTCATGAGGACCCCAAATACCAGCAGCATATTCTAAATGAAGCCCAAGGAGCGAAAAATAACATTTATCTTTAACATTTCCATCACATTTTCCCAATATTCTTCTAATAAACCAAATTTTATGTTAGCTTGTCCACATATTCTCCATATACAGGTCCTCTTGTGCTTCACCCAGGAGAGGTCGTGGGTGAGGATAACCCCTAAGCATTTAATTGACTCCACACTTTCCATTTCGGTATTCCTGATGCAGTAGACGTTCGAGAGGGTCTTATTCCAAAAATTCGTCACTACGCACTCTTTTTAAGTTTAATTCTAATTGCCGAGTGTCGCACCAGCGTTGTGTAGCATTTCGGTTGCCTGCTAAGGCTACTTTATCCTCAGGATTACGAATATCTGTGTAAACTACTGAATCGTCGGCAAATAAGCATACAGGGTTCGTCCGGAAAATAAGTGTACTGAGCTCAGGAAAAAAAATTTATTACACTTTTACATATCTTAAGCTAATATTCCTCAAAATAGGAGCCTTGTGAGTCGATACACTTGTTCCAGCGGCGTTCCCATTCCTGGAACGCTCCCGCGAAAGCATCATCGGGATCCTCTCGAAGACACGTCGTCACGGCCTCTTTGACGGCGTCCAAAGTCCCGTATCGCGTTCCTTTCAAACTCCTCTTTATCTTCGGGAACAGAAAGTAGTCCGGTGGTGCCAAGTCCGGGCTTTAGGGCGGGTGCGGCAGCGTTGCCACGCCGTGCTTGGCCAAGAAGTCCGACACGACAAGCGCGGTGTGAGACGGCGCATTGCCGTGATGCAGCCGCCAGATGTTTTTAATCGCTGCCCGGACGCGGGCGACTCGTTTTCGAAGCCTGTCGAGCACTTGGACGTAAAATGCAGCATTTACAGTTTGTCGTTCAGGTACAAATTCGTAGTGGACGACTCCCTTTTGTCAAAAAGGACAATGAGCATCATAAACTTATTTTCCGGACGAACCCTGTAGGTAGTAGATAGTAATTAGATAAATAATTGCATTTGTGTTTTCAAAATGTATTCTTTCTTCCTCTTCCATCCAATATCTTTCATCATCATCATTTGAAGCAACCCTCCGTTAATGTTATTTCGACCGCGTCGACATCTTGTCTTTTTGTTCCAAACATTTCGTGCGGTACCATCCTCCGCATTGACTCTCTTCCCTAGACGACATCAGCGCATCCTGTCTCGGAATGTATCTGATAAAGTTATCATGTCTTTCTTATTTATTGCAATTGTGCCGATTTCGAAAATAAAAAAGCGTCGATCCCGTGACCTTATTTTCCACTGGAAAAAACATGAACCATAGATATTGAAACAGGAGTGAGATTAGCACTCCCTCGCTAGCCAGCACCTGAGTAGTGGCGAAAGGGGTCAGTATAATGTTGGTTGAACAATTGTGAAGGGAGAGAAAGAATGGGAGGGAGAAGGTGAAAATAGTGGAATAAGACTTTCAAGTGACATAATTCCGACGTTAGCGTTGGACTAATTGGAGCAACAAAGTTCAGACACTTCAGGACCAACACACTTTCTATGGCTCCATACTGTTATAGAAGGATTCTCGCGTGAATATTTCGATACTGAGACTCACTTCTAATTCTGTGTCTCCATGGTTAATTAAATTTATAAATTAAACTGGGAAAGTGTATTTTTTACAAATGAGTATTATTGTTTTTTGTGACGATTTTTGTCTTTTCCGGACGATGCACTAACCTGTATTGCAGAGAAATTGTTGAATAGCGTACCATACAATTTCATTTCTTCACTGATCTTCGTCGTCACCATCTTCAGGGGTGGTGGTAGCTTGATTAGCGGGCTTGCTTCAGTATATCAGATGGTATCTCTTTCCCTGTTATCGGGGCAAGCATATCGCTTGAGCGTTTGCGAACGTTGTTCGTGTTTTGTGGAAACTCGTGCACGAACAAATGATAAATTATCTAGCTAGTAGCTAATTTCATCCGCCTTCCCTTCCATTCAAGGTGATCGGCTATGCTACGAGGGACAAGATGACTCACCTTCTTTATAATGAGTTTTTAGAATGTCGGGCCAGTTTCTGAGAAATTTCAAATCTGACCGTTGGCGCTGGCAGACTGTTATTACTGAGGGAAGGGGTGCGACTGACAGCAGATTTTGAAAATAAATGACCTCATAATTGCCAATAAACACGTACGCGATGGAGGATTTCATCCGATACACCCACGCTTAAATCTCTTTGAAATTAGATTGACGTGTTGGCTTTTATTCCTCTCAAATTTCAAGTCGTGGAAATGCATTTCGCTCAAATGGTTACCCTAGAGAAATGTAGCCCTGATACCTCGAATAGTATTACTCTGAAAATCTATGAATATTTATTGAAATCAGCCTTATTTATATGTTCGAAGAAATCTGTGCAGCTATTTTCAAAATTGTGATTCGTTGATTTCCCCGTTGAATGCTGAATTTCTTGTCTTTACAACCGTGCATGTTATGAAGAGTCAGCCACAATAATATTAATGCGAGAATATTGAATATTGTTAAAAAAAAAGTGGAGATAATTTTATTGATTATGACCCAACGCCGCACTACATTAATGAAAGATGTGGCAGTCGCCATTATGAGTGCACATTTGTTAGGATAACATATTTCATGGAGAGTTAAGGGTCTCTTTCAAATCATATTTTAGATCCTCGAGTGTCTCAACCAAGTACATTCATTAGAAGACCTTTAGAAGAACTCAATGATACGTACTTTATGTCCATTCCCTATGCAAATACTGTGTTCGTTAAGAAGAATATATACACATACATCATGGTCAAAGTTGCGCAAAAATGTCACCAAAATTTATGTCTACACAATAATGAATAAGTAGCATTCGGGAGTAAATATCAAAGTAATATTTTCTTTTGCACTTTGAAATTGAGCATAGGAGTGAATACTCTGTAGAGTTGTGACGTGACCACAGGAAAATAAAATTAATAAAGCCTCGATTGACTACGAAATAATCACGTTATTATCAAGGGTAAACCATGGAAAACTCTGTACCATAAGGTGAAGAAGTCGAAACCCTAGGATATTTTTTAAAAGTTTGCGTGGAATATTCAAAGCTGTTTTCCTTTTGCCTTTGGAATATGGATGGATTCCTCTAATCAAGGTTCGATTAGACAAAAATGCATCGCACTTAGTTATATTCAGAAGAATATAGAACATAATCATGACTTTTCACTATGTAACTTAGTGCTCCAACCCCATTTTTCCACTTTCATAGTCACTTTCATAAAATCTCACTGCTTTAGTTTTCTCGATGACTTAAGAATTCCCCATATCATCTCGTGATTTTCATTTTTATCATTCCTTCCAATACTATAACCCGCGGATTCTTTCGTTGAATTTTTTACAGATTTCATCTGTTCCTCTGCTTCTTCATCTTCTCATCGAATGTCACAGTTATTTCGTGTCCACGAAGATGATTACGAGTACTTTACTCGCCCATTTGATTGTGTACAATCAACTCTAGCATTACGTTTCGGAGGTCTCCATCATGTTTTAGCCTTGCGTTTGATTGCGAACACTTTACAACCATCTGTCTGCACAATGTCACGTCCCACACGAAAACATTTGATGGGATTCGCCAACGCAATATCTCCGATTACTTCTTCATAAATGCATCCTCCCCAATTCCAGAATTTTTTCTTCCTGTTTAAAACACTTCCAAAGTTATCGATATTTTCTGAAAACTTCTCAAAAAATGATGAAATAATTTAAATAATTCAACTCGTCATTTACCATTGAACTTCCACTAAATTAATCATGATATAATTTTGATGAATCGGTATACTTTTATTATATTAGTAGGGATTATTTATACAAGTTTCATATCCTGTAGATTACCTATTTTTTCTGCTGATTCTGGTAGAAATATGACGGGAGATTAGTTGAGATAATGTACTCAATCTCGTACAATTCATCCATTTACTGTTGGTGTAAAAACTTAAGGGCGTATTAAGATAATTTTGCCATTTTTCCTACATTTAGTATCAGCTTCTTCTAAACATTTCGAACTTAGCTGTGATGTATAAATTCGAATTATCAATTGAAGGTTTATTTACCTTACAAATGTAGAGCCAAGGTGAGAATCAAGTCAGTTTTCAGAAATGTCTGATTTCGAAAATTTCGTCTGTTCCAAATCGCCACACAGTTTCCTCGTGTGGAAGTCATCAAGGAATCAATGTACCTAAGAGTAGTCCTTAAGATGCATAGGAGTGACCAACCCACCTGTTGGGAAATGCTCCTCCGGGTAATTCGTCTCGCTCTTCGTAATCAAGGGAGGGGCAGAAGTCGAAAAAAATAAACAAAAGCGGTACGTTTTCGTTGATTCTTTGTGCCCTAACCTTGGAAAATCTGGTGGAAACCGGTCTTGAACTGCCTGCATTTCGCCTTCTTTTTTTAGTTTTTGATACATCGGTTATTCAATGGGAACTTTTTTGCGAAGGTTTTTATTTTGTTTTCTTTGAACGTAACTTGTCCCTTGGAGGTCAGACCTTTCAAGTTTAAGAAACTTTTTAAGGAGCTAGTTTCAGAGAATTTATTATTTTATATTGGTTCCTACGCGATTATTTCTACATTAAACAAAAGAGTACCATGGAGTAGATAACAGCGCGAGGACATTTTAATGAAGAAACAAATCAAGAAACCAGATAGGAAATGGCAAATGCTAAATGAGTGCTGACGTCAACAATGACCCTATCGTCGTTACGTTGAAGCGCATGCGTATTTCAATTCAAGAGCCAAAAGAGAGTAACGGAGAACAAAATGGCAATAAGTGAAAGCAACTGAATATGAACGTATCCTGACCTTCCAATTTTCACTAGGATAAGGCTTGGGAAAGCATGTTGATACAGTCTCAAAAGAGGAAAGATGTTAAAAACAATAAATGTGGTAAGCTAAAGGCCGAAACAATCCACCGAACATAAATTTAAGTTTTTCTTATTCCTTTTTAAGCCAAGCCAAGAGAGTCAATTTTTGACGGTGGATGGCTGTTATTTGGTCTCACTCGAGCCACTTAAATTGTATGCAGTTCTCCCGTAGGACAAAAGAGCTCGTCAGTTTGAATCGAGTACGCATGGGTGTCATTAACCGGCATTGACGGGGCACAAAAAAAATACAATTTTTATTCTTTCGATCCTCCTGGAGAAGGGAATTCTGCCGTCCACGTGCATTAAAATAACTATAATGATTAACTACGCAGTGGTGAACGTGGACCCAAGGTGAACCCTTCTCCGAAGTTCAGCCAATGAAATTTAGCTCTGGAGGTCGCTTCAATTTCCCGAATTCGGAATTACACACGTCATTAAATAAGGACGCATTTGTAATGCAAACTCGTCATATTTTTAACGACTCCAAAAAAATAACTGAACAATTTACCCTTCATTGTCAAAATAAATTAATTCCCACAGACTCACAAATATGAATAATTGAGTTCTTTTTGGTCGGCTGAACAGTGATATTGTAGTGTTTTATCTTGATCTGCGGCTGGTAGCGTTTGGAAACTTTGGGATAGAATGTAATACTCGTACATACTGCATTTGTGCTAAATCTATAGAATGGAAAAACTCATCTCGCCTCAGTGTGCTCGAGGCGGCGATCCTACCGATGGCTAACTTATCTTATAAACTACGTTCGTTTCAGATCTCTATTATAACCAGGCAATTACATTGGCACTTTGATATAATGAAAGAGAAAAAGCAAAAGATTGCAACGAAAATTCGTTACTCCAAAAATCTCGAACTGTCGAGAGTGGCAAGGCTCTCTGTTAATCTCATAGTTAAAGAATTGTCAGGATGAGAAAAAAATGCTGCCCATAAAACAAATTACAATACCTAAGGACGAGGGTTCGAATCTCACCTCGGATATCGTGATTGTTTTGATGGATGAACGATTATCCTTCTTTGGGTTCACGGAAAGAAGTAGCCTCAACGGTAGAGGAGTCTGAACATCCCATTTACCACCTTGGCTGTTAAATATTGCAATAAATTATGTTGAGGTGAACGTAAAGGTTTGCGAACCAATATTTCGAGAAGAAAGCACTTGTACTCGGAAGATTGTCGGACCCTGACGTCATTCATCAACACGTTATTACGGCCATGGGCGGTTGAGCGTGGTTTCGAAGCAACAGGTTTTATCAATTCCGCGAGGATAAGAAGTTTATTTTTTTTTAATAGGGTATGTTAGAAAAGGATAGGCCGTAATGTCAAGGCCATCGGAAATCACTGATCGTTCCTTAGATTCGGCCGCCGCTGGGTCGAGAGCGACTGGAAATGGTCTCCCGTCTGGCTCCGCCCGCCACGATCTGCCGCAGGTGACCAATTGGGATGGTTACAACCCTCAGCTCCCCAGGAATTCCGCAGGTCCCCCTACCTCCCACCTCACTGGTCCGACCCTTCAACCTTGAGTCCCTCCCTCCCCCCCCCCCCCCGGACGTGCAGGAGGACGTGTGTAGGAGGATGACATAACTACATTTCTACGAGGCGTTTCCCCCTCCCGGGTCGCCTTCCCAAAATCTCCGGGTGCCATGTTGCCCTTATCCTCCCGAGGAAGAAGAAGTGTAATTCGAGTCTTCTCAAGGCCCTCCCTCCACTGACCGCAGTTTATGATGTGGCCGCGCGTTTGTGGAGCAGTGGGGATTGCTCAGAAGTTGTCAATCAAAAGGTAGCTCTGTCGCGGCTCCAGTGGTGTGTCATTCGGTAAGGATTGAATGATGAGATGCCTTCTAGATGGATTGGGGATGGGGAGTTGAATGTCGCACACCTTTTTCATCTTTTTGGTCGACAGTGATTGAGATGAGTGATGTCAACGTCGGCTCCCGATGTACCATAATGAATTATATTAATCGCACCTTCCGCAGAGACATCATGATTGATATCACTCCATCTCTTCAATATGTACATGCTCCTGGTGTGTATGAAAGAGAAATTCATAGGGATCGGCATAAGGATAACGGCAGTCATGACTGGAAATAGACATCGTGACCGATTTAATTTTAATAGATAGGTGTTTTCCGTAGATAATGAACATTGGCGTTGAGAACCATTTCCTATTCATACGTGTATTTCAGTGATTTGATACCATATTCTGTTATTGTTCAAGATTTTCACATTCCAATTCTTTCAGTAAATTATGTCATATTTAACAAGTGTCGTTTTCATTTCTTCTTCGAGAGTCTTAATTAATAATTCCCATCAATCGCAATAGGTCCAAATGAAAGTAAGAGAAAAGGGAAGTTTCTTTTAACAGGAAATTTAAGTAAAACTCTGTTTGTAAAGGTAGGTTTTTAGATGGACACAACTACCAAATAAATATTTTGTGGTTCCTAAGAAAACACAATCCAGCAACATACTCTACATCAGGTCCCTCTTCATCCCTGTGTACTTCCTTCCTCCCTTCATCCCGTCCAACATCCCTATCCTGTTCCTGCCTTTACCTCGCTTGCCCAATATTCTCCCCTCTATTACCTTCTTCAACATTCCACTACCGCTCAATACGCCTTTCATCCATTTTTCCTGCCACCATAGGATTTCTCTCAACAAACCCATCTCCTCATCCACCATCTCCAGTACTTCCTCATTTGTTTTCCTTTCGGTCCATTTCACCTTCTCCATTCTTCTCCACAACCACATTTCAAAAGCCTTCAATCTACGTCCATCCTCCTGCTTCAGTGACCTTGTTTCCGCGCCGTATATATATAATACATATCTACGCTCCATATCAAAGTTTTTACGAGTCTTTTCTTAACCTCCATAGTCAACGTCCCTGTCATCAACTCCCTCCTCCTTTGAGAAAGCCTCCTTGCCTAGCGCAACTCTTCTCCATACGTCTGTACTATTTTGACCGTGTTGGTGCAAAACACGTCTGAGATACGTAAACTGTCCTACCTTCTCTATTTTTTGCCCTTCTATTTTAATGTTTAGCTTAGCCTTTTCCTTACTGGAAAATCGTATAACCTTTGTCTTATTAATATTGATTCTCATCCCATATCTGTCGCACTGGATTTCCAATTCACTCAGGAATAAAGAGGAGTAGATTTCTCTATTGAGTGTGTATTTATACAATGCCGAACTCCGGTCTTTGAGCAAAGATGATGAGTTCGGTATTGAAGAAAGAGTTTGAGTCATTTGTTTTTCGATTAAATATGGATTGGAGAAAATGCAAATTTATGAAAAGAATATTTTATTAAAAAAAGCCTTAGCCAAGATCTCAGGTAGATGCATGTGATCCGAGGGCACTTTCATATCACCGCTAAATTTAACGTCCAAGGGAAGCGAGGAAATATTTTTGAAGCCTGACTAAAGATATTTTCCACATATTTGAAAATAACTAATATGAAATGCTTCATTTTAGGTCTCTGGCGTGTAAGGAAGTTGATTCCAGATACCTAAAATAAATATATAAAGAAAATGTTAGTGAAAACTTTAATATAGTTTTTATTTGTAAATGTACGGCTCGAAAACTTCTTCGTTAAGACAAGACTATATGGGTACATTAAAGGCCCTTGAGATGTCGGTGTCGAGGAGGATGTACAAGGTGCATTGGAGGTAATAAAAAACAAATGAAGTCATGATATGGGGGAAATGAGGGTCGTTGGTAGATTTTCAAAGAAGGCCGAAAATGTGGATGCAGGTTACATTGAGTGGCAGTGGAAGGTTAAAGACGATATTGGTTGGGAGGATGTTGAGTATGGGACGTAGAGGAATCAAAATAATAAGCATTTTGGACGGAATGAAAGGAGTCTGGAAGTTTGCGGAGCTTAAGAATGCAATAGTTTGTTAGAGTGTTAGATTCTGGTGGCATAAAGGTGGTCATAAATTTCACAAACCCACAAAAATCTTCAAAAGAAAACATTTCAATCTATTTCACAATGAGAAACACAAGATATACGTGAACAATAATTACGTATATATTAATAATATATACGTAATTATTTTATATATTAATATAATAATTTTAATAATTAATTTTAATATATTAATATAATATATAATACTTTTATATATTCATTATATATATTAATAATTACGTATAATTATAAATTTCATCATTATTATTTATTTATTTATTTAAATTTATTATTATTATTTTTATTATTATTCCATTTATTTATTTATATTTATTATTATTATTATATTTTATTATTATTTGGTGCCATTCAAGTTTACGGTCCCGGTATTTTTTGTTTACATTTACAATAATTACGTGATTGAATCAATTTGTGAGGGAACATGATTTTATAATCTTTCCGACAGTAGTAAATCGGGGAATTTCTATGATTGACAAAAACAAAATTTTCGAAATCAATTAAATATCGCAGCGGTCATCACTAATTTGTAAAAGGTAACACGAGCCAAATGAATTTGACCACAAATAAAAAAATATTAGTCGAATGAAGGAAAGCCTGGAATTGACCAACATAAGAATTCGTTTTTCTCGCTCATTCATATGTGCGTAATTGAACTTCTATTTTCTATCGTAATTGTACATATTGCACCTTGTACATATATATATATATATATATATATATATATATATATATATATATATATATATATATATATATATATATATATATATAAATTCACTGATAGTCATAACAAACACAGAAACCAAAACACAAAAGAGGAAAAACTCACTGGTTCTCGAATTTTCGGTGGTCCAACCACCTTTCTCAAGAGGAATTAGGAACAGAACTCTATCAAGAACTATATATATATATATATATATATAGAGGTGTAAGGCAGGGTTGCCCATTGTCACCGGTACTGTTCAACGTATATGTAGAGGAAATGATTAAAGAGGCATGGGAAGAACTGGAGGTAGGAATGAAAGTCGGAGGGGAATTCGTAAAATCGGTTAGGTTTGCTGATGACCAAGCATTAGTTGCTCAGTCAGCCAAGGGGTTGCAAGCATTGTTGAGTGAATTGGAGGTTCAGTGCGATAAATATGGGATGAGAATCAATATTAATAAAACAAAGGTTATGCAATTTTCCAGAAAGAAAAAGGCTAAGCTAAATATTAAAATAGGCGGGGAAAAAATAGAGCAGGTAGAACAGTTTACATATCTCGGAAGTGTTTTGGACCAATACGGTCAAAGTGGTAGGGACGTAAGGAGAAGAATTGCGCTAGGCAAGGAGGCTTTCTCAAGGAGGAGGGAGTTGATGACGGGGACGTTGAGTAGGGATGTTAAGACAAGACTCATAAAAACTCTGATATGGAGCGTAGCTATGTACGGCGCCGAAACGTGGTCGCTGAAGCAGGAGGATAGACGTAGATTGGAGGCTTTTGAAATGTGGGTGTGGAGAAGAATGGAGAAGGTGAAATGGACCGAAAGGAAAACAAATGAGGAAGTGCTGGAGATGGTGGGTGAGGAGAGGGGTTTGTTGAGAGAAATCCTATGGAGGCAGGAAAAGTGGATGAAAGGCGTATTGAGCGGTAGTGGAATGTTGAAGAGGGTAATAGAGGGGAGAATGTTGGGCAAGCGAGGTAAGGGTAGGAACAGGATAGGGATGTTAGACGGGATGAACGGAGGAAAGAAGTATACCGAGATGAAGAGGGACCTGATATAGATTAGTTGCTAGGTGGGGAGTCACAAAATGTTTATTTGATGGTTGTGTCCACCCAAAAAAAACCTACCTTAACCGGTAGATTACCTAATAATAATATATATAGAGCGTTGGACTACTGACCGGAGGGCCCGGGTTCGATTCTCGGACAAGCCCCTCTGAGCATCTGCAGCTCCACCCAAGCTCATGTGATTTTTCAGATGCCACATCTTCCTGGGAAACCATAACCGGCACAGGGAAAGGAACTGGCCCCCCTACTCTGAAGTGTGAATTTCACACGCCGTCGGGCTTAATTCTTGACCAACTCTACCGTCATCTACCAAACCGACCTTCGGGTTGATTACTGTGTTTATGGTTTATATACTTTACACATTCAGGCGTCACTTCGTGGAATTGTTTGATTTTCATATTTAAGGAGTTTGAGGAAAATTACAAGCTCATTTAATATGGACATATATGTGCACACTAGTGGCTATGCCCGGCTTCGCCGGATCAATTTATCCGTACAGCTGTTACTGGATTCATTTCGTAGTATTGGTTATTGAATGAAAATTGGCAGTTTCTTTGTCTCGGTGTCGTATGTGGGCATGCGATTTTGCAGATACTTTTGAACAATGATATTTCATTGAAGAGGGCTCTGAATTAATCTTTCCTACCTACTTGGGATTTCTCCCGACACTCCCCTATCCTCCATCACTATGACTAGAACTACCTCATTAATGAACTGTGATTTACGACACGACAAATTTTGCTAATAACATAAGAAACCATGGTATTTGCTAATTATGCATTGCTATCAGTTCAAAAATAAACCATTTTATATCTACTTAGAAGTGATGTTCTTGGATCGCTTAATAGTCACAGTTTGCACAATAATTATTTGTACGGGCATACGTAGGCGATCTTCTGAAATCCTTTGCGGTGGATATCTTTCAGTTCTAATTGGTTGAATATTATCTTACATAAGGGTGTCTTAGAAGATACCGGTTCAAATCCCCTTACTGGCTAATACGAGTACAGGTGCAAATTTCCCTTCTGGCTCGTACATTGTGTACTGAAACATCTCACGTATATTTTACATACATTCATTATCTTTTGTACTTCGTATCCTGAAAAACTGATCATGAAATATGGTGGCAGGGGTTATTAAGGGAATGACAAGCAGCTGAAGTCATTTACGTTGCTTCCTAAATAGGATATGATCTTTGTTTCGGGAGAGAACAGAGCAAACACGTAAATATTTGAAAAATTGAAAAAATTTAAATTGAATACCACAAATCAAATATTGTTATACTAGTTATTAGGTCATGACTTTAGGAGTACTGCTCCTTAGAAATGTGTTGGAGCTATTTTCGGGCCCAAAATCATGTCTTGTAACTGAAGATGACTCTTGAGAGTCGAAACGCACGTCGTTTAGATCACATCGAAAAATCACATAGCTTGGGCGGAGCTGCAGGTGCCCAGAGTGGCTTGCCCGGGAATCGAGCCCGGGCCCTCCGGCCAGTAGTCCAACGCTCTACCTCAATACATATATGTATATAATATATATATATATATACACAGAACAAATATAAAAAAAAACATATATATATATACATTTTTTTATCTCTTATTGGTTTGTAAATATATATGTATATATTTGTATATATATATGTATATATATTTATATATGATGGTTAATTTCTATAAATAATGATATTTTCGACTATTGAGCACCCACAAGTAGAGAGCATGGTGGTATCACGTTAACGTTCGGCATTTTTGTGACAAGCAACAGAAGTCATTTCGTAAAGTTTATCTCATTGAAGGCCCCTCAAAATATCTAGTCCTAGGTCAATTCGCGTGTGCAACCTCTCGAGACCTATTGGGCTGAGGAACAATTTCGGTTTGGCAAATGTTTCCTAAGTTTAAAAGTTTCCTAAGTAAATGAAGGTAGCGCGTCACCAATTGGTTTCGTAATGACTTTTGTAGACCTCGAGAATACCTTCGTTTTCTACCCACCGCCATGATCATTTGGGATTCGAAAAGAATACAATCTCGGCACAAATAACAACTTCAGAGTTGGCTTAGAGGTGAATTTTTATTTTCTTTTTTCTTTGTTTTATGCCATGTTTTCGTAGAATTTTCATTTGCTCGGAAATGTTTTTGCTCCGACCGATAGGATGTATCTCGGCCGAGGTAGGAAGAAGGGTTTTGGCTATCTCGATGAACAATTCACAGCCTCAGTCAGGAGATGCCGAATTCACTGTGGATGGTGTGCCGATTCCGTTGAATTTTCTTGAAGTCAGGTCCCTCTCTAACCGTAATGGTGTCCGTGGTGACCGTAGCCTCCATATCCACCTCCGTAGCCTCCGTAGCCTCCGTATCCACCGTGCCCGTATCCTCCTCCATATCCACCATAGCCGCCTCCGTAGCCTCCATAACCTCCTCTATAGCCTCCATATCCTCCGTATCCTCCGTAGCCTCCGTATCCATGCCTGCCTTCAGCAGTTTCCAGGTCAGCGGCATACACAACGACGAGGGCGACCACAAGGATCAGCAAATGCTGTGGAGAAAAAAAGAGGAAACATTCAAGTATGCCATGCAACACGCATAGAGTATCATCGGGGATTCAAAGTATGAAGGAAGAGTGATAGGGTGCATCAAGAAACGTAATTTATGCAACGAAAGAAAAGAGAAAAGAATCGAACCCACACAAACATCAATAATTTACAATTCAACCACTTAGAGAGTTTAATAACTGTTGTGATTGGTGAATAGGAATAGATAATTTTAAGTTATACCTAACATTTAAGAGGATGATTCAAGAACTAATATCGTGTGGACATCTGTAATGAGCCACCTGTCAATATTTGTGTCCTAATATCACTATATATTGATTATTACGAGTAATTTATTTGTTAAGGTAGGATCTATATGACTCTTGTGACTAACTAATGCTACATTCAACGACGAGCCCCGGCTAAATCGACATGAAATAATCTTAAAATGATACAAAAATTCTTCAAAACTCAAGGTACTTTCTGCCGACGCATGTTGGACAGTGGAGTAGGGTTTTCAGATTTCCAAAAATCACTCCCAATTGGAGGAAGGGTAACAGGGGATCTTAAAATGTCATTTTCCCTTTTTTTTTGGCGAATTTGTGATTCTAAAATTCAATCCCTCCGAATAATCTCTCGATCCATTCAAATTTTAATCACAATATGTTAACCGGTTAATTTGATTTTCGCTATTTATCTAGCTGCTAATGCCCAAGGCGTTTAATATGGAGAGAAATGAACAAATCTCAGAAGTTTAAATCGGACTTGCACGATCTCGCGAACTGTTTTCCTGTACATTTCGTTGCCTGCCTGAAAAAATAATTTTTTTTTACTTCGCTTAAGGACTAGGAAAAAACCAGAGTTATATTTTCTATCGTTACCATCCATTGGTATTATAAAAGGGTATTTCAGAGGTTTTAGTTGGCAGTTTTTCTAATATGCCCACAAGCCTAGAGAGGTTAAAATCTCGATGCGGTCATGGGAGGGGCTGATCGAAAACTAATACCCGAAGATAGAATAATTTAGTAAATTTTTTGGAGATTCAGAGAACAAAAATTTTCTGGTATGAAAAGCATCTCAAAGAATGAATCCGTGATAGGTTACCGTAATATTTTTCGCTCCATTATTTGCAATTAAAGGGCGATTACTGGAATATATCTGTGATGTATTAACATGAATATCTTAAATATTTCGTAGATTTTCGATAAGGGGTAAATTAAAACTATAAATATATTTTTCGAAGGTATATACAGGTAAGTAAAATATCAAGAAACTACGGTAGATGCCGTAACATTAACATTTAACGGAGTCATCCGCTACGTATGCATTACAATGCAACAATTTCAGAGCGTAAAAATCAGAATGCAAAATTTCAGGGTTTAAGAGGACGCCTTGGTAGCTTAACTGGCTAAATCACTCGGCTGGACATCGCGAGATCCGGGTTCGAATCCCGGTCAAGACGAATGATTTTTAAACTCTGAAATTGTTGCATAGTACATAAGTCATTTCGAAGTATTGAAGAGTTTGTTTTAATTTAGAAAATATATGGTTTTACAATAGGTTTGGTTTTCGTAAGATTTCCTCGAAAGAACTCTGAAGCATTAAAGACGAGTTAAAAATTTTAGATCACATGTTGCAGCATTTATTTTAAACTCTCCCATAGTTAAAAACTGTCCCAACTTTGGAAAAAATTGCGCCCCAGCAAAGACAGAAAATTCTACGCATTTCGTTACATTAGGATTTTATCCAACTTGCCCTCTGTAGGAAATACATATTTAAACAAGTATGAAGACGAAGGAAGCCTTTTGATAGCGAAATAAATCTATTTCTCAGTAAAAACAACTTTACTTTAAGCTAGCACAAATCCTCCGCAGTAGTATCATCCTCACGCTCAAATAGTGATGTTTTTTATTTTACTCACAGAGATTTTTTTGCCTTTCGACTTCTAAATTCCCTTGCGTATACATTCTTACTTTCATGCACACTCCGTCCACCCATTTACTTGTTAACTAGTCAAGCTCTATTACTTGTTAAGTTTTCATTCAAGGAAAATTATTAGAAAACCCACAACAATTAATCGCTGGGTGTTTTTTTTATTTATAAAGTTATTTTCAGCTGCACAGACATTATATCAGACTCCCCATCAGACAAACAGAACTCCCATCTAAATGCTGCTGCATCCTAAAGAGCTGGGTCCCGTCATTGCCGCTTCAAATCTTTTACAATTCATCGCTTTTGTATTACCAAAAGTCAGACAAAATAACTTTTAAAGATTACGCTACTATACCACCGATAAAACGTATCTAGATGGGGTTTTCCATTCCTAGGCTACTCGTTTTTATCCTTTAATTAAGCCATTCGTCGGACTAATCGAAGCCTTAATCGGCTAGTTGATGGTAGCCGGCAGTTATTCGTCATGTACATAGACCAATCGCGATTCTTTTTCTAGCAATAAACGATCAGCAAGGTGTACTCGTGGCCACCCTTAGCGGATAGCCCTTCGGAGAAACACTCCGATGTTGATAGGCAAAGGGCCGAAATAATGTTAAGTCATTCGGAACTCTGGAGAAGGAGCTGCCCTGACGACAGGCCAAAGGCCCAAGTCGCCTCTGAACCCAGACCTTGAAAATGGTCACCGAACTGACCTATCCCTCCTACCGCCCTTCTTCCTTCCCCACAAGAACGAAAGGGTGAAACAGTCTACTCACCTTGAGACCGAACATGTTGATGCTTTGTCTTTCTCTCTGTTGTAGGCGCAGAGTGTAAAGCATGGACGCTGGCTCGTCTTTATATACCCTAAGACCGCGGTAGGATCCGGGGAAGCGGATCAAAACCTCTTGGGCCAATCAGCTTGACGTCTTTTCGTGTGTGAGGGAACTGGATTCCCCTCACTCTTTCTCCTCAACCCTCCTCCTTCCCCATCCCAACAACCATTCCACGGGAAATCCCCGATGCCCAAGAAGCCACTGTTTTTTTTTCTTCTCATCCTTCAACCTTTTCACGGTGGGCCGACGAGGACTGACCGCGGGAGATCGGGGAAACAAAGCCACTCAACTTTGCTCTATCATTACAATTGGTAGTGGAATAATCATTCTTGTCTTCATTTCCTTAGGGACTATTGTGTCTCCGTATCTTTGGGCTACTACTGGTAGCGTGAACTCGAAAGATTTTTGCCTCCGGTTAATTAGTCTTCTCTCAATTGCCTTTAGAATTACGCGCGGCGATTTGAGATCCGTTCGCTTGATGCAAAGTTCATGCTGACACATCGTGAAGTGTCTAACCCGAGAATGGCAATTGCACACCCAGAGATAGGAGCGAAATATGAAGCAAGTCCATTGCGGGAAAATTTTCCGTGAAATCAAAATGTCGTCTCTATAAAAGATAAGTAGTAAGATATCCTCAAAACATGCAAATTGATAATCATGCCTATAAGTCTTCTCTTAAATTTCTGCGGTAACGACTTCGAAACCATTGATTTTCCAAACCAATTGATGCTGTATTTTACCATTCGTTTTGAATTTATCCGTTTCACAGGCATTATTCATTTATTTCTTATTTATCCATCGTAAATTATTTATTTATTTTGAATCTGCGATGTCGGAGTAAACCATTGCTCCTGAAAAAACATCGACTCCCTGAAATATCATTTTGCACCGATACAACTGGGTGTGGATGAAGTATCCCAGGTATTCCACTGGGTCAAATTCTCCATTTTCACCTACGTTCACAAACTCGACTGGAGTACTATATTTAAGAGTTGACGGAAATGGAGAAGTGGCCAGGCGGAAAACCAGCAAGAATTCACCCAGACAATACGCCCGGAAAGGATCAGATATTTTTATTTCAGGGTTTTTTTTTTACTTGTTTGAATTGTATTTAGAGATTTTCTTCAGGCAACTATTACATTTTGATCTACAGTGATCCGGGTTTGAGTTGATGGGGGACCATGCTCCTAAGTTACACTGGACTTCCGTAAATAATGTGTACATCAGTCTCGTGAATCCTCGAGTACTGAATTGATAATTTCGAGATATTAAGCCAAGGTTTCAAATACTTTATCATCTTATCAGTTCTGCAACTTTGAGCATTGAATTAATGTTTTTGCCAAAGAATTATTCACTTTTCTGGACGATCTAGGCATCCTTGAAATTCTTAAAAGCATCAGCTGCAGGAAGGAAAGAACATGTTAATGCTGCCGTTTCCGTTGAAAATCCTTATTCATTCGGTGGTATCCGTATCCGAAAACTGATTGAGTGCGACACTTCAATATACTCTATCAAATGCTAATCCCATAAATCCAAAATGTGATAGAATAAGCGTATCATTTCGATTATGCGAACAAAATATGCTCCTTTCTATGGTTTATTGCTAATATTTCATCGCGGAAAATGGCAGCATTAAAAAAATTAACATATTCTTTTGAAATACCTTGAAAAGTAATTTTTTGTGATCCTGATAGCAAAATTATTCGCCCTTGGAGAGCGAACTCCTTAAAACATGCATATGACCTTGAATTTTAAAAAATCTCATCACCTTTTGAAGTAATTATTACTGATTGCCAGATCAAAATTCACCATAGTTGGAAAATCAGCAAATACATAACTGCGATACAATATTCAGATTATTAACTCTTTCACGAAATCCTATGCCCAACAGTCTCTTTTATATTGACTTCAAATTTCCATAAAGGGAACAAAATACATACTCTTTATTTATTATGAGGGATTACGTCAAAGGAAACGAAGAGTACTGGACACAGAGTTTGAGGAAAGAAGGCAGTACCGGTGACATATTAAGAGGATAAATCGCAGACCCACGGGTAATATTACCATTTTTTCACAAAACGAAAAAAAATGCAGTTCCACAAGCACAATGTGTTCATATGACCATGGTGTCGATGCCTCGCACGCCAAAAAGTGCAGCACAGAAGCGAAAATATAATCATGCAAAGAAATGGTGTCTGTGAAATTGCAGGATTTTTTTATGATTCCTCACGATGGAAAAAAATCTACAGTGTAAAGCTGAGAAGAGTTTTCCATACAAAACCTGAAGTAATTCGTGTGCTAGATATGGTGCCATTAAAATTTTTTAACGTCCACTGGATTCCATTTACAACTCTTGTCCACATTTCGCATTATTCGCATTACACATTATGAACACTTCTACTCTTATTTGAGTTTTTTTATGTTGCCGTTTAAATCGGCTATAATAAGTCTTTTTGTCCCTTTATACATGCTAATGTTTTTATTCGCTACTCTTAATGGCGCTGTGCTCGCACAAAATTAAAATTATTTCAGTCTAACCACAATTTTATATTTTCACACAAAGAAATGTATTCCTTCAACTTATGTTTCTACTTGAAAAATAATCTTCTGGTAAATGATAGAGAACATACTCTGTACTCTTTATCAAAAGGTGGTTTCGGAAGTCGATACCTAGATTGTGGAATAAATAATGTTATGTGTAAATTCCAAGTAGTCTTACCTAAATAAGAATCGTTTCCACAAAATAACAAATGGAACTACCCAGTTTATCGAGAACAAATTGTTTATGTTGCCTATCCATCAAGATAAAATAATAGTTATTTTTAAATAATATTAATGAGAGAGTCACTATTTGCACAAAAGGCTTCATATGTTTCTTCCTTCCACATATATGGCAGTGACGGATTGAGTAATTGCGAATTGTTTTCTGACTGACTCGCCCATAGGCTACAGGTTTAATCTAAAATCTTACTTAAAACGGTGATTTGTTGTTAAAATGTAGACGAGTAAGGACAAAATACCTAAAAATAGTGGTAGACGTTACCAATTGCTTTCTTTACCCCCATGAGGTAATACAAGTCTGCTCCTCCACTCATCTTCACCCGAATGAAGCCAGCCGACTAGCCGTTGAAGATCAAACCACTTTGACTTGAGTCTTTGAGAGATCGTTAGTGACCATAAAAATAAACAATGATGATTGTGAAGAAAAATTCATTCTATTGTTATTGAATAAAGATATGTGATATAATATGTATTAAAAACCTTTCGTATTTATTGTCATCCCTCTCACAACGGAATAAATCGCCTACTACGTATTTGATGGCGTTGAACAGATTGATGTCCTTCAATTATCATTTTGCTCATCTCTGTATGGAACTGGACATAACACCACTAACGAAATAACTTTCGTAAATCATCAGTGTTTATAAGTGTTACTTTTTAATGGGCCTTTAGAGCATCACGTGTGATTAGAATAGGTATACCAAATGATGGAAAGACTATGCTATGCGACAAAGCTCTGAGATGTAAATTTACCAAGGCATCCTCATAGCGTCAGACCGGTTTGAAAGACCACTTTGTGGACGGAGGTCGGAGAACGAAATAGACACAAAGGAAAGGTTTTAGGGCGGTTCACACATGTTACGACGTCATCATCTGTACAAGGTTGCCGTCACGCTTAGGGTTTTTAAGGTCTTCTACGTATTGGTGCAAATTTGCGAAATCTCGAAAGGTTGGTGCCATACTCCTTCCTCTTGGTCAGCCGACAATTATGTGACATGCCAATCAACCAGGCAGTAAAAGATGGCAAATTCCCTTTTGCCTCCACGAATTTTGAAATTCAGTCAATTTACTACGATAAATTTTCACGTAGAATAATGCTATATTTGATAATATAATACAATCGCAATAAAAAGGGCATTAGTCACCCAGCTGCTTTTTAAAGCCCTTTGAAAATAACACAAAAACTAAAACACTCGAAAATTACTTATTTCTTACTGTATTTCAATAATAAAAGTCATCATTTCATAAAGCGTGATATGTGTATAGGTGTGCATGTTTGGAACGCTGTCTGGATTTTTATTATATGCAACTCTTTGCCGTACAGTATTAAACTTACCGCGCTCAAATGTGTTTACGCAAAAGTAGAAAATACAGGGTTCGTCCGGAAAATAAGTGTACTGAGCTCAGGAAAAAAAATGATTACACTTTTACATATCTTAAGCTAATATTCCTCAAAATAGGAGCCTTGTGAGTCGATACACTTGTTCCAGCGGCGTTCCCATTCCTGGAACGCTCCCGCGAAGGCATCATCAGGAACCTCTCGAAGACACGTCGTCACGGCTCTTTGACGGCGTCCAAAGTCCCGTATCGCGTTCCTTTCAAACTCCTCTTTATCTTCGGGAACAGAAAGAAGTCCGGTGGTGCCAAGTCCGGGCTGTAGGGCGGGTGCGGCAGCGTTGCCACGCCATACTTGCCCAAGAAGTCCGACACGACAAGCGCGGTGTGAGACGGCGCATTGTCGTGATGCAGCCGCCAGATGTTTTTGATCGCTGGCCGGACGCGGGCGACTCGTTTTCGAAGCCTGTCGAGCACTTGAACGTAAAATGCAGCATTTACAGTTTGTCGTTCAGGTACAAATTCGTAGTGGACGACTCCCCTTTTGTCAAAAAAGACAATGAGCATCATAAACTTATTTTCCGGACGAACCCTGTAAGTTTATCACTACAGGCCAGTTTCCGTTAGGCGTTCTATTTCAGATGCTGCCGATCCCCAGTGCTTTCTCTGAAAATCCTCCCCTTAAAATATAGATCAGTCATTCCACACACCTGGTGAAAGAAACTTAGGCATTTTATTAGAGCAAAAATACTCAATGTTTTAATTACTTCAGCGTAAACGATTATCACAAATAGCATGGTACAACGAAATCCAAAATATCTACTTAGGATTGTTTTGCAGCCACCCTCCTAACTATCCTGGTCCCTGCCATCTCTCTAATTTCTTCAAACACGTATTTCCTTTCCCTGGCGTTTCTCATTAGTTGTTTCTCGTAATGAATCCTTCTTTTTCTCTAGCCCTTACCATCGAAGGCAATTGGCCAGTATCTTATTCATCGTCATAACTCCATTACCATATTCAGAAAAATATTGGGAATCAAAATTGTCTCAATTATATTTTCTTTTCGTCAATGATCTATCTTCGATGGACTTAGTAATGACGCAGCCGATATATCCATTTCATTTTCATTCTCCGTGGCATCAAATGCTGCTTTTGCTGCTATTACCCAAATTCCATACGAGTAAAAGTGAATTTCATGTTCCTGCGAATGGTTCTGTAGTGAAAATAAGGTGTTTAGTGGATTTCCGGGTCACTTCTGCACTGCACTCATCGTTGTAGACGACAGTTTAGTTTGAATTATTCCAACTCATTCGGGCGGAGACTTGAACATGCCGATTGGGAATATTTCACCGAAATGGTTGTCCATCAAGATGATTCAATCCGGGAGGAACGCGAAAACACTGAGGTCACGTGAACGACGTGTGTGAATTTTTATGAACTTTTCCTTAATGCCGAGGGAGTTTCTATTGTCCCTAGTAATTGTTTCCTACCAAAGAAAGCCACCTTCTCTCATGCTGAGAATTCGAAATGCATTAGGAAGTGCGCGAATCCCAATTACATGAGCCCCTTAATGTCCCTATGACTTAAGTCGAGGAAACAAATCACTGACGGGGACAAGAGGATTCGGTTTCTCTCACCCACCTATTGTCGGATCCACCTCAAGACTGCGTTGAAGGACAGGATGGAGCCAATTTCCATTTATGATCTTATCGTTTCCAATTAAGGATTTTTGAGGAAGTTGGCCTCCTGAGTAATTGAGCCATAGAGCCTATGCATAGGATGTTTAAAAATCTGTGCTGAATTAATCAACCTGTTTTGTGGCGTCATTCAATGCAAAAAAGGACGGGAAGTGATTTCTTACCTTCTTCCTCCAGTTCTAAACACAACTCTTTTGAGAAAAATTTCTAATAATGTTTACAATTGAATATGGTCATGGTTTAAAAGCATATTTATCGGAGCATGTCAACCACAAATTTAATTTTTAATTAGAGGTATTCATAATTTAAATAAAACCACGCCTTTTTCTATTAGTTTACTCCAAGAAGGTTGCTTGAATCTTTTTCAGATGGTCAGGTTCTATCATATACAAAGAAGAGACCCTAGGGGATCGGGATGGTGCGGAGGCTAACATACAGGCCCGGGTTCAAATCCTGGAGACAACAAATATTTTTCAGTGGTATCCCTATCCATACTTGAGGTGCTTTGTGGAGAGCACTTAAGAGTGAGTACGACGTCCGTCGGATGGGACGTTAAACTTCGGACCCCTTGGTGCCTTTTCGACAAGAGAAAGCTAATGCCAACGCCGGGTTTCTTTCCACCCTCCCTTTCCCATCCATGCCTAATGACGCAAATGACCTTAGCTGTCGCCTCCCCCAAAAAGAGGAGAGAATCTTTCGAAACTTTGAAAACTCTGGATAATGGTGTGAAATGTGGGAAATAAACTTTTCCGATCCCGTAGATCCGTAACCATAGGTACTCGTATACATTCCTGTGGAATACTGTATTTTTCTCTTAAATTAATCCAATTCCCACACACGGGAGAATTTAAGCAATATTTTTTTTAATACCCGATGGTATGTTCGATCCATTGACAAAACGAAGTATGACTATCCATTGACAAAACGAAGCAAACCTTAGCCTATGGTAACTCAAGGTTGAGTGTGCATGATTTTACATGCTAGCATTTACTGCAGCATAGATACATACATATCCTCCACACCGTCCAGTTTTGACGTAGACAAGTTTTTAAAAACTTGAACTTAGGTAAATAGCAGTAGTAGAAGGGAGTAGATGTTCCCATTTAATAATTTTTCCCAACTTACTCTTGCATACTTGAAATTGGAAAATAAACCACTTGGCTTTTCCACATAGAACATTTTTTTATTCACTACCTAGGTTTCGTTATGGTTTAACATCATCAGGTAAAAAATGTTATACCATAACGAAACCTGGGTAGTGAATAAAAAACATTTCTATGTGGAAAAGCCAAGTTTTTTTATTTCCCAATTTCAGTATGAAGATTTTCCACCAAGTCACGTCAGAAACTGTTTTATTTATCTTACATACTTCCTTCTCCTTTATCACATACGTATGTTTTCCACGTATAATTTTCTGTTCCTGAGACCTTTGATATGCCTCGTTTCTTCGACCATATTCACTTAGGACTTCCTCAGTCGAACCTCTTCCTCTCAGAGCATTTAGTGTTGTCTCATGTGTCTGTTTGGCTCATGAACAAATCTATAATATACTCTTCCGAAAATCCATACATTTCTCAATTATTTTCTGAAGTGCAAAGAGATAGCCTATTAAAGGCACTAAACCACATTACGCTCCTCAGAGTTTCTTGTGTTACTTACCTTGCACTTTCAAAAATACTTTATCAAACACTTTACCCAGTGTATTCAAAAGACTAGCTGCTTCATAATTCTTGCATTCGGCTTATGGGCAATACCATACACATTTTTAACCTACGCAAAACTCATTACGAGGCATCATGCAGGACCAATCCTCACAAACATGGACCTTCTGCTGAAGCTCAGAATCCTCGACTTCGATCATCGACTCGGCAGGAAATGGGATTAGAGGAAGGGTGGAAAGAACTCCGACGCCGTCATTACCCTGATGGTGCGGTGTCTATTGTATTGGCTTCCCACCTTGAGGACCCAGGTTCAAATCCCGGCAGTGCTGTGTGTAGAAAATTACAGATGGAGTACGCTGTTCAGAGTATGGATCGTTAAAATGTGAACATATCGCATTGTAACGAACTTAAAGTGATTTTAAACGACAAGTAATCCCAGAATTAAGGTAGTCTTGGCATTTATTTTAGTGCCCCAATGAAAACTCTTTGGAACGGACCTATATCATAAATATTACTGCTTTGCGTTTTCACCACTCTTCTCATTATGTAGAACCCACATGAAATAGAACGCCAGATGCCCGCATAGTGAAGGAGGTAATGTTTTGGTGTTCACACGGAAAGACTTTATCAGAAATAATTTACGTTTTTACTTTTTATAGTTCCCAAGTGCCAATCTAAACTCACCATTGGGTGTCAAAGTAATGATAGTAGCTTGATAATCGGTGGAGATTTCAGTCTTTCCTCAATAGAATAGAGCAAAAGTATGAAATTTTGAAACTTAATATTAAGAAAAAGATATTGATAATCAATCTTGGACTCTTCTGCTATATCTGTTCTTGACTTCTTAGCAGCAAACGTACCTGAACTGAGTTAGAATGTAAAATACTCTTGAAGAAATTAGTGATCAAAATACAAGACTATTTAAATTTTCCTTCAATACAGAGAATCGTCCCATTCCAAAAAGTAAAATCTACTTAATTCATCAGCCCCGATTATGGCGTTGGCTTGACATCACCTGGAATACGAGTCAAGAGCTTGTGGTCCCGTGCAAAAAGACTTAATTACAGGATTAAACAGGATACAAAGAAAATCTACCATTGCATGATGGTTTACATAACAGTTTCAGGTTTAACTTTGTGGAATTCCTTCATGATGAGGGTAAAAAAAGAAACTTTGCACTTCTATATACAGTGGAAGTGCAAAGTGCACATAAAATGGAAGTGGAATGTTTTGTCCACCCTCATCATGATGGTTCATTATGAACAAATAGAAAATCTCACATAATTATTGGAAGCTGGGACAGCCTGTTAATGCGAAGATTACAGGCGCGACTTGAACTTTTTGTAAAGTATAAATCATTCGAGTTTAACACTGTATTGGAAGGAATAATCCCATCGTCGCAATACTTTGGAAGGAGAGGCCATGGTGAGAAGTTAAGGGACACTGGCGACAGACCCGATCATTCTTCCGACCGTTTGGTGTGACTAAAATTCGCAAACTCAAGTTAAACAATTTTTAAAGTAACTTTCCGCCGCATTTCAACATGTTACCGTGCATACCATCCATGCGCGCAGTTTTCCATCCTTAAAATACTCATAATTACGGCAAATGACTTCATTTACACACATTTCAACTTCCCTTCGTACATAATCACCACCTACTTAACGCGGCTCACATGCGTGTACATGCTCCACATCAATACTATATAAATCCTGAAAATATTCGCCCAGAATAATGTAACTCCCCCTTCATCCTAGTCTTACTCCTTAAGGAATGTTTAACTTTCTCGGATGTGTCGGGATTTCTATTTGGATAGGTCGAGCTGATTTCGTTGTAAGCTCTTGCTTGGTGTCACCAAGAACTTTCGTTTTAACATTTTTACAGCCTTTGGATGTGTTCTCCTCCATTATATGACGTTCTTATGCATCTTCTTTTGCAGGAGGACATTGCTCATGTCTGGATTCCCCTTTCTTCAGGAAATCAATTCTATTCCGCCGCGAATGCCAAGGCCGAGTGTGCAAAAATAAAGTGAGAAAGCAAAATCCTCCGATTTTCCACTTTTCAAGAAAAAGAATGGTTCACGTTCGTGCACGATCGTGATTCAGGCAAAGGAAAGTGCACGTGCACTAAAAAAAAGTAAAGTGAGGAATCAAGGATCGGTAATAACACAATTAATATTCGTGCGTGACTCGATATTCTTTTTTTCCTTAAATTTTCTCGCCTGTTGACGCAATTTCACGCTCGCATGTTGACGAACTTTGACGCATCTTTGGAGCCCCTGGGGCCTTCAGTCCCTTCAATGATAAATAAGTTCATTCGTCACCGCAAGTGTATTAACCCGTATCTGACAAATAGATGCATTAACGGCTTGAAAAATATTCCCAGCAACCCAAAAAACAAAACAGGTACAAAGTTTCATACGCTTATTTGTTCCCTGCTGGTACCCACGTGCGGGTACAATTTATTATTTCACACGTCATTCGCTCGAGTCCGGGGAAGTACCTACCGGTTCAAGGCCAAGAAAACGCCTCCACGAACCAATCAAGTTACGACTCACGAAGGGTGTAACTCAGGGATTTGACTTTTCGCCGTTTTTTTTATTTCTCCTGCATTATAAAAGTTTCTCCTTCGAATGAGTAAATAGTGTCGGACTTTGTTTGATCTTCAAACGTGATGCTACTTAAAAAATAATCGATAAATTACTTTTATCGCCATAGCGGTGGACCCTCTAAATTAAGAAAAAGGTCAGTTGAAATGTTACAAGCTTATAGAAAGCACAAGCCACAGGATATTTTTGATGCATACATACCCTTCATACCGTTCAATCTCGGAGTAGATTTTGCCAAAACAAAATGTATGTGTATGTAAGGCGCTACCACCCATTATTTTGTAAACCTTATTTTGCCTACTAGAACGAACTTTATTTTGTTTACTCAGAAATAAGCCTGGGGTAGTTGCCTCCCGTCTTTCCTCAATCCACTCTGGCTCCTTTCCTCCCGTATACAATCCAAAAACGTTTGAATTCCGACCGGAAATAAGCCAATAATTACCATACCAACAAGGTGACCTGGCTCAAGTTCTCTCCTCTACTAGCTCCTCGTATTTCGAATGCATTTTTACTTCGACGGTATCTACGAAATGTGTGTTCAAAAATTTACGGGAATTTTTTCATTTTGTGGGCTTGGAGAGTCCGATTGTCAAACTTTTTTTTATTATGTTGGTATACATGCCCCTGAAGTATGATAAAACTTTCACCTGTTTTCATTCTGGACTTTGTCTGTGACAGCCACTAAGGTTAGACGTGTTTTACGAGCTCGGCGATTTTCGCTTGTTAAAACAAATGGATCAAAGAATTGGTATCAAATTTTGCGTAAAAAATGAAATAAAGTATAACAAAGTGTGTGAAATGTTAACAAAGGCCTATGGTGAGTCTGCTATGAGTAAATCAAGAGTTTACGAGTGGTATAAGCGTTTCCAAGAAGGCCGTGAAGACCTTGAAGATGACGAACGCCCCAGCACATCAACAATCGATGAAAAAGTGAAATAAATGAATGGATATGAACGATCTCCGAATCACAATCAGAGAGGTCGCTGATGATGTTGGCATATTGGCGATTGGATCATGTCATGACATTTTTTCCAATGTTTTGGGTATGAAACGGGTGGCAGCAAACTTCGTTCCGAAATGCCTTTTGCACCCCGATAATGTACCAGCTCACACTTCATTGCTCGTTCGTGAATTTTTTGCCAAAAACAATACTGTTACGATGCCCCAGCCTATTCCAGCCATATTCGCCAGATATGGCTCCGTGTGACTTTTTCTTATTTCCAAAAATAAAGAGAACCTTGAAGAGCCGTCGTTTTACAGCCGTAGATGACATTAAAAGCGCATCGCTGAAAGAGTTAAAGGCTATCTCAAAGATCGAGTTTGAGAAGTGTTTTGGGGATTGGAAGAAGCGCTGGCACAAGTGCATAATCTCCAATGGGGACTACTTTGAAGGTGACAACAGTAATGTATGAGAATAAATAAATATTATTGTCCGAAAAATTTAAATTCCCGTTAATTTTTTAACACACCTCGTAAATTAGACCTTATCTCAACATGTTATTTGCCCTGGCAAAGAACTCAATTCCTGTTTACCCACCAACTAGGTCCCTCCAAGTTTAAATCTAGATGGTGCCTCAGGAAAATATAACTAAACGCAATAAGTAGATGAGTTATATTCCTAACAATAGAGCTTTCTCGAGGAATATAGAATACAATCAGGACGTTTTTGCATGTTTCGTAGATTTCGAAAAAGCGTTTGATAGAGTGAATTGGGAAAAATTAATGCGAGTATTGCAGAAAATAGGTATGGATTGGAGGGACAAGAGACTGATCCGCAACCTGTACATGTCTCAGACTGCTCAGGTGCGAGTGGGAAACTGAGAATCCAGATGGGCAATGTTAGAAAGAGGTGTAAGGCAGGGTTGCCCATTGTCACCGGTACTGTTCAACGTATATGTGGAGGAAATGGTTAAAGAGGCATGGGAAGAATTGGAGGTGGGAATGAAAGTCGGAGGGGAATTCGTAAAATCGGTTAGGTTTGCTGATGACCAAGCATTAGTTGCTCAGTCAGCCAAGGGGTTGCAAGCATTGCTGAGTGAATCGGAGGTTCAGTGCGATAGATATGGGATGAGAATCAATGTTAATAAAACAAAGGTTATGCGATTTTCCAGAAAGAAAAAGGCTAAGCTAAATATTAAAATAGGCGGGGAAAAAATAGAGCAGGTAGAACAGTTTATATACTTCGGAAGTGTTTTGGACCAATACGGTCAAAGTGGTAGGGATGTTAGGAGAAGAATTGCGCTGGGCAAGGAGGCTTACTCAAGGAGGGAGTTGATGACGGGGACGTTGAGTAGGGATATTAAGAAAAGACTCGTAAAAACTCTGATATGGAGCGTAGCCGTGTACGGTGCGGAAACGTGGTCAATGAAGCAGGAGGATAGACGTAGATTGTAGACTTTTGAAATGTGGGTGTAGAGAAGAATGGTTTTGAATGCGGTATTTCTTTTTTCCTTTTTTGGGTGGTGACCTAACACCCCCCGCCAAACGCCCTTGCGGCGGATTGCGTGGTATTATGTAGATGTAGATGAATGGAGAAGGTGAAATGGACCGAAAGGAAAACAAATGAGGAAGTACTGGAGATGGTGGGTGAGGAGAGGGGTTTGTTGAGAGAAATCCTATGGAGGCAGGAAAAATGGATGAAAGGCGTATTGATCGGCAATAGTGGGATGTTGAAGAAGGTAATAGAGGGGAGAATGTTGGGCAAGCGAGGAAAGGGCAGGAACAGGATAGGGATGTTGGACGGGATGAAGGGAGGAAAGAAGTACACAGAGATGAAGAGGGAACTGATGTAGATTAGGTTGCTGGATTGGGTTTTGTTTGGAGTTACAAAATGTTTATTCGATAGTTGTGTCCATCGAAAAACCTACCTTAACCGGTAGATTACCTAATAATAATAGAGCTTTCTCGGAAATCGCAAGTGGTCTAGAAAAAGGAATTGACTATCCTAACATGTACGAGTATACATTAGGTGAGCTCTATCCTAATTATAATTGGTGGTTTCAGGCGTGCCTTTATGGAACCAATTCATATTATAATGAAAAACTATAAATGTGTGATTTCACAGATTTTTATTTAGGTACGACCCAGATTTCGACGTTTAACGTGATGATGTTGTTAATCGTCGAAACCTGCGCCACATCTAAATAAAATAATGTGGAATAGCAAAGTCATATCCATATTAAAAGATTTTGTAGTTTTTCACAGGTTTTATTTTAAAATAGAACGCGTTCCAAGTACAAAATATTTTAATATAGATTTCACACACTTCCACGAAGTGAAGCCTGAAACCGTGAAGTAGATGCAAAGTCATAAATTTTCATTTGCTATCAAAACCCAACCTCTAGGTTAATTGATGTACTAGTAGCATAATTACACTCTAAGAACCCTAAGGGTACATCTGAGAATTATATTCATGGGCATTATGCAGCATGAATAACTCTTTCACCTTCGTAGATGAATTTATCTGTAGTCTACATGCTACCGTAGTAATCAAAATCATGCATTAATAAATTCTAAATTATACTATCACATTATTGAATTTCTTCCAATTTGGTATAGGTTTTTACATTTGCGTATATTGTTTACATATTACCATATGCTGTTACATGAAAAATGTTTATTACTTAGGTCTAATGTCATTAAACTTAGCGCTAAATTTCGAAAGGCTAATCTAAACAATGAAATCGGCTTTCCTTCACCCGAGTCCGAGAAATTCTTTCAAAAGTTCCTTTCATTGGTGGGAAGATTTTATCTAGTAAAAATGTTCGTGTGGATGTTAGTCTCGATAATTTTTCCGATGTAATTTATTTGGTAGCCTCTTCCGCGTAAGTAGGGGTAAAACAAATACCCAGCCCTTATACACCACACCTGTGATTACAACGATTTTTAAATATCTTATCATAGATCACTGCCTATTTTTTAGAGCGTTTTCTACTGGACGAATACATACTCCACATCGGAACACTTCCATATAAACTCATGATATTTAGTGACAACTGGGAAACCGCAGGCAAGAGAACTGGTCCACCCTGAAAGTGTGTTTGATTTCTCACACCTTACGGCATAATAGGAGGTGAGATCTACTCTTGCCTATCAAATTAACCTGCCATTTGATGACTGTGGTGATGATGGGTGAGTTTTTCTCACGATGACCTTTGCTGGTAAAAACTGGATGCCCTTGGAAGAATGGTATTAATTCAAAAAGAAACATTCCGGATGTATGAAAATAAAGTCGAAGACTGTGTAACACTATACAAATTTTAAAAAATTTAAAACGATAGAATGTTTTATTACGATTTTTATTAATTGAATTAAAATAATAAAAGAGTTAATTATTAAGCTCACCAAGGGCCGATGTAGGCATATGTTCGACAGGTTCATGAAAAATATTCAGATTGGTTTTTGACTTCTCCTAGCATCGAAAATCGCGAACGAGAGTAGAACTTGGACTCAGAAACAATAAAATTCTTGATAGCTGTTTTTTCGTAGGCAAACCTGAAACCTTTGAGAAGATATCGAGCACGTATTACATTCAGGGTGTGAGCTCTTTGCTTTGGAGTAATTTTTAACGCTAATTTCCTAAACAGTATGAGTGCACAGTAACAAGTTTGTTGTGGAATGCACAAGGATGTTGCGGTTAAAAAAGGCACTGAAGTAAAATGTGAAACTTTAATTTAGGACTCGCTGAATATCGAATCATATACGAACATGTAGGGAAGAATTTTTGTGTCGATCCAATGTCTTGTTTTCATTATTCTATAAAACAGCAACCACAATGTCACGAATGGTGCTTTGGTGTAACACCACAGTCATGTTGAAGTTGGCACAGCATAGAGACAAACATTTGTCAATTAGGTTCAAAAAACTAAAAAGAATTTCGTTGTCCATATTATTCTTTCCTGCCAATGGCTCCATCCTGCCGTCTTGACTGGCACTGGGTAGACGGAGCGACGCTTTCGAACAAAAAGACAACCTAAATGGACTTGAGGAAAACACATTAGTTTTTTCCTCAAGAAAACCGGTCTCGTCGTAAAATACGTCATCAGTGATATTCCATCTCCTATAGATGACGTAGCTTGGAAATATCCGGTTGGTATCTGCTAAAGTGGCCACCTAATTGGAAGTTACGCACGTCATTCAATTCGGATTCCCTTACCGGGGAAAATCCGGAAATTGGAAGAGGGCTGTTAGAAGTAGAGAAATGAATCTGAAGCGATCCGCCAAGAACTAAATTATCTCTCCAATTTCTTGAAATTTGTTAATAATACCGACATTTTTATGCCATCAAATGACCACTCAAATGTCTCCTAAATGCGATTGGTATGTGTTTTCTCGGTTTAATAGAGGGTAATAGTGTCATTGTATTTTATTTAAACTTAATCACGAGATGATCCCACCGGTAGCCTGCAGGAAAGTTCAGCCAGTACATCTTCTCCATGCATGTCATGGCAAACAAATTTAAAATTCCCACGTCTGTTTCCCCGTTTCGCGTAACACCAAATATGGCCAGTAGATTACGCATGCATTGTGTTCTTTACTGTAGCAAGATTTTGCTTACCTTGCAGAGTTCACCATGCTGGTGCCTTGTGTCCTCTGTTGGCAATGTTTGGTATCAAATCAGTTTCCCCTTTTCGTAAGTGTGCAAATGAAATCCATCTAGAAACCACAGATACGAACTTATGTGTCTTAGAATGCATGTGGTTTATCTAATGGTCATCAATTATAGAAAAATACACTATGCTCCAAAAAAGCCACCGTCAAAATAGGTGCTAATCTTATTATATACCGGCTTATTATACATATTTATCTTGACATAGAGTAGGTTTTTGATGCCCCATGGTATTACACACGACTGTCTTTCTAAACCATAACCAGTATGAAATTTTATCAGAATGCTACATATTGTGTTAACTAATATTTTTAGCTCTATGTAATCTCTATCTCCTTTACTTTTGCCCAAAATCTAACTGGTAGTTTCCTTAGCGCACATTTGCTTCTTTCTCCATTCTTTTACCGATTATCCTTAGTTCTACCATTGCCACCAATGAAATCAGGCAGTATTCATCATGTAATTGTGATTTTCTCTTTTCCAGGATGGATATTAATGTTGATACAACAAAGCTTTTTAACCATATTCTTCCCTTATGAACAAGCCCATTAAACTCTTCCTTCCCTAATTTCCTAAATTATTGAGTCATTCTATAGGTGTATCATCCATACTAAGTTCCCATTTAATTTATGCCTTTACTATGTTACAGTCAACTATTTATGGTCCTAAGCAATCATTATCCACATTCCCTTCCTAAATCCAAACTCATTAGCTAAAACCAAACTCATTCCTAATACATATTTACCATATTGCTCCTTTATATTTTCCATTTTTTTCTGTATCTTTTCTGCCTTGACTTTCCCTGTTGCATCTCTAATAGTGTAAATGGAATTTTCTTAAATCATAACTGTTCCTTTGCCTTACTGTATGGTGCACCCATTTCAAACTGTCTCTGTAAGCTCTTCATATCCTTGCACTGCTCTTTCCAAAATTTTTCATTCGCCCTCTTTGTTCTCACCTTGGTTTATTTTTATAGCTATTTGTACTTTCTTCTCACAAATTCTGTATTCACTTTCCCTATGTCCTTCTTTAAGCAAACTTCCTACCTTTTCGTGGGTAATACATGGCTTCTTAACTCTTTTCCTATAATAATAATAATAATGTTTATTAACCCATTGGAATACTGAAAATCCATGGGGTTTCATCAAGATACATGTTTTACATAAGACATACAATAAATGTAAAAAACAACACTTTAGGACAACATAGAAAACATACAAAATTAAACAAAGTCGTTAAGGAAATCTTCTACACTGCAATAGCCTTTTCTTAATAATAATTTTTTTAGCTTCCTTTTAAATAATTTAATAGAATGGATAGAGTGAATATCTTGTGGAATCTTATTGAAGACTGCGGCTATTGAATAATATGGAGCTTTCTGACACAGGCTGGAAGAGTAGTGAAAACTATGGATATTGTTTTTGAAACATGTATAGTGGGTATGAAAATCAGAATTGACTGGGAAAAGATGAGGATTCCTTTTAACAAACAAGGCACAAGTGAGAATGTAAATGGAGGGAAGGGTTAAAATTTGCAGGGACACAAAAAGCAGTTTACCTGGAGTACGAATGGAGACTTTACAGATAGCCTTAATAGCCTGTTTTTGGAGAGAAAAGGCCTTTCGAGATGCAGTTGTATTACCCCAAAATATAATTCCATAGGACACATGGGAGCATACCCTTGCATATTAAAGGTTTTTGATTGTGTTTTTAGATACAAGAGGAGCAAGCTTTCTTATCATGAAAATGCCAACAGAGAGTTTCTTAACTAATTCAGAAACGTGTAATGACTAGTCAAGTGTTTCTGAAACATAGATACCAAGACATTTCATTGATGGTGAGGTTACAAGTAATTGAATGGCTTTTTGTTGTGGGTTTCTGTTATGAAAATGAACATATGATATTTTGGCATCATTTAAAATAATATTATTTAATTGACACCATTTCGTCATCTCATATTGTTTCATTCATCACAATCTTCCTTACTTGTTTGGCATATTGCCATCTTTTGCATACTGCATCCATATCCTTATCCTCTCTCAGAATATTATCAGCTGTGTCCTGGTAATCTTTCCTTTTCACTTCAGTTGTCTTCTGCATTCCAATTTCTTTTACTTCTTCCCTTCTGCATTCTCTTAAATTTAATATTACAGGCCTATAGTTGCCAGGACTCATTTTCAAATTTGGCTACATCTTATTTTCTCCCTGCAAATATTAATTGAAGGTTCTTCCTGTTGCCTTCCTCAATAGCATTTTTAATACAACACCATCACTGCAACGTATGACCCACTGAGTTGAGACCATTTTTTAGCCACCTTAATTAGGTGCTGTGCATTCTAATATTCATTTGGCTAGCATAGCACCCTTTCATCAAACTAGCATGCGTCCTCCTTTTAGGAACAATGATTGTTACATCAAATATATGGGTCATCGGAAGCCAAAGCCCTTCCACGACATCAAGGTTGTAGCCCATAGGGAAGGAAATAAATGAGAGTAAAAAAACCATAAACACAGTAATCAACCCAAAGGTCAGTTTGATAGGTGATGGTAGAGTTTACCCAGTATTAAGCCTGATGGTGTGTGAATAGTCTGAATAGTCACATATCAGGATAGGGGGGCCAGTTCTTTTCCCTGTGGCAGTTATGGTTTCCCAGAAAGATCTGGTACCTGAAAAATCACATACCTTGGGTGGAGCTGTAGGTGCCCAGAGTGACTTGCCCAGGAATCAAACCTGCGCCCTCTGGTCAGTAGTCCAACACCCTACCCCCTGGATTACCACGGCTCACAAATGTTAATAATGAAAATCATATTTTCTCCAAATATTTGTGCATATATGTTACATCAAGGTGGGTTGCGGTAGTCCAGGGGGTAGAGCATTGGACTACTGACCGGAGGGTCCCGGGTTCGATTCCCGGGCAAGGCACTATGGGTACCTGCTGCTCCACCCAAGCTAGTTGATTTTTCGGGTACCGGATCTTCCTGGGAAACCATAACCGGCACAGGGAAAGGAACTGGCCCTCCCTACCCTGATATGTGAATATTCACATGCCGTCGGGCTTAGTACATGGGTGAGCTCTACCATCACCTACCAAACGGACCTTCGGGTTGATTACTGTGTTTATGATTACATCAAGCTAACTACATATTATTAAACAAACATAATACAGTATACATGCATATGTCAGGTAAATAAAATCTGAAAATCGAGTATCACTGTCAAAATCAGTATCAAGTATCACAAAATCACTGGGCTAGTTATTATTTTACACTTTAATATAGTTACACTGTAATATAATTTTTCTAAGAATTTGATCATTAGTTTTACTTTTTACTTTTACTTTGAATTTGCAAAACCCTTGAGCATTTTTGAAAGAATCTGATAATTTTCATACTGGCCAGCTAGTGGGCTGCTTAGTGTCAACATGATTCAATAATCATATTACATGTAGGATCATGGTGATAATATTATCAGAAATTAAATGGGAACCATTATCAAAATATGAAAATCATAGTTCTTTGCACTTGTGGCTTGACATTTTTTTTTTAATTGGAATAGTTTTTCCTCCATGCAATGGATTCTTTTTTACATATTTTTCACATTTTCCAACTGCTCCATTTTTTATTAGGCACTTTGTATCAAGGTGATAAGATTAGTCTAAGAATCTGAAAATGTCAGCTATCATTGAAAGAGGACCTGGGGGAGGTCAAAGTGCTTCTTTCCCTTGATCTTTGACATCCCAAATTATAAATTGGTGGGTTGAAATGGACAGAGTTGTAAGTGGTAAATTATGTTATGCAAGGCCATCTCATATTTAATCAGTAGAAACATTAAGTTCAGAATTAATCAACTTATAAAAAGAAACTTGGGACATTAAAGAAAAATGTTAACTTTTGTCTTCACGTCCACATGTACCTGTGGTGATAAAAAGGATACCTACTCAAGGAAAAGCAATAGGATGATTAGGTGACTCCCAAATGAATGATAAAGGAGAAAACTTGTTGAGTGTATGCATAGAAAAAGGCTTATTTTTCTTGAACATAAGGTTTAAGTATAAATCCATTCATTACTAAATATTACAATGGGGTAGTGTTTTTAATGTAACACCAACACTGGAAGGACTCCCCCACTGGGTTTGAATACCCACAGCATTATGTATTAATCTTGTTGTATATAATGAGAGACTGAGAGGATCAATGAAGGACAGGAGGGCAATAACAGGTGTTGAATATGGAACAGACCACTATTTGATATTTTCAAAAGAAGATTTTGGGAGAAAGTGAAATGCAAGGAAGCTTAGAGCGCAAAACAATTAAGAGTTAAAATCTAAAAGCTGTTAGGAATTAATATATGAATGCACGTCCATGGCTAGGCCAAATATATGCGAAACAGAATTGTGAATGACAGGAGAAAGGGTGTATAAGGAAGATATGAATAGATATAAAAAGAGCCCAAAAGCACTAAAAGAGCTACAGTGAAGTAAAAGTAACATTAAAATTGAGGGCAAATATGTCCAGGGGGTTTATTCCATAATTTATAAGTCACCCAATCCCAATTTTCCAATGGCATTAATTGCAGTTATTCCAAGAAAGCAAGAAGAGGATGTTTTTTTATCTCTTGATGGATTATTTATGGTAAATGGTAGGATAGATGATGAGAATCTGAAATCTCCCACTTCTAGAATCTAAAAAGTCAGAATGCTACCATTATGGCTTCTGGTAATTTGTATAATAGGTACATCAAAAAATGAATGTTCATCTAAAGCAGAAAAAGTAAGAGTATAGTGAATGGAATAAACAGGGTTTTGTATTTAAAGTGGCATTTGTTGACATCTTGTAAATAAAGAGAGATATGAACATTTTTTATTGCAGAGTTGGTATTTTAGTGAGAAGGAAGTGATATAGGACCATGATAATTATTGAAGGTTGTCACTAGGGCCAGGAGGTGATGTTGAAAAATTATTCTAAAGGATTCACACATTTTTATCATTGGAGAAATCAAGAGAGCACTACATTTTTAGTAAACATATTGCCTGGACAACAATCCTCACAATTTAATAATTGCAGAGATATTGTAGAAAATAACTTACAGGAAAGGAAATTCTCCAATTCCACAAAAGCGAACTGAAAGAGGAAAAAAATAGCTGAATATTTATAGGATTCTTTGATTCCCTAGGTCACATGCCTCAGGCTAATTGATTCTGAATGTTTTCGTTGAGATCATATCAAATATAGTGCCAAAGAGCAACATTTTTACTAAAATATCTTTATTATTAAATTTTGGACATTGATGGCCCAAAAATTTTTTCCTCAAATTTTGATTTCTTTGTCAAATTCTGCAATTAAAACCGTACAAAATATATATTTTAAAATTTTTATTGACTGCCACCTATACCTCCGCGGTGATCCAATTTACAAAAATGTCATGGCACCTCAATAATTACCCTTTGGAATCAGATCAACCATGAAACATTTTTCCAAACATAAATTTATTTTCAGGATATAGGTGAATGTAATTTTAAAAACCTCATCCTGTACATACATACATGTATGTACTTATTCCCACATTACCACATGGAAGGAAAACATGGGCATAGATTAAGTACTAATGTTGAATAAATGCATTACATGTAGGATATTTAAGATATGTTTCTGGTAAATATAGAAACAATATGGAGTCAAATGAGTGACTTGTGAAAGGAAATCCGAAATTAAATACACCAGTGATAGGCATGCATGACAGAACTGCACTTTGCCAGTTTGATCATAATGAGAGAATGGAAGAGAGTTGAATCATCAAAATGATACAAGTAGTGTGAATGGTTTAAGACAAAGGGTAAACAGAAAGTTGTACATGCATATGCCAATATAGCTGAAAATACTCGAGACATACACTGCTAGGAGTCTCAGGAATAGAAGGGCTTGTATGAAACAATTCAGCAGAGAAAAAAAAATATTCAAGAGAAGGGTGCTGCAAACTAAATAAGTTGATGTCTGGTTAGCTCTTGATTGATCATTTGCAGATCTAATCTACATTATCACCTTATCAACAACTGTTTTTCCCACTTGAAGTCTTTCCATGCCAACATTTACATTTCCTCAAAATATAAGTTAAGGAGTACTGGAACTAATGGCCAACCCTACTTTGCCTATCACTGGCCATCAGCTTTGTTCACTTTGTCAAACACCTAAAATCCATGAACCACTGAAAAACATTCTGGTTAAATTCTAAATTATTTTCTATTATGTCTCCAATACGGCAGTGGTGTTACTAGTATCCCTCTCCTTTCAAAGCCCAAAATGAGCCTTACCTAGTACCTCTTTGTTTGCATTATTATGTAACTGTCTATTTTATGGTTCTACCTTTTACAACTGTGATATGTAACCTTTGACCCAATAGTCACTGCTGTCTTAAGGCTACTGACAACCCAATGAATATAATCATATATCTTATTTTTCCAATATAGGAAGGAGAGGGATTTGCTGGTAGAAATCATAAGTAGACAGGAAAAATGGGTGATGGGCATATTAATCGGCAATGGGATGTTGAAGACTGTGACAGAGGGGAGAATGCTAGGCAAATGAGGAAAGGGCAGGAACAGGATAGGGATATAGGGTGAAAGGAAGTACACAGAGGTGAAGAGGGACTTTTTGTAGAGTAGGTTGCTGGATTGTGTTTTGCTAGGAGTCACAAAATATTTATTTGGTAGTTGTGTCCTTCCAAAACTTACCTTAACTGGTAGATTACCTAATAATAACAACACCTTCAGTGTGCATAGAATGTATATGATGTAGTTCCAAACATTATTTTGTAATGGAAAGAAAAAAACAGCTGTTTTAATTCCACTTAATTTTACGACCCAGGGCTTAAAAATGCATTATGGCCATAGTTTCACCATCTGTTGAAACCAAGGTCATAAAAAAAGTTGTTTTTTTTCTTTCCATAATGGTTAAGGTCCATTAAGTCAAGTCTGAGATTACAAAGTTTATTATTTTGCAAACATTTTCAAATTTAACAAGTATCAGAAGGAATGAATGATTTCTTCAGATGGAGAAAGTTTATTTTGATCTCAATAATATTTAAATAGGTACTCTACAAATGAAACAAGCTAATTATTAAATTCCTGGGCATATCCTAAAGCCTTAGCTATGGAATTGCATATACTTTTAAGCACCATAGCCAATATATATAAAGAAAAAGGGTGTCCACAAATAATATGAACAATGCTCACCAATAAATGTGTGGTTTTGAGACTCATATTAATTATGCTAATAATATACTTGCTGGTCCTCAATTAATCTGGTCACAGGCAAAGTGTGAATCTCAGGGATAAGCATCATAGATACAGAAGGGCAAGCAACATAATGATGCCCTAATGTAAGAGCACTAATTAAATATCTCTATTTCTCTGGGTTTTCCTCATGTGCATTGCCATCAGTGGACAACAGTTTCTCAATAGACATCAGTGTCTACAGCTCAAAGATCACCCACCTTTATATAAATGATCAAGTCCTTTTCATATTCAGATAAAAATGTTTTATTAGGTATGCCACCGTTACAAATATCATTTTAAATTCTAGGGTATTCAGGTTTCCTTAAGTAACTTCATGACGATATGAGAAAAATATAAAACTTATCAAGTTCCCCTGAGTCTTCTTTAAAATAACAGGTTTCATAAAACAGCATTATTATCAGGTCTGATGATGCTGACTGTTTGACAAAACCAGTCGGGTCAAATAAAATTATGTGAAACTTTCAGGGTTTTTATTTTTTACAATTGCACATTAATATAACATCTTCAGGTAGAAGGTCCTCCTTCAATCTCAAGATTCTGATTTATTTATTTGTCTGGAGATTTGTTACATATTAATACATACACAAATATAGGACTCATCAGATATAAATTTCACAAATTCAGAAGAAATACACTGTACGTATATACACATACTAATAAAACCATAAACACAGTAATCAACCCGAAGGTCGGTTTACTTATTTATTTATTTATTAACGACTTAATTAGGCGAGGTTGAGACTAAATAGTCCCTTCTTCCACCTAACCCTTACATTACATACATTACATTGAAGACAATTACATACAGCCAAGCCCTGGATGGAGAAAAATCCACCCAGACGGGAATCGAACCCGTGACCTCTCAGTTGGTAGACGAGGACGTTACCCCGCCGCCACCGGGGCCGGTAGTAGGTGATGGTAGAGCTCACCCATGTACCAAGCCCGACGGCGTGTGAATATTCACACATCAGGGTAGGGGGGCCAGTTCCTTTCCCTGTGCCGGTTATGGTTTCCCAAGAGGATCTGGTACCCAAAGGTAGCTGCAGGTGCCCAAAGTGCCTTGCCCAGGAATCGAACCCGGAACCTTCCGGTCTGTAGCCCAACGCTCTACCCACAAGACCACCGTGACCCAACACATACTAATACACTAGTATATTTACATATTAATTGGTTAAGCCAGAATTGATGCATATCAGCAATTCCAGGTATTCATTTACAGAATAGAACATATTATTTTTTAATATGTTGAACAGCTTTTTCTTGAAAATAGGTACTTTTGTTTCATATTTGATTCCATGGGGAAATTTATTGAATAACCTTAGGCCCATTGCTTTGGGCCCATGAGCAGTATTGTGTGCTCTGCCAAATGGCCGATGCAGGACATTGCAGGTCTTTGTATAGTGACTATGGTAATTGTGGTTGGACTTGTACTGAGAAATATTACCCTTTGCATGCAAGATGACATTAAATACTTATATGCAAGGTACTGGCAATAATGGAAATTGGAAATAACAGTATTGGAATATAACGGAAATTGTTGTCTACTGAAGTCAACACAGACAGTGAAAACCCAGAAGAATGGACGTACCTATGACCCGAAGTAGCAGAAACCTGTTAAACACCACTCAATTACAGTAAAGTATTTTTTAACTTAGTCAAATGCCAGTATACTTGGATCTATTGGGCCAAAGATGTGACTTGATGAGGGCATCTTGGATCTAGCAATGATGTTTCGAAACAAAACACTACAAACATTTTGGTGAACAAGGTAGTTGACATAGATTGTGCTTTAACTATCACTTAAAAGAAAATGAGAACATGGGACATGTTTTCTGTACTATACTATCATTATCAGTAGAAAAGAGTTCAATTAGAAGACTTTTTCAGATCAATTTCAATCCCCCTAAAAAATTAATGAATGAAAGTTACTTTTGCAGGCATAGGAGTTAATTCTAATGGTCCAACAAAAGTTTGGAGAAGATGGAGAGCAATTATTTCAATAAAGATGAATTTGAACTCAAGAAATAAGAGAGAAATCCAATGTCCCTTGAAGTAATTTTAATATGAATCTATATAAACACGTTTAGGATATCCAAGGTAGAATGATAATTTGGATTATTCCTGCCAACCAAGGCAATAGTTAGAAAGACGAGGAATGAAGTTTAGCCCTGAGGATGTTTTTGTCAGTTTTGTACAATATTAAGCTTTAGTTAGCCATACACCAAGGGATTTCCGTTTTTTAAAGCAAACTTCAGGATCAATGACAGAAAAATGAGGACTTAAATCATTAAAAAAATGAAATTAATGAGATTTTCATAAAGTACAAAGGCTAAAGTCAAGCATCAAGGAGAGAATAAATTGGTGCAGTTAGTATAGTTATCATGTTTAGGTCATACTTCGGATGAAAATGTTCATGTTAGTCAAGGCATTATGGAATAGAATTATGCTAGGTAAAATTCACTCTATATGGATGCGAGAATGTGTAGCTTGCAAAGTAGAATTGTTGATCATGCCTGATCTAAACTTAATTAATTCCAATGTAGAGAAACTGACATAAGAGAAATTGACCTCAACTATTGTTAATGAAAATGCAGACCACAAATGTTGCATGTCTTAGAAACTCCATCATTAGGTACTGTAGATGAGTCTAGATTTGATAGGTGTATAGAGAAATATAAAGGAAAAGGTTATCAGAATAGAGGCCACAACATTTAAGGCAAATTAAGAAATGATTGATGAGCAGATGAAATTGACTGATTGAAGGGAAAATGTTAGACAAACTGAAAAAAGGGAGGAAAATAATTATGGAATGTATGAATAAGATAAAATGCACTAAGAGCTGAAGAAGAAAAAGGTTACTTGGTGGAGCAGTTTTATACAATTTCATAAAACTGCTATAGCTTTGAAGGATCTTCTAAAAGAACTTCTAATTGATAGAATAACTATAAAAAATATGACTTCTTAGTAATTTAAATAATATTATGAGATTCCACTTTATTAGTAGTAATAGCTTTCCTCCAATCGAACATAAATAATTTTACGATTATTCTAATGATCGAAATTGAACAGTGCAGGGGTAGCAAGGTAGAAAAGCGGTTGATGGTACTACTAAAAGGGTGACAGCTATGCTTGTGAAACTCTCCCAATTGGTGTATTTTATAAAAAGGTATATTAACACCTTGTAAACCACCATTTAACCACATAATGACGAACAACAAATTCACTTCAACCAAGCCATTATGATTCTTACGGCTAATTTATTTTGGTATATGTCTCATATTCTTTCTAGTTCAACACATCAAAGGGTTTTACTTTCAGTTGCACTTGCTCCAACATTTTCATGCTTTCGTAGACTGGAAAATGTTGACGAGATTTCAGCGCATTTAGGGCCTATAAAATAATTAAATCCGTATTCCACGTTAACAGCCATTTGCTTCTGCCACCTACACAATCGTAGCGTGATGAACAGCAACGCACTAGCTTCAAAGTGAAAAATGTCACCAGATGTTACTTTGAATATCATAGTTGAAAGACCATAAATTAGGGGAAAAAAACTAAATTTACAACTGCTCAGTCCGTTAGAATGAATTGGTTTAAATTTTAAAAAGAGTTTACAATGCGCCCCTCCTCCGTATCGATCCTTAAACAGTGCAGCCACAGCGAAAAATTTACAGACACCACCTACTAATCAAGCTATGCAAATTATTTGCTTGTCTACTTGAAATATGAAAACAAATAAATGACATTGATTAATCTCTATTACCTCTGATAAACTGAGACAACTGTTAACGACATTATTGAGGTTGATGTTTTGGAGGCTTTCTTTGTTGCTCACCAATTGCAATGTTGACGAATCGAGGCTAATTTATATTTTATCACTACTTCGCTTTAAACACCCTCGTTATCTGTATTTAAAAACATCCTGTTCAAATTCATTCTTCGAATTGGAAGCCAAAACGAAAAATTTGGTTTGGTGCGCATTCAATACCTCGTTAACGCCCGGTTTTTTGCCGGTTCGGCTGATTTCAATGTGGACGGAAAGCGCCTGGACCTGGTAGCGTCACCTATCAAGCCTCGTTTGTGTACAAAGTCTGTGTTCAAGATGATGGGATTAGGGCCTAAAAAGGACGGCGGTCCTAATGCCAAATACTTCGAGGCACCAGATACGATAAATTTATTTGATGGAATACGTACATGGCTTTTGAAAAATGCTAAAAAGGTACTATTGATAATAAATTGATAACTGCTTCGTGACCAGCTTTCGTTAGTAGTCATCTTGTTTTCCCTCCCTTTTGTTGTATCATTTTATTATTTTATCGTTGTTGCATATAAACATGTGATAAATAAGAGTATAATTAAGTATTATAATGTCTTTTTAGTATGTACAAACCGATCCACCAACAAACAAAGGCTTGGCGTCCTTAGTAATTCAGCTTATTCAGTTTCAAGAGGACAATTTAGGGAAAAATGTCGTCAAGCCTCCCCTTACAAGGCTTCCTGTGAGTAAAACATTTCTCATATTTTGCTTTTACGGCCCTATTGACAGGTAATACTTTATAAGTGTTAATTTTTGCAGATGCGTTGTTTCCTTGACTTTAAGCCTGGAGGAGCCTTGTGTCATATTTTGGCTACAGTGTACAAATTTAAAACTGACCAAGGATGGAGAAGATTTGATTTTCAGGTAAAGTAACCATACCGTAAATCTTTGTAATTGTATTTTATAATTAGATATTGAGTGAAATAGTTGTTTTTTAGCAAGGTATGTGTGATATTTAAAGTTGAGAGTATCTATGATTATTAAGCAGACTAATTGAGCATTTCACTTTCTTATTTTTACGGTTTTGGGAATTTGTTCTTAATAGGATCTAATTTAGGAGAATTGAGACTTTAATGCAGGGAGTTGTATTTGTCTGTGATAGTCGTTGATGGCTTGTAAATATTATTTATTTATAGACCGCGACTTAAGGTGATATGCCAAAAAAGCTAGAACAATTTTATTATAAAATCTTCTGTTTCGTGTGTTTTTTTTCTCTTTCAGCGAATAATATGTAATGTTTATTGTTGTGATAATAGCAACTTTTGATTAGGTTTTTATTGTATATTAACAATTTTTACCAATAATTTTGATTACTTAAAACACAAATAGGTTATTTAGTGATGTACGTGTGGTTGTATTTAGTTTATATATCTATGTTTTTGTTCATCCGTAGTGAGTGATATTTTATTTCAAGACGAGGATTATTTTCAGATAATTTTAGTAATGAGTGCGTAATATTTCTTTTTATCAGAGCCCATCCAGGATGGATAGAAATGTTGAAATGTTTATGAACGTGGAGAAGACACTGATTGCAAATCGTTGCCTTGTTATGCCATGTGTTTACATTAGACCAGAAGTTGATAAAGCTACAGCAGCTCGAATTCGAGATGTGATCAAGAGACATCAAGGATCTATAACAGGTGGGGCATCAATTTTCGTATTTTATAATTCCTATGAATTGGATATACTATTAAATAATTCAGAGTGTTTTTGCTATTGTCAGTGTGCCATTTTGGGTTGACTAAAAAATGATATATTTATTTGCCCAGCAGACACAGCTACAGTATTGAGAACACATGACAAGTGTATAGAACATGTAAATGGGATATATATTTCATTATTCCTAAGTAGAAATATTAATACAGTTATGAGAGGAAGCTAATATTCACCGAAGTTTTATATGAATGTTCATTTAAACTATAACGACACTCTTCAATCAGATATGCAGATAGATTCTTCTTGAAAAGTGAAATTCTTGTCTAATTTTTGAAATGATTAGGCAGATTGTTTAACATTTTTGTGCACATTGATGTTGATCCTTTAGTTACTATAGCAGGTTTGGTGTTTGTTCATGAATATTTTTACAGCCGCTGGTATTGTGGCAGAGATAACTATTATTCATAGTGAATTCACTCTTGTTTTTCTTATCATAAGTCACTGCTTGATAGATATATGCACAAGGTACAGTTAATATTCCCAAATATTTAAAGAGAGGTCTGCAATGTGCACTTTAAGGTTGATTATCTGTGTCTTAATATTATTTTCTGTTCTAAAACTATTTGATTTAATGAGGATATTGATTTACCCCAGATATTCCATAAGAAGGTACAGACCAAAACTAGTCATAATATTACATTTTAGTACATCTTAACTTGTGTGTTTTAACATTGATATCTGGTGGCAAACTGAATTAATTTTCGTACATACCTGGGAAATATGTTCATTCTACTGAAGAATGTGTATGGAACATTTCCATTGTGAACTGTCTAAGCCATCACTGAGTTTGCTTCAGTTATGGTAATGGCAGAATAGAGTTGGATCATTTTCTTAGTATGTCTCTACAAACCATTTTAGTGTATATCTAATTACATCATCCCATAGCTATTATGAAATCGGAAATTATGTCATAACTTTTCTTAAAATCCAAGAAAAAACCAGAGGGCTGTACGTCTTTTCTTCTGAATAAAAATTAAAGTCATAATGTTGGTGAGAAATCCTGTGGCTGATTTGAAGAAGCTGTTCAGGATATTGTGCTTTCTAAAGAGGAATACTTGCTGAAATAATGTTCTTCCACAACACATCGAAATAACGAGACACCTTCCTATGGCAGGAAGTTGTTTCTGTACTGACTGCAATAGTTAAAAACTTATTTACCATTAAAAATTGCAACCCTTGACATCATTAGGGTGGCCACTTTGAAGAAGTTGTGAATTATTTAATTTCTAGAAAACATTTAGGAAAAATGAGGAAAGGTGTGAATACGTTGGGAGTATGATCTGGGAGTCTGGAGTATGATATGGAACTTGGGGACTCTCTATGAAAATGATGTATTTTTAATTGTTATTGTTGTGGGTAATAATGCATGCAGGCCATGGTAAAAACTCGGAATATGGTTGGACCTTTTTTTGGTACAGATTTCAAGCAAGGTGATGGAGAATGATGCACAAAAAGAAACTTGATCACATTCAAGTCACTATGGAGAAAACCGGAAAAGTCAGGAATGAGAATCCATTAAATGTAGCCACTCAAATCATTGAGTTCATAATTATTGGTAACATCTAATCACCTAGTGTTGGTACTTTCTTAAGGCTATAATATTTTTAAGGTGCGCATTGATATAGATCCTTAAACAATACAAGTACATACTTGAGAATCCTTAAAGGGATGCTATATGAAGATTTTGTGGTTGAACAAATCTTTGCAGTTTAGAATCATCGAGGTGTAATGGAAAGTCTGTCCTCAACTTGTAAAACTCTGAATCTGAATTGAGTGATAGTTGAACAGCAGATAGCCTTCTTCTGCTCATCGTCCAAGATACTTATACCAATGAAATAATGATACAACTTCTTTAAATGCACACTAATTCAAGTTTATAGAAGTAAAAATTGGTAGGTTACCTCTATCACCAAGGAAAAATGTAAATTTTTAATATTCTTTTTCCATCACTTTCACACATGGTCAATTAAAGAAAATTTTGAAGCTCGTCATTTATTCCTCAGTGTTATGCATAAGAATAATTAAAACATTAATACCTGAAATGAAATGGGAAATGAGGTATAAAAGGTGTGCCCCAATAGTATCTGACCTGCATTCATAACTCTGTGCCAAAATGTTCGAGCGACCTCCGTGTGGTATGAGCACAACCGGTGACTCCTCACAAACTCGCCATCTGCTGCAGTTACCGACGGGATGTGTAAATTCGTGTCCTGTGTATATTTATTTAATATTTACTGTGCCTTTTTGCATTTGTCAGATTTTGTTATCACTGAAAATGGTGGGAGAGATGTGACCAACAAATTTGCTTCAAGTTTTACTTAAAGCTTGAAAAGAGTTATGCAGCAACTATTGAAATGATACAGAAAGCCTTAGTTTTCTAAGGCTTTCTGTATCATTTCAATGGTCAAAAAATGGATGAAAGAGTGGTACAAGCAGTTTAAAGTTGGCAGCACATATGTTGACAGTGACCCCTTCAAGAACAATAACACTGAAAACACTGAGCATGTGCAAGTTGCGATTGAAGAAAATCGTTGTTTGACTGTGTGTGAACTAGAAAGTGATCTTGGAATTCTGAAAACTTGTTTTTAGAGAATTCTGTGAATTTGGGAATGACTTTTGGGTGAGCGGTGACTTGCTTCTTCACCATGATAATGCACCAGCCAGCCATTCATTGAAACCTTTGCAACAGTTTTTGGCAAAACATAAGATTACACAACTTCGCAAGCCTCCGTACAGCCTTGACATAGGCCGCTGTGACTTTTGGCTGTTCCCAAGATTAAAAATTCTGCTAAAAGGGCATCAGTTGGTTAACATAGAGACGATTTAAATGAATGCGATGAGTTCACTGAAGGCCATTTTGAAAACTGATTTCCAGAGCTGCTTTAGAATATGGAAGCTTGTTGTTTGGTGTAATGAGGATTACTTTGAAGAATGCCATGAGCCAGATGATGAAGAATAATGCCAGCCCCAAGTTATGAGTGTGAGTTGGATACTTTTGGGACACACCTTATATAATCATGTGTAGAACCAGCGACAATAATTAATTTCTGTGTGTACACCAGAGTTCACATTTTGCATGCCCAAAAATCAACTTTTGATTAAAGTCCACCAGTATGAACACTTAACCCAAGCTAAAGAATTGTGGCAACGTAAATTCCCAGTGACTGCAACATATGGGAAAACAATATTGTGGCAGTTTTAAAACTACAAAATGTCACCAAAATCAAATACACAGCATTTCCTCTCAGCTGGAAATTCACTCACAAGGCTACTTTTTCACCAAAATGTTTGTGTTATGACTGTAAAATTTTCATTGGAATGAGATGTTTGTGTTTAATATTGTGAAACTATTTTGATAAGTATTATTGAAGTAAACTAGTGGATCAGACCACCTGGATAAAATAAGAGAAATACATATACCCTTTTAACTCTAGCAGATTGAGACATCTTTCTTCCCTTGTGCAATTTACTAGCTCAACATAAACAAGGTGAAGTACTTTAAGAACAACAAAAACCTAAATTAATCCCTCAGTCCCATTGTCAGCATTACATAAATTAACGTTGACGTTTTTTAAAAATAAAACCACTTTGCTTTTCCACATAAACTTTTTAAACTTTTAAAAAGTTTATGTGGAAAAGCAAAGTGGTTTTATTTTTAAAAAACGTCAATGTAAAGATTTTCCACCAAGTTACGCCAGAAACTTTTATTTATAAACTAACATATTAAAGAATAGTGTCCTCGCACCTTTGCCTCACTCTTCCATGGCAGCTCTCAGGGTTTAATATAAGTAGGTGGTGCAATCGCTAATGAATTAATTGTTTGCCTATTGTTCTTTGCAGATGTTGATGAAGAATCAACACACATAATTTACCCTGCCAGTGATCCATTAGAGGAGGAATATGCACGACCAGCTCTCAGACGAGGGGATCGGTCAGTGCTACTCCACTGGTACTACTTCCCAGACTCTCATGACACATGGCTGAGTCCAGTTTCACCTCCAGATCTTGTGCCGCGACTCAATGAAACACCATCTGAAGCCAGGGCTTTGGCACACACCCATGCTCATTCTCCAGCTGGTGCAGTTCCAGCTGGTGGATCTTCTCCAGGCCAGGGCAGTGGAGCAACTGCTCCAACAACACTTCCACCCATCTACACACTACCAGCGAATGCTACTGCTACTGGTCTGGTCACTTCAGGACTAAAAAGTGGACCATGGCGGGTTAGTCATCTAATATATGCATTTTAAGTTGATTACCTATATCGAGTAAATGGATTTGTGGCAGCATTGCCTTCAGTCCTCTTTCAGAGCAAGATGCTTTGTAACAAGAAGAATCCAAAAGAACTTTGACTGAAAAAATCTCATTTTTAAATTAGGTATTCTCAGTGTTATTGAATTTTACTTCTTGTGGCTTATGAAATTTTATTTGTTGGGCATAATATTCTCTATATTTAAAGCCTGTTCAGGGATTCAAAGTAGATAACAATTAATGCAAAATCCTTAAATCATTCTTTCATTGTTAATAAGCCAGTTCTATCAGTGTGGGACCTATCCAGTCTGATCCAATCTTTGAATTTATTTAGGGAATTCATCATTGATTAGGACACTTTGTGTAATGTGTTTTGGTTGCTTTTGCTGTTATAATTTATTGATAATTTCAAAATGGAACCAGGCATTTAGTAGGAGGATTGAATGAATTATACCATAATTATTGATAAGTGATAGACTGCTAAGGAAGATAAAAATGGATGCATTTCGTGCATAAGATGTAAACTAAAGATAAACTTGCATATTTTGATGGTGTAATACACTTCTAAGATTTTGTATTGAAAGAATGTGCATATCTTTGCACTGCTGGTGCATAAACATCTCAAAATTAAGCTACAAACTACCCAAATAATAGATCACAGTCTGTTGTCCATCAAATTTGTACTTGACATCGGAGAGAACCATAATTTGTGCTGCTCTGAAGACCCCTTCCCACTATTGGTTCACATTAATATAGATATTGAACTGAAAAATTCATATTGACAGTAGCATTCATTTTAACTTTTTCTTTGAATTAATGACTGGATTTTACTGTTTAAAATACATATATTGAAATATGAGTGCATAGATACAAAAAGGATTATTTTTAAAATTAATATTTACTAGATATTTATAATGTTTTACTTAAAAACAAATCATAATCATGATTAAATAAATCAGTAGAAATGTTTTAAATAATACCAATTAGGTATATGTGCAGATAGTCTCATTTATGCCTTTCCTATATGTATATATGAAAGTATTATTTTAATTGTTACCTTGTAGGTTGGTGCTACTTGGGTCCTTGATTTAGACCAGTACAATGAGTGGATGACTGAGGAAGATTATGAGGTTGATGAAGCTGGCAAGAAGAAAGTGCACAAGGTGTGTATATTGAATTTTTTTGCACCATGATAAAATTTGGAATTGTGCTTTTGGAAATATGACTTTGTTCTATAGGTATTTTGTTATTTTTCTATTTAATATTTATTTTATTGGCCACTTCTTGTCCAGATATTATTAAAAAAAAAATATCTGACAATTATTAACAAACTTAAATACTTCCATAATAGATTTCACTAAGCTATTAAGGATTTCATTTAATTTGTAATGTTGTTTTTTAAAACATTATTAAATGTAAACATGCCATTAAAATGTGAGTTTTAAGGCATGCAATAACAATTAAATTATTTTAATTATTCCTAATTAATTACCAACAAATGATATGTGCCCTATTTTATCAACTCTGGGAGGGATAGCCAAACATCTGAATGTACAAAGTAATTTTGTTCTGTGACTGAAAAAAAAAATTATTTAATTAGTGTTTCAGTAAAATATGATGACATGATAAAAATATTAATTCACATCTAGCAATGTTGTGTGTAGATGATAGCATCAGCTCTCCATTTCTCAAAAGTTCATAGAAAGAAAAGAAAAGTTCATAGCCCCTTAACAGCACTTTGCAGAGTCAAATTCACTGTTGAAAACCAACTGTAAAGATGCAAACAGAAGTTTTATCATAATCTCAAATTAACGATCAATTATAAATCTTTTTAAATGCATAGAGGCAACTCAGTCAGTGGTTCAATTAATTGTATGGCTACTTTAAGGAGAGTAAAAGATAGTAGTAGTAGTTTTAAGGGAGTTGATCGACAGCTAAGGTCATTTGCACCATTAGGGATGGATGGGAAAGGAGGAAGGGTGGAGAAAAACCCAGCATTGGCATTAACGTACTCTTGTGGAAAGGAACCAAGAGGTTCGCAGTTTAATGTCCCATCCGATGGACGGTGTACTCACTCAAAGTGCTCTCCACAAAGCACCTCAAGTAGGGAATGGGATACCACTTAAAAATTATCTGCCATCTCCAGGAGTCGAATACGAGCCCTCTCAGTGGAAAGCCAGTATGTTAGTCACCACCTCATCCCAGCCCCCGGATAGAAGGTAGTGCTTACTGAGGTGTGGTAAAAAATCAAGACAAATTAAAACATTTTTTATTACCAAAAAGAAAATGCTTACAAAAATTTATATACTAAAATGCTTGTATGGTGATAAAAAAATATATATGTCTGGACTTGTTGTTACCTTTTTGACTAAGCTCCATGCATAGTAGTCCAGCCGATTTAAATATGGATTGTTTGGAGGCCAGAATTCTTTGGACCAAAACATATCGGCATTTCCCAACAACCAATTTTGCACCTAATGACATGTATGGACTGGTTCACCATCCTGCTGGAAAATGTACAACCTTTCAGATGACACAGTTTCCATCCACAGCTTCATTAATTTTGTTAGAATAGGCAAATAAACTTCTTTGATGATATTTTCCCCTTTGTTAAAGAAATGTGGTGGTATAGGTTGTTCCTATGATTGGTTTTAGCATCCACAGTAAAAAAAGCTTTCATCAGAAAAAAAATGATTCGTCCAGCAGCATTGTTTTTTAAGGAACACAAAAGCAGGTTTCAATGTTCAACTCGCTTTGCCCTGGCAGCTTTGGAAAGCATGTCTTATTTTAATGATGTAAGACTTGTAGCAGAGGTCCTCCTTGATGATTCAACGCATGCTTTTCACTCATTTTGGCAACTGACGACAATTTTCGTATCAATTACCCTGAATCCTCAAGATGAAGCTCCTGAGTCCATTGGGTGATGTTGGTCATCCTGACAACGTACTCCGAGTGAGTTTTCTTCGCCGGTGTTGCAAAACCATTGTTGGACTTTTCTGATTCATTATACTTTGCAACTGCATCGTATACTATCGATCTCAGTTATCCAAAGAACCGAATACCATCAATCTTGGGTACCCATAGAACTGAATAATTTCTGTCGTCGAGTGACCAGCGCAGACACTTTCAATAATTGTGGCTATTTGGTTATTATCCACACTTGCTCTCAGCATTGCAATATTTTTGAGGTTATGATTGTTCAGTACATTTACTAATAATTTTCTAATGCTGTCATGTCATTGCATTTTAGCTCCGTTTATCAGTGGAGGACCTCATGAATCCAGGTGATCCCATGACTCCAGTGACTCCATCTGGTGGGGGTCTCGGAGCTGGTGCAGGGGCTAATTCAGCAGGTGAGAGGGGGAAGAAGAAAACAAAAAGGAAGAGATCTCCTTCGCCCCCTCCACCTCCTCCCCCTACTAAAGGACAACCTGGGAAAAGGAAAAGGTATGAAATTATGGATGATCATCTTACATGTTAATATGCTGCCAAATGAAACCAAATTTTCTTCCAACTTCAGCAGACCATGGCAGTCAAGAAGCTTCAATTTCATGTCCTAATTACCCCAGATAATTTCTTCGGTGAAATTTACCTGAGTAACCTCAGAAGTGACATTTAATGTCCCTGTATTAAAGTTTAGTTATCATATGTGTGTTTTTTTAGTCTGAAAATGAATGCTTGACTATATTTTCTTTTATAAGAAGCAAACATAATTTTTTTCTGTTTTTCACCACTTCCATTAATCAACAATTTGACATATGCAAATTTAGTATTCGTTGCCATATCAATTATTTTTATTGAAAGAGTAATAAATATATATCTCTCTCTTTTTTTCCCCCTTATTATTATATATATCTCTGTACCTATTTCTGGAAATTTTCGAAGTACCATTTGGTTGAGAAGAGTCACCTTTGACTAATATCATTTTTGGGCCTTATGAATGGGATAATTTTCATTTGTACAAATCTTACAGTTGCCTTGAAAACTCTAACCCCTAATATGATTAGACTGACCAGGGGTGAGACTCTTTGACCCCTGACTAGGAATTAAAGTAGATAGAGTTTCACTGTCAGGCGGTACATAACTCCATCTGATGGAGTGATCTAACCTCCAGTTTGTAATATTCCCCTAAAACTGTCTACAAAAACTTTTTCTGATGAATATATTTTTTAATGACCCTTTTTTAATATGCGTGATACTTTTATTACCGATTTTTATAATGTCAGTTACAATACAAGCTTTGCTTTCTTCTCTTATTGTTTATCTTGATTTGGTAACCTTACATGGCACTATGGCACATGTAAAAATACAGAATAATCTCACCTTTTTTTTATTGAAATTTCAATGATAGCCTACCATAATGAATGCTTTCATAGAGCTGAACAAAACATTCTGGAGCGAGAAAATTGAGTGCTAATAAACTAAGTGCAGTCAGTAATCAGTTAATTTTTAAAGAAATTTGGATTTTACTACTTATCCTGATCTGTTTTGTCATAACACATTGAACTTTGATTCAATTGGTTTTTTAGAGTAAACTTATTTATGTGGCTTCCTCGTTGAGAAAAGGACAAGCTGACTCATTCAAGTTTCATGTTCTTTATACAGCTTAGTTTTCTCCTTGGGTTGCGTTTGTTCCCTTGACTGAAAATTCCTAACTATTGCCTTTCCTCATTTCGGAATGTTGTACTAGTCTTTATGCTTGTTTGCTGCTAACTTTCAGTGGTCGAGGGCCAGCAATTGCATCGGGCAAGAAGCATAGAGGTGGGGAAGAAGAAGGTGGAGGGGGTGGTTCAGCTGGTGGAGGGAGTAACAGTAATTCAGGAGCAAATGATGACTTGACTCATGATCTGGATGATCCATCATCAGAGCCCAATGTTCAAGAAGTTCCCATTCCTAAAGGAGGTGAGTGATGTTTCAAATAAATCAGAGGCAGGATTTTAACAATGATTTTAGTAATGCAGGAGTTGCTGGATACATTAAAGGATTTTTTTTTCATTAGCCCAGGTTGAAAATGTGTCCTGTAAACCATGTAACTTATGAAAGGATTCTACTTCTGGGTTTTTGTGTGGAGCATTTACTTTTGAATACTTTGTGTCAGTCAATTTTATCCACAAATAACCAGTAATATCTTCACATTTATCATGCCACAATAGCTAGCAGAATCCCATGTAAATTAGATTGAAATGTAATTCTTACTGTGAAGTCATAGTAAATGTTCCTATGTTTTGTTGGTATGACATATACTTTACTTATGCTTTGCATATACTTACAAGTTGCAACAATAAGTGAATGACTTATGAATTTGGTTTGATCTGACATAGTGAAAGTTTATAGTCCAACATTCATATTGTCTCTACTCATTCTTGCCTCTTCTTTAATGGACTTGAAATTTCTTAATTACCTAAATTTTTATATTTTAGGAAATGAGAGCTCTTACATAATTAAAATTTTTGGATGTATAGCTATGCAAACCTGACATAATGAAAAGAGAAACTTCATAATTCCACATAGATTTATTAGACGGACGACCTAGGTTTCGACGTGGCACGTCATCATCAGGTACTTTTTGCAAAGGAGACAGAGAATATGTAGTCGCACAAAATTGGGGGGGGAAGAGGGGGAGAGATGAGGGAAGGGGGAGGGGAGAAAGGCAAGAAGAGAGAGACAACTCCCTGGTCTGAGGAGAGGGTTAGGGGGTGGAAGAGGGGAAACCCCAGGGGGGGGGGGGTATGGCCCGGAGGTGGTTAAGGCGGCTGAGAGCACCCCCTCTTCCCCCCCCCAATTTTGTGTGACTATATATTCTCTGTCTTCTTTGCAAAAAGTACCTGATGATGACGTGCCACGTCGAAACCTAGGTCGTCCGTCTAATAAATCTATGTGGAATTATAAAGTTTCTCTTTTCATTATGTTAAGTCGATTCCATGAAGTCACGCCCGAGACAACGAATTATATGCAAACCTGATTCAGAAATATATTTGTGAGGACACTGATTGCAATTTGTTTGCAGTTCATAGTTGAATTTTGGTCATTGTTTTCATGGAAGGAAAAGCATAATTTTAAATAGCGAATGAAATGAGAATTGAAATTGTGGATATATTTTGGTGTTCTTGTTCCGAAGGAATACCGCAAGGAATTATTTTTTCATTAACTTTATCAGAAATTGCTAGTGAATGTTGAGGTTGCTTAGTAGATATGTCACATTGGCCACTTTGTCATCTGCATTAGTTCCCATGAAATTAAATTGGGAGATGGTCAATGTGATTTGGAAGACTGCATTATTTAAGTGTGACCGAGTGTGGACTCTCTCTTGTTTAGGTTCTTCTTCATCATCCAAGAAGGACAATGACCTGCAGCCAATAAAGGGTGGCACACTGACAGACTTAGAAGAAAATGACACAATGGACAGGGGAGAGGACACCTCTGCAGGGAAAGGCTCTTCAGAACAAGGCAATCAGGTTGGTATTTTTTAATGAAAAAGTAATAACATGGTTTTTTATCGATTGTTTAATGCTCACCAAAGGTAAAACCACTCTTGAGAACCAATTTCTATAGATTTTTAATTGGTATCTCTCTCTAAAAATAAAACCAATATATTGGGCTACTGAATAGAATCACTTTCGACCAATTTCATTCTTTTATAATATAGGGAGAAGAAATAACTAATAACTTTCATCCAAGTCAAAATGTATTCCTAAAATATATGATACACAGAGATATTACAACTTTTAACTCAGACGTTGCTGTCCACTGTCTTGCACATGACTCGCTCCTTACATTCCCATAAGCTTCCACACCAGGCTTTGAGTATGAGCCATGCAGTCACAGGTACAATGCCCAATGTAACACGTCAAATATCAATTCTTGAAATTTGTAGCAGTGATGAATAACTATTCTAGAAATTTTAAATAGAATATCAAATCAAGGTCTGTTGTAGTCATATAAGATTGGTATTATGTATTTTTAGTCATGGCTAAACTTGTTATAGATAATTTTGATTGGAACAGGATTTCACTTCCTCATGAAAGATATGTTAAATCAAGGTTTTCTTCTAAATTAATTGCTCAAATTAACTTCGCTGAATCTTTAGAAGAGCCCATGTTCCTATTCTTACTTCAACTCTATTCTTGTTCATCCCACATTGTGAATGAATGTCTATATACAGCCCAATTACAGTGCTTGTAATGTGTAATGTATATCCTGTTTTCCCATGTATAAGAAATTTTTAATGGACCATGATATTTATGTCTTCATTTGTGCCATAACAAGATGATACACATGTCCTATCTGTTGACAATAGCTAACTGAGTACATGATAAGACACAGTATCAACAAGGTGGCTGTTATTTGATGTTGCCAGATTTAGACTGTGCTTTCTGTATTAGTCAGCCAATTTTGATACTGATGAATTTTAAAAATATAGTTTGTGGGAAAACTCTATACTTTTTACCTAAAATGTTGAATTAAGTGCCTTTTCTGTACAAAAAGATAATTTCTGTCAGTGTTGAGTATTTAAGATGTTTTTCCTCCATTTCAATGCTTAAAAATGGGATTAGCATGGTGTGTGTGTGTGAATATTATGTAATCCCTTTATTTCACTCTTTTTGGATAGAATATTTTTAATTTGATATTGTTTCATTCTCATTTCTATTCTAAAGTCATTCCATTGAAATGAAGAATTAAATAGCTGCCCTTAGCTCGTAAATATTCTTGTGAATCATTTCATATTAATCATACCAAGGTTAAAAAGGGTCTTCATTCTTTCATCAAGTTATCTCACAAGATTTTAAACATTTCAACATGATACATGGTTACTATTAGGATCTTTTATATAATATGAAATGGTGACCTTTGTGAATTCCATAACTTTAATCACTCATGAATCATCTCCTAGGATGGATCTGTTGGTGGCAGAGATGGAGGGGGAAAAGATGATGGACAGGAAGACACTGTCACTGAACAAACTCACCACATTGTTGTGCCCAGTTATTCTGCATGGTTTGAATACAACTCTATACACACCGTTGAACGTCGTGCCTTGCCTGAATTTTTTAATGGGAAGAATCGCTCCAAAACACCTGAAGTAAGTGTAATTGCTAATGTTTATCTCTTTTGTGTGACAGGTCATTATAATAAGAATAACCTGCATATTTTGGTCCTGCTGTTAGTTTTAATGCAAAAACTTTGAATTCTGCTAAATTCTAATATGTGTTTACTTGTTTGTTTTCAGACTAATTCTTTGATAAATGTTCATTTAATTTTTGCTTCACAGTATTTTGTTGGTTTTGTAGTAATTAAAAAATATTATGGTGAAATTTTCACAGTTTTGATTATATTTTGCATTATGGTTCAACTTAAATTAGAGATATTATTTCCTTGTTTACGTTTATGGTGCCCTCAATGTTTTTTTTTCTTTTTATTAACAGGTTTATTTAGCCTACAGAAACTTTATGATTGACACCTATAGGCTAAATCCAACAGAATATCTTACCAGCACAGCATGTCGACGCAACTTGGCAGGTGATGTGTGTGCTGTAATGAGAGTTCATGCATTCCTGGAGCAGTGGGGCCTTATTAACTATCAGGTATAAATTTTATCAATTTTATTCTAGCTAGTATAAATAGTCATTAATCAAGTATTTTATTGTGTTATCTTTAACCATTGTTATTTGAATTCATGCTTTTCTTATAGAGGCTTAAAAATCAAGATTAGAATTCAGATTGCATATTTTTTGGTGCTTTGATAAATATTTGTTGAAATTAAAACGGAATCCCTTAACATTCCCACACAAGCTTTTGCCTTTAGTTTGGAAGGTAGCTAAATATGGAATACGTATAAATATGCATGTAATTTTGTCAAAAAATTGTAGAAAAATCATAGAATTGATTAATTATTGGGATTGTGTGACCACATGCCAATTGGAAAAAAAATGGAATTCAGATATTGTGTTATTAATGAATGCTAGGATTGAGGTAAATATTGGAAAATGGCTACAAATTATGATGAGCAAAAAGGTATCTAAGTAGTAGGCAAAATATTACTCTATAAATTAATGGACTCTATTGTCAAGAAATAATCAAAATGACATGCTTACAAAATGCCTTTTTAACCATAAAACCATGTATCATATTTCCCGACCCAGTATCCTAATTTTTCGGTTAGAATTTACATATTTTTTTTAATGGATCTGACAGAAAAGATAAAAGTATTTTAATTATAACACTCAATATGAAGATTATTGCATGTTACATTGAAAAATTACCAACTACACTATCTTATCATTAGCTTATATCTATATTTATTCATCATAGAATCCCTCATAGAATCTATATTTGATCATCATAGGTGGAAGAAGGGACTATTAGTCTCAACCTTGCCCAATTAAGTCAATGAATAAATAAATAAAATAAATAAAAATCCCAGAAATTTGCCATCACTGGACCAAAACACCTTTCAGCTGTCTTGTTTCTGCGTCCTGAAGCGTAATTCATGACTTCAAGTTTAAATGCAATACTATTTGACACCCTTCTCTATTTAGATCCATGCGGTTATTTATCTTTTTAAGTTTTTATGCCAAGCTTAGTTTCTGTTATTATCTTCATATTATTAAAATTTGTATTAAAAGCAAACGTTTTCTATCCCTTTGCAACACCTTCATGCCACTACTTAAATGGTTTGGACTAAATAAGGTGGAATGGCTTTAGACTCCCCAGGTTCATCGAGGGAGATGCAATGTACTATTCTTGTATTAACAGGGGTTGCCCATTCAATGAATTTAATCCCTGTTAGCCCTATGCATATTGAGTAACTGAACACCACATGTGAGACCAAGCTGCATTATACACATTTACAATTTATTTGATAGTTTTTTAGGAAGTACTTTCTATGAAATATTAAAACTCTGTTGCTTACTACTAACTCAAAGGAGTAATGTTAACAATATTTGAAAGATAGGGAACCATTTTCAATGCCTGATGTGGGAAAACATATTTGACAGTCAGTATTTTCCCAGTGAATTGACTTGTGCTTATAGGTCAAAGTTATACCCATGTGCCCCTTAAGGTGCTGGCTAACATTTTTGGGGAACATCTTACAAGTAAAAAAGTGTCTTATGGGCCAAGAAATATGGTGTGTGTCGGCTGTGTCAGGAGGTACTCTTTAAATTTATTCACACGGACTTGTTTATTTTTGTGGCTGATTTATTTCACATTCTCTATTGTTTGAGGTTAAATCCAACTTATATTCTGCAAATGTCAAAGAATGCGTACTTTATTTTTACCTACACGGTCAGTTGTATTGTTTTTTCAGTTTTTACTCCAGGAAATGTTTGTGACCTTGTGCAGAAATTGCAAAGAAAACACCATCTTTTGATTGGCTTTTCCAATAATTTAATGCATTCAATGGCTATCCAAATATAATAGTTACTTCATTGGCAAATTAAATCTACCAAAAGTAGAACTCACACAAAATGTGAAAAAAATTAAAATTTACTTCATTATGAATATACTTACTTAAAGTATTATGTACTTGTGTGGAAAAAATTAATTGATAAGTATCGTCATAATGTCTGCACACGCATTCAAGCAGATTCTACAGGAGGTAATGGTATGTCATTAATTTCTGTTTGATGTGTGTTTTTGTCCAATGAAATTTGCAAAAAAGTTCTCTTATTCATTGTGTAAATCATTATTTTGCACAAAATACCATATTTGGCTGATGAATGCATAAATCTGATGTATTTTCAATAATTAAATAGAGCAGACCTCTTCTTTTTTTGGAGTCAATTTGTAGGGTATAAAAACAAAATGACATGCTATTCACGTGTATCACATTTTCCTAACTTAATAACCTTGTTTTTACCCTACATTTTTGTTTTGAAAATGAAGTGTAGCTTATGAACTGTACAATTTTAAAATGGAATATTTTGTAAGTGATTTATTGTTTAGCATTTGCCTCATTTGGAATAAGTTATTGGTTAGATTTTTTTAAAATTTTCTATTATTCATATTGAACCAGCATTGGAAATATAACGTCATTACATTCAGGAGACACTTGTTCTGAAAAACTGAATTGTCAGTCCTTGATAAAATAATTGGTATCCAATAAGCTTTGGCTTGATTAGTGACTCCATAATTATGAATAGTTTTTGCTTCATTGGAAAAAGATTATGACTTTTCAGCAGTATAAATATACATAGTAATGAAGTCTTGCTCTCCATTCCATTCAATGTATTCCTTATCTCTCTTGTCATCCCAGGACATAGTACAACATTTAGAAATTGTCAAAAGTACATCTATCATTCATGTGCTCCAATAGTTATAAATTCTCCTTGTTGCAGTTGGAATAAAAATAAAACCGATTTCCTCATTGAACTCTTCAAACCTTAAAAATTGCAGACTTATGGTGATATATTTGTGTCATCAAAGTATTACTACAATTATGTTAAAATATTTCATGATTTTGGACAAATAATTAGATCGGCAAAATAGAATATGTAGAGATTTAAGCCTAAAATAGGAAAAGATGCTGATTGTCATCATGAGAAACTTGATTTTTCTGAAAAATGGAACTACAGTAAACTCTTGATCATTCACATTGATGGGTGCAAAATATTACACTGATGGCTGAAATATGTGGAAAATATGGTCATGACATGAACAGATCTGCATGGAGACTCCTTCTTCATTCCTTGTGATTAATTCGTATTTTTTAGAAATGGAAAGTACATTTTTTTCCCAAAAACAGCTATTTTAATATGGGTGGAATTATAGTTTTACAAGAACAAAGAACTATCATCAAGTGAATAACAGAACGTATTTTCCTCAGAAAGATAAAAGAATCACATGGCCTGGAAAAACAAATGACTGGCAAAGGACGAATATTAACCAAGGATCACCAATACCATTTTATTATCATCATATGATATCCATTGAAACAATGTAGTATAGGCAATGAATGACTTATTTGTTACATAGTACAGCTACGTATTTGATCACCTTACAGGAGTCGTTAGAATTCTCAGGGCTAACGAATGCAAGGGGAAACAAAAATGGGAAAAGTACAGATGGTACACTAATGTCTAAATTAAAACATTAAACAGTATTGGCAAATTTTAATTTTGTAAAATTAAAAACATTACATGGAAATCTGTAACCTCATCTAGAAACAAACTATAATCTGGAGTTGAGGCACCTGTTAAACACTTTTCAAATTACAATGAGTGAAACTCTCCAGTAATTTATTTTATTATTAATTAATTAGATTTCCTCTTCATTATATTAATTAATGGCATAGAAAGAAGTCCATTATGGTATTCTGTGGTAAAATAACATATATTTATTCTAACCCACTTGATGTCTGATCCAGATGACCCAACTGGAAGAACTAAAAAATTCAGTCCATTTTCAATGTACAACATATGAAATTTGGTGTATCAATTGGATTGCATAGGAAATTGCTCCAATCAGAATTACATGAAATCGAAGTCTTCACAATACACAATAAAATGAGATTATTGGGGAGAATGTTCGGAAAGAACTAGAGGGAAGAAAAGAATTGGCATTTTGGATGGAATTAAAACAGGTAGAAAGTATGTAGAGCTAAATAATGGTAGATTGTGACATTACTATGAGAGATTAAGCATATTTTGTGTCATATGCCTAGATCCATCAAAAATCTACCCTAACTTGGGAGAGTACTGAGTACATAGCAATATACAGTTTACTTCTGGGTTCTCCTATGATATTCTACTCACAAAAATTAGCTCATCTTTTTTTGGTTTCCCAGCAAAAAAGCCCTTCAGTTTTGACTACTCTGGGGTTGAAATACTATAGTAGTTTTCAAATGTTGGTTCCAAATAACCAAGTCAAGTGTCAGGATATATTTTTTGTAGGTAATGAATTACAAAATGAGTGTGGCACTTAATCAAAAAAATGTTAATATAATAAAATGCCCAGTGCATTTAGAATATCTATCCTATAGGGAATAGTGATTTAATTTATTTGGAATAATTTTCCGAACATATATATTGAAACGTTGTGTGTTGATGCTTTATAAGGAGATTAAACCACAGTTTATTCAGGACTAACATAAAAGGATATGTGCAACTTGTTTCCTTTCTATTAATTTATAAATCTCATCTACGTTTCTTAAGTTAATATTCATGAAAAAGGGTCAAATGTGCAGATGTGATCTAAAGTTCTAAAGGAACCTCTTTTATCTTTTATTTAAATCATCAACCATATTGAGTGATTATAATGGATGATCAGTTTCCTATGATATGAACTCATGACTTTTTCTATTTTGTATTCCATGTCTGTTGAGCTAATATCATAAAAAATTACATAATGATAAAGATTTTGGTAGGAATACAATATTGGTATATGTGATCACATGATTATAAAAAAACTCTTGCAAAATTGAATAGCTAGCGGTTGTGACATACATTTCATCTCGATTAATTAACACTTATGAGTGAAATGAATTTACATTATTGTCATCATTGTCTTTATAGGCTGTAAATAAACGATCAGGGATTGCTTTATCCAAAAAGAAAAGTTAAATGTTGTTTTATATGATGCTAGGCACCTTGGTGCCTGTTCACCCTAGAATTCATTTTTGACACCTTGTAGTACTCACACAACTATGAAATTTTGATAAATTATAAACAATGTGAAGAGGTAAACCTAGTTTTGACCATTTATAAAATCAATGTTTATATTGTTTATCATAATATAGAGTAGTAACAAACTATGAAATACATTGCAGATGATGCTTATAAATGGCATTTTAAGCACAGAAGAAGACCAATACTTTTGTTCCATGCTAAGATAGGTGTTCCCCTGGAAGAATTTATGCATGTAGAATGGCAGAAAATGGGCAGTATAAAATGTCCATGAAAGTTACCACATGGTTGTTTTTTGTACACTCAGAAAAGAATTCTTATGGTTTAATGCCAAAGAATATGCTAGGGAATATTTTGGAAACTCTTTGGAACGTGCAATTGAACTAGTCTCATCTGTACAGTGGCCAATAATGTGAAAAATCAATAGTATGGTCAAGACCTAACCGACGTATTTTTTGCCTTATTAATTTGAAAATACTAGTGAAATGCTTTCTATGTAGTTAGAAATGGATGCTACCAGTTCCTTATATGAGTATAAGTAAATTTAGTTGCTGGGAAAACTGAATTTCATTTACATTTGTTTTAATTTTGTCTCTTTATATTAATTATGGTATTATCATGTGAATGTTTATGTTTTAATTGATTACTGATTATGTATGTATATTTTTTGGTTGCTGTATCAAAACTCTGGTTTTGACTTTAGTCCAAATCTAAATGCATGACCTGTAAAATAAAATTATGTATATCTTGAAAAATCTGAATAAACCTGAGATTTTTATGATCTAAAATGAGCAACAATTATGCATAAACATTTTTGCTAAATTCTTAAAAAATGTAAATTTCAATTATTTTCATTTAAAAAGTTGAAAGTTCATTTATGACAATGAAATTATAATAAAGAAATAAAACTTAAAAATTTTTAAAATGCCACCTCAAATTCCAATGTTTGTAAATACCTGTGTAAAATTTATTCTTTTTGAACTTTTGATTAAACTTATTTTGCAAAGCCTTTTCTTTGTGTTTTAACTTATCGTTTTTAATTGTGATATATTTGTTGTGATTTGAAATTTTATCGTGATATACAATTATGTTATTCTGTGTTATTATTGTGTTGCCATAATTTCAGATTGACCTGTAGGTAAGCTATCCACTTGAGCAAACAAGAATGTTTAACTTTCTCTCTGATTGCCCTTAAAGAATCCATTACAGGGTACCTATATTTATCTTAAGAAAAAAATTAAAAGGGAATAAAACCAATTCCCCACTTGCAAAAAGAAGGATGAACTTTCATTTTTTAACCAAATGAGTATTTTTTTTCCTCCTCAAAGAGTTCAGTTCCTACAGAATTCTGATATGGCAACACTGTTGTTCTATTTTTGTATGAATCACCCTGATCTTGGAGTGGAAATTTTTCTCAAAATGTGGTTGCTATCATTAGGAACCTGGTTTTATCGTGCAGGTGGATGCTGATGGTAGACCCACGCCAATGGGCCCCCCTCCCACCTCACATTTTCACGTGCTGGCTGACACTCCATCTGGCCTGCAACCCGTTAACCCACCCAAAACACCACAACCATCAGCAGCAAAAGCACTCTTGGAATTGGATGGTGCACAACGCAGGGAAGGCACTGCCGCCAATGCCACAGCTCGAACCAATGAATCTTCAACCACCGATATATCCAATTCCAATTTTGGTCTGCGACTAGATCAGTAAGTATTTTATGTATGCTCTCAATAAATTCAGGGAAGAGTTATACTTTTTGCATGCATTAGTTACTGATTAATTTATATCGCATAATGTTATTGCATTTTATAGTAACTTTGTTTCTATGACATGATCCTATCAATCAAGGGGTGCCCATCTAAAATTGATTAAAACTGTAGCAATAGTAACTTAAGAAAAAGCAATTTAATGCCCATAATGAACTTATGTTTCACGAAATATGATGTATGGAATCTCTGTATAATAGTAAGTTTAGGTTTCAGCATATGATGATTTCAGTTTAATATATTTGGAAATATCTCTGGAACATATTTCAATTGTAAATTAAAGATTTATTATATGTGAAAAGTTTTTTTTTGTTAAGTAGGGATGCTTATATTTTCTAAATTTTATTTTGCTGCTTTATAAGTGTATTTCTCCACACTGCTTTTCTTATTGTTTTGTGAATTAGGTGTAAGTGAAGCAAAGAATATAAAATAAAGCATAAAATTGCTTGGTGGACAGGTGGAAACCATTTGTTTGCATGTTTAATTTTATAATTACATAATGCCATTTTTTTTCACTCTTGGTGTTCCTAATTTTGTTTCCAACATTTATGTTTAGGATTTTGAGCCAAAATTGAAGCTAATTTCTGTTGCCTTGAAGATGAAGGAATTAAACACATTTTAGCTGATGTTTATCTTTGTTTTCTTTTAATTTTGATAGTAGGAAGATAATTCATTAACCTTATTGTGCTTACAGATATGCAAGGAAGCCAGCTGCATTGCGCAACAAAACTGCAGCAAATATGACGAGGGAGTGGACAGATCAAGAAACTCTTTTACTCCTTGAAGGTCTAGAAATGCACAAAGATGATTGGAACAAAGTGTGTGAGCATGTTGGCTCCCGCACCCAAGATGAATGCATACTTCATTTCCTGAGGTTACCAATTGAGGATCCTTATCTTGAGGATGCAGAATTGGGAGGTAAATGCTTACATAACAATTAAATATGTAATATAATTTACCAATTACTAGTTGAGATTTGCATTTGAAGTATTCAACACCAGATGGCCAAGTTGAGAATTTTTATTCCAAGCAGTAAAGTCATTCCATGCCAATTTTTCTAGTTTGTGACACTCAACATCTTGAATTTTGGATGAAATAATTTTCACTAGATTCTACCACCAAATTCATTAAAATTTTCCCTACCAGACCTCATATTTTCAATGATAAAGAAATTAAAAAGTTTTGTAAAACTTTCAATAGACTCCTCATTAAGAGTACAGTAGATAAGGAAAATATTCATAGCTCAGTGACAATCAGCGTGTGTCAATGTCAAATTTTGTCACATGCCAATTATTGTATGAAGGTTACAGTAAATAAGTTTTATTAGCCCTGTCTTACTCTGTGGGCCACTATAAATTTATTAATTTTTAGTTAAAGGAGTTTCTATGCATGGAAACCATACTTCCTTATTAAGTGATACCATTGTAAGGAAGAGGTGTTACCGTATCCATTTGTTAATTGAACTAATTTGAATTCATGCATGCTCTGAAAGTAAAAGAGTAGGATATTTGATCACTAGTAATATTCATTTAATTTAGTAAAATGTTTTATAGCTAACATTTATATCGGAATAGAATGTTAGCAAGCGAACAATGTGTCAGATGTTAGAGGAGGACCTATGATACAAGTCTTACACAATAAAGGGGCGACAGATGATGTTTGAGACTGCCAAAACAAAGCGGAATTATGTTCCATAAAAAATGAGGCTGCGAGGCAAATCAGATACTTTTCTGATGAAAAAATTTTAATTGTTGATGCTAAGATCAACCAGAGAAATGATTGCTGGCTGAGGATGTCCCGATTGTTGCTCAAACAAAATATCCAGCCAGTGTTCTTGTCCTAGGTATTGTGTCCAGTGAGGGTGATATTATGGCACCTCATTCCTTTGAAAAGGGACAAACTATTACAAAAGAAGTCTATTTGCAAATTTTGAAGAATGTCATGAAACCGTGGATGGTAACTGTGGCCTTGGGGAGACAATATGTCTTTCAACAAGACGGTGCATCAGCTTATACGAGTCATTTAGTCCAAACCTGGCTCTCAGATAACATTGACATGTTCTGGTCCCCAAATAGCCCGGACTTGAACCCCCTCGACTATTATGTTTGGAGCATAGTTGAAAGAGTTGCCAATAAGACAAGACACCCTAATGTCACATCTCTACGCACATATATATACACCTGTGTATATATATATATATACACATATAATGTGGCGTGAGGTCTTCAAGCCTTCACATTCCTATCACAATCATGTAGAGATATCAATTTCTGTGCAATCATTCTTCTATAATGAATCATGATACTTGTTTTAACCTTCTCGAATAGCACACCAATTTCACCCATCTTCTGCAAACTTTCCATGTCCTCGCATTGCATCTTCCGCCATGCTTCTTTAGCTCTATTTGTTTACTATCTCAATTTATTATTTAACTCTTTGTACTTCCGTCTACTTGACTCTGTATTTGCATTCTCTCATTTTCTTATCTATCTGCAACAGTTTCTATAGTTTCTTTTGGGGCTTTCAATATCCCTGTTTTGACATATTCTCATTTTTCCTTGACAGTACTCGGATCCTTTCCCTCACTCATAATTTTCTCTACAGCTTGCTGGTACTCCTTCCTTGTCCAGTTAATATTTCTGCATTCCATTTCCTAACCCACCTTCCCTGCCAAATCTTTTTGAATGATACGTTACACTTAATAACAACTACATTGTGGTCAGAGTCCGCATCCGCTCCCAGGAAGCTGTAAATTGATCATGGTGTTCCTAAATCTGTGCCTAACCATAATACAATCTAGCTGATACCTTCCCGAGTCACCTGGCATTTTCCATGTATGCCTACACCTTTTGTGGTGTCTAAACTAAGTGTTGGTGATGACTAGCCACTTTCTGTTGCAGAATTCAAATGCTTTCTCCCTGGGGTCATTATTTGTATTTAAGTCATAATCTCCCACCTCTTCACCGTCTCTTCCTTTGCCTACTATTGCATTCCATACCCTCATCACTTTCAAATGTTTCCCATTGGGAAACATTTGATGATGGGCGCATATATAGCTCCAAATTTTATGTTACTAAGAATAAATTAGCCTAGTGTAGAACCCATGCCAAGTGAATATTACCTACCCTCCTTTTATTGCATGCCAATGCATGGCAAAAGACATACTGGATTTAAGGCAACAATTTTGTTATTTAGGCAGGAAGATCATTAGTGATGAGTGGCGAAAGAGGTAAGTATGTAGTTATTAGGATAGGAATGGTGAAGAAAGCTTTCTATTGGTAGAAAAAACTACTAACAGCAAATACCTATTGCACAAAAATGAAAGTGATTTATTAAAATGTAAATGGAATCCACTTTTTGATATCATTGTCAGATATGAATGATTGGGGCAGCAGAGAAAAAAAATTTTTAATGATGGAAAAGTATTAAGGAAGAATAAAAATAAAATGGATTGACAGAATGATGAATGAAGGACTGTATTAAAGTTTGGGTCAAAGGAGGAGCCTGTGGAGGACTCTTACCCGAAGAAGAGTGACTAATTTGACATATCCTGAAGCATTTTAGCTTACTAAATGTTTAGTAGTTGAAAAGAGCATAGAGGGAAGAAATTACAAATGATGGATGACCTGTGAGAGGCAATTAATGGAAGATGTAAGTTAGGGAGGAAGGAATGAAAAGATAGGCATGTAACAATAACTTGGAGAGCTGCTGTAAACCAATCCTCAATTGATAACCGATAACAATCTCAAGGAAAAATGAAATTCTCTGCAGATTGAAAATTTACGATGAGGATATTGTTCTAGATAGAATGACCAAATATTAAGAAAAACAAAAAATCTAAAATTTCATACAATTTCATGAATGCAATCTCAATTTAAATATTACAACATCAGTTTCACCAATAAAATTACCTGTTTAAGTATATGCATAGGGTGTTTACCATAGAAGATAACCCAGTAGCAGACATGCCAACTCTCCCGATTTAAGTGGGAGACTCCCGATTTTTCCTTCTTACGTTCTTGATGAACTGTTCAAATTGTGTACTTAGCTTAACATGTTAATAAAGTGTGACATTCATTAAAAATTGGCAAAGTGTCATAAAGGGATTAAGGTGCCATGCAAATATTGTGGTAATTAAAAGTGATTACTTCGTGATACACTTCTAAAAATCTCCCGATTTTTCATTTTTGAAAGTTGGCATGTCCTCCCGATTTTTCATTTTTGAAAGTTGGCATGTCTGCAGTAGTATTGGAGGTGAAGGTCTGAAAAAGTTATGAGTAATTTTAATGAGGATAATAGCTGTGCCAAATTAAGATCGATAATGCACCCATGGCTAGTATCTAAAGCTTTATATTCAGTAGATGAATATTTCTCTCACAATGTTACTGATCTTACATTCTGAAATACATATAATATACCCATGTTGTTTGTATTGTGTTTTCTGTCTTTACGAGGGCCCTTATATTTCATATATTTAATGAATAATAAGTATTATTTTTATGTCTTCCTGTAGTCATTAATGTAATTGCTTTGATATATTGCAGGTGGTGCTCTTGGACCATTAGCCTATCAACCTATTCCATTCAGCAAAGCTGGCAATCCTATAATGTCCACTGTGGCTTTTCTGGCCTCAGTTGTTGACCCCAGGGTAGCTGCTGCGGCTGCCAAGGCTGCGATGGAGGAGTTTGCCAACATCAAGGTAAGTCCAATCTACTATTTTTTCAAAGAATTGGACTCAAATGTCCCATTTTTAATAACTTTGACTTTATTTAATTTATCATGGACAAAGGAATTTGAATTCAAAATAAAACTTGTTTTTTTCTGGTCATTTCATACCACAGTTGCAACTATCATATAATCACTTCATTTGTCCTGAGTTTTTATGGACATTTAGAACTTATTTTTAGTTAACCCTTGTGAAGTCGAGTAAGTTGAATTAATGAAGAGCACATTTCATGCTTGAACAAGATTGAAAAATCTTTTAGTGAGTATCAAAATAAGAGAGATACCATTGAAAATGAAATCTAACATTGTCCAAAATATATTAAAGGATGAAGTTCCTGCTGCCCTTGTAGATGCACATGTGAAGAATGTTGAAGCTTCAGCTGCAGAGGGAAAATTCGATCCCTCAGCCGGTTTGGCACAGGTAAGTGGACATAATGCATAACATATTTTAAAAGTTAATACTCATTACGGGGAAATTTTTTTAAGTGATAAGAAATAATCAATTGTGTGAGATACATTGAAATATACATCCTTCCTAGGTTATAGTCTCGTTAAAAAATTCCAAAGATTATAATTAGACAAAAATGCAATTGCAATTTCTTCAGATTGAGGTGAAAAAATTTTTTTTGACAATTTTATAACAGGAAATTTTAAGCAAAGAATGTTATGGCACACTTCCATGAAATATACCTGTTATAAAAATGATTAGTACTTGAAATAATTAGTAATGAAAGTGATTGCCCATATTTTTTGCCCCAAGAAAATTACTGAAATTCAATTATTTCATTGAAGTGGTGAGTAGTAAGGGATAAAAAGAGAGGGATTATTTACGAAGTTCAAGTGAGCTGAGATGCATGTAAAATAACCCGATTCAGTTACTTAGGGATTAGAATTTAAGAATTTTAAATTTAAATCTTGTTGAAAGGCAGATATTAGGAATCAATGGAAATAAATAGTGCTTTAATAGAATACTGTTCTTTGGTAATTGTATCATTTAATAATACATTCGGAACAACACTGAAAGTATTGAGCTTTTCAAAAATTGATTTTCCTGTTTCAGACCAAATTCTTCAATCCTTTTCTATTTAATACTTGTAAACAAAAGTGAGTTTTTATGGTTCCGTGATGTGTGCTCCTGCCACCTTTGACTCGCTCACTCTTTGCTTCTTCAATATAGAATTAAAGGAGAAAAAATGGGTTTTGTTTTTAATTTTTGATGAGGCCAGCTGTAGGTACTTGTTTTAACATCAATTTGCCATGCAAACTCTTATTCTTTGAATCAATCATCAATCAATCAATTGAATCATAAATCAATTTTGTGTTAGTTTTCAACAGAAGGTGATGGAAAAACACCTGAAAGACAAGGTGCATTGTTAAAGAAGTCACTTCTTTCATTCTTTCTTAAATACTCTCTTTTCAAGGCCATATTCAATCCAGTTAAAGCAAAACCTTGAACTTACATACCGAAAATTTGTATAACCCTCGCATTTATGCAATTTTTTTATGACATGGACTGGTCTCCATACAAATCCATGAGGTCTAAACGTAATATACAGTAAACCCTTGCTACCCTGCTCTATATGGAGCCAGGAGTGTTATGTATTGGAGGAATTTGGGCTATCAGGGGATATGATACACATAACGTGATGGAGCCTTTTGTCCTAAGTACTCTTATAGGTCCTTGCTTAATGAATTATCTATTTCAGAGTGGCATTGCTGGAACAGCTGTGGAAAAAGAAGAAGAGACTGAGAAAGAGAAGACGCCTGTTGTGAAAGAGGAAAAAGAGGGAGGAGCGGCAACAGCTGGGGTGACAACAGCATCCACCACGACAACAACATCTACAACGACTACCACTACAGCAACCACGACCACAGTCAAGGAGGGCGAGGGAACAACACCACCGTCATCAGCAGCGACACCAGCTAAGGAAGAGGGAGGAGAGCAGAAGAAGGAGAAAAAGGGTGGGGAAGAGGAGGAGCCAATGGAAGTGGATGGGAAGGAAGATTCCCAGGGAGGGAAGGAGAAGGCTGAGTCGAAAGAGGGAGCAGAGAAGGAGGGGGCAGGAGAAGATGAAGCAGAGTCAAAAGAAGAGGCGAAAGAGGGTGCCGAGAAGGATGCTGCCCCTGTCAAGGATACACCGGAAGACAAGTCGACAACAGAGGCAAGGCTCCAAGGGGCGGCAGCAGCTGCTCTTGCTTCTGCAGCAGTCAAAGCCAAGCACCTTGCAGCAGTGGAGGAGAGAAAAATCAAAAGCCTAGTGGCCCTGCTTGTTGAGACACAAATGAAGAAGTTGGAAATAAAGCTTCGACACTTTGAGGAACTGGAGACGACAATGGAGAGGGAGCGAGAGGGTCTAGAATATCAAAGGCAGCAGCTCATTGCTGAGAGGCAACAGTTCCATCTTGAGCAGCTGAAGGCTGCGGAATTCCGTGCCAGGCATCAAGCTCACCAGCGGCTAATGGCTTCGGAAATGCCCCAGTCTCAACCGGTAAGTTTTCTTAATTCCCTATTAATTTTGTGCATCAATTGAAAAGGCATATGCACACTGTACAGTATCATTAAGCAATAGCTTAAAATGCCTTAAAAAATCACTCACTGCAGGGAACACTCATTAATACTAATGCTGATTTTATAATTACTTACTATGTAATGAATTCGTGTGACTTTCAGGATAAAATATCTAGCCATTAATATTTTGAGTAATAAGCATGAGGATATCAACTGGGAAAATATTGTTTGATCAAACATTTTGATGATTTTACATAATTTTTATATTGTGTGCTATCAATAATTTTTAGTTATTAAGTATATTCCCTTAGCCTTATCCACAATGTGCCTTTTGGGTTTCCTGACCTGAATTACAATCTTATTTTTGGTAGTTTCTCACTGTTCTGTCATATGCAATCCATGCCATGCATTTTTTAAAATTATGGTGTGATGTCTAAGCATCTGGCATGAAGCACAAGAATGGGAACCTTCTTCAACTAATTTATTCTTCATCAAAATTACCCAAAATTGTAAACTTCAACTTTGGTGGGTACATTGGAGACATTTGTCAGAAGTTCTAAAAATAATCCTTCATTTTATTGATCCATGATCCATCTTTGGACCCAAAGCTAACCACAAACTGAAAAAACTTATGAACCCTTTTTAACAGTCAATCACTTGGTTGTTTTTTTGGGGGCAAGAGGAGTTAGTTGATGACAACAACGTTGAGTAAGGATGTTAAGAAAAGGTTCGTGAAAACTTGGAAATGGAGCGTAGTTATTATGGTATGGAAATATGGTCATTGAAGCAGGAAGATAGATGAAGATTGGAGGCTTTTGAAATGTGGGTGTGGAGAAGGTAAAATGTACAAAAAGGAAAACAAATGAGGAATTACTAGGTATGGTGAGCGAGGAGAGGGATTTTTTGGGAGAAATCATGAGGAGGCAGGAAGAATGGATGAAGGGCGTATTGATCAGCAATGGGATGTTGAAGACTGTAATAGAGGGGAGAATGTTAGGCAAACGAGTAAAGGGCAGGAACAGCAACCTACTCTACTTGTTGTAGAGTAGGATGCTGTATTTTGTTTTATCAGGAGATAATTAGTTGGTAGTTGTGTCCATCCAAAACCTACCAAAAAAAATAGTTAAGTATTAGGCTAGCTCTACTCTCATCTATCAAACCCAACCTGCAGGATGATTACTCTGATTTGTAATGCAACCATTTCAGAGAGTAAAAATCATTCGCCTTGACCGGGATTCGAACCCGGATCCCTCGATATCCGGCCGAGTGCTTTAACCAATTAAGCTACCGAGACGTCCTCTTCGTCCGCACGACTACGAATGCCTGTGACATTGTATGTACGGTATTTCGTCATAACATCTTGTTCCTTTAAAAGCCCCCAAAATTTCAGAGTGTAAGAGGACGTCTCGGTAGCTTAATTGGTTAAAGCACTCGGCCGGATATCGAGGGATCCGGGTTCGAATCCCGGTCAAGGCGAATAATTTTTACTCTCTGAAATGGTTGCATTATAATGCACACATATCGGGTGACTCCGTTAAAGTTACTATTACAGTTTCTTGAAAATTTTACTCTGGTTTGGTTTTGTTTTACCATTTGAAGTGTTATTAAGTATCATTTCTCAGGTGTCATTCCTTGCTTCTAAGATAGATTAATGTTGACTGAGACCCTGGAAACTCAAAACCTTTATCTTGGTTACAACTAAAGCTCAAAGTAAAAATTGCCGTATGTGTCCAAGGTAAAGGGAGAAAAGTAGGGAATATGTTTGATCCAGAACACAAGAAAAATTAATATCATTAATATTTACATTCCTTGGAATGATTTTTTTTATTGGTTGAAAATGGGTTATTAATTGAATCTTCAGGTTGTTGGTTCACACTACTGGTTTGTAGTGTACAGTGAGAGTGAGGGAGTTGTTCATTGTGGATCGTTGCAATAACTTTTTACATTTGTTTCCTTCCCTCTTCTGATTCATTATGTAGTTCAATTCAATGTCAGTGGGATTCTTTACTGTGCCAAATGGAATATAATCACCAGTATACCTTTCATTGAGGAAATTTCAAGTCAGTAGCAACAATAACCCTTTAATTGAATTGATTTAGGTATTAGGTCCCAATTATGCACAGTTAAATAAATATTTTGTTTAAATTTAGGCTACTGTCTTCTAAAATTTATTACAAAAGTCATATTTGTGTGCTAAGCCATGTTGTGCGAAGTATATGTGATGTATGTTGATAAAAAGGTGCCATTATTATTAGAATGCTGTGCTTAATAGAGCTGCAAAAGCATAAATAGAGCTGAAAAAGCATAAATTGACTCGGAAGCTTTGAGAAATTGAAACCAGACATTAGTTATTTCAGATAAAATTTGACATAAAATGACACCTTATTCTGGGTGTTGAAATTTGTTAAGTTTTGGCGTCAAAACCATGGCAAATGTCATTCATGACATTCGAGCATTGGGTTTTTTTTGAGGCTGTCATGTCAAATCCTCAACAATTTCAAGACTCTTCTGTAGCCCCCATGATCTGTGTACTTTCAGTCATAGTATTAATTTACAAATCATACATCCATAATGAATTTCCACAATGTATTACAAATGTCATGCATTTTTCATTCGTAACAGCAACAGGTGGGTCTGGGTGGACCACCCCCGGGTAATCCACCACCGACGTCACAGGGTGGCCCCCCTCACCCTGGAGTTGGTTCACAACCACCCCAGCAGCCCCCACCACCTCAGCCACAGCAGCAACCCCCTCCCCCACCACCCCCACAACCACAAATGCAGCAACAGCAGCAACCTCCACCACTGCAACAACCTCCACCTATGCAGCAGCAGCAACAACAACCACCACCACCACCACAACAACAACAACAGCAGCCGCAACAACCACCACCAACCTTGCCCCCACCCCCACAGCAAACCCCTCAGCAGCAACCTCCACAGCAACTCCCTCAACAACAGCAACCTCCGCCACAACCACCACAGCAACAACCCCCACCACAACAGCAGCCACCACCACCACCACCAACCCAACAACAACAGCCCCCACCGCCTCCCCTGCAGCAACCGCAGCAGCAGCCTCCACAGCAGCCACAACCCCCCGGTCCAATTCTTGGATGGCAGCAAGGCCCACCCCGACAGTCGACGCCTGAGGTGGTTGGTCCAGGGGCCCCACCCGTCGCATCCCCAGGGCCACAGTCAGCGCCCTCACCGGGAAACCAAGCATCACCCCAGCGAGCGGTTTAAAATGTTAAATAAAAGAAAAAACTCTGTGAGGGGGGTGGAAGAATGGTTTTTAATTCTCATTGTCTCCCCCTCCCTCCTTTCCTTGCCTGTCCAGGCTGGGACTCGTTCTTAGGTTGCTCGGTGATCTTCATTTGTCATAGGAATTTGTAATCTACTTTCCATTCCCCCCCCCCCCCCCTGTGTATAGGTGACTCAAAACAGATTTGTATGAAGTTTTCAACAAGAGCGGTGCTCGATAATTGTGTAAATTTTGTGTCCTTTTTTATGGAAGAAATACTAGTAGTGCATAAATTTATTTCGTTTCTTGCTCATCTCAATTCTCGCACTCTGTTTCGTCTTTGGATTAGAGGACGTGGAGCTTGTGTCAAGCATAGCTGTGCAAAGTGGTTGTTTTAATAGTTAGCAACAGTGGTTTTTTGGTATTGCCTTTATTTATAATCTTCCCAGTGAAAAGGGACAAAATGTTTTCTGGATGGTAATACGATACCTCTACATTTTGGAAGGAATAAGCTATGCTTTGTGAAGCTGCCCTTGTCAGCTGAGAGAAATCTTCTGTCCTCTGCCTGTGAGTCTGTCTTTCTATTTTTTAAATTTTATTTCTCTAGTGAAAGTATTTTATGTCTAATACTTAAAAAATAAACATGTTGAATATGAAGAATTTAATTCATCAACTCCTTTTAAGGCATGTATAACTTCGTATCATAACTTCTTTATTTGAAGGGAAGTGAAAAACATAGAAAATAGCGATCAAAATAAAAATACCTTTTTATCCTCATAAAAAAATTCCATGAAATAGGCAGATTGTACATTGCACAGGCAGATCATCCACAATAACAGTAAGGTAAGTATAAAAAAAGAAATACTTAGTCTACACAAACAATTTCACAAAAACTATGCACTCATTTATGCATTGTGTGTGCTAATAGGAATAACAAGATCACAGTCATTTCTGATCACTGGTAAAGAAGGCCTTCAAAATAGTATATGTTACTCCACCAACAGGAAGTAGTAACTTCAAATGACTTCCTCTTACTTAATGCCATCACATTACTTTCACACATCCATATTAAATAATTTTCAGTCAGCAGGTAAATTTAACTACCAGCAATTTGTTTGAGATTGCAGCAGAGAGAAACATCTCGAGAAATACACGGTGAACACTTAGTGCATAGCATGTCTACAAATGAAGTGCCTCATTTTTTCTTGTCATGACACACTTTTTGGAACCAAGATTTGGTGAGACCACAGCGTACATTGACACAGTGAGGACATCGTGTAAGAAATTTAGGACTAACTGAGGGGCTGTTTCCCTTTAAGTGACTCATCACTATATCTGTGAGTGCATTGATGAAGAGTGGATGATCATTAGGTGCTGCAGCACGGCGAATCATGTTGACCCCCAACTGTGAAAGCACAAGTGAGTTAATAAAAATTAGCTTGAAGAGTAATTTGGATACTGCTTATCTTTTTTTTAACATATACTAACATAATGAGTGTATCGTAATCAATGGGTCTTCACAATTATAACACTCATCTAACAAAAAATTCCAATTTTTAAAATTCAAACTTCAGAAGCAATTATCTCAACAAAATAAGATTAATTATTGGAGCAATCAGAATTTAAAAAATAAAAGTACTTACTTCCTTTCCAAGGTCATGACAATATTCTATGTCCATTTCATGAAGAGTCTCAATGTGTTCATTGACAAATGCCACAGGAACTAAGATAAAATTTTTCTTTCCTTGCTTAACATAAGCTGTAAGGAGAATGAAGTATTAATAATGTTCAACTTGCAATAATGAAATACCCAAAATTTAACAAAATCCACTAGTTTAAGTGGATATGTTTATTTATCCTTCAGAATTATGAACTACTCTGGCCAAAACCATAATTGTCATTGTCTGTCATTCTTTAATGTTGTTTCACATGGGAACAACAGAATTTTTTTAAGTGCACTGCTTCCAATTCAACATGATGGACTCACTTATAAAATGAAATTCAAAAGCAACTATGTAATGCTCAATTTCAGTCTCGTTAATTTCTGTAAAACAAAGATGCTTCATAAAAACTACAAGGAAAGTTAAGAAAAAATGCATATGAAATAGAAAAGTGTACTGGCAAATTTAGCAGCACGCAGAAGAGCCTACTGATATTATTTTATGAAAAAATAAGATCTTGCAAAACAAGCCAGTCACTTGATCATGGAATGAAGAAAGCAATGTATTTTCCCACTGTTCTTTATGTTGATACCACTAGTTTCAATGCTTAGGTGTTATCATTAGGTACAAAGATGATGCCCAAACATTGAAACTAGTAGTACCAAAATAAATAAGTGGAAAAATAGATTTTGTTCTTCATTCCATGAACATGAACTTCTACAAAGTTGAGCCAGAAACCTTTGAATAGAGTCACTTGGTATGTACTAGTGTATACATTCGAATCCGAGGGGAGAGATTTCCCCGGGAATTAAAAAAATTACATTCTTGACAGAATGATACTCATTCTGCCATTCCAAGCATATGAATTAAATAACGTGAATTGAAATTTAGTTTGAACATGGTTGAGTAACAATACTGCTAAAAAAATCAATCCTACCCTGCTGGATTAATGTTGATGTGATAACTCATTCAATGGGCATTGGGGCCCATTATGTAACCACTGAATTCCACTTGCTGTTTTTTTCATTTTTAACCTTAAATTTCACATTGGAATGGATAAATTTAGGCTAAATAGTCATATATTTACATTTATTGTACTTATTCATGTTTGTATTTGAATTTTGAATAATTTAAAAGTCATTTTTTTCTATTCTTATGTGTGTTTTGGCAAATGATTCGGAGCACTTGGGCGTTTTAAAACATCGCAGATCTCAGTGTAAATTAAGTTTCCTTGGTGGTGTAATCGGTAGCACATCCGCCCGGCAAGTGGAAGGTCCGGTGTTCAAGTCCCGGTTAAGGAAATATTTTTACATTCATGATCTGCTCAAAAACCGCCTCCCCCACATGTCCTGTGTTTTCCTATCCCCTTTCCTCATACCTATTTCTATGTTTGAATAAATATTTGTACGCCGTATCGCGGGACTTTGCATTTGAATGTGTGTGTATATATATATATATATATATGCATTTCTATAGTAGTAATTTCAATAGCAAGTATATAATTTGCTTGTTTACACCTAGAATGAAACTCACACATATTGAACAATTTAGCAGATTTCAAGAAACTGTAACAGTAACTTTAACGGAGTCACCCGCTATGTGTGCATTATAATGCAACAATTTCAGAGAGTAAAAATCATTCGCCCTGACCGGGATTCGAACCCGGATCCCTCGATATCCGGCCGAGTGCTTTAACCACTTACCAGCTACCGAGACGTCCTCTTACACTCTGAAATTTTGGGGGCTTTTAAAGGAACAAGATGTTATGATGAAATACCGTACATTCGAATCCCGGTCAAGGTGAATGATTTTTACTCTCTGAAATTGTTGCATTATAATGCACACATAGCGGGTGACTCCGTTAAAGTTACTGTTACAGTTTCTTGAAATTTGTCTAAGGTATGAACAGCCTAAGTGTTTGAAATTGGCTTTATTAACATCGTGGACTGTGGCGCGTCGCGCACGACTACGAATGCCTGTGACATTGTATGTACGGTATTTCGTCATAACATCTTGTTCCTTTAAAAGCCCCCAAAATTTCAGAGTGTAACAGGACGTCTCGGTAGCTTAAGTGGTTAAAGCACTCGGCCGGATATCGAGGGATCCGGGTTCGAATCCCGGTCAAGGCGAATGATTTTTACTCTCTGAAATTGTTGCATTATAATTTAGCAGATGTTCGTTTTCATCAATTATTTACGATAAACTTTTGTCAGTGCAAATCATTCTTATGTATTGTGATATCAATCATTCTGCAGTCATCAAGATGACTTAATGATGAAGAAAAAGCTCTGTGCCTAACATACCTATGATTGACAGTCTAAACAGCAGGAAAAGGAAAATATAAATATTAAGATGTCTCAGAATGGGAAGAGGAAATGGGAGGAGAAGAGGAGCTGTATAAAGTATATTGGTAGATAGTTCCTGCAAGTCTTAGCTCAATAGCCATCAATAAATATTAGGTATTCATGTTTTCATTATTCATACATGTCTCTTAATTAAAAGTGGCATGTTGGTTTCACAGATACAATTGTCTCCATTGTGACAATTAATTAACTAGTCATGAAATTACTTTTTGTTCTATGATGAAAATACATACTCAAATATTAACAATCCATGGAATTGTGGGAACCAAAGTTACTGTTATGAGAGATGGCAAATTCTGTTGGACCTTTGAGCAATGCATTATGATCTTCAAGAATTTGATATTGGAGTGCTGTTTTTGGTCAGCAGTGACTCGGTCATTCAATTATTCTTGCTTAAGCTGCTTATCGGACCAAAATGAAGCAATGAGCATAGTCAAAAATACCAGTTTTGCTCTAATGTTATTCCCAAAAGATTCCTCATTACCAACAAATAGGTTTATTGCATGATTAATGCCACGTAAATTCACTCAAAGACATCTTACCTTTAAGGGCATCATCTGTGAAAGGGCCCAACCATGGAAGTGGGCCAACCTTTGACTGCCACACAAGAGCATATTGATGTGAAAACTTTAATTCTTCCATTACTGCATGAACCGTAGCACCAACTTCTGAAGGGTAAGTGTCTCCTCTGTTCACCGCCTGTGAAAAAAATATATCGATGTAGAACAGTCACCCATGGTCTCTGCCTTATGTACTACAAGTGTTGTCTCGCATATCTTAATTTTGATTTGTCTTTTCCTAACTTTTTACTTCCTTAGTAATGACAGTAGAACCTCTCTCGATGACGACTCCTAATAAGCAACCACCCCTTTTAATGACTAGTTTTTTTTCCAGAACTGATTGTAATGCCTATATGTTCAATGTATGTAATAAATATTTAAAGATCATACCTCCTATTCAAAGATCATACCTCACTCTAATGTTAGACTACAACGAGGGTAGCTATTCATATTTATAGCCTTCATGACACCAAGTGCTTTAGGTGCCATCTGAAAGTTTGACCCTTTTAAAGCTGACTTTCTTCAGAAAATTTTGTCATTTGGTCATAACTTGCATTGTTAACAGTGACTCAAAAATTTTGCCTTAGCAAAAAAAATGGAGTTAACTCGTGAATACTTTTGTGTGATGATTTTTTTATGACTTTCGACGTGGATTATCAAGACAGGAGGGTACCGATCAACTTACTTTCACTTTTGCCAATGAAGCCCCATCCTTTGCCACTGTGAAACACTGGTATAATGAATTCCATCATGACCACCGTTCGTTCAGCGACGAAAGTCTTACAAAATCAGTTGTTGTGCCAGAAAACATTGATGCTGTGCAAGAACTAGTAAAGGAAGATCGTCAAGTGACTTATCATGAGATTGAGGCATCCTTGAGGATTAGTATGACGAGAATGTGGAATGTAGAGTATTGTATTTCTTTGTATCTTATGGCATTTCACTTTGGGTGACAGCATAAAAAATGTCCCACAAGTCAAAGGTGTCACAGAAGGGAACTTGCTTGAGTTTGGAGGAAAGGGTTAGAATTATCAAAGAATGAGTTAAAAGGTGCATAAAAAAGAAATCAGAAAAACAGATTTTGTGCCTCACTTTTTCGATGGCATTTTTTTTATAAGGAACCACAGAAGACACCTGAGAATGCAGTCTCTGAAAACAAGTTTAGACTGCTCAAGAGGCACTTTCAATATTATATGGGTGTCATAACATAGCAAAAGTGCCCAACTATGGAGAGAAAATGAACTACCTTGTCAGAGAGCATACATGTACATGTTTTTGAAAAGGAAATAACCCAACAGAAGTACAGAGGTCTGAAGCAGACATTTTTCCAAAGGTTTTTTCTGGTCCAAAGTGAGACTTGACTAAAACTTAAAAAAACCAAGAAAGAGGCACAATTTTATGATATAGTTTTAATGATTGTGTAAACTGGTTACTCCCTTTCAGAATAAAAATGAATACAGACCATTGATTTTTTAAACAGTTGCCGAGTCTGAGTTGCTCTTCTAAGTCCTAATGACTGACCTCTCACAGATGTCATAACTTTCATATTTTGCCAAAAGATCAGTTCTAGGTTAATGATATACATGTACATCATATTTTCATATAAACTATGTTCATTTACATCCTTATTTATCATTTTTTATATTTTGCCCCTCATAGGTTACACTAATTTAGTGTGAGCATTTTTAATTTTTATGAAATTACCAAGCATATATTCTTATGAATAAATGACAATGATAAAATAAATTTATTCAGCTATTTTTAAATAATGGGTTCAGTAATTTTCCCATTTTTAAATGTATTCTTATGCTCATTTGCAATCATATTTCTAGAAACACAATCTATCCAAGCACCTGTGCCCCAACCAATCACCCCTCTTCATGACGATTTTTCAGTGGAACTGTTAGTAGTCGCTTAATGCAGGTTTCATATTGTTTCTGTTTATATATTTATTTGTCCAGCGATTTTTTATACGCATAAATATAAGTCTCAATATTTTTTCTTTAAGTTAAGAAAGCTCTCGCTATCTAACTGAAAATTTAACAGGAAAACTTTAGTTTCTAAAGATACTTAATAAATAAATTTGTCAGCAATACCTTAAGAGGAAGTGAATGGGCAGAAAATAAAATCATAACATCTTGACGGATGTCACTGGTAAATTCCTTCAGCTGCTCACTAATTCTCTCAGCAATAGTCTTAGCAAGAAGTGGATGAGTAGACCAGCGGTCAATGAGACTCCATTTCATGTTGGATGGCTCTTTTCTGCGTTAAATATAAGGCAACATCGGAAAGTAAGCACTGATGACATTACACTAGCTGTATTTTTAAATCTTACAGATTCAGCTTGAGGTTTATTAAAATATTATCATGTAATACATTTATAATGTATTATTAATTACAAATATAATGTAATGATATATATATATATATATATACAATATACAAAAGAGGAAAAACTCACTGGTACTCGAATTTTCGGTGGTCCCACCACCTTTCTCAAGAGGAATTAGGAACAGAACTCGAACTTGAGTTCTGTTCCTAATTCCTCTTGAGAAAGTTGGTGGGACCACCGAAAATTCGAGTACCAGTGAGTTTTTCCTCTTTTGTGTTTTGGTTTCTGTGTTTTTTATGACTTATCAGTGAATTTACATTACACGTTTGTGGGTTTTCCAAAAAAGTGTATATATACAATATACATATATATATGTGTGTGTGTGTGTATATATATATATATATGTGTGTATATATATATATATATATACACACACCTATATATGTTTTACTACAGAAAGGTTAATGTGAATTTAAAATTTGATAGCATAATATGGATGATTAATGAATGACAATTTCATAAACATACCTGTGGGAATAGAAATCATGGATAGCATTGAGACTGGATCCAGTAGTGGCACAGCTGTACTGAGGATATTGTGAGAAAGCTATTACTCTCTCTAAACCATCGCTATGAAAAAAAATATCATGAATATGAATGCCACAGTGTTAAAAGTATTATTTCAAATGTTAATAAACTATTTTACTATCTTATTATTTAAAGGTTAAACCTGTATAAGGTTAGGTCACGCCAAATACTTGGTATTGCCCAAAAAACAAGTAATTATCTACAACTTTACAAAGACAAGAATTTGATTTTGTCACGACGAAATTTCATATTCACATAATAATCAATTTCGCACTAAAAACCACTGGTAATTGACTAATATTGGTATACATGAACTAAAATCAGCTGTGGATATAGGAGAAGGTTTTCCCTCCCCTACCCATCCTGAGACTCCTTCCATGATATACCTTATTTTTTTTATCCCAATTTATTGTTTAAAATTACTGAATGCCCCAAAAATGAAAAACAATTGATTTTAACAAAATGTGAATTAAAATTCTTATTGATTTTATTGTTCTCTCCTATCTACTCGACAGGGTGCCTCCCTTCTACCTCCCACAGAAAGTCAACCTTACTTCTATGCCGGACTGAAACAAGTACATGTGGTCATATGTCCTATCAGGAATGACCAGATGCCACCTTGGTTTCATGTGCATATTCAATAAACCGACATCTTTGAATCATGTAAAGAGTACATTTTAGATTTCAAATTTGATATAAGTGATGTAATACATGATGCATGAGAGAACTGGAGATGTAGGTAACTTATTTGAAAACAGTACTTTACTCAGATTTAACACATGAGGTTATTTGATATAGAATGAGAATCATAGGGAAATAGGATAGGGTTGTCTATTACATGGTAGGGAAGAGCAGACTAATTCCCATGATAGTCATGGAAAGAGCTGATGTAAGGAAATGAAGTTGTTGGGAGGAGATCAATCTTTGGCATTTGTGGATGATAAAGTTTTAGCAAACCATCAACTAAGGAATTGCAGTCATTGTTGAGTGAAATAATACATTAATGTTTAAAGCATGAAATATAAATTAAGTTTTAGGAGGCAGAGTTAGTTAAAGTATGAAGTCATATTTTAGGTGGTGGTAAACTTTACCTACTAGGGAAGTATTTACAGGAGTAAATAAGAATTAAAGATGAATAGCTGCAGTAGCCTAGGAGTAGAGAGAAGATGACAGGATCCCAGAGTAAAGATGCAAAGTACACTAGTGAAAACTTTTATATTGAGAAGATTGCTTCATGATGCTGGAAGCTGGTTTGTTGAGGAGAGAAGATAGGTATTCATGTACTTTGAAGGCTTTTGAGATGTGGGGGTGGAGAAAATAAAATGGACAGAAATGAAGACAAAGAAGTGAATAGGACTTCTATAAATGCTTGCCATGACATTTTGTTACAGGCATAAGGGTACATAGATAGGTGGATGCCCAATGATAAAAAGTAATTTAAAGTTATGCCATGCCATGTAAGTTCTACATTGGTCATTATAATTTTTTTTATAATAAGTTTTACCTTTCCATCTTTTCCAGTGTGACCTCAGTAAGTGGGTCTGCATATCTAAATGCCACATAAGGCTTGTGAGGAGCTGTATTGGGAGAAAGCTTATCCAACTTTTCACAAAGTAATTCACCCTGAAAAGCAAGTAGATACTTAATTTTAAAAAAAACATACGATCTTGAAATTACTATAATTTAACACTTTGGGCATACACATCAAGCAGACAACATTGCTGAATGCACAACTGGCAAATTCGCCATGACAAGGGTGAAAAAGATAAACAGTTTGCTACATGGTCATGGATTGAACAACAAAATAGAGCATACTGGGTAAATATTTTTACTGTGGTGATTTCGTTTATGATATTTTCCACGACTTGTGGCTACCGTTATCTGACAACCATTTCCAACTCAACCAGCAAATATTCTAATAACAGTTTATGAAAATGTACCATTCTGTTACTTTCTCTTACACACTAGTTAGTGTACAATTAAATTTCTTCTGGTCAGAAAGTTGAATTTAAAAATTACCAACACAAATAACATTCTTCAAGAGAATAATTAATAAAAAATTTTATGAGGTGTAATGGAAAATATAAGAAATGTTAAGTGTCATGTACAATACATACATATTATCATGAAAAATACACATATTGAATGTGAGATCTAAGATTCAAACTTTGCAAGATTAAATATCTAGTGTACCTTAACCAGAGCGTTTTTGTTATCATATTTTGATTTTATCGTTTTTTTCTGTTCTAACCCCCCCCTATATTATTTTATTTTTATTTAATTTTAATTATTGTTTCTCTCTAATTCCTCTCACCATATTCTTTGCTTATTTGTAAGAGTATGGCTGGAGTTAATTCTTCACATAATAAGTTCTCAAAGAAATCACAGGGATTTCATAATAACTCTTTAATTCAATTTATGGAATTGCTTCTGTCATATGAAAGCGCTTATCGAAAAAAATCACTTTCTCGACCAACATTTTCTTACAAATACAGGCAGATACTCTGTCAGGCAATTACACAATGATTACATAATTACATTTTACCTGCCGTGTTGTCCATTTCAATATGGGTGAACCCCCACCAATCTCAGAATATTTTTTTTGGATCTCCGGAGTTCTGCGTCGTGCTATATATGGCCCAAGTGTCCTAACAGAGGAAATCAATACAATTTCTTGGTATTGCACAATGATGTCCACTCAATTATTATATTAATAAATGAAAGGAATACCCTTTATAGAGTCATACTCATTACCCTTGAACGGGAAGCTGAATCATATCCCTATCAGTCATTATCCGAAGTAAATACTCGTGAACTTTGTCAGTGGTTTGTGGGCCTCCCATGTTAATCATTAGTATTCCAGTTTTTGCTTTTTCTGTTACTTTCTCTTTTACTTCTGGGAGTGTAGTGGCAGAAAATTGTTTTGAACATATTGAATACCAATTTGAACTCGGATCTGAAGAAAAATCAAGTAATTCAAGTTAGAATACATTTCCACAGATACTTGGAAATTGAAATATCTGGTATTTAATAGTTACCAAAATGATTATATTTTCCTCCTCTTAAGCTTTGCGAAATGCAATTTCGCAGGCTATTCATTACGCTGAAAATGTAGGTTAAACAATAGTGGTTTAATTTAAATAAAGTGCTTACACTGTCTGCTAACCGCTTTGAGTTGGCAGTTGAATGTGAACAATAATTTGTTCGCATTACGATTATAGTTTGTCATATCTTATCGTGGGTAGGCGCGGGCGCATGTTTTGCTCTTTTGAGTCTGAGATGATTTCGGTTGCTGACCGCCCAGTTTGTTCTATTTTATGTGTTCGTTTTATGGGGTGTTCTTTATTTTCTCATATTTGACATTCCTACCATGGAAAAAATATCACACGATGAATTGCAACCATCGGAATTAGGGACGAAAGAATAGTAAGCAGCTTAATATTATATAATTGGATTCAATGATGTGTTTTTATTCATTATCACTTTTTTTAGTTGGGATAACACATATTCTACTGAAATTGAAAATTTCAAAGAATTTGGCGATTTTGGTGAGATATGGTTTGGCGATGGATGTTCTTCTAGAATTATTCGGTTAGAATCCATTTAGATAATTGCCTGCCAGTCTTCATATGTAGAGAGTTGTTTTTTCATATATTAATTGATTAAATACAACGTTTAATTTATTAGATGGCTGGAAACAAATAATATAGATAAGAATCAGAGTGTGATCGACCTTGGTTGCGGAAACGGAATGCTATTAGTTAAGTTGGTATGTTATACCAGTATTTTCCGTAGTTTTGCGAATAAAGGGACGCATTTAGTGAGCTTGATTGTAATATTTGTTCACAGGCGGAGAATGAATGGAAAGATTTAACGGGTGTTGACTATTCACAGAATGCCATTGAACTGGCCACTAGTATAGCCAAATCCCAAGGAGTTTCCATCAACTACCAGGTAAATGTCCTGAGCATCGTTACTACTGTCTGCTATGATATTTTTGTATGACGTCGCTTTTCTCCTCTACGTTCTGCTTGTTTTTACTAATTAACTTCAATTCGCATTACAGCAGTTAGTCAGTCTACTGAATTTTCGTAATAGTTACAGATTCATCATTTGTAGTTATCAGTTTTAACTTCATTGTATAATAGATCTTATATCTTTTTTAACTCAGGGTTTCAATTTGTTCACTTTGCGCTTCAAAACTAACCAACTCTATTCTAGTATCTTCCTTTATAAAATATTGTTTGAAAAATAGTTTAGTCATAAGCTGTCTCTGGTTCATAGTTACACACTTCTAATGCAATTATTTATAACCTGCATATATTTTGCATGACACTAGTTCATCATCAAGGTATTCTTCATAATACCATAAACACAGTGTTCAACCCGAAGGTCGATTTGGTAGGTGATGGTAGAGTTCACCCAGTACTAAGCCCGACGGCGTGTGAATATTCACACATCAGGGTAGGAGGCCAGTTCCTTCCCCTGTGCCGGTTATGATTTCCCAGGAAGATCTGGTACCCGAAAAATCACATAGCTTGGTTGGAGCTGCATGTGCCCAGAGTGCCTTGCCCGGAATCGAACCCGGGACCCTTTGGTCAGTAGTCCAACGCTCTACCCCCTGGACTACCGCGACCCAAAGTCTGCATGTTATGAAGGTAGTTTTTGGATGGCCCCTAACTACTTCATTGTAAGCATCATGGAAACTTCCTGTTTCTTTCTTCGTTTCATTGTAATTTCTGCCTGGCTTCATGCTGTCTGAAAGCCTCACTCACATCCTTTCTCTACCCTGTATTCCCAATGTTCTCCATTCTGTCACATGGCCTTCAATATATCAATTACCTTCCAATATATCCTCCATCCACTTTTTCCATCTTCCAGACTTCCTCCAGAAGCTTCCTTGAATGGTTAATATTATAGTATTGACTAATCTGGTCTTCATATCTTTCCTTATTGAACCCATCATTAATTCTCATCATCTTGAAAATGCCTTGTTTGCTAACAAAATTCTTCACTTAATATTCCCATTAAAATGCCCCCTTTCCTTTGAAATATTATCTAAGTACATAAAACCTCCACCTGCTCTAGTTTATCCCCTTCTAAATTCAATGGTTAACACATCACATTGAATAAATACACATAACTACTTCTCTAGAATCTCATTACCTTTGTTTTCTTGTGGGCAATTTTCATCCCATACTGATGGCATTGTTACTGTAAAGCACTGCATAGTAACTGCAATGCCTGTCTGACTCACTATTGCATGATCATTTGCAAAACTAACTGACCTAATCACCTTACTGTCCACTTTAGTTCCCAACTCCAGCTGTTCCAATGGTACTCTTAGTATTTCCTCAACATATATGTAGAAACGTATTGGCAATAATGGGCGACCCTGCCTCACTTCCCTGCCAATCTCTTCCCAGCACAATTCTTCCCCTGCCACCCTTACACGAACCATTTGATTCATGAACAAGGTTCAAATAAGCCACCTATCCTCCATTCCAGTCTCACATTCCGCAATATCTTCACTAACTCTACATTGTCGAATCCCTTATCAAAATCCAGAGCACACAAAGACACCTTGATTATATTCGATATTCCTTTTATATATTTTATGATATTAATGTTGTCATCACTTCAATGGGATCACACTTTCTGTTCCTCTTTCCAAAACCAAACTAATCTTTGCATCAGTAGTTGTTCGCTCTATTTTTAGTCTTCTATTTATGATTCTTGGGACTACCCTTGCTGTATGTGAAATTTAACTTTGTCATCATTTTATTATCATAGTCTCCACATAAAGCTGCTTTATACTATTTTGGAATTTGGATCAAAAGTGAGGCATGTTAATCTTCTTGCAGTATTCCCTCCTCATAAAATACTGCTTATAAGTTCCAAAAATCCCTCCCTTACATTTTTGCCTGAAGTATTTAGGAATTCTGAAAAGATATCATCTACTCCTACTGCCTTGTTCAACTTCATCTCCCTTAGTGCTCTTTCTATATCACTACCAAGTATTCCTGGATCCAGACTATCTTCATCTATGTCACGTTCCCTTGTATTTTTAAACTGGCCATCCAAGTCCTGTCCCATAAAGCTCTACATAATCTTTCTACTGTCCCTGTATCTCATTTAGCTTGGTTAATAACTTCCCTGTCTATTCTCTTATCTTGGGTATAGTTTTTCCCTTGCTACATCCTAATAATTCTTGTAGCTTCATACATACTACTACTTTTCCTTCTGTCTGAAAATGATCATTATTCTCACACTGATCTTTCCAACTCATTTCCTTGGCCGTCTTAGTTTTTCACCTAAGTTTATTATTTATCTCTCTTTACAGTATTCTGCCTGATTCCACATTTATATTCTATCATTTTCTTCTCTCATTCATCCTCTTTTACCTAAAATTATTCCTCCTATGATGGCTTTCAATGCTCCACTCTCTTCTGATACTATGAGGATAACCCGAAAAGTAAGGTCTCCGATTTTTGTAGAAATAGAAAAAAACCACTTATTTTCTATGATATATACATCATTTTAAATGTTGATCAATTATCTATTTTTCTACATAATCGCCATTTCGGTCAATTCATTTTTGTAAACGCTGTGACAGTTTTTGTGTGCCCATGTCGTACCAACTCGCCACCATGTCCTTGAGGAAATGTTGAACTTCATCTTTCACCTCTTTGTCGGAGCTGAATTGCCTTCCGGCCAAATGTTCTTTCAATTTAAGGAACAGACGAAGGTCGCTTAATGCCCATTGCTCGGTTCCATCAGTCGTGACAATCGAGTCCAAAAATCGTTTTTGACATCCATGCATGATTGTCCCTACACTTCCATCAATTGGCAATGAACTTCAAGTGGTTCAACCCCTTTTGCATTCAAGAACCGAATGACTGTGCTAACTTCACACTTGGCGAAAACATGCAACGGGACCTCCCTGTCTGTCTGTCACAACATTTACTAAATGCATCTACCGAAATGGCGATTATGTAGAGAAACAGATAATTGATCAATCTTTAAAATGATAAATAAAACAGTTTCTGGTGTAACCTGGTGGAAAATCTTCATATTGACGTTTTTTTTTAAATAAAACCACTTTGCTTTGCCAATTCCCTTTTTGCTTATGGTATAACATCATCAGGACCTGATGATGTTATACCATATATTGTATAACATATATAGTATAACATTATCAGGACCTGATGATGCTATGCAAAAACGAAACCTGGGTCGTGAGAGTAAAAAATAAAAAAAATTATGTGGAAAAGCAAAGTGGTTTTATTTTTAAAAAAACATCAACATTAAAATGGTGTTTCATAGAAAATAAATGGTTTTTTCTATTTCTACAAAAATTGGAGACCTTACTTTTGGGGTTATTCTCGTACAACCACCACTTCATTTGTGCAACTGTACCTTTCATCTTTTGTATAATCTATCCTATAACCTTACTGACTAGAAAGCCTTTTACTTTTCCACAGATTTTATTATATGGTACAATATGTTTCACCGACTTGCGGCATGCCTCAAGTCAGTGAAACGTGTTGTACCATATAATAAAAATCTGTGGGAAAGTAAAAGTCTTTCTTTTTTGCATGGATATTAAATACTTCCACGAAGTGAAGCCTGAAACAATAGAATATATCCTCTACCTTGTTCATACAACTGTTATTTCAAGGTCTTTACTAAACACCAGTATTTACTCATTCACATTTGCCACCTTTGCGTTTTTATGTGCATATAAATATGTGGCAATGGAACAGCATTATGTTGTACCATTCCAAAATAATGTAGGTCAGGCTTACATGGCTGGGCAGTAACAGTGTCTGATGAACACAGCACTTTCAAATCAGAGTGAATACAAGAAAAATGTCTTCAAGCAACCTTATATAATTTTATATCATTAATTGAATTCAGTAGCATCTCGATCTCTCAAGGGTATTAATTAGTGAAAATATTTTTTATTAATTTACTTGGATTTGGAGATTTTCTTCAGAATTAACTAATACAATGGTGTTGCCATTATATGCAAAGCTAAATCAAATAATTAATGGAATAAGCTCCAACCAGATGTACAAGTTACAATTTAAGACAGATTAAAATTAATTGTATGAACAGAGAATGTGAGAATACTTCATTATATTCAGGTACTAACACCGCAGTTGTATGTGATTTTGGAACAATATAGTCTGTAGATTTTTTCTGAATTTTAAAAGATTTTTAATATCTAATGTAAAATATTTTTATCTGTATATACTTCTTGGCTGTTCATAATGATTTGTTCAGTATGATTTTCTTTACATTCTTTACGATTATGATATGATATCTTACTGTACTGAATTCTGAATGCTCAAAGCATGCATATGAAATTAATGCTGCATTTACATTAATGCTGCTGTTACATTTTTTTATTATTAAATAACCATTGTTGGATTGCAAATAATAAAAAGTTATCTGTCCACTTTCAAATACTAAATTCATAAATTGTATTGAATTGTACTGACTTGAAAATGGTCTAATAAATTGAAACTATTTACAATATAAATGTTAATAAGTTGAGGGCTAAAATCTTGTTTTTATCATTTTTGAATAATTCCACTACATTATGCTTAGTACTTCTAACATGCATTCCTTATGGAACTACCTTGCAGTTACCTAATCCTATGTATAGACAAGATATTACTTAAGATTTCAGAGCATGTTATCTTCTTTTTTTAGTTAACCATTTAAGGTTTTGGATGGACACAAACTTGACATCCGTACATTTCTTAGCTGTGGCTAATAAGACACAACCTAACACCCCATAGTACTATAAACTCATCTTCTAAACACCTGAGTTTGGAAAGATTCAGATTCACACTGTCCAACATCTGGTTAGCATAGTTATTTATAATTTTATGACAACTTTTGAATTAGTAATAAATATTTGTATTCCACATTGTTCTTTTTCATACTTTTTTTTACATACTACTTTCATACCACATTCATACTTTTTCTCGCTTGTTAAATCTGAAATTGCTCCACTTTGTTTCACCATCATGCAGAGCAATGATTCTTTTCACCTAACTCAAGTTTCACACTGTCATTTTTCAGGTCTGGGATCTCCTCTCAGGAGAGGAAGTTTTTGAGAGGGAGAAGTTCATGATAGCGCTGGACAAGGGTACTTACGATGCTATAAGCCTTTCTCCTGATGACAGTGCCCAGTGTCGTAGTAAGTACATTGAAAAAGTGAAGGATATACTTAAACCAAATGGACTTCTGCTTATTACATCTTGTAATTGGACAGAAGAGGAGTTGCGGACTTCATTTTGCTCATCTGGTAATTATTTATTAGGCACATTTGACTATTAAGTCTTGATAATTCAGGTCTTCAATTTTTTGGGTCAAGGTTTGCTGGAATAATGAACTCCATGCCGGGGATCTTACCATCACTTTAGTGCATAATGAATTCATCAACATATAACTCAACACCTTAATTTTATGAAGAAATTTTAAGTAAAAAACCCCTATATATGTAAGTTAAAATTAAAAATTAATGCATGAATATAACGGACAGTTAGAATTTCAGTTCTGTATTTTGGGAAGAAAATAGTAAATATGCTGATAAATATAATCAACCCAAAATTTTGTTTGACCCTTGATAGTGTACATAGTAAAAAACATAACAGCAATTCCCACATCTGGCAAGGAGGACTGATTTCCTTTCCCTATGCCATTCGTAGTTTCCCTGTAATATCTGATATCCAAAAAATACATACCTTGGACCTTCTGATTAGTAACGCAGAGATCATGGATATATGTTTTCCCTTATATTATTTTAGTATTCTTTCATTCTTAAAATATAATATTCTTAATGTGATATTAGTAGTTGGATAATATATTAATTTCCCATTGATGAGGAATATTTTTGTTAACAAGTTTCCCAGATAATATTTACTTCACACCTATGCACTACACTGCATAAAAACAAAGTAACTTCAGGATAACAGGCTTTTAGCTATGGTGCTAATTGGTGCTAATTGTATGATACTACAACATTTCAAATGCCTAATTTGTTGAACTTGGGAAACTAAAGAATAATTATTGAAATAATCGCTTGTGACAGTGTTGCTGGGAAAAATTTCTCCACAAATTGTTTCTTCTGGTGTGAACTATTTTTATAATTGTAACATTTACAATAACAAATTTAAAAGTTTTATACTGTCCAACTCCTGAACTATGCCTTTATAAATTACTTCCTTGCCATTTAATGTTCCTCACTTGAATACTCATTTTTTGTTACGAAAGTTACCACAGTATTCAGGATAATTTTAGAGTTTTCTAATTCCAGTGTGTGATCTAACACATTGGGGCAGAAAAACAATATTTCGCCTGAAGAGAATATATTTTGAAAATGGGACGCTTGTGTTCATATGTTGTCTATCATCTTGTGTCATGAAATACCATCTTTGATTTTTTACGTCGTCAAAATTCAATTAAATTTTCGTTTTTCCCATTTCAGGCTTTGAGGTTGTATCGTTAATTCCTGCCCCGCAGTTTCAGTTTGGTGGTAGCTCTGGCAATAAAGTGACATCATTAGTTTTTAAAAAGACTGAATTTGATAAAGAATAATGGCTGTCATTTTATTCTGCATTGCTAAGCTATTCTGTAAAATATGAGAAAATGAAAATAATTTACAGAAGTCAACTCCAGTGATGGAAAAATGGCAAATTGTGAAAGAAATGATTTAAACTGCAGCTCATGTGAAACTATAAAATATTTGCGGTTTTTGAGGAAATAAATGAGACTCATAATATTTTTAAATCCTGGCGTACCCTTTGACGATTATTCAACAGTCTCTTCATTTCACTGTCTTGTGAGAACACTATTTGGAATTGGTAAGTGATGGAATAAATTGATCAACAGTATGGTTGTGTTGGATTGTAGTACCTAGATGTGCTAAAATAATGAGTGGTAATATGGCACATAAAAGGATTTTTTAATTTCTAAAACTATTGAACATTTGATTAACATTTATAATACTCTCCTATTCTTATTTTTCCAAATATTTTTACAGATCCTAAAACTATATATTTTCCAACCACTGCTCAAAAGAGTATTTTGGTGTTTTGAGTCTTTAATTATAAGTATATTTTGAAATTCATGTACTTGTGGTGATACCATCACCATATACTTATGTCCTGCTTCATAATTTCTGTGAAAATATTCCCTCAAATATTTCATGAATTTTTAAATTTTCAACAATCTTAAAGAAATGTGATTATTAAGTTAGGAAAGCCTGTATGCCTCAAAAACAGTCAAAGTGACGCTGGAGTTACAACACATTGTCTTTATGAAAGGAAGGAAGTTAGTAAAATCCAAATGTCACCGAATGAATTATTATTGATAGTAGTTAACAGATTAGAGTTGGTTAACGAAAAAAGAAAATACATAATAATAAAATATATAAAGAAAAATAGAGGGTAGTTGGGTATGATGTTAGGGTGGGAGAGGGGCTTTGGAACAGCGGTATTTTTCTATATAAAGTGGTGTGTCTTCTGTTTCTTTACCTGATGATGACTTTTGTAAGTCGAAACCTAAGTCGTGTGTAATAAAATTTGTGTGGAAGAACTAAGTATTTTCTTTTTCCGTTATGAATCGCTTCCACAAAGTGATGCCTCAAACCATTCTTTTTAGAGTAGGTTTTTGATGAACCAAGGGAGTACGGACTACTAAATTTTTTAAACCTTACCCAAAACTCTGTGTATGCATAAATTCAATGCCATTATTAGCAGTAGTCATCCAATCGAGGTAGGTTTTCAGTAGGCCAACAGGCCTCTGCCAACTCCCATCTAAAATACACTAAATACCCTAACATCTTGCATTACAATAATAGTATTTTGGGTAATACAAAAATACTCCACGTCTAAGTTTTTATTAATCTCTTCATGGCATCAATGACATGACATGCAGATATCTTTATGGAAATTCCTTGTCACCGACTACCTCCTCTTTGATAGCATTACCTAAATAATGACTTCTTTTGATTTTTTTTGCTACTTCTCTTGTATTCAATTAAAACATTTCCTAGAAGATCTATTTGACCTGCTGTAGTATATAATCTCCAAATTCAATGCTGAATTAATCTCTCTATTTTTTGAGAACCTCAGTACTTTCATTTTCTTTTTATCAATTCTCATCCCACCTTTATCACTTTGATTCCGTATCATGATCAGGAATGAATGCTATCCTTTGGTTGACTGGCAAACTAAATCATCCACAAACATAACATTAGATGAGTTCCTGCCCTACTTTCCTTTCTACCTCCAGTCCACCCCATACTTCTCTTTCAATTTCTTCCATGGATATGCTAAAAAGCACCTCACCTATCAATGCTCTATCCACCACTGGCATTGTGTTTATAAATTGCACCTCCTATATCATCAATTGCATTCTGAAAATCCTTGAAGTTGACAGAAAATAATTTTATTTGAACAAGAGGAAGTGTACATGATATGTAGTAAATAACAACTATCAGATAGGAACAATCAAAAGCCCAAAAATAGTTAGATTATCTTGAATGAATAATTAATGAAATAGAACGTTTGATGAAAATATTAATACCAATTAACCCTCCGGGCCAGGTCAAGCTATTTGAGAATTAGCATTGGATATTGGATCAAATTTAAAAACCATATTTAAGAAATTAGTAGTGTATGACAACATTTCTGGAGATTAGAAAACGGCGGAATATTCAAACAAATTTTTTTTGAAATGCCATCTCATTGGTTAAGTTCTTGAGAAGAAATTCTTCCAAATGTTCCATCGTGGAGTTGATAACATCTTACATTATTGATTGCTTGCATTCAATATGAGTTGACTGCATATGCTCATGGAAGCTAATTATTTTTCAGTTCAGATTGTCAATCCATTTATGAGTCTCATATTATGCTTACCTATATGGTGGCTTGGATAATGTATATTTATATAGCAAATAATGATATTTTCCAATTGGGTGTCTATTATTGGTGTAAATATTGCTTAAACTTATTTCACCTGTGACATTTTTCATTGGCTTGGCCCATAAATATCTAATGAAATAAGAAAAAAGGTGGCAACTTTTTTATACTTATTCTTCAACTTAATAATTTTGATTTATAAAAGTACTGTGAAGTCAGTTTTTCAACCCAAGTTATGCAACAAGTCCCACTGTCATGTTAACTATGCTATAACAGTAATTTTCTAAAAACATTCTCTAGAATTTCTCATTTGCCTCAAAATTAAAACTTAGTGACTGAAGGTGCCAAGGTATATGAAAATGGTGAAGATATATTTAGTTGATGATGTTATTACAGAAACCTCAGACATATTGGTATTTGAAAAGAATTTTCAAAAGCAAAAAAATTTAATTGTTTCCAATTAAAATTATGTCAATCAAAAATAGTTCCAGCAAAATGTTATCACATCTCTTAGTTGAACAGCTGGTTAATATTTTCTGGTAAAGACCTGCTTAATTGAAGATTTAAATTGGCTACCAATGAAAGTTGCTTCAATTTTAACCATTTATCAATATAGCATATTGAAGCTTTGATGAAATACACTTGTTTTTTAATATTTGAACAAGTGAGCATCAGTGTTTATAAATGCTAAAAGATAACGAAACAGAATCATAATTATCATTTTTAATAAAAATATGTACAAGGTACCATCTTCTTACATAGTTTTCAAAATATGTACATTGCATATGTTTTGTAAAAATACATATTTTTGCAAAATATGTACACTATGCATACGTTTTGTCACGCTATGCATATATGTGAGACTAATCATGGTTTCCTAATGTTGCAGTCTTCTTTCCCATTCATTTTATCAGGTTTTTACAGAGACCCTGTGTTACTTAGTTGAACAAAATGGTCATCTTATTTCACTTCATAGGCTTTGGATGTGATAACTTGGATGCCCAAGAAAGTCTGATTACTCGTATAGTATTTCTTTCTTATTATTATTATTTGAGTCAAATAATGTTTGCACTTGAACATCACTCCCAAATACAACCATTAATTGCAAGATTGTATTTCTCAAGAGCTTATTGAAGTATGGTTCTAACGACTATTCCTATAATCAAGACCATAACTGAAGTCTTCAGAGTAAGTCCATTTCCTGTAATTAAAGAAAATATTTTGATTATTACTTGATCTCATAATAAAGTAAAGCAATTAATTATAATTCACCATATTATTGGAATTATATTAAATAGTTTGCCATTTAATTTGTGCTGACTTGTGAATGTACTCTTAATTGTGAAAGTCTGTCAGTGTATTAATAATGTACAACAAATACACCTTTTGATGATGATGGAGACCCATGAGTGTCATATGGAGTATATTCTCAGTGTGACCAAAGAATTGACTACCCTGGAGAGTTCAAATCACTGATTCCCTCTGGTGGGTGTTTATGAAATGTGTAATGATTCTATTTTGATATTAATTGTAAGAGTTGAGAAAAGTGTTGGCAAAATTTGATAAAAAAATTAAAGTTTATCAAATTTTTTTTATTTTCTAGTAAATTTTGGCATTATCATATTGATGGTAACTACATGCAGAAAGGTGATAAAAGGAGCTAAACATTCTTTATTCCATAAATTATTTTAAATACTGTCTGGGTTCACTGTTGACTTGAATAATTATGTATTTAAACTTGAAATCTAATGGGGATAATAACTTCGGTTTATTTTCTGTGTTCATGTCAGTTTGCATTTTCCTTCCCTTAGGTTGCTCACCCATAGTCACTCCTAAACATCAAATAGTCTCCACCATTGAATAAAAATTGGCAAAATTATATATTTCTTCCTTCTAGGAGAAATGTAATATTTGTGAGGCTGTCCACCTGGTTGGTATTTTTGTTATGGCCCGAAAACAGCACTTTTTGGCCTTTTATATCGGACAACAATGATAGCACAACAGTAACAACAATACAAACACCCAAGCCCTAGGTGGAGAAAATCTCACACTGGCAGGAATCGAATCCGCAACCCTTGGATTGGCAGATGAGGACGTTACCCCACTGCCACTGGGGCCGGTAAATTATACTAGTAATATGGCTTCTCATAACCCTAGGTATTTTCATTCATTGAGTTGTGAGTTTTGTCCTTATACAAAGCTATGGTGTTTAAAATCCAACTTATATGCCTGAGCTTATCATTAAGGATGAAAATCCGTCCTTTTACCCATTGTGCTACGTGATTGGGCTGTTGGAACTACCTATTTTATTATTTTCCTTGTTATGTAAAAATTATATAACAATTTTTTCCAATAGAAAGGTTTATGAAAGATATTTTGCTGTCACTGGGGTTTGAAATGAAGACCTTTAGCATCATAGTCAGACTCTCTACTATCAGGCCACCTTTTTTCTCTCAGTTATTTAATTTTTGAACTAAAAGGCATCATGGGTATAATTTTCCATTATTAGACCACACTTTGAATGTATAATAATTATTTTACATTTGATTGAGTTTAAATTATTAATTCAAATACATTTTAAAGGAGATCCTCTTGATCAACAGATAGTCACTTTGTGTAAATTATAAACATTTTGTAAAATTAAGTAAAAAAAAATTAAAATGCTTCATTTCATCTCAACCTGACGTCATTTTCAGATGAGGTGTAACTGAATAATTTTTATATCAGTCATTGTGTAGGATAGGTGGAGATATGTAAAGAGGGTAATATCATTGTCATGGAGAGGTAGGAGATAGCAATTGAATGGAGTAGAGAGAAGTATAAAGCTGGCAGAAATTCATTGGCTATTGATTTAGATTGGCTGGTTATTATTCAGTACATTTAAATGTATTATTATAAATTTCAAGAAACAGTAACTTTAACGGAGTCACCCGCTATGTGTGCATTATAATGCAACAATTTCAGAGAGTAAAAATCATTCGCCTTGACCGGGATTCGAACCCGGATCCCTCGATATCCGGCCGAGTGCTTTAAAGCCCCCAAAATTTCAACGTCTCGGTAGCTTAATTGGTTAAAGCACTCGGCCGGATATCGAGGGATCCGGGTTCGAATCCCGGTCAAGGCGAATGATTTTTACTCTCTGAAATTGTTGCATTATAATGTATTCTTATAATTCAGAGTTGATAAAAATGGGAGAGGACATCCAGGTAAAAGAAAAGAGACAAGACTCCCACACCTTTTGAGATAAGGGTACAATTTTGTCTTTAACAATTTAGAACCACAACCAAATTAAAGTTAAATGCCCCAATGTTATAATCATGAGACAGTGTTGTCATCTGCCTGGATGCTACATATACTTCATAAAAACTCATAATTCATTTCAATTTCATAACTGAAGGCTGATGTTATGAAAACTCCCTATTCATATTTGTGTGTGGAGGTTCATAGCATATGAAATAAATTATAGTATACCTTTTTCCAGGCATTCCATTGTTATGTTATCAAATGAGTAGTTCCTCTTACATAAGCAGCGCTTTGTGTAACCAATTGCATGACAGGTGGCATTCGGAACAGTGCATCCACCTCCAATCTCATCAGTTGTGCAGTAGCTGTTAAAGCCTTGAAAGGATGTTAATTTGCCTTGTGAGAATGGTTATGCATGTGCAAGGGGATGTTACTTTTAAGTATTGTATTCATTAAATTAATTATTTTGAAAAAGGTTTAATTTCCACACAATTTTATACACAACTGATTACTAATGCTCACTCTATTCTCCAGTTCTTCACCAAATTTTCACTAGCCCATTAGATTTTTATTGCACTATTTGAAAGTTAACATTGATGTCCAATAATGTATTCATAATTTAAGTGAAATGTACTTCTACATAAATTACCGTCAAATTATGTTTTTTTTGTTACTTCTGCGCTAATGGAAATTTATTATAATAGTAAGTGCATTCAATTGAAAGGCTGGATGCTCAATTAATGGTGAATGATATTCACCTCTAGATATCACAGTATTTACACTGATGTAATTCCTGATTTTAATATAAATAGGGGGGGGGGGGGAATACTGATTTTGGATTTTAGCATGATAAACCTTTCTTTATATACTCCTTTTGTATTAAATGCACGCTATCAGAACTCAAAGTTGAAGAAATAGGCTAATGGTGTAATGAGCAGAATTATTCTGAGCTATTGTTAAGAGAATCTGTGTGGAAAATATTTGGCCACTCATGCTCACTGGGTAGCTGCTAAATACTCATATTTTTACATTCACATCAATCATAGCTTTAGTAATGAAGATAAGTTTAGCACTGTTTGGAAAACATAAACCAACATAGTTAATAACATTGCACAGTGATATAACATTGATGGTGACCATTAGCAGTATCCATTTCTATTTCATAAGTTGATGTTTGTTAAAATGTCATCTAATAAAGGTACATAATTAAATACTTACTGGCTTTGCATTTCAGTTCTTTCATGTCAATAGTAAAGCCTTCTTTGCAACAACATGTTTCATTTACACATGTAGCTAAGGGATTGTCACATTTTCCGAATATCCTGCATTTCTGTCCAAGAGTTCCCTCTAATAGAACAGACAAAACAAGGAGAAACTTAGTAGGTGTCAAGACAAAACATAAAAGTTATAAATTATATGACTTACATTATTGCACTTTTTTTAGTTGCTAATGATATACTAATGATTAGGTTTCTTAACATTTTGATCAATTCTTGAATAGGTTATTTCAAAAGGGCATGTGCATAAAAACCTCTTGCAGAAAAATTTCTCAATTTAATTGTTTGAACTGATAGAAACATAAAGCATTAGACTGATATTTATCATCATTCAACCATGCTAGTCAAATAAGAGACATGGGACCCCAGATGGTCGAGTGTTTGGCTATTGGCATAGGACCTGTGCTCAAATCTGGGTGAATTTTGACTCCTTCAACTTCACCGAACCTTGCGAATTTTTTGGGTTCAAGATTTTTCTGGGAAACCACAGGTGACACAAGTTACTGAACTAGGTTTTCTGCCTTCTTGATGGGTGCATCCCATATGTGGTTCCAATATGTAGTGTTCCCTGTGAAGTTTGCATGTGTTGATGTGAGTATTCAATGTTCATTCTCCAGCAGAGTTTTGGGTGTGGGTTTTTGGTTTACTACCTTCCATTTATGATTGTTCAAACGTTCCTTTGTCTTCTATCCCCTTAGGACTATGCCCTAGGAGATTTAATATTGCCATTCATTTAAGTGGTTTTTCGGTGTATTTTTTTCTTCTTTGGTGGGTAAAATAGCTCCCTAAAGCCATCCAAAGAATCAGCGCAGTTGGCTGCATAAAATGCCCTTACAGATTTCAGTGTAATTTAACTGTTTTTTTTTAAAGTGTTTTAGTTAAAATCCTTCAATTTAAATATGAAATTTCATATTTAAAAATGTGTATATTAACTATCAAAGGTAATGAGGGTGGACATTAGGTCTACACAAACTGATATTGGACCACCTATGACTAAAGATGGTTAATATGATGCTGAGGTGGGAAGGCTAATTGTTCATCATATAATTCATAATATCCAATGTGTCACAGAGTATGTATGTACTTTGTGGCAAGTTCATTGATTTACATTGTGATTATAATTTTTCAGAACCTTTGCAATGTTCATTTTACATCATGCTGCCATGCTCAACATTATAATTACTTTCCATTATAGTTATGGCTATAGAGGTACATGAATCAAGATTAAAACATTATTTGGAGCTCATTTGTCTTCTGATTAAGTATAAGCTCTCAAAGGGACCAAAAGATAAGTCTTCGTTCAAGAATTATTTATTTTTTTTAATCTTACTTAATCCATATGTTGAGACCACTAGTGTACTCAGTATGAAAATGGTTGACAATTTCATCCATGCTTGCATTCTCACAGGTCTGCTTTCATTTTCAGTGCCCATCATAAATGTGCTCAGGTCTGTAAGAAGTTACACATTAATTGTTCAATTTGACTGGATTCATTACCACTATTAATTAATGAGTGAATACTATTGTTATTCATTATAGATTAAATTTTCTGTGATGGGTGCCATCAGAGGTGTAGAACAACAGGGAATCCATATGTAAGCAGTATTTGGCAATTGAAAATATCAAAAATAGGTTTATATTTTAAAATTTATGATAATTATATCAGTAAAAATGGAAATAATTCATAGAGGAACAGGTTTTTGATGAAAAATATTAGACTGTCCCATTTAAGCATAAAGAAAATGTGATTTTGATGAGGATAGCTTAAGTAATTGTGAGATAGATAAGGTAATCAAGGAAATGAAATAGAACAAGGTTGTGGTAACAAGGTTGTGTACTTGTGAAATCTCTGTGAAAGGAAGAGTTTTTATGGTTTAATTTATAGTCTCAATGAGGTAGAAATTTGGGTGTAAAACTTCAACAAGTCAGGAATAGTTCACATCTCAAGAAAGATAAAATCAGCAGTATGTAAAGACTATTGGACAAAAAAGTTTGATTTTGTAAGCATCTAAGCTGGTCATTGTGGTCATCAACAAAACAATGAAGAAGAAGGTATATAATTGTTTTCACTTTCATAAAGGTTTCAAAAACCTTTGCTTTCACAATGTAAAGAGAAATGTGTGGTGTCATGGCGGTATTGTGGTCACTGAAAAAAAGAAATTTAGTATACATCCAGGACATAATCATCTCCTTCCTGAATTTTGAGAAGACATCCAACAGTAAATTGGGTATAATAAGTGAATCTATTGCAGAAGATAAAGAGTAGACTGATTAGATAGGCAAGTTATTCAACTTCTGTTAATGTGTCAATGATAGAGACCTTGAGTAAGGATTTAAAGAATAGATTAGTGAATTTTTTTAACAATAGTATAGATTTGCAGGCTGTGTGCACTTGGTCTTTGAAGGAAGATGGCAAGTATTGATTGGGGTCTTTAAGTTGTGGATATGGAGGAGGATAAAAAAAGTGAAATGGAATTTGAAGAAAAATGAAAGAATTGCTCCAAAGAAAATCCATTGTGGGAGGAAAATTAGATGCTGTGCACTGTGACAAGAGGGGGAAAGGTTGGGTGGCAAAGTTATTGACACAAAAATAATTACTTGAAAAGAATAGGCATATTGTATGAGTTGAAGGAAAGCAGAAAGGAGTATATGCTGCAGAAGAATTGATTTATTTAAATGTTTTAAATTATAACACATGATTATTAATACCAATATTAAAATTAATAATTGTTTTGAACGAATTGTGTTAGAGTGGAGCTGATATTAGTGATTGTGCTTTGAATTTTTATTACCTCTACCAGTGGACATCTCTTAGCAAAAACCCCCCCTAAAGGACAGTAATTTGACATAGCCTATGTTATTGTCATCCAAAAATGTTATTTGGAGTATCTGAAATTTTTTTATCAAGCTGTATTATATTGACCAACAAAAAGCTCTGTAATGGATCAGAGTTCCATCTCACAAATTCGATTGCTAAAAGTACAAATTATAGTGGAATCAATTTAACCACAGCAGTGTCATATGTAATATAATCAGCTTCCGAGGGGATGTGTAAAATATTTAGACACTTCCCACTCAAGGAAGAAATCACTCAATGTACATATTACTGTGAGTTTTAGTATGAAGGGAAAATTTTTCGAAATTTTCTGAAAACTGATTGAAATCGTTTCTATTTAATTCCCATTACTCTCACAATATTTTGGAAATGACCATTCTTAATATTGGAGAATATACTACCTTTTATAGAGATTGTTCCCCAAGTTCTCTTCGTTTGTGGACTGCAATTCGAGAGGGCACTTTTAACGGCTGCGTGTCACATTAGTTGACTATTCTCTTTGCTTCTGGTCGTGTTGTCCTTCCCGAAGAACAAGCACGTGAAAATCTTGATACAGAAGTAGTAAAAAAAACCTTAGCCGGTTGTCATTGCAGATCCGTGATAGAAATTGCTTCGCCAAGCACCTTATCTCTTTTCTCGCCGCTTTTGCCTTATCTCGTTGTGGTCTATCGGGCTCCTTGATTAATCGGATTACTGCCACTAAGTTATCTGGTAGACAAGATTGATGGCTCCGACAAATAAAGTACTTGCGTTCAGATTAGGATTCTGCATGAAGTGTTTCATTAAGGCTTATTATTCAACCTTTAGTAGAAAATACTTTTGGCGTGAAAGTCGACCTCCAGTCTCGTTCCAAGAGCCCGACGTGACCAAATCCAAACCATGCCCGTTTAGCAAGCGAGTCTCCGCCGGGCTCTGGCCTTCTTAAATTCGAATCTCTCACCTCCTTGCCAGCATAGCACGATACAACTTGCGGCAGATTTGACGTTGGGCCGATCGGAATCCTACCGTGAATGTGTGTGTACAAAGCAATGCCAACATTTTAGAAATATTTTATTAATTAAAATAGTACATGATTACAGAATGACATGAGTAAAAAATTGTATTCATCATTATGCTCACGAACTATTCTGCATATTAGGTTAAGGAGGGATCCTAACCGGGTGAGGACTGACCCGATGGTATACCAGAAGTTTCCCGGTTGGCCGTCGGACGAATGGACGAAACACCTAACCCCCCACACTAATTATTTGGCATATGGACCATTTTTGGTAGACAGTCAGCCCCCGATTCTATTGACTATTATCTTTTATGTATCGTGAGAACCTCCTCTTGTTCTATCCACATTATTGTATACTGTATTTCTCTGTGCTTTCTACTTGCTTCGTACTGTCTCAGGAGCCTATTCTATTCCTCCCTCTGCCCCGCTAACTTGACATCCTTTCTCAGACGGCCTTCAAAATCGCGCTTCCTCAATATTTCCTTCGCCCTCTTTATTTGCTTCTTCAGATCTCCCCAGTAACTCATCTCCCGACGTATTTAAAATTTCGTTTGTAGTCTCCCTTTCTATCCAACTTATTCTGCTTTTACTAATCTTTTCTTCACCTATGCACTTTGTGCACCTATAATTGTTTCTTGTGAGTGCATCTTTTGGCCAACTCAATTCTTTTCTAATGTTCCCACTGCTATAACCCTTTTTATTTTAAAATAAACTTCCTGCCAGCATTAATGAACTGCTCCACTTGCGCTCGTTTAATCCATCCTGACCTTTTTCAAACTTATCTTTTCTACTTTTCGAGAATTTCATTACTTTTGTTTTCTTGTAGCTATTATTCACCCCATACCTCTTACATACTCCTGTTAAAGCAATCAATAATAATTGCAATCCCTTGGCTTTCTGATTATTGCTTGATCATCTCCAAACCTATCTCAATAATCTCCCCAGATGCTTTTATTCCAAGTCCTGGCCTTTTTCATACCACCTCTAATATATCCTCAGCATATATGTATGCACGTTAAAAAAGTACCAACGATAAGGGTACCCTGTGTCACCCCTCTGGCTATCACTACCTTCCCGATTTTCCCTTAGTTATCCTTGCTTGTTTCTTCTGATTCATATACAGGTTTCAGATAATTCATCTTAGCTCTTGGCTCTATTCCTATATTCCATAATAATTGGATCAACTTTAATTATACTACTCAGTCGAAAGCCTTCTCAAAATACAGGAAGCATACAAAGGCATTCTGATTATATTTCATATTCCTTTATACTAATGTTCTTTTTGCTGCAATGGCATCACAAGTTCCCCTCCACTAAACCTAAATTATTCTTTGCGTAGCCATTTTTTTGCCTATGAGAAGCATACTTTAGGCTTAGATGTGTTCAATCGCAAAACTGTTTTCTTCTTCCTTCCATCAACTACTTGTCAGTATGTGCAGCTGGATCAACCCTAGATTAGTGGAGTTTGCTTTTATCTCTGCCAACAGAATCACCTTCTTTTTACTCATGATCCATCTCCCCAGTTCCCTATTCAGTACTATCTATCCTGCAAGTCATTGCTAGGGTGTGTGGTCGGGGATGATTGCACGTCAGGTATGCAACATCAAAAATTAAGTTTTTCCTAATTTGAAGTTGCAACATATGTGTAAATATTTAAATTATTCAAATAATGTAGATCTTGACCACTACGGCCACTCTACATTAACTGTCTTCCACCCTTAACCCCCTGAGTAATTGACTCTCTCCACATCATCTCACACAAACCTGACATGTTTACACTTACTTCCTTCATTCCTCTCTTGATGTTTTCTAGCTTCTCCACCCTGGGTATCGTCATAACATTCTATGTTCCAATTCTAATAGTTATGGCTCTCTTCTGACAATAAGTCTTCTTTTTCTCTGCTTTCAGCTTGGTTCTGCAAGATTTTGGGTGATGACCACAGAGACACTCCTGCCCCACTTGCTAGGGGGCAGGTGGGGCAGGAGTGCCTTAAGTCTGGCTCCTAATCTTCACCATATCTGACATGGAACGTCATCCCAGGAGCAATATCATTACCCCTGCCAATATAGATCCAAAGGTCAACTGAGCGAGTCACCATATCTAATCCATGATCCTTGGGAGAGAGTATTCGTCATGACGTTGCAAATTAATTTGAGTAAAACGTAAGTTTAAGACTGTTTAAGAAATATTTTATCCTTATGCATACAGGTATATCAACCAATCGACGACTCATGAATATATTCAATCTGTGCAGTATGTACTTTGTAGAGGGGAAATGGAGACTTTGGGCATATTAGAGTTAACGATGCTCAGGAAGCAAGTCTCCTATTCTAGCCTCATACTGGAGACTTGTTTTCCCATTATAATCCTAGGCATGATTTGGCTTGCGAGTCTCACTTGATGTATAAATCCCATTCAAAGACTGGAAAACGCAGCCAAAATAGGAGGTGGAAGGAATGAGAGTTGGAAACGGGACACAGTCAAACTCATTGCACCCTTCCAATAGATTTTTTTCATCAATGAACGGAACGTGCCGCATCCACACTTAGCAGTGAAAATATTTGCACAACGGCGCTCGTACTTAGTTGACATGGTAGCATCAAACCGCAACAAGTTTTATTTTCACGTATCTTACATTCAATAAAATTTAATTTAATGGAAATAGGCAAACTGCTGACCGGAGACTCTTGGGCTAAAATTGTTTGATACCGCAAGACACGCAAAAACCCTCAAGCTGTGGTTTTCTGGGTTATAAGTATTAGGGCATCCCAAGAAACTGCAGTCAGTGCAAGGAAAGAGTCTGCAACCTCCACTCAACATGTCACCCATGACATATTAACTTACTATTTATCAGTAGTCATGTAGCCAATTTGAAGTCTTTATCTTTATCTCCATGCACATGTATTTTTACCTACAGATAAATAAAGCTACTGCTACTACTTTAGTCTCAGTGCATTTGAACATTAGCTGCCATTGAATTTAAGATACTATCTTAAAGGATTGGGGATTAACTTTAGCCGTTTCTGTACTATATTGGCTATATTAGTATATATAGGTAGTATATATTCTGTATAAAATGTGTGGAATTACAAAGTCAATAATTTCATTTAATTTCAATATGTTATGCAAATTCCATAAAGTTACACCAGAGGCATCAAATTTTACATAGTAGTTGCATGTTATGCATTCAGGCACTACTTTTTCAAACTCATGCATGTATTTACCCATCATGCACTCTTGCATCATGCATTCTTGAATTTTTAGCATATTTATGAAGTGATGTTTTGTTGATAAGTCCTAATACTTTTCTGTCTTGCACTCATAGTTCAACCACACTCGTACCCCTGTTTAAAATCCTTTGGGAAGCTGTACCCTTACTATGTATTTATCCAGGGTCATATATAATTGTTTATTCTGGAGGGTTCAACTCTCCTTTAAGCATACAATTATCTTATTGCATATGTTTAATTATTATGAAGTATTTGTTATCATCTATTTATTATATAATTTGGATGGAATGTTAAGTGAGCTGTAGCCCATTTAACCAGTCTTGTTCTTGAAATAATCCTTAACTTTGCACTGTACTAATTTTTAACTTTAATTTTCAACTGTTGAAATACATGTCATACTTCTACCTTTTATGTGTACTGTATGGACATATATTTCTCTAAGCTGTTCATTGAACAATGTAACCTCACTGAGCATATTTACATACTCTGTCCCTGTAAATGTATGCGATATGCAACTGTTCAAATAATTAGAATTTTCAAAAATCCTACTCGTGCTTGGTTCCATGGATGCTGGATTAACGAGGTTCTAGCATATTTTGAAATGCCATTGCAACTAAGTTGTGTTTACCAAGAATTGGGTTCTCTCTTGATAAAATTGGATTAAATTTGACCATAGCATATTGGTGACCCGTTTCAGTGAAAAATCTCCATTATATGTCCCGGATTCATTAATAACTTTTTACTAATGGTGTTGCTTTCTCCCTCTGCATCAAGCACAGGATGAACAAGCCTTGTCAAAAACGAATAATATATTGCTGAGGAATCAAATAATGGAGTAATTAATGGAGGGAGGGATGTCGGACAAAAATGATGTTGTGCATTGCTTATAAATTTATGTGCTTACTTTCAACATGTATATTTTTTGGCATTGGGGTTTAAACCTCTTGGAGCTTCCTTCCCCAATCTATGCTCTCGTAGAAATGTTATGCAGCAATTATGACAAACTATTATTTAGGAAGTTTTTTTATGGAAGCAAAGTCTCCCAGAAAGAAGAAAAATGTGGACTATTGTATGTATGAAAAATTAGGTAGTAACGAAAAGGCAGCAGCAAAGTCATGTGCTATCGTTGATCAGCTACAATGGCACAATTGTATGTATGGTAATATACTAATTCCTACGTAAAACTGTGCATGGAATTTAATTAATGGTCCTTGAGTGAGAAGTCATCGCATCAGGTGATGCAGTGACTTCTCACGTAAAACAAGTAAACTTGGGACTTAAGGGTGGAAAATAATGAGATTTTATGTTTTACCTAATGCTCCTTCTCCCATTGGATATGTTGGTCATTGAAAAAATGGGGAGTGATATTGTCAATGTTTATCCCCTTAGTGAGCCAACGCCATAAGATTAACTCCTTGCCCAGTGTTCTATGCATTTTCTCAATGGTGCAAAGAGGTATCTCAATAGTGGTATTTATAATCAGAGAAAAGGCAAAAAGTGGGGCTGATGGGAGAGAGATAAAGTCTTACAAAAAGGTACAATTCTGAGGTCCTAAACCATGAGCTCCATTGGGAGACAGAGGGAGGAGATAAAACGCCATCAAAACTTCTTCATTAATCTCCATCTTCCATTTTTTCATTCCGCTCTCATTTCCCAAGGGTGTAATTTTACCCCAGCCTCAGATTTACTTATAGTATTTCATCTCAGAAAATTTTTAGAAAAATCAGGATATCTATATGGAAGTTATTCAAAATAAATATATAATTTTGAAAAGGTTCCTGCAAAAGTAGTATTTTTGATTGAAATGTCAGCACATTTGATCTGAATTAATGAATAATATGGATTCTGTGATGCTTTTAATTTAGAGGTTCATATGAATTCAGAATCCTCACCAAATCAGATCTAGCTGGCTTACAAAAGAAGAGGGAAAAAATTCTATCATATGGTTCATGATATGTACCCCTAAGGTTTGCTATTATATTCACTGATGAAATTTACATGACCATTTTGTCTCAATGAAATAAATGGGATTCTAATGAAATCCCTGTGTACTCGGGGGCCAGCCTTAGGAAGAGTGAGGCAGATGCAATGAGTACCACAACATGGAACATTATAGATGTGATAAATTAAAATTGGCAATTTTCCACAAAATAAAATTTTTTATTAATACGACCGATTTCGATGTAACTACATCATCTTCTGGTGATGATGTAGTTACATCGAAACCGGTCGTATTAATAAAAAATTTTATTTTGTGGAAAATTGCCAATTTTAATTAATCATGATATTCCACCATTTCACGCCTGAAATGTCTCTTTTTATGATAGATGTGAATAAGGACATGCTTTTCCAGTAAAGGTATTTGATTATGCGGGCATTGTTTGTGACTTGACTCCAACTGTAGAACAGTTCAAATAGTTATTTCAAGAAGGTTGACTCACATAAATTTTTTCAAGAGAGACAAAATTTTTTATTTAATCATTATGTACATTTTATCAAAATTAATATGCCATTTTTTTCATTTGTTCAAAAATTCCACCATAGTCAATGTAAATTTAAAATGTTATTTGTACATATTTCAACTGTTTTTAACTTATTGTCTTATCCTGTGCCAGAAAAAAATTACTATTTTACATTATATGAAATATGATATATGTAAATGATGCTACCATTTTCATTTTTGAAATAAAAAGTACAATTATTTATTAATGGACATACAAAGAAAACAACACACTAGGAGCTTAATTGTTGTTTTTGCTCACATTTCTTGTTTATATGCTATAAACACTATCCATCACCAATTACAATTTGTTATTTATTTCCTTATAAACCACTAAATGTACCTTTGGGTTCTCTTAACTTTTTGGCCCTTGTGTCTTTGCTGGCTTTTCTTGTTCAAGCCTTTGGAGATGTAAATCCTATGCTTTTTAAAGAGTCAACCCTAAAGTAAAGTGGTTTGATTATTAAAAGTCATTAAGAGTCAACCCTGTTAATTCATTCAACTTGATAAGTTGAGGAACCTTCTCATAATTTATTTTCACTTAGTCTCTATCCCAAACTAAATTTACATACCAATATCAGTAAAGTATATTTATTGTGGAGCAAACCTCTGGCAATATGTAACAGAAAATCTATGGTCTGATACAAGGTTACTTTTTGTACAAGGCACAATTGGTTACTTGTGGAAATATCATAGATTGGCCTCATATTAAATATATAGAATGAGTTATTGGCTGACTCCCTCTCAAATGATCACTGCATCACTCATGCCTACTTATCCTGATCAGCCATGTTACTATGAAGTTAAATTTGTAGTTAAATTGTTGTGGTAACATCTGAGTATAAAATTAATATCAGAATTTCAAATGTTAGTATTTTTGTTTGTGATATTTAAAAGTTTTTATGGCTGGTATTTTTGTTGAACCTTTTGACTGCTACATAAAATATGAGTTGATTCAATTCTCAGCATAAAAACTGCACCATACTAGCTAAATAAATATGCATTTTTTTAGTCAATTCACTGTTGGAATCTATGGGTAATCAGGAATTTTTGTGTTCTTATGTTGTGTGATAGATTTTGTTGATATTTTTTTTCAGGGCCTAATGCATGACATGTATGTTAAGCCAAGTAAATAATAGGTGGTCATTAATGGTGCTACCACACCAAGCTTCAAATGAGACAGAAATAGCTGCAAATAGCAGGCAAATTGTTAATAATGAAAGTCTTTGTCCTAAGAACTATATTCTTTAATAAAAAATGGAATGGTTGAAATATTTGAGTGAATTTCAAAATCACAGAGGAATGTGAATTGATTAAGTTATTTCCCTGCACTTATTTTTTCTTCACACCATGTGATTTTCATCCAAGTTTTATTGTCTGTTTGTCTGCAGTAAAATTAATATTATTTATGTCCAATTAACATTTTCTTTATAAAGATAAATACTATCAAATAACCATAGCAGATAATATTATAATTGGTAATCATAATTTACATATGCTTAGCTTAATTAACACATTAAATAATATCAAATGTAAGTCAAAGTATTGTACAAAAAGTATGTTTTTTCACTTTTTAACTTATCATAGTTTGTAGGTACCTCTTACATTCATTTTGAACTAGTTCATAATATTTACCTCATTTATTCTGTTATGCTCCTATGCTTTTTGCAATATAGGAATGCCCTGTTGGCTTTCATGATTACACAATTAGGTTTAAATCACCATATAGGAACTTCATTTTTATTTTCATTAAGTTTAATAAAGGTAATTTGAGTTCCCATCAGTCTCTTCATGTTCTTGTTTACTTTTTGTCGCATAGTAGTTTCTCATTCATTTAACGAATAAAACACTCATAAAATCAACTTTATAAAGTTATTACACAACTCCTTAGTCATCATCTTCTTTATTGCCATGGAATATAGCTCTTATTTCATTTATGGGCTTAAGTAGGAAGATAATTTTGTCATCATCTCTCCGCTAAATATAGTTTCCGGACAAACAAAAGAAAAGTATTAATCAGTTTCATATTAATTTTCAAATATTCACCTAATATTCCTCTATATTTTTACTTAGTGACCAACCTGAAAAAGTGTCTCTCCTTCAAAGTGGAGGAACTGGTGCTTTCGCCCTCTCAATAGGATTCCAACAACTTTGTTGGATATGTTTGTGTATATCTGAAATAGAATTCATAAATTCAAGTAAAGCAATAAAGCTCTTACCTTAGGAATTACATTTGAGGGGTTAGAAAAACTGAGTGAGTCCTGGACAACAAGATGTTGATGGCACTTATGTCCTAATTAGTAACGTATTAAGGACAATCTAAAAGTCCTCTTTTAAATTGGTCTTAAGATATCAACTACATTTAAATATCTTCAGAAAAATAAGTTTTTAAAAGTACTGATGACAAATTTACATTTTTGTCTTTGATTAAAAAAGGACAAGTATTGTTGGCACACAGTTAATATAGTCATATTACATTTGAATATCTGATTATAACTAATTTTACAAGTGTGTATGATCCATCATACTTGGTTGTCTTAAGACCAGGTAAGATTTGCTAAACATTTTGTTATTTTTTCATTTCTGCAAGTGAGACATTGGTCTAGGTATTTTCTGAGAGGTAGATGCTTATAAAAATAAACATTAGTGGAACTGGTAGGTAGAATAGCAATTACATACCTTGAAAAGTTCTCCAAATGTTATCCCATCTAGTTCTCCATCAGAATATTCGGCATTCTCATGAATGATTTCACATAACTCTAGCATTTCCTTAGTAACATGGGAATGTGCTTTGAGTCCTCTGAATTCTGTTTTGGATCCAGAAGGAGGTCTGAAAAAAATTCAGAATTCTCAATCAATATTATCAACAGGACACTTTCATCAATTGTTTTCATATCTCCATTGTGGAGCATTATGATACTACACAATTAGAATCAACAAAGTTCATAATGCTACTATGCATCCCATTTTTTATCGATAAAATAGTTATCATAGTTTTACAATAAAATGATGAATCATTGTCATATTTAGTGTTAAATAATATGTACTTTATTATCTGAAGTGCTAGTTTTTTAAGTTTCTCATGTTAATTCATCATCCAACACTATAAACTCTATTTTACTTCATTATCTCATAATATAACTTATGTGAAATTGAACAATCTTTAAGAAATTTATTGTTTGACCTTTTACATGATCTTTAATTGCATATTATTTTTATTCTTTTTCTAGTACACTCCCTGGATTGTTTTACCAAGCTTTATGAGTGGATTTTTTAGGACAGTGAAACAAGCAGTGCATGAAACTTCAGCCTCCTCCATCATAAACCAAGAATATATAATTTCTTATATTTTTATGGCACTTGACAGTGGATATAAGGTGTCAGGTGCCCCTGGCAATCTGTCACCCAAGTGTGGAAGAGCGCTAAAGATGCCCACTGAACTAAATTTATGGTATGATTTATTGAATTTTGCTGCCCTGAGTGGCACTAGTTTGCCCAAGAATTCATCTGGATCTTCTTGTGATCTTAAGAATATTAATGATTTTTGCTATGTTGTAAGAGAGTTATTTCTATATAATTTACTATTTTTACTATATTGCAATATGCATTTTCCCAAAGGGTCTAGGAAATGATATTACACTTATCTATTTGAATGATACATGGAAATAACTTTTAATGATGCTGATAAGGGATTTGACGTAGTAAAATCACTTCTCCTTATATAGAAAGCTGCACATGTAGGTTAAAGGAGCCCCCTCCCCTCAAATAATAATGAGTGATTTGACATGCAGTGGGCTTAGTGTTAGGTAAACTCTACCTTGGCCTATCAAACCCACCCTCAGGTTGATTACTCAGTAGCAGAAAAATTCATTACACATGAATGTATCTTTCCTTTATAATTGTAACAATATCTGATGGCACCCTTGACACACGATGTTACCTTGCTTTAGTCGTGCCCCCCCACCTAGAGTATGCTGCCAGTTTTTGGGATCCTCAAAATATAAATTTGATTTCGGAATAAGATCGAGTTCAGCGGAGGGGGGCTAGATTTGTCAAACATTGTTATGACCAACGCAGCAGCGTATCTACTTTGCTAGACAATTTAGGTTGGGATTCTCTTACACGGCAGCGTTTACAATAGATTAAACTTATTAAAAGCATTTAAAGATGGGCCCTTTTCCGATGGCATTAAGAATATAACACGTACCCCAACGTATTACGGTCGGAGGGATCACGAATATAAGATTAGAGAGATAGATGGCAAGACTGACAGGTTTAAAATGTAATTTTTTCCAAGAACGATAAGAGACCAGAATGCTTGTAGTCGAAATCCCCCAGGAGTCAATGCAACACAAGCATTAATGTACTGGTTAGGGACTGCACGTGGATATATATATATTTTTTTGTTACAGGTTCCCCCCACCTTCCCCCACCTATTTGAAACACCCCAACCCCCTCATCCCTTACCCTTTCCTCCTGGTGCTACACCCCCTCCCACACACCTTTTTGCTGGCTCACAGGGTATTTATGTAGATGTAGATGATATCTATTATTGACCCATCTTTTACTAATAAAAACTTTCTATTCACCTTCCATACTCGGGGTCACCTTTCTTGGGGGCAAAACCTGCTTGCCCAGCTCCTTTGCGATCTTTTTGCAGCCATTGTGCTGAGAAGGGATTCTTTTCTTGAGATTGTTTATGAGTTTCAGCCTTGGTCTGAAACATCTTCACTTTGTCCGTAAGGCCATGGCAATATCGCTTATCCAATGGCTCCTTCTGCAAAGTTCAGATTGATGAAATTAATTCTAGCACCAAATACATGGTAATTTTTAGAATATTGTGTTTAGAAGGCTGCATGTTAGAAACAGCAAACAGCCTGAAACATTTTTAATGAAATATTCACAGTTCACCCTTTCAGACTCAATCTTCCCTTACTGTACAGGCCTGTATATGCCATCCTCAATGTACTCATAATATATCAATACTCAATATCAATACTCAATCGCAATAAGGTCTGGGGATAGTTGATCCTCAACAATGCCATGGCTGTGACACCATTTGCAGGAGGTTATGGCTTCAATAATGCTTTATTCTTGTACACTAAATTCTCAATTCATCAAGGCCATGACATAAAAATGTTTCATCATTTTTAAAAAGCCCAAAAATTTCAATTTCATGTTGAATAGTGCTCTTCCCCCTCTCTTCCGAAATCTAGGACAGTGGGAGTGGAAGTGTCAGGCCATACACTGATTGTATTGATATCAATCATGTAGAAACAAATGATATTATTCTAGAAAATTAACAAAATTTTCATAAATGCCTGTGAATAGTACCTACATGGCAACAGATGTAGTAATAACTTTGCAAATAGAAATATTTTCGGTGGAAAATTGTTTTGAAATAAGTGAAACACCTATTTGAAACTTATCTAAAGATCAATGTCTTTGGAGAGTATGCAAATATTTGCTAGATCATAGAAATTATATTTTTCAAAAGCATATTTCAAACTACCACTCGTTGTCACTTTTATGAAGCATTCACACAATATGTAAGGATTTTATGTGGATTTCAGGAGAAAAGTATCCCATTTTGATCACTTTTAGTATTGTCTACTCATAAAACTATTTCTTACTCACAATTTTTTGCGTTGGGGCTGTAATTTTAATTTAATTTCACCAAAAAATTTGAAAATTTAAGATGCCTATAGTTCTCGGCCACTCAAGTGCCCAAAAGTTACATTCTTTGGTCACTACTGCTGAATCATTTGGGCAAAATGAGTAGTCCCCTTGGAATAGATGGATGAACATTAAATATATAACCATTAAAAATGAATCGCTGAGTCAGGAAGCAGATTACACTTGAATAAGCACATTTTCGCGAAATATAGAATTTTGACAGAAATCAATTGACGCGGTGTATATTTTACGATGACTTACGTTTTGAAACCGGGATATCCGGGATAAATGACCGATAATTTATAATTAATTCGTAAACAAGAGCAATGTTTTATGGGAGAATGCTGACGGATCGAAGAATATCTGCATGTTCTATGATGCATAAAAATTTCGCAAGGTACTATCCCAATTAACCTTGGAATAAGATATTTTTGAAGAACAAGAACTTCTTTGCTAAGATTCTCTCCCATCATATCAAGGTCATATAAGTTACGCGAAGGGAGAGTGCGGCTATCAGTAAAAATATCATCAGATTAAATATGATTGCTTGTTTATAATGCGAGTGCGCTCCTTTTTCCGTTGGCACCCACCTTTATGTAAACAGAAGACCACCTAGATGTGTGCGTATAAAAATAGAAAGGTTTGTTTACAGTGAGTCGAACTAGAAGGTGCTTTTCCGTGGAATGTCATTTTAAATCCGTAATGACCAATGTATCGTGCACAGTGATACATGCCGATGCCGAGTGAGAGCTAGAAGTGGAAATAAAAGCAAAATGTCCAACATCCCGAATGCACCATGAAAGTTGGGCAAAAAGACAAACTGCTGACACATTCTAGCCAAAATAATTTCCTATCTCCTCATATTCATAGGTAATCAATGAGATGACATCATTGAAGAGGATGGCGACACTTAACGTCAGGAAAAATATACGGTATTTAGTCGGATTGCACCAATGGAGTCGATATTAGGTAGGTAGGTAATGGCAGAAAACATTAATCTTTGGTACCTAGTTACCGAACATTTTTTTTAAGTGCGTCAGAACATTTTTTATCAAAGAAAGCAGATTTTCGAAAGGCATGCAAATTATAAACATGAGAGTAATTTTCCGTTATTACCCGAAAAACTACTGCTAGCTGTCATTGAAGTCGTCTTCCTATTATCACGTAGGCCAACTTTTGATTTTAAGACGAGAAAAATACTAGTACTAGATGATTTTCAGGTCATATTTCGTCATGATTCCTTACTTCGAATTTTCTATTGCGCACTAGTGTATCTCTAATGAGTTTTTCTTTTCCGTAAGGCACCAAAATGAGTGATACATATTCAACGAATGGGTAAATAACAAGTCATATATCCAAGACGTATAAGTTTTCCTCCTCCTCTCCAATAAGCGTTTTAAACTTTAGCTTTATACTTCTCTTTAGAAAATCCTTTCCCACAAAATATGGCAATCCGTCATGATAAAAAAACCGTGAAACTATTTATAGTGAGAGGAATCATTAGTTCTATGAACGTAGGTAACCGAGAAGTCATCTGGTGCAGCACTCCTATCGTAGTCCCGTTGATATAACAGAGTTGTAGAAAAATAATAGCTATAAATAGTTGCAAGAAAAAATAGCTCTTGTTTTGTTCCCTCTAGCCACAGTTCACAATTTAAAATTTAAAAGCAATTGAGTGAAACCTTGAAGAGTTCAACAATAAAAGAGGAGATGTTGAATTGCCCTCCGATATATAATGCTGGTAGCTAAGGCTCCCACCAAACTCTGCTCGTTTATTTGCCTGCAACAATACAATAATTACTTTGCTCAAACCGTGGTATGCTGATCCTTCTGTCAGATAAAAAGCACTTTGATGCTACAGGAAAGTTGGGGGTAGTTAAGAAGATACGTTCAGCAAGTACCCAGCACGTTGCAACTACTGGCAAGAGAACTTGACCCGGTAAATCACTGGAGCGAACAACATGAGCGCCTGCAGGTACATGCCTACGTACTCGCTTTATTTGGTCTATTCGGACGAGGAAGTCACAGCAAGCCTGATTATTTGTGTTACTTGCCATTTTTATGGATCATGGTTGCCGCTGACTGATATAGGATTATGATAACCATTGAATAGCTAGGCAAAAGAATTTTGAAGCACATTTCTTACTCACCAGCAGATCAGCAACTGCGTCTTTCTCCATCTCAAATACGGATTCAACTGAAGAAGCGTTCTGGGTAAACTGCCAGTCGTTCTATTTTCTCCGTGCGAGCTAAAATTAGGCGGGAAATCTTCACCGTAAAACGTGAGGCGTGTCGCATAAAGACCCCCGCTGCAGATTACAAGCATAATTGGTGTGCCCGTGCTAATGAAAACGGCTCCCGTCCAAAAAGTTTTTACGGTTCGGTAACCAGATCATCAATCAGAGTGCGTTCAATGAAAGTTGTTTCAGCTCCGAATGTCGAGTGCAATGACCCCCAATCCCTTTGTTCCGTTGTGGCATACATACATGTAAACATGGATTCGTCTCGTGAGCAGACTTAAGCAACCTAAAATCCGTTGAAGAGGTTTATAAATGAATTATAAATTGAACTTATTTAATTACTCCTCACTTGCGTCCTTCCCGTTCATACTCGTCGGAGGTTTTCTGTCGTGCACTCGTTTTACGGCAATACAATGTCTCTACTACTAACTAATAATAGTTAGCCCAATTAAAACTTCTATGTGACACTGTTTGAATCTATGACTGTAATGGCATTGGTTTCTGTTGCCAATACTGCATGCAAAGGTTAATATTTTTGTCGAAATTTGAGGTTGCCTAGCAGTTCTGTTGTCGAAAGATGGACGAATAGAGATAAATATTATACTGATTGTAAGCTTCAATTAAAGCATTTCTAATTGCTCTCTTCCTATCCCAGCGTTGCTGTATTGTTATCGGATTGTTATCGTATTTCGATGAAACCGCTTCTCAGGGAGAGTCGAAAGTCTGCGATAGAGATTCTCTTACTTTTTTATACATAAATTTCTGGATTTTGGACATTTGGGCTGTGATGAATACCGTCCACAAATGAGTAAATGAGCGATCCTTTATAATCTCATACTATTTATATTGTAAACTGATTATATAGGAAATCGATTTAATTGGATCTTAAGACTATATTTAGGCAGTCAACAGATCAGAAATCGGACAGCATAAAATTTGAGAGCTATTGTTAATTGGAGTCTGATGTCAGTTTAAAATTACTCAGATCTTGTTTCAATGTGGTGCTGTCTTGCTTTAATCAATAACTGCATCCGTAAGATTAAAGTTAATTTACCTGAAGAGATAGATTTAGTCACATTAAATATTATAATTAACATTAGATATTCAAATGCCAGTGCGCCATCATCTTTAAGAAATCGGCGTTGTCAGTTTCAAGTCTAATACTTGTAAGAAAAACAAAAAATCGAAGAGAAATCATTAATCTTACCTTCTAGTCGTTTACCGGGGTATCCGTAATCATGAAGACACGGCAGCTTTATCAGATTTCTTAAACGCTATACAACGCTGGTGATACACTTGGCAATTAGAATTAATTAAGTGCGTAGTGATGAATTTTTGGAAAAGGAGCAATTCCCTCCCGAACGCCTACTGCATCGGGAACTCCAAAATGGAATATGTAGACTCGATTAAATACTCAGGCGTTATCATCACTCAGACCTCTCCTGGGTGAAACACATACGGGGAATAAAAGCTAAGAATGTAAGCTAACAAAAATTAGGACTTATTAGAAGAGTACAGGGTAAATGTGATGAAAAAGAGAAATTTATCTGGCGCTTGTTAGGCTTCATTTACAATATGCTGCAAGTGTATATGGAGTCCTCACGAATTCGGATTGATTGCCGAATTGGATCGCGTGCAGCTAGCAGTGATGTTGAAAATGTGTTGTTACCCCCATCATAGGCGAGGTCATTTCAATGAAATTAGAGAGATTAAGTATAGAACAGATGGATTCAATATGTAATTTTTACCTCACGGACGATAAGGGATCAGAATAATGTTGTCCGACCGCTCGACGGGAGAAAATTATTTTTTTTGTCAAAAGTAGCCTGGTGTGTTGGGGTTACGTAGTACCCATGGCCACCCATCCTAGCGGTGGCTTACAGGGTACTCTGTAATGCAATGCCAAAGACTGTTGCACAGTATTACTCGAGGAAATATAATATCTCGCGTGTTGTAGATCATTAGCGTCTAAAATACTTTTTTTAGCAGAATTTAACAGGTACAAAATATCTTAGATAGTTCTACCCGTTGCCAATTATAAGGGAGATAAACGTCCTAGGGCCCATGAAAAACCTTTTAATCAGTATCTATAGAATTCGGCGTTTCTACTCTAAAATCTATGACTGGGACGTAACTGAGTCAGAGGTAAAACAAGCTCCTTTCCATTACATTATATATCCCAGTTTCCATGCAGTTAAGATAAATTCATTTCAATTAATTTCTATTGAGGTTCATTTTTTTACAGGAGCGATAAGGGATCAGAATAACATTGTTCGAGCTCGGTAGGGTCATACTCGAGTCAGAATTAGTCTGGTGTGTATTCACCCCCTGCCGCATACCCTAGCGGTGGCTTGATTAATTTATTTTTATTTATGTACACAGCGAGCCACCTCTAGGTGTCTATTTCTTATCTAATATCTAGCATTTCTTTTCCCCGGGGATGTCAAAGTTTTCCTGTTGATGCTATTGGAATACTTACAGGTAAATGTAAATGATTGATTTAATAAAACAACCCTTACTGTGTCTGAAGAATGCATGAAAATATGGAGAATTTAAGGGATGGGGCAACCCTCTCTAAACCTCCTATATGGGCATTCATTGGCTGGTAAAAAAAAGAACCTTCTCATTTGCGTCGACCTTCTGAGAGAACCAAAATGGTTACATTTGTCATTAAGCGCCCATATATTTCCCTCCATGTGTACGTATTTTTTACGACTATAATTCCACAAAATGTGAGATGATTCGATGAAAGACGTCGAATTTTCCAATAGGGGACCGCACGAACTCCTTGCTCGTTGGGATTGGCATCTACCGCAGGGTGTATCCGTAGGGATTTTTTCGTAGACCTCATATATAATATATATACCTCTATATACCTCAATATAACATATAGACCTCGCATATAGTATAATAGTCTAGCATACCAACTAATTAGAATCGGGTATAAAATCCCAGGGGAGTTTAAGACGCATTGAGTTTATGAATTTGTGTAAGGCTTGCAAAAATTTAGTTAATGCGGGTTTGTGTGGAACAGTTTCGACATAATGAATACGATCACATGGTCGTGTCTGCCCAGCAAACATAGAGGAACGTTTTCAAATGATAATATTACATTCTTATTGTATTTGCGTCCTAAAAGAACCACAAAATATAACCCACCTATCACTCGAAACGAATTGCTCAAAAGTTGGGAAATCGTGGACCCACTTCGATCACTCAGGCACCGAGACATGCGAAGTGCTTCCCCTAGTTTTTCTATGGCGAGAGCAGGAATCAAAATGATATGCGCAAAGTCTCAACAGCAATACAGGCGAGAAAATGGTAAAGAATACATTAACTCTCTCTTTCTATCACAGTAAAGAAATGATGCATAGTACTGTTATGTAAACATACGTATGGTGTATGTATATATACATGTGTGTGTTGATACATAGTGTAGTTACGTTGAAGGAGTGTCGTGAACGTATATTATCTATCAAAATGAATAAAAAATAAAAGAGACATGACACTTTAAAAGGTAAAATGTCTGATCTCTTTTGGTTTTTTATTTTTTGAAGATGATATTAGTTCACGACACTCCGTTCTGTTTCGCGGCGGCTAGTTAGAAAGTATTCGAATTGACATTGCTTATCTAGTGAACATCACGTTTGGCTGTAGAAAGATTGAAAACTGCCATAAAAAGGTCATCGCACATCTGATATATCTTTTGCACGAAAATCCTTTCGATTTCCACAAAGATTTTACGTAAAGTGTACGTTTTTGTGCGGCATTTTTTATTTCACGAATTAAGATTCTTTTAAAGGACACGTTAGTCTTTTTCCCGATAATTTTCCATCAAAATGGGGTTGACAGAGGTTGATACATGATGCCCCACGGACTGGTATTGAAATCTCCTCGGGTTTCTATGCAACCTCAAGATTTTTGGACCATATTCCCTTGAATTAACAGTACGACGCTGCTTATTTAGCCTCGGCAAAGAACTTTTAAAGGACATTGGTGTACCCATACTTCATAAAGAGAGATTCTTGCTCTGGACGAAAATTTTGTCAACCGCTGCTATATATGAATCCACCATGTATACTTTCCAATGCATACTTTTATTAATAGGTCTGTCGATTTCACTGTTGATAGGGAAGTAAAGCTCTAATCCTTAGCAGAAATACAAATTCTTGAAGGGAATTTGCCGACCATACGCTATTGTCAAAGCCTTTTACTGATAATCCACGCTTGCGGATTATTACTAGTCGAGCAAGAAAGCTTTTCTCCGTGAAACGGTAAAAATTATAAGCTTAACATTCAGAAGCCCTGATGACGATGACCGAGTCGGACATCGAAACGTCGGCCGAGATGGACGATATAACCCGGTGGAGGACCCGAGAAGAATTTACGCAACTTAACATTCTCTTTTGCTAGTTCAAGACCTAAATTGACCATAGTCGTATCGTCTTTTCCTCCTGTGTTTAGGGCGAGTGTGTGTGATTTCCTGCTGAATACAATTTTGACCTTGGGTTACCTCCATAAAATCACCCTTTATTTTTATTTAAGCGTCTTAATTAACAATATTTTTTTCCATGATGATTTTCTGACGTCATACGTTATGCTTAACATTTCGATGTATCTACTATGCTTAACTTGAAGTCAAATAGGACAAATTCTTTCTTTTCAGTTTTCCATGATTCGTTTCCATTTAAAAAATATCCATTCCATCTCTTCCTCCTCCAATTCAGGCACATGTATATCTATCAACGTATTTAAAATTGACAACTGCAGCGGAAGAGGGTGTATTAAATATTCGTATATCGCCGACGTGAGGCCTTTAGGGGCTACTTAAGGGACTACGTTATCTATTGAATTCATTGCCCTCATGTCAACATTTGAATTTGGATCTTAAAACTTCTTTCACTATTGCAAATAGCGGTGCAATTACAATATTTTCTATTCTCACAAATTCAACTGCTTTTTTCTTTCAATTTTTGAAAATTTGAAGCATAATTTCCCTCTAAATTTCTCGTTTTTTGTTCATGGCCTACTTCAATCCTCACATTTCAGGACTCGAAGTGTGCTGCACTGACCACGCTCTCACAAATGGACTCCACCGGAGTCGCCGAAGATGCGCCTCGCGGCCAACAAAAAGTCAGTCAAGGGTCGATGGTGACGGAAGGAGAGCGGTCCGACCAGTTATGCAGTTCTTTCGACGGCGTGCATGTGAGAGATAGCCGGGTCATCAGCGAGGCAATGGCGGTGGTAGAGAGCCTGTCTCATATCTGCTCGGATGAGGTTACCGAGAAGTGTTATGACGAAATCGGAAATTCGTTCCCCCCCACCGTCGGGAATAACGTAAACTCGAATTATGCGAAAAACGTACTCCCAGAAGCGGATCCGCCTGGAGGGATTGCGGGTCCAAACGCGGATGCGGCGGAAATGATGGAGATATTTGGCGGCGATCTCAGAGACCCAGTGAATCTCCGTGGTGTACAAGAGCCTTCCTGCCGGGAGACACATTCAAACTTGCCGGAAGATCGCAAGGGCCTCGATCACAGGGAAAGAAACCCGCAATGTGATGTTGAATCGGCTACACCAGCCGTAAATATTCTTTGCAGCAATCATGAAGAATTTGTGGGGAAGAATTTTGGGGCTAGAGGCACGGTCAAGCAGATAAATCTCAGAGCTCCTAATAAACGAAAGGTAGGCCCCAAGATGAATGTGATTGATGACTTGATGGTGTGTTTAGTATAAGAAATCATTTGTGAGTGCATTGCACACTGCCAATCAATTCTCAACCTCTAGACATACGTGTAATTTTTCGATTAGAGTCCAGATTCCACTGGAGAAATTCGCAGTCTTAAGGCCCACCTTTGTAGCTAAAATTAAAACCTGTTGGCATTTGGTTGGAAATCTCAACCCAACAAAACAAAAGGAATCGTGCGATTCATGGGACATTGCCAATCATTTTCTCAAATATTTTGCATTGCATTCATGATAGGTCGTCGGAACTTAAACGAAACATTAAGTAAATACATTTCAATGAGATATCTACAATGGAAACTTATCCTCGACTTCCTTTTAAGGAAAAAAATGTTTACTCTCAATTTGTATAGTTTCATCGCCGAAAACGGATAATAATTTGAGAATGGACGAGCTTGATTATCATTCTACCTTGTTCCCCTAGTCAGCCTCCATATGGTCCTTTCACAATTGCCGTATATTATAGAGAGGGGTTTCTAGAAATTTTTCCACGGCCGGAGGAAGCCAATACCACCACTCCTTCAGAATCTTCCAAGTCACAGAGGTGGTCAGCCGAGTTTTGCTCGTATCTCACTTAACTTTCTCTTTTACTAGCTAATCTTTTTAAGATTAGAGAGCCGACCGTTGATTCGCCTAATGACAGAAAGCTGACATCCGAAACCTTGAAGAATGAAAGTTTCCCGTCTTGTATGAGTCTAAGATATTTTTGAATGACGCTTTCCTTAACATTTAAAAATATGTCTTCCTTAATTTATTTCGGGGAAAAGTAAATAACTGCAAGAAATGAATGACGGATCTTCAATCCATAATTTGACAGTCGAGAGCAAAGCACTGCTGGTTCCATTCTCCCCACCAGGTGTAACGTAAGCGAGTGTAGAGTAAGTTTTTTTCCCTTTATAGCATATTTTTCCATAAGTTTCTATATTCATAAAGTCACAGAATTTGGATTTAGCTGATATAAAATGAGAGCCACACCAGAGCCCCTCTGGTCACCTAACCAGGCTTGAACCAGTGCCCCTCTGGTCACTGAATCTATTAGGCTTCTACTCACCTAAGGAAAGAGTAATAAAGAATAAGATTATTTTGGAAAATGTTTCATATTTGAGAAAGGCATTCAAAGCAGTTTTATAGGTACCGGACGAGGTGGGTTTTTGATGGCTTCATTACCTAAAAACTGCTACTCTTTTTATCTCCACCTAACGTGACACTAAATAAATTCTCTGAAACCTTCATTACCATAAACTATTCGTCAGCTCAATACTTGCCTCCCTTCATCCCGTCCTGCATGCACACTTTTTCTGCCTCTACGTCGTTTACCAAATCATTCTTCCCTTTACCACATTTTTCAGCATTTTATTGTCACTTAATATGCCATGAATCCATGCTGTCTTCCTTCAATTTCGCTCACATTCTTTCGTAACGTATCTTGCCCAGGAGTTCTTATTTTCATTTTATTTCCGTCAATACTCTTTTCCCAAATTTCTCCACACCCAAAACTCAAACACTTTTTATGTACGTTTGAACTCTTGCTTCAACTACCAAGTTTGCGAACCCTTGAACGCTCCGTATTAAAGTTTTAACTAGTCTTTTCTTAACATCTTCACTTGTATTCGCCGTCATCAACTCCCTCCCCTTCGTAAAAAACCTTCTTTACCTACCGTAATCCTTCTTTAAATGGTGTGTCTATTTTGCCCAACTTTGCCCAAAACTCTTCGTAGGGGGTCAAGATGGCGTGGAGGCTAACGTACAGGCACCGTGAAGGTTAAAATCCTGGAGACAACACATATTTTTCAGTGGTATCCCGATCACCGTAACTTAGCGTACTTTTTCCCATTCCAGGCCCGTCCCAAGCGGAAGAAGCACCGTCCGCCCCAGCCGCCTGGGATGACGACTAGGGGGTGCCTTCAGTCCCAATTCTTCTGCCCCTCGGTCTCCCCCGCGGACATTGCCCCCATTAAGCGATGGCCCTCTTCCGTACGCCTCGAGAGACCGGAGTACCCCTCTTGCATGGAAGGCGTGGGGGAAGAGGTGAGGGCAATGGCGGAAGAAACAGAGTGTGTCACAGTGATTGACGATTCGCCCTCTGTCTCGGAAAAGTCTTCCAGTGGTGAAGACGTCGCGGTCTCGGATCCCTTCCTCAGATTGGAGTCCTGCATCGTTCCCGGCACGCTAGAATCCGTGTTGGTGTTCTGTCGAACGTCACCCCTCCTGCCGAGTTCTCTAAGACCTCAGCCGAACTACCTCCGTGACCTCCTGCACGATTCGTGCGTTCTCCAGTGCATTCTCAGGGGGATCGGACCATTGACGATGGCCAGTTATCTAGATTCCGAGATTTCTAAGAAGTCCGTGACAGATTTCAAGGACCTGAGTGACGCGGCCATCTTCGTGGGGGAGTGATTTTGTGGCACATTTCCGGCAAGTGGATAGTCTCCTTTCCTTCCGAGATTTCAGGGGCATTTTGAGTCTTTCGCAAGTGCGACGTCAGATGTTTTGTGATCCGGAGGAGAAACCATGCGTGGTTCACGATTCCAATTATTTTCGAACAAACCTTTCGACCTTCTTCGAACATTCTCACCGCAATTATTCCGATCCCGTCGAAAAAGCGTCGATCTGGATTAGTGGAAAGAGAAGCCGCAGCGACTTGCTTCAAAATGAGAATCCACAGCGACGATCCCTTCGTACACTTTAGGCATACCAAACGAAACTTTAGCTCCGATTTACAATTTATTGGAATTTATTATTCCATGTCACGGAAAATAATTTTTACTTTTAAATTTCTACATATCGGAATCTTCTTATTTTTAAGGCTTTAAACATTTTTATTACATTTCAATTCTGTGAAAAATTTTGTAATAAAAAGATTAACGGACGATACAACGGTGAATCATTTGTTTTTCGTATACCTATCGATTTGCGAACCACTTACACCTTGTCGGCCATCGGAATCCAAAAATCTTTCTCTTCGATGCATATACACAAAGGCAAAATAGCGGAATGCATGGGGAGCCCAACATTTCGTGGAATAAATGTTTTTCACTTCGGTATTTTTCTACGTAGGATTTTTCACGATGATAATTAGTGTTCTTTTCTCGTTTTAAATACGACATCTGCCTGTATCACATTTTTCTCTCTATCGCACAGATGGAATGAAAGTATAGGCATGAATCTTCCGTAGCTGGGGGTGTCACTATGAGAAAACTGCAGGAAAGTATTGGCCTCGGGGATGAATGTAAAACAGGAATAGATAGATGATTCACTTCACTGAACAAAGAATTTCGGCATAGGACGATGACATAAAAAGGAGCGTCATAAGAAAAACCTTTCGGTAGCAATAAGGTTAGGTGCGCCAAGGTTTCATAGTTTAATGTCCGAACCGGCGGACGTCCTACTCCGCATCAATCATTGGGATACCATTGAAAAAAATCCTGCATCCGGAATCAGAAGCCGGATCCTCGGCTTGGGAAGCCGGTAATAAGCCACCGCATTATTCCCGATCTCCTCTAACTAATATTGTATGTAGTCGTCAAATGCAAACGTCATATTCCACATTAGATTTGAAGATATAAAATTGTTTTAAATTCCAAATGTTTTAGAGGCTTAATTATATAACCTTCGACCAATACAATGGGAAATATCATTCATTAACAGCAAGATTAAATACGAATTGACGCTGGAATTTCTTTTGCAATGGAAAACTCTGTAATAGGAGATCTGTTATTATTCCTTAGTCTTCTTAGCAACAACCCCATAGACTTCTCCCTCTTAATACCACGTCAATAGAAATCCCTGGCCTCAAGAGGCTTGGATAAGTCTCATTAGCCCTAAAAAGTGGGAGAAATTGTTAAAAATTTATCTTTTCTTTTAGGATATCATGGATCGCAAAAATTTCAGGAGTTTGTTGCTTGCGGTCGCGGGTTCGATTCCCGCATAGGTGGTTTTCCTACACTAAGGACATGGGTGTTTGTTATTTCCTTCAATTTAATATTTAGAGGTTAGGTGGACCCCTAAACCGAATTCACGAAAATCACGATTACAAACGGGTTTCGCTTTTGAAACTCCAGCTGGGTATATCTTCAACGTGGCAGCATTTTGTATACATTGATGATCTTTACCTAGCGTATTACAATCATTAAATTTGAGCGAAGGATTACGTGAAAAAATTATTATTTTGTATTAAAAATAACCAGAACGGTCGAGTAAAAAAAAGGATTAAGTGAAATTAGCAATATTGGTTTTCCAAAAAAGTATATCGTAAGAACTACGCTAATCTTCTCCATTTTATCAATGCAATGTAATAATTAATTTTGTTTAGCGATACCTATGTCATATGCGGCATGTATTTAGTTTATTTCAACACTTGAGCTCTCTAATTTTTTTTATGGCAACAACTTCACTTTCATTCGCATTCGACGTTGGGAGTACAATGGGAGAAGTGATGCATGAAACAATCGTGCGAATGTTTTTGTTCAGAATTCCCTGATGAAGTGCACTAACACTAAATATGTTTAATATTATTCCCGGCAGTTGGTTCGTTCATTGATGAAAGAAAAAGCCAATCTATTTTATTGACATTTGTCATGCTTAGGATCATTGGATCTTTTCAGGTGAATTTATCAAAGCCAATGTTAATTAAAAACAAAATTAGCCCATAAAAATGTACGTGTGCAAGCGTAAACACGTACGCACACCCACGCATTTACAATATTTCATTGGTAGAAAAAGTGGGAAAACAAACAAATTGCCACCTGAGCGACAATAAAAACAGTTATACATCCGTGAAAAGCGGGTCGCGGTGGTCTAGTGGGTAGAGAGTTGGACTACTGACCGGAGGGTCTCGGGTTCGATTCCCGGGCAAGGCACTCTGGGCACCTGCAGCTCCACCCAAGCTAGTTGAATTTTCGGGTACCAGATCTTTCTGGGAAACCATAACCGGCACAGGGAAAGGAACTGCCCCCCCTACCCTGATGTGTGAATATTCACACGCCGTCGGGTTTAGTACATGGGTGAGCTCTACCATCACCTACTAAACCGACCTTCGGGTTGATTACTGTGTTTATGGTTTTTATCCGTGAAAAACCTGACATCTGGTAACCCTAGTCGCCCGTCGCTCCCCTAAGGTGAAAAACAATAATTTTTGCCGTTAAGGTGCAATATGCATTTTACATACCAGTTATCGTAAATGTATGGTAGATAAAACGATGTTTCTAAGCGTTTGAATGTTGCTATAATGTAACCTTTCGCTCCCCAATCAAATCCTTCCTGGGCTGAAATTTTGCCAAGTGTGGGACAACCTTAAAAACCAGGCTTAATGAAATGTTAATAATTTATAAGTACTCTGAGAATTCATACATATACGTTATCAAAAAGATGTGATAGTTTTTGAAAAGGTTGCCACTGCCTCCGGTATTATGATCTAAAAGGAGTTCATGGCCATCTAACGTGATTTTGTAACAGCTCCTTAGTATTGCTCCAACTTGATTCCGCGATCCCCTCGGATCTCTTCAGGATCGTTATTCTATGTCAGGTAAATGACTCGGCAGTATATCTCGCTGTTTCCTGTTACCTCGTCACAATCGTGAAACACCGCATATGTGTTATGGATACCTACGAGTATTCAAAGATAGCACAAAATTCGGTAAGGTAGCGTAGTTGCTCTCCAACGTGGTTGGATAGCAACTACGCTGCCTTATGAGCTAGAAAAGGCTCCGTCATTGCTTTTTTTTACACTTGACGTTTATTTTATCTCCAGCTATTCTCCAAATAACCGTTTATTTATGTTTCCAGGTGCCATTATTCGTTTCTGTAGAATATTGATAGCAGGCGGAAGACTGCTACATTAACATGTTGGCAGTATGCGGAGCTAATCTTCAACGGATATCGTTGTACTCCATTGTTTTGTTACAATGTCTCCTCCCCTTTTCGTTTGTCGCTGCCCTCACTAGCTGTCACTGTTGTCTTATGAATCTCGGCAGCGTGAGTCGCATCGTGGTGCCCGCTGCTGTTGTGTGGCTTAAATGTGATTGGTGTCGTCGTACGTTTAAGTGTGTGAGTTACCGTGTTAAGAAAACTGAATGTAATTCAATTTTAAAGAGCAGTGTTTAAAACAGAAAACGTGCAACATCAACTCGATTCACTGGAGGTTTTACTTCTGGCGTCTTAATAAGAGGAGAAAGAACGGACCAGCTCTTGAGAATGAGTAAGTGTAATAAATTCGTTAATGCTTTTCAATCGCAATAAGTGACGGTGATGAGTGATTGTAATTAAGTGCGTTAACTTTTGAAATAGCAGGGAAATAGAGGTGATGCTATATTTTAACGGCGTATTAACAATTATGGCACATATTCAATTCAGCGGAATGAAATTTTATTTCACGGGATTAAACCGACTTTCAAAAACATTAAGCGTAATGAAATTTGAATGTGACGGTGGCTATTTTTAATGGTCAGAACGGTTCCATCAGCCGCTTGTAATCAAACGTATGTGCTAACCAGCTCATTGTTGATTTTTCCTTGTGGATTGTTTGAAATTAATAACTGTTTTCAATGCTTCAAGCAAAGTTTAGCGAGCAGGATTGTTAAAGCTACCCAATTAACCATTAAATATCACTTTGTACAAATTATTTATCATTGGCCAATAGGTATTTAAATAGGAATCATGTGGAAGTTATTTGGATCAATTGACACTGATTATATCGACGCTTTCATGGGGTTTGTATTAGTTGGGAGAGCATGTGGTGTGATGTGAAACAAAATTTCTGGAATGCTTGTGTTGAAGGCAACCTTTCTCCTGTCAGCTTTTGCCTTAATTGTTATAAGTTGTAATTTCAATATTACTTTGGTTCCACTGCTAGTTTTCTGGCCTCGGATTCTTATGAAAAGGTGTGGGTCACTTTGCGACATGTGAGCTGCAATAAAATAACCAAATATTCTTTAAAATCATATAATTATAATCGCATATGTCGTGAGATGTACTTTCTTTTTTAACAAAGTGTGCCCTCAAACTACAATGTAAGTGATTAAATGAATTTATTGTGTTTTGTGCTGCGGGGTCCTGGCTCATGTTGGCGTCAACGATGCCGTCGACCGTGGATCTGAAGAGATTCTGAATTCCTTGAGGAATTGAACTCGGAAGTGAAGCGGGTGGGTAGTGTCGACGGGGTTGATGTGACGCTCTCGGTCTGCAGCTGAATCCCGAGGATTGATCGTGGTCCTCTGGTTTAGAGCCGAGTGGAAGGCATCAATCAGAAGTTGCGTGCTTACTGCAGGGATATCGGGGGGCCTTCGTCGATCGTCAGCCGGCGTGTATGAACCCCCTAAACCGTTCTGAGGGTTAAGTCTGTAACTTCTCTCCTGGAGAAATGTTAAAAAGTGTTCTTCTCTAGATATCTCCAAATGCATGTCCGTAACTGGGCTAGGTAACTTTTTCTGCCGACCGGAACGTAGAAAAGTCTGGACTCAAAGAAGTTTATGGAAGATGAGAAGTTTTCGTGGGAGGTGCTTCGCGGGCCAATGAAATCTTTCGTTACTACTTGTTTACATATTAAGTCACCAGAATCCATATTGTGCCGAGGAGTTTCATGGGGGTCATGAAATTTTTTATCATTTGTATATTTCATAAATATTTCGATAAATAAATTTGTTGAGGATGCTACTGCAAAAATCTGACAGGACGTTTGCATTGATGGGAAGATGAATTACTAAAAAAATACCGCTGGTAGATTAGTTTCAACATAGTTATTTTTAGTATAGGTAATTTCATATTTTTTCTTTGCACAAAATTTGAATGCATATACAGCATCAGCCGTTCTGCTAAAATGTATCGATGGTAATCATAAAAAGTAATGTTAATAAAAGGAAAACTTGTAGATAAAAAACTATTTCATCCAAGTCTGACCAAGGTCATCCCATCAGCTGTTGTAGTGTAGAGCCAAAGAATAGCTCATTCCAAATTTAAATCCTCTCTTAATATTTAATAACTTAATAATTTTATATTCCATCATTTTACCGTCCAAGAAAAGCAGATAATTCGTTATTGGTTCATCTTCAGGTAAGACAGATATTTTATGTAGTTGGCGTTTGACCAGTACAAATCATGGTGAGATGACCTGAATAGACAGTAAAATTTTATTTTAAAAAGCTAATTGCATTCTGATTTTGGCTCTGATATGGCAGTTTTAAAATACTGAAACGTTTGAAAGATATGTGAGAGAGATAATGATGGCTCTATTGACAATTTTAATTGCCTTTGTCAAAAACTGATCAACGAGGATTTAAGGTGTAGTTGGTGTATTTATGTTTTACGATTGAATTAGGGAACTGCAGCTTTTTGTTGTAGAAAATGGCTCTGCATTCTACGAATAGTGCACAAATATATTAGTGAATGAAAGGTCACTGTCTTCAATTATTATATTGCCATTGCCATTTATCATGACAATTCTTAGCAAAAGCTCTTTGGAGAGGAAGAGAAAATGACGTTACTATTCCTAGTTAACCATACCATTCTTTGTTAATAATGAATTCCAAAGGGCAGATACCAGACTTAAACTACACAATGTATAGAGTACTCTTTTTCATCCATTATAATGCAAACTCACCCCAGCCTAACTAGTTAGTTAACCTGTTTCAGCTTAGTCACTTTTTTCACAATTAAAAAACTTCATAAGCCGGCACTTAAAAAATTACTGATTCTTGCCTCGCTCGTAGACTAAACTAAGTCTTTTCGTAAGCATAGTCTATGGAAACATATGATTACGATTTTACATGCATGAATACTTTATTAACGGAACGATACATTATGTATAATATGGTGAGCAATTACTATCAGTGCAATACTCACCCAAAAATATCATTTACGAACTAATGAAATAGCAACACTTATATTTCAATTACATGGATATTTGAAACTTAAATTCTAAGTAGCAACGACAGTCAAAGATGCATGTCAATCAAACAGTGGCATGACACTATAATTTAATACATGGCTTTCGTGATTTTTGTTTGGTTGAAAATGTTTACAACAGAACCATTACCTTTTAACCTGGAACAAAAAAATACTATTATTAATTTAGTGCAACATATTAAAGAAGTCAGATTAAATTAAAGAAGTTACCTTTGCATGGTCCTATAGTGTTTGCTTTTGTCTCTACCTCAAAGTAAGAAGGAATTTGGTTGATGACTAAAAAGCACCTCGACCAAAACCAAACTATATTAATTTTACACAGAATACCAATTTAATTTTAATGAATGCTCAAAGCTAGTCATTTTCCCAAAAAAAGGCCGGGTTACCTAGAAGGACAACAATCTTTAAAGTTGAAGTACCTACTTCAGCTACGCTGCTGCAATCTTGCCCGTTTGCACCATAGGTATTGTGATCGTTATTTGCATGCAACAATTACCAATGCAAATCAACTAATTACTACTCGGGATATAAATTATGATTGCTGTTTACATTTAACGAAGGGATCACGAATATAAGATTAGAGAGATTGACTGCAAGACTGACAGGTTTAAAATGTCATTTTTTCCAAGAACGATAAGGGACCAGAATGTTTGTAGTCGAAATTCCCCAGGAGTTAGTTCATTACAATAAGTATTAACGTACAGGTTAGGGACTGCGCGAGGATGAGGATATGTATGTATACATATGTTTGTGTATGTGTGCATATATGTAGATGTATATATTTTTTTATATGTATATGCATGTATGTATATATTTTTTTCTCACAGGTTCCCCCCACCTTTCCTCACCTATTTGATAACGCCAGCCCCCTCATCCCTTGCCCTTCCCTCATGGTGCTACACCCCCTGCCACACACCTTTTTTGGTGGCTCGCAGGGTATTTATGTATATGTAGGTAACTGAATTTCTGCAATCGTAAACAGACAGGCTGCAAATGGGCACAACACTGTAGCATTTTGACGGGTAACTTAGGAATTCCTTCAGTAATCAAAGAAAAATATTTGAGAGCTATCTTCCATAGAATCGTGCATAATTTCTTCCATCTAACTACTGCTAATATGCGGAAATTAATCCCAGTTGTACACATCGTGCTTCAAAATTTAGTAAACAATTGATAAATCCCCGTCAAAATACGCAATTAACCTAGAAGTGCCCCCTCTCTGGACCGACGAGGTAGATTATACCATCAGGGTCTCCTGGAAGTTGCTTCACGAGTTACAGACTTGGTCTGAGAGCTTATTTTCTCTCAGAGAGCGTCACAATTCTCTACCTTGGGAGAAAACAAGTTACAGACTTGGGTTTAGAGAATCAGCTGTTTTGGAAGATTCGGAAGCGTTATTCTTTGGAGATGTCTATTTACAGACCTGGGCCCCTGGTGTTTACTACACGTCTGAGGCCACCAGGTGTGTAGCAGGCAAGATATTCTAGCACTGCAGGACTTATTTAGATTAAAGTGCAGGTCAATTAGTGGATGTCTTAAGTCTTCTTTGCCAAATTATTTGGCTTTAAATGAAGTGAGGTTCAGTGCTAACAATAGTTCATTTAACACAATTCAGATAGCATCGGACGGAAATTTTTTTAAGGGACCCAGTATTGATAAGAACACGATACTTGTTAAAAATTCAAAAAACCATAATATCAAGGGAACATTATCTGTGTTCTACCATCACCTACCCAACCCACCTTTGGGTTGATTACTGTGTTTATGGTTTTTAATGTAAGTAAAGTGCCGAACTTTAAAAAACGAATTCGCAGAATATCATCACCTTATTTAAAGTACAGGTGCAGATATAATTATTGGGACAGAAAGCTGGTTGTCCACTAATATTGCCGACGGTGAACTTTTCCCAAAATCCTTTTTCATTTACAGAAATAACGGAACTAATAAAATCGAGGGCGGTGTCTTTGTTGTAGTTAAAAATTCTTGCGTCAGCAGGAGTGAGGTAATTCTGGGTAATGGTTTGGAAAGTGTCTGTTGCTCAATTAAAAGTCCTTAATCCAAAAGAATTTATGTATACGCATTTCACAGAACGCCAGTAGAAATAGACAATTCAATACTAAAATTAGATGAGCAAATCAAAGGTTTATTATCCCACCACAATGATCGCGACGTTATTATCGGTGGGGATTTCAATGTCCCACCTATTGATTGGATCACATATATTTTTAAAACGGGCGGTAACGACAAAGATATCTGCGAATCGCAATTGTATTCTTTTACGTCGAACTCATGGAATCAACTTGTCACTTCACCAACTAGGCGCGATAATATTTGTTATTAACGAGTATTCCGGAAAAAGTCTTAAATATAGAAGCTATATACTTGGATAAAGAAGGGGACTACAATGGCCTAAAGTGCGTGCTAGAGAGTCAATTGTCAAGTTTTAAGAAACAAGTAGTCATCGAAATACTGAGGATTCGTGCAATCTCTTCCTTGAGATCACGCTCGCAGCAGTCAACAAGTTCATTCCCTGTAAATTTATTAAAGATAGCCCGGAACCTAGATGGTACTACGCGAATGTTAGAAAGGCATAACGACGTCAAAGGTTATGTCAAGATGATAAATATTAGGGATAATAACTCCAGCGACAAAAAGAATGAGATCACTTATGATTACAAGATATCTTGGGTGAATGCCAAGAATGAATTTCGGAAAGCGTTATGGGAATTCAAAAGGAAAATGTTAGCGGAAAATTTGAAAGAGAATCCGAAAGCATTTTGATCGTACGTCAGAGAGGTTCAGGTAAATAAATCAACAGTTAATTCACTCAAAAACGATAAAAGCGAAAGTGGAACCAGAAGTTTGGAAAAGGCTAACTTATTAAATTCCCTCTTTCAAAGCGTCTTCACCAATATCTCCCAGAATACCTCCGATAGCTTACCAAATCGAGTCAGCCAACCGATGGCCAAAATTGAAATCTCATATGATGGAATTGAAAGTTTGCTGAAAAATATTAAGCCTAATAAATCCTCCGGGCCCGATGAAATACCCGCTCGTATATTTAAGGATCTAGCTTCATAAATTGCGCCGTTTCTAGAAATAATTCTTAAGAATTCGCAAGTAGATCACAAGGTTTCCAGAGATTGGCTGACGTAACACCAATTTTTAAAAACGGAGACAAGGAGGAACCAAGTAATTACAGACCTATTTCCCTCAAATCCATTTCGTGCAAGGTTATGGCACGTATGGTTACGGAACGTGCAAAGTTATTAGTAAAAAATCAGCACGGTTTCGGGAAAGGTAGATTCTGCGAGACACTACTTCCGCTTTTTGTTCATGATATTCTGACTTCGGGAGAGAACAATGTTCAAGTGGACGCGATTTTTCTAAATTTTAAGAGAACCTTCGACAAAGTACCTCATAGTAAACTGCTCGCAAAACTGGAAGAAAATGGCATAGATATAAGTATCCGGGGTTGGATTTAAAGACTTTTTGAATGGTCGGGTTCACAGAGTAGTGCTAGGTGGAGTTAGCTCAAATGCAGTCGAAGTTACTTCAGGTGTTTCCCAGGAAAGTTTTCTCGGACTTCTTTTATTCCGTCTTTATGTTAACGATATTGACTCCGTAATCAATAGAAAGATAATTAAATGCCATACAACGCTGGCTGCGAAACTTGGCAATTAGAATTTAACTTTAAAAAATGCGTAGTGATGAATTTTTGGAAAAAGATCTATTCCCTCCGGAACGCGTACTGCATCGGGAATGCCGAAATAGAATGTATAGACTCGATTAAATACTTGGCGTTACCCTCACTCACGACCTCTCCTGGGTGAAACACATGCGGGGAATAAGTGGACAAGCTAACAAAAAATTGGTATTTATTAGAAGAGTACTGGGTAAATGTGATGAGAAGGTCAAAGAGAAATGTTATCTGTCATTGGTCAGGTCTCATTTAGAATCTGCTGCAAGTGTATGGGACCCTCAGGAAGTTGGATTAATTGCCGAATTGGATCGCGCGCAGCGTAGAGGAAGTTGTATAACTATATTATGATAAACTTCGTAGCCTATCCAAAATATTATAGGAGCTGGGCTAGGAATCTTTCATGGAGCAATGTTTAAATTAGAGATTAACATTATTTCATGAATTGGAAGGATGTTTCTTTAGCAGTGATGATGAAAATGTCTTATTACCCCCGTCGTACTACGGTAGGCGAAATCATATGAATAAAATTAGAGAGATTAAGTGAAGAACGGTTAGATGTAATTTGCAATTTTTATCCCACGAACGATAAGGAATCAGAATAACTTAGTCTGACCGCGGTAGCTGTAAAAAAATTCGAGTCAAAATTAGTCTGGTGTGTATTCACCCCCTGCCACACACCTTTATGGTGGCTTGCATGATATTAAGAAACACAAACAAAAATACCTTTAAGATGGACAAAACAGCAAAAAAAATTGAGCCTTGCGACGACTGATGCACGGGTTTTGTAAACTAAAATAAATATTTCAAAAGTTGCAACCCCTTTCGCTGCTTTTCACTTTATCGTTTTCCATCTAAATATTGCTTAAACGTGAAAATGAATCTCCTGTGGCCCTTGCTAGTACTTACCAATTGGAAGCGAGTTATAGACGTGGATTTGGAGAAGAAATTTTTACATCTATTTTCCCCAAAGAAATGCCTGGAGTTTGGACCATTGGAGGAAATATACGACCGATTGTTATGAAGTGATAATGATTTATTAAAGTTATCAGTAAAGTCCCCGATTTCATCACTAGCATGCAGGATGAGAAATACCATCGAAAACCACTTTTGTGATGTTAGGTGAGCGCTTTCATAGCTGTTCGTATATATATCTTTGTGATTTGGCAGTTACCAAGAAAAGAAATAGTTTAACCTCTGCAGAATTCAAAGTTAAACATCTTCCTTCCTTCAACAAAGTGGAAACATCTTCCTCTAACGGTATAAAAAAAAACCATAAACACAGTAATCAACCCGAAGGTCGGTTTAGTAGGTGATGGTAGAGCTCACCCGTGTACCAAGCCCGACGGCGTGTGAATATTCACACATCAGGGTAGGGGGGCCAGTTCCTTTCCCTGTGCCGGTTATGGTTTCCCAGGAAGATCTGGTACCCGAAAAATCAACTAGCTTGGGTGGAGCTGCAGGTGCCCAAAGTGCCTGCCCGGAAATCGAACCCGGGACCCTCCGGTCAGTAGTCCAACGCTCTACCCACTAGACCACCGCGACCCGCCTCTAACGGTATGGATGCGCGGAAATGAAAATATTTATGAATGGAGTAAACAAAATTATTTTAATGCAATAATTTCAGAGTGTGAAAATCATTCGCCTTGACCGGGATTCGAACCTCGATCCCTCCCCGAACCCGACCCCTTGAAATGCATGTTAGCGGATGACTACCGTTATAAGTTACTTTTGCGACATCTCCCGCAGCTTCTTGAACATTATTTTAGTTGTCTTGCCTGCTTTTCAGAACAAAATTCTTCGTTTACCATATAAAATAAGTAGACCCGAGTTACATAATAATGAATATTCTTTGAAACTTTGAATTACCTCTTATTCAACAGTTCAGAAACGCTTAATGTGTGTGTAACCATAGAACTATATTATAATTATTGTACGACAGTCATAACCCTGTTTATAATGACTGTATTTTTTCCACAGGTGGCATATTTAAAAACTTTTTTAAGTACATCTTCGGTGGCGCTAGCAAGCCTGAATTGCAGTCGAACGCCCCTTCGCAAGTTAGTAGTGATTTCAATAATCATGAGACTGACTGGACAAAATTTTGGCAAGAAAATCAGGTGAATGGAACTTTCTAAATAGACGCTTTTTCATACGATTTGGTGATTTGATTGTATTCGAGTAATTTTGTTATTATTGTCAATACGTGCAATGTGTCAAGATAACATACCAATGCAAATCCCTCATATTATTTTACTTAAACGGTTGACTACCAAATAATAATAATAATAATTTTTTGGTCGGATAGACCACAACACGAAGTTAAGGTAATTTACTGCCGAACAATTATCGTGACCATAAGATTACTGTCCATCACGTACAACAATCAGAACTACTCGTAAAAGATGGCAACTGGTGATCTAAAACTCCCTTACACATGTCACCTTGGCTTGCGGGCCGGATTTAAATGCAGATGCTGTTGAATACTAACGATTGTTGATTTCCAAAATTTCCCAGTTTTAAATTTCCAAGCTGAGCGAACGAGAATGCCGAACGGGATGATTTTGCTCTACTTTGTTTCGCAAAGTTAGAGATTATTCTGAAAAACATCTGCATCAGCTTAAATTCCACTCACGGAAATGGTTTTAGATCTCTAATAATTATTTTATGCAATCAATGAAGAGATAAAGGAAAACATTTTTTCTTGTAGACAAGCGTTCGTCTCATGTTTAGCAATATCTCAAATAATTTCTGGCAAACGAATGAACGATGACACCCAGTACTATTGCTAGTGCTCTTCTGCACTACGTTCACAAAAATGGAAAAGGTAATCGATCTTGTTTAACCTTTGTCTCTACATGTAGAACGATGGTTATCACAAATTTTGTTGCACAACTGTAGTAATTCGTATTGAACAGGGATTCTCTATGATCGGTTAAATTTTCCCGTTAAGGACTACATTTTAGGATTTCCGGAGGGAAGGGGGAACGCTATTCAACATAATGTGTACAATGTGTCCTGTAGATTATTCTTATTATTTGGTAGTCTTTTTTTTCAAATCATTATTCATTTTTCATCAAAAAGTATGCAGCGTAGATTTTATTGTAATTACGTGACGGTATTTACTTCTTAATTATTGTTTTCTTCCATTTGGTTTGCTTTCTAAATTCACACGTAGCTCATAATGGTCATCACAATATTTTCCCATGCATTGTCACGAGAGATCGTTTCATACTCCCTAGGTCGTCTTTCAACATGCGACCAACTACTGATTAATTTTATTTGCGCCCATTGCTAGCATTGATTGTAATTGATTTGGAATCAACAAATGATTAATTAAAGAGGCTAAATGTTCTAAAGAGTAATATGAAATAGCCATTGTGACTTTGATGAATGAATTTAACTCAAATTGATATGATTTACATTTGATTTTCAGGACTCGAAAATCGAAGAAAGAGACGATGAAACATTCGGTTCAAAAACAAATTCAGTTCACCGTGGACATTTTCGAGACCCTTCGTCCGCAAGCAGCAGCACGTCACCCAAAAACGATAACTGGGATTGTAACTATAGCGTTTTTTCTGAATCACTCAATAATGCACCCAGTATAGGAGATTCAAAAGAAAAATACATTGACCCCTTTACCGAAGCAAATAAATTTCAATTCACTGCCCGTGATGCCATGGATGAAAAGGACGATATAAAGGCCGATAATTTATTTTCTGCCGAAGACAAACCCGATGGAGGAAATCGTGATCCTGATACTAAAGAGGAACAACCTATTTTGCCAGATCTTTCTTCCGATGAATCTAGCGAAAGTGACATTTCGATAGGTGAAGAGTGTAATTTAGAGAAGGAAATTAAGATAGAGGAGAAACATGAAGAAGAGACTTCACGCGAAACACTGACTCAAAAATGTCGTTTAAACGAAAATCTCCAGGTTTCTTCTACCCTTCTCTCTATGCCTGATCTGGATTTTCCTGAAACGATAGTGAAACCTCGAATTATGACTGTAATACCCGTGAATAATTTGAAGGTTATTCAGAGCAATGGCCAAAATGCCGAGGATTACGACGACAAAGGAATTACTAGCTACCTCGTCCTGTCGAAAGATCCATGCTCAACACCTATTAACACGACGCCACAAGTCCAGAATGTAAAATCAAACCCTAACATTTCCAGCCAGCCCCGGCTTGAATCATCAGCCGTCACCGAAACCAGCTGGCCTCACAAGTTGCCCCTATCTTGCAAAGACATGTCCCTTGAGGAAATCTACCGGAGAGTCACCAAATGTGGCAGCAAGACACCTTCCTCAATTCATAATGCTAGTCCCAACAGATCTCCCAATAAAAGTATGAAAAAACTCATGGACGTCAACCTTCATTCTAGCCTTACCTACACTCCTGAGGCTAATTCCGTGGGGACACCGCCGAAGAGTTCGGTCTCCTTAACCATTCCAAGTGTCCCCGCCCCAAACGCCTGCATAAGAATCCTTGGATGTACTTCCGCGACCTCTGAAAATCGAGAAGTCCGTGGGTTGCCTTCGCCCCGCATGACTCGTGTATTAAAGACGGCAAAAAAGAACGCTGCCGCCGCGGTGACAGCCACAGCGAGCCAACATTTCGGTGCCATCAAGGGCAGGGTTATCCCCGGCATACCGAAGAAAGCTCCCCCGTTAACATCGACGAGAGTTCACGGTGGGACCGGCAGCAAAACCTGCAAGCCAATGAACCCTCTTTCTCGGGAGCTAGTGTATAAAAATGTGCAGGTAAAGGATGAGTTCGCCACGACATCATATAGCACTTCTCAGAGCGAACAAGTGAAGAGCGAGACTACTATTTCCTGGCCCGGGACACCGCTTTCTGGACCGGCACCCGAAACCTCGACAAATTCGAGGACCGCTGATAGCCAGAGGGGAATCGCGCAGGCTGCTTCTGGGAAAGATGTCGGTGATCTCAGGGCTATGAAGAAGGAGAGTTCGGAATTCAGACCTACCGAGAAGTCATCCTGCCTCCTGGGGAAGAGGAGCAAGCCTACGAGTATGACGGTGGAGCATACAACCCCCGTGAAAAAGAAACCGATCCATGGCGGCAACAGCACTCCCAGCCGACGTCAGCGGTCCAGCCCACGCATTCAGTTGTCCAAAGTTTTTGTCCAAGGGAAGCGACAAACTACCACAGTGACATCATACAAGGTTTGAGGCACTGGGCGGAAGTGATTAAATATGGAGAGTTCTTATTTCAAACATGAAGCGAACTCTCTTGCATTGCGAGACACTTGCACACTCATTTTGTTCCAAGATTTTCTTTAGTTTCTCTTAAAAGATAGATAAGAATCTCCAGGAAAATTTTTTTTTCGAGTGAACTTATGACTGAGGACAGCCACGGTGTATGATAACTTATTTTGAAACTTTAGATTTTCGGAAGAGAAACTGTTTGAATTTTTGAAAGAAGTGTTTGTTTCTTTTTATATTTTACTCCAGAGGTTATATATGAAGTTTTTTTTTCAAGGAGCAGTGCATTTATAATAGGAATAATTATTCTTAATGTATAACTTTCAAATTTTTTCATCAATTGTGGTCCCATTTAATTTAACTCCCATGATTTGATATTTTTTTTAGATAATATGGTTTGTTGAAACTTTTTTTTTGGAGATTGTAAAACCAGTTGCATTTCCTTGTATTTTTAAATAATTTTAATTTTGCAGTGAAGTAAGTCCTTGATCTCATTCCAATCGTTTATATTTTAATGCATGACTGAGTGCTTGAAGTTATATGTTTTATTATTAATATGATATATTGAATTTGTATTGAAAAGAGGTTTTTGTAAAAGGCATGTACATTGTCAAGTTAAGTAAAATGTTTGACGGTACTCCTTTACTGTTTTTCCTGGGTCGGCTGAATGGAGATCAGACCCAGGGAAAGTTCGAACTGGAGCCCTTACTAAAGTGTGAGTATAACTGTTCAACCCTTGCTGTTTTTGGCTCTGTTCAGCTGTGTTTATGATACCATGTGACATCATTAGTGGGAGCACCTTGAAAAAAACTAACTTAAAGGATTCATTCCAAACGATTTGTAATTGAGCGAAGTTTGGCAAGAAATACTTCAATTATTCAGAACAAGTAAGCAATGGAAATTTTTTAAGGGTGAATCTGGAATAAAACACTCACAGATTCGGGCAAATAAGCTGGGAATTTCCACGAATTACTCTATTTTTTTCTGCAAAATAGTAAAGTATAATAATAATAAAATTGTATTTACTGTATCTTTGGAAAGTTTAACTTACATTTTTTAATAAACCAGTTAAAATATGATCGACATACTGTCCTCGGAATTACAGTTCGTTGCATGCTGTAGGAAAAAAATGGGCGTGGTGGCAAGAAATTCACCCTCAAGAAGTTTAAAAAAAAAACAATACCCTCAAAGCAATTATCTAGCTTTTGAAAAAGAAATTTTTTACGTATTTAAAAAAAATTGAGAACGGATTAAACTTTAAAAAAAAAAAAATCCTGGCCATCAGATGGTAATGGCAACGTAGAATGTCTTGGAGGTCGGCACTATTTAAAATGGAGGTTGTTAATATGAAAAAGCATGCGGGAGCCAAAAATGAAGATATATCTTTTTACCTTTTAATGTATTTATTCAAATTAAGTATTTTCCTTAATAACCAAGAGATCGTGAACGTCAGTACTTCAGGTACCATAGTATGCACATACACGAAAGTACAGAGCCAACACTTAAAATATTTAAATCTTGATCAAAATTATTCACTCGAAAAAATTACGACAGTTCATTAATGCGATATATATTTTTGTTGATAAAAAATTGAAAGTTCTTCAAAATACATAGAAGTCGTGAAACATACCACTAAACAGCATTTATATTATTCGGGAAATTTCTTAGATCTCCATTGTTCAACATTTGTCGCGATAGTTCATGCTAGTATTGGTTTAAATACTTAAGGCCGTTGACCTTTTGTGATAACAGGGAGAAGGTTAAGCCAATGGAAAGTCAACACTTTTGACTTACTAATTCACTAATAATATCAATAGGAAATTTTTATTTGAATTCTATTAAGCTAGTGATTCGTACCAATAACCATGTTTTCAACCAGTCTACCGAAACTGATTGGATCGGGAATCTTCGTGGCACTTGAAATAAATGCTCTTTAATGTTGTTGAAGAATAGCAATGTCACACGATGGCTTTGGGAGCCATTCATTTGTTTCCCCTCTTGACCACACTCTTTTGACTATTTGCTAGTATCCTCGGGAAGATTCCTCTTACTCCGGGAAAGGTGTTGTAGCTTTATTCTCACTCTTCCATCCTTGGGTTTCTTCTCAATCGGGTTTGAAAAAGTGTCGCCCTAACCCATCGTTTGTGGCAGAAAGGGAGGCCGAACACCCTCTTTAAGATTATTTCCGTTGGCAGAGTAGAAACTTCACAGTAACAATGATATACTGTCCACAGCAGTGGGACATTCCACCCCCCCCCCTTTTACCACGACCAGATACAAACAAATAAAATTCCATATTTTTTTCAATGGGCATTGAAATTTGAAAATTAAACAACTTGGCTTTTCCACATAATTTTCTTTTATTATTCACTATCTAGGTTATGCTATAACATCATCAGCCTGATGATGTTATACCATAACGAAACCTAGGTAGTGAATAAAAAAATTTAGCAAATTATGCGGAAAAGCCAATTTGTTTAATATTCAAATTTCAATTTGAAGATTTTCCACTAAGTCACGCCAGAAACTGTTTTATTTTTCAATTGGCTCGTTTTTCTACTGTCCGATTCTCCCGTCAAGCTGTGGCCATATTAACACCCGATCTTTTCCTGATGGGGGTTTTAAATCTAAATGTTTGCAATTATACGCTTCCTCTACTCCCAACTGAAGTGAGGCAATTCAAGGACGGTCTCTCAGCGCCCAAATATAACAGTCTGCAGCGTAATAATACCCGTATCTGGTCAAATTAAATCAGGTCAAATCCCATTGATTAGTTATCTCTTGGCAACTTAATTATTTAAATCGGAGAAATCGCGAAAACTCCATCAATGCGATTAACTAGGAACTTTAGAAAATTGTGCGCGGCCAGGATTTTTCATGCGGGAGGCAATTGTGCAGCTCCTTTTGAGGGGTTAGCTGACTAGCTTCACGCCGGACTCATTCAAAACGAACTCAACGTTCATGCGTTTACGAGTGAAAATTTGATTTCTCACAATATATTTAATTAAGAATTATTTTCTCCTAAGCTGAATCCCGGCTGACCTCCGAAAAAAAACCGACAAGCGAAAGATATAGGATTGTCAAATTGTCTAAAATACGCCAATTTGCTAGACTCGCAGGTGGAACTAATAGCCCTGGATTGCCTTACAAGAAAGTTAACTTCCAATCTCAGGTAACCCAAACGGATAAAATCCTGGCACGTTTTCTGGAGTGGGAATGCAGAGGACCGCGATTTCTAGACGTTCTAGCCTCCCCCGTTAAACCATGTTCTGAGGGGGAGTCGCGCCATTCCCCTTTGCCGCTGGGCTGGCCGGCTGAGGCCTGGTCGTGCTCCGCAGTCCGCTCCTGGGGGCCGGCGTCGGGACTGGCCCTTTCCCGGGCTCCGCTCGGTGGCGAGGTACACGCGGCTGCTTCCCCTGGTGGTGGACCACGAGGCCTCCCCGTGCGATCACTCCGGCGTGGAGGATGGCCAGGCAGGTGGCGAGGGAGAGGATGGAGAGGAATCCCAAGGCAGCGAGGCCCACCCTCCGCCTCCACCGTCACTCTGTCTCCATGTGCGCTTGGCGGCTCCCCCTACCACTTCCCCTCAGGGCCGGCTCAGCGGCCAGCAGCAGCAATAGGTCCTGCCTATGGTCGAGGAGACAAAGGGGCGTCGTCAAGGTCATTTCACACTACGTCACGTCCGAGGAAAGCGACTAGTCCTTAAGACATGTTCCCACTAATAATTTCTTAGTCGAGTTAGTACTTAATACGGTACATGGGTGCTACACATGGCCATTAGAATAAAGTGTGTAGTGATGAATTTTTGGATAAGGAGTAATTCCCTCCCGAACGCCTACTGCATTGGGAACGCTGAATTGGAATGTTTAGGCTCGATTAAATACTTAGACGTTACCCTCACTCACGACCTCTCCTGGGTGAAACACATGCGGGGAAATGTGGACAAGATAACAAAAAATTAGGATTTATTGGAAGAGAATTGGGGAAATGTGATGAAAGATTGAAAGAGAAATGTTATATTTCGCTGGTTAGGCCTCATTTAGAGTTTGGTGCTAAAATATGAGATCCTCATGAAGTTAGATTAATTGCTGAATTGGATCGTGTGCAGCGTAGAGGAGTTAGATTTTTAAAACTACATTATGATAAACTTCGTGGGATATAAATATATTAGAGGAGCTGGGTTGGGAATCACTCATGGAGCGAAGGTTAAATTATAGATTAAAATTCTTGCATAAATTGGTAGGGTGACTCTTTAGCAGTGATGTTGAAAATATATTATTACCCCCATCGTACCACGGTAGGCGAGATAATGTCAATAAAATTAGAGAGATCAAGTGTAAACAGATGTAATATGTAATGTTTATCCCACGAACGATAAGGAATCAGAATAACATTGTCCAACCGCGGTAGAAGGGAAAAATCTGAAGGGTCAAAAGCAGTCTCGTGCGTAATCACGTCTTACTTGCTGCTCTAGCTTGCAGGGCAGTCTAAATCTAATTGAGCACATTTCACGGAGAATACTGTTGTGAGTGGCATTAAATCTTTGCTGGGCTCAAAAGCACTTTAATATGTTGTTCAAAATCCTAAGAATATATTTCGTGTTTGTGCTTTTATTCCCGCCAATGACATGACAAGAATGTTCAACACCGTTGCGAGTCAGCCTATATTTTTCATTAGACGATTGAGGGAGTAGGACTCAATCAACGGACACAAATATTGCACCGTACTGAAGTGGATTAAGGGAAGTAGATGAAACCTTCGGCAAGTTTAAGCTTTTCTGAAGCCTAAGTGCAGTTCACGTCACCGAACAGTATTCAGGGCTAAACTTTCCCGAAATACAATCATTATTGTTTCAATGTTTTCAGATCTGGAAAACCTTCAATACCCACTTTATTTCGCGAAGAAATTTCTTATCTATGCCCTGAATAATAAGCATTTGCTACAAACACTAATCTACTTGAAGTCTGCACTGTTCTCATTAAAATTTTCCATTGGAAAAATATCAGTAGTGAGGACCTGTAAATAAACAGTACTCGGGGTTATTGTGTAATATTTGGAGGGCTAGAGCATCTTAAATCTTCTTACACTCGGTTCGGTGTTGGTGTGGTATAATATCGCCCTTAAACTTCTTACGTGATGGCTAGTTAAATTAGAGTGCATGGGGTTAACGAACGCCGGTGTTATTTCTCAAGATCATCGTTACTAGACAACCAAGCACTAGTTGTTTTCCATGGCAACGCCGGTTTCAGAGGAATGTGTCCCCGCTAATCAAAGATCGTTCGTTGTTGCTGCACAATAGTATGGTACGTTGTACTGTATGAATGCCCTTTTTCGTTAATATAATCTTGTGTTTCGATTGGAAAGCCTCTTCGGAAAGGTAGATAATGCAAGATAATTAATCGGTATGGTGAATGATGTCGACGCCGGAGAACATTTTCGCTTTGTCCATGAAGGCATCCAAACTCCAATAGCTTGAAGACAACCAATGGTAAGTGTTTTTTCTTATACAAAGATGGAAAATTTTAATTAAAATTAAGTTTTTGTAACATTGTCGTCGGCAGTAAAACTTGTAGAGAGTTTGTAGAGGTGGATGCCAATTATTATGTTGAGTGTAAATAACGTGCATTAAGACTGAAAAAGATCAATGAATTTGAGAGGTGCGGAAATAGGTTAAATTTTGCTACCAGCTTAATTTGCCCTGATTGTTAAGTGAATATTCCATGCAGGAATGTTATAATTATCAACCACACGTTTGGCGTTATTAGGAAAGTCACTTCAGAGGTGAGCAGCTACCCTTAATTACTCAATCAGTGTTAGGAGGATTACCTACGTCATTTCTTTGAACATTACCGGGAAGCTCTCGTGAGGGTTAGTGGAAGAGTATTCCATCAGGTTTCAAATGCTAATTGAAAGGTAGTTCTGCATTTGGTTAATTTATTTATTTAAATAAATATTTAATCTAGTAACATGTAAATTATCTATAGCCTCGATCAAGAAATGCCTGATAATTATTTTATTAATAGGTAATCTACTGGTTAAGGTAGGTTTTTTGGATGGGCACAACTACCAAATAAATATTTTGTGACTCCTAACAAAACCCAATCCAGCAACCTACTCTACATCAGGTCCCTCTTCATCTCTGTGTACTTCTTTCCTCCCTTCATCCCGTCCAACATCCCTATCCTGTTCCTGCACTTTCCTCGCTTGCCTAACATATTCCCCTCTATTACCTTCTTCAACATTCCACTACCGCTCAATACGCCTTTCATCCATTTTTCCTGCCTCCATAGGATTTCTCTCAACAAACCTAACTCCTCACCCACCATCTCCAGTACTTCCTCATTTGTTTTCCTTTCGGTCCATTTCACCTTCTCCATTCTTCTCTACACCCACATTTCAAAAGCCTCCAATCTACCTCTACCCTCCTGCTTCAGCGACCACGTTTCCCCGCCGTACACAGCTACGCTCCATATCAGAGTTTTTACGAGTCTTTTCTTAACCTCCCTACTCAACGTCCCCGTCATCAACTCCCTCCTCCTTGAGAAAGCCTCCTTGCCTAGCGCAATTCTTTTCCTTACTTCCCTACTACTTTGACCGTGTTGGTCCAAAACACTTCCGAGATATGTAAACTGTTCTACCTGCTCTATTTTTTTCCCCTCCTATTTTAATGTTTATGTCAGCCTTTTTCTTTGTAATGCCCGATAAAAGAATCGGTTATTACTTGAATTGAGGAAATGCATAAATAAATGGCTACCTGGGACCCGTTTCTGAAAACCAATAGTAAACTGATGAGAGCTTTCAAAATTGTTAATTACTGCGTAAAGCCTTCCAAAATATATTCTGTGATAGTTTTACAAAATATCGGAACAAATATATTGGCATTAAAATGCTTTACATGAGCTATGTTCTACGAGTACAGTGGTTTTTAACTTGTATATTTTTCAAAATATTTCTTTGAATAGTTTTGATTCAATTCTCTTGTTAGTTTTAAAAGTATATTTCGAATGCATTTTCTGATCAACCGATAAAATGGCTGGTCGATTATAATCCATTTTCTCAAAAGCACTTGTCAAAGCACACGTTCTTATGAATTGCATACAAATCGTTTCCAATCCTTGTGACACTTGCTTAAGGCAGTATATAATGTTTGGAGTGTTTAATATAGCATTTGTAGCTGTTATTAGTATATTTTGGAATTATATTCTTATGGTTTTTAGAAACGGATCTCCCAGTGGTCAGATAGAAGGAAGTCTGACGTGGAATGTGCATTAATCATCAACTCAATCAAGTGCAAAAATCACCAAGCACCGAACACAAACACCAGAAATATTGATCTGCATCGTAAGCAAAAGAGCTTGTTTGGGAAATTATTCTAGTGATGTTTTAATAACAGGCCGTGCCGTGTAAAAACAGAGAACTTCCGTAGTTTGGATCAACGATTGAAGCTCTTCTCTTAAATACTAATATTTGTATCGAAAAAAATATAAATATTTTTTAAATTTTCTCCTTTTTACACCAATTTTCCACTGTAGTGCACTGCTAAAACGCTTTTTCCATAGATTCTGTAACCTGCGGAAAATATGAGTTATTGTGTCTCTATTGCAAAATTTAAGATTAAGTTAAGGACAGTACACAAGAAGCGGAGCCTCGGGTTGTTTCCTTCTTCTTACGGTCGGTACCTATCCCTTCCTCTGAAATGAAGATACATAGTTCGTATGATTCTGCCGAATCCGCAACATTAAGCTTTAGCTTGCAATTAAATGTACTCTTTCACCTTCAGTCTTGTTGCTTAGTCCGTAGGTTGTCGGGTAATGTTGCGGCTGTATACGTTTCCATTTAAATTTTAAGTCTTCTTTTCTCTTTCGCCGTAGAAGGTTTTCTCTTTCTAAACTTTACTATGACTGAGAATCGAACCAAAGACCTAAAGGATGACGGTATGCTTCGTTAACTCTACGCCCATTGAAATTTGCCGTCCAAATTAGATAAAAAAGGCTCATGAATTTTCTTCATCCTTTATTTAAACGCAATTTTACGGTGAACTAAAAGTCGCCTACGCCGACAAGGGGATATTATTGTGATCAGGGGAATAATACTGACGAAATTAAGTGAAATACGCTTTCCGTCGTCTTAGTCCTTCCCTTGAGAGCTTGTTATTTCCCAAAGGAAAAGGTAATAATTTCATCATTAGTTTCGACATTAATTACTTTTAACGAACCGGGATCACGAGTCAGTGGTAAATGGGGAAATGCCAAAATAAATCCAAATGACTAATAATTCAACTAATGAAAAGGTTCAGTACATTTCAGGGCAAGGGTTCCCCGTTTCGGCATGGTGAGGGAAAATGATGAATTTTGCATTGCGTTTGCTTGGCAATTTTTACGTTTGCTTATTATTTTTACGTTTGCTTGGCAAGAGTGATAGCCAGAGGAGGATTTAAAGTCCTATTGCAAAATGCTGCCACCACAATACGTTCAAACGATGGCTTAAGAAATGGAAATATATGTTTGTTGTACTTTATGATAAATGAACCCCAAGCGGCCTTCTGTTATAATTTGGAGTGGAAAGTAATGCACAGATATTGTGGCTTTTAGGTGTCAGGTGTAATTATTATCAGTTTATTCGTTTTCACCGCATTATCAGTGAATTCCTGGTTGAACATAATTAATTTATCTAGGATTGCTTAGAATTTACCACCATTGAGAATGAATGTTATAATGCTGGGACAGGTCGGTTGCTTTGCCCCGACGGTTTCGAAGGGACAACGGAAAAAAATGATGAAAGAAAGAGCGAATGCAAATTCAGTGGTTTGTGTACACCTTAAATGTTTTCCGCGAAAATACCTTACGCAATTTAGTATAATTATTATAATAGTATAATTACTTTTTATTAACTATTAAAGCTGCGTAAAAATATTAACTCAGCCAGTACCCTCGTATCGTTCAGTATTTGATATCCGAATATCAATGAACCGAAGTTGGTGCGTGTAACTACATCGTATTTGGGCATTGACAATCAGATTATTGACAGCTGTTTCACTGATTCGACTGCTAATTCTCGAGACCCATAATAACTAACAATCGATACATTTAATCCGGCTCATGAATGAGTACATATTCATCTGATAAACGCGGCCAAAGAGCCCGATGAGAATTTATTAATGAGCATTCGATGGCCATTTTCTGCATCGCAGTTGGAAAGTGGCTTGATTTGAATTATCTGTAATTGGGGGTGGTGGAATTTTGTCTGATAAGAAAAATTAATTTACAAAATGTCTTCAGGAGCAACTAATATGCACTATAGTAGTTTTTTTTATGGGAGGCGACCGACGGATAAGGTCATTTGCTCCATTAGAGATGGGTGGGAAAGGAAGGGTGGAGAGGAACCCGGCATCTGCATTAGCCTACTCTTAACGAAAGGCACCAAGGGGTCCGCAGCTTTACGTCCCATCCGACGGACGTCGTACTCACTCAAAGCGCTCTCCACAAAGCACCTCAAGTAGGGATCGGGATACCACTGAAATGTATTTGTTGTGTCCAGGATTTGAACCCGGGCCCTCTCGGTGGGAAACCTGCACGTAAATCACCGCACCATCCCGACCCCAATATACGTGGGTGGTCTGAATTGTTTCCGACCTCAGAAAAAATGTCTTGTATCTTTGTTAGGTCGGAAACTTTTCAGACCACCCTTGTACACTGTTATAGACAACGAAGACACGAGTATTATTGAATTAAGAAATAGTAATTTGCCTTTAAAAATATGGGTCCACTATGCTTTCCTCAGTATCATTCTGTATTCCGAATAATAAAAAATCATTAGCCACCAATTAGTGAGCATTTGGCAACGATTTCTGGTCGCTTTTTTGCTGAATGTAAGCAATCACTACGCATATAAAACGAATTTTTAATAAATTTAAGCATAATATTGTAACAAGTAATAAATTTACATGATCAAAACAAAATAATTTGACCAACGGCGAAGAAAAAGGTGACCTACATGAATTTGCGTTATGTTTTTTTGACAATTTTCTCCTCCCTAACTTCACTCTCTCACCAAATGAGGTTACTGCAGTACTTTCTCTTTACCTTACATTGATCCTTATTTGCAATTCGAGACTTTATATCTCTTCGTAAGCTTTTCAGTCCACTTTGCGGACGAGTATTTTTTGATTCGCTTTTCATCACATAGCATTCTTATAGAACGAATTCCGCGCATCGCCAAATCGAACAACGAAATCATTGTGGGCCTAAAAACTTTTAGCGGTTGCTCACAGTTGGCGCAGCATTGCCTACGGAAATGAAATTGATAGCTTTCTCTTACATGTTTCGTTAAGACAGAAGGTAAACTGCCCACATTTCGTGTGTCGTTGATTTCGTGAGTCCAAAGATAAGGAATAGTGTCGGGTGACGTACGTGTTGTACGAGTATCTCTCTCTTTTCTAATAAGGATCCAAATTTATTGCTCATTACCCACAACTATGGTCATTGGAAGGGTCCTATCGAGAAAGTGTCACGGGGAATACTTTTGTTAGTACAGGGCCAAGTAGCGGCTAAGATAATTTAGTTGTTTCAACTGTTCTTATCTCGCTTGTTTCCACCTTATTAATCAACGGTGGAATCTCAACATCGCCAGCACCTTAACATGGTCTTACTATCATTCAATTTAACAAGGGAAAATATGTGGTACTTTAATTTTACCAATCACTCGATGTAAAGTTATTTTTTAATTTTAACCACTAATTTGTTCTCTATCCTCGGTTTAGAGAATTGTCTTAGGTTGGCCATGGAGATCATTGGTCGTTTAAACATTCCTACCTAACTATGTCGTATTGTAACAAAGTGACACAGTGTATGTACTAGGTTTAGTTATTATTTTCATAAAATTTTCCGAGTGATATTAGTGATCATAAGTGATATCAACCGAGTCGTTTGTGAATATTGATATTAGGGTAAGACTGTGATCGCAGTAACGACTTAAATTCAATTTCACTGAACAAGACGCAAAACCGATAGTGGTGTAATAAAGTTTTTGTGAAAAAAATACGAAGTTTAATAATTCAGTCAGCACGAATTTGCCCGAAGTGAAGTTTAAATCATCGAATTACTTTAAATTGAGCTTATTTAATTGCACACTTCATTTTAGTTATATTCGCGGGGTTTTCAGACATTTTAAATTGTCGGGCACATTCCTACACTTAACACTCGAAGGACTTTATAATGATACGCTTCCCAGAAGAATTTTGTTCATAGACTCCAAATTTGATTTTGAAAATCTTTTCTGGGAATCAAAATAGATACTAAATGCATTCTGTTTTGGACGTATTCTGTAGAATTATTCAGCCCAGAGATGACTTCTACCGACACAGAGAAACTATGAAATCGGCCGATGTGGTTTCCATGTGTCGAAAGCACTACTGAAAACGGATTACATCGTCAGGATTCAGAAATTTTGGGCTCATGCAAACTATCGTTTGCAAGTACATTGTTTATACTAGGAGGGTAAGATAACTTTATGATATATCTCCAAACACAACTACCTTCATTCTAAACTTTTGAGTTTTATCAATCTACCATTTCAATGTTTATTTGTTTCCATGGGTGAATGACAAATTGTTTCTCCTTACGGACTCCACCTTACGGCAACCATACTTTAATAACTTCATAACAGCGTGTTCAATTCCTCAGTATTTTCTTGCGCAAATTTTTGTGTCGCCTCCGCATACTTGAGTCCAAAAAAGTTCTTCGTCATCTACTTATAAGGCGAAGTCATCTCTTCGGTTCGATTAATACTCGCGAAGTCCTTTCACAAACAAGTTGACCAGTATGGAAGGGATCAGTCATTTACTTTTGTTGTTTCTATAGACAGTTTAACGAATCAATCGCAAAATGGATGAACATTTTAAGTTATTGTCTAACCCGTATCCACCCCTAATTTGGGTAGATAAAATTTTAAAGTTCTTTCGATCTTGGCCATCGTGTCACACCCAATGCCGTTCAGCTAGGAAGGTCACTTTGTCAGTTTTATGTTTTGGATTGTCTCAATAACTGATAAGTTGTCAATACAAATAGTGAGTCATTCGATCTAGTGAAATTATTATTCCCCTCAGTATTCTATTGAGAACTTATTAAATCTTTCGAAACACTAACAGGCGCCACCAGATAATTGGTATTAGTCGACAATAAATAAAAATTCCCGCTTCCCTTTTATTGCTCTGAAATTGAGAGTCACGTCGGAATGTGGGTCAGAAGGCTCTGTGAACTCATTATATGCGAAGTTCAACGTCCGAGAGAACTGCAAAAATAATAATACGAATGATGCATTCATATTACCTCGCTCGCCTTCTTATCTCCCTCAACTCCTTCAAGGTCACGACTTCTTCGAGTCCGGCTTGGTCGCTTCCTTCATCCGAGAATCCTTCCCCTGCCTCAGTGGATCCTTTTAAATTTCCCGTAGATAAAGACTTCCGGCGGCACTGAAAGATAAAAAGAAACCTCTTTAATGGCATGTGGTCACTCCTTACGGAAATGCAGTGCGTTATCAAAGTTGGCGAGTGCATTTCCTATTTGCTACACGCTAAAATGCACTTCAATTAGAATATGTTTCGAAGTAAAGAATATGTCCGCATTTGTGTCCATGCATGATTTAGTTTTTCAGCTAATACTGCCAAGAATGAGAGGACATCTGGTTCCGGATAATGCTCGATCTGTATGGAAATATTGCATCTTTTAGTGACAATTTAATGCATGAATTTGAAATGTTCTTTTGAAGGCTCTCTGTTCGCCACTTAAAAAAACAGTGATGGTTGATTATTGAATAGCACATGCCCGCATAAACTTGAGGAATAGCTGTCACACGGTGAATTTTTAACCCCATTCGTTTTTCAATAAACTTCCCTTGAAAGGAGAAAGTTTCTTTTCAGCGGCTCCGTGTTTGGTGCCGATGATTTCCAGTTTCTCGCAACTAATGTTTTTTTTTAAGGAGTGTTCCCTTATTCCTCTTTTATTGACGTGATTAAATTCTACACTTGTATTCGATGCGATCCTGGCGTATGTTTTTATAAATTTGTCAGCCATTGTGTTATCCAGCAGTGAATGATTATTTTATGAATTTGTAATACGATTCCGGCTAGGAAATAATCTGTCTAGCCAGATTAGAGACTAAAATATTGGAGATGGACTGACTGGCTGACTATCTCCACAACTGATGATACCGAATTATCGAGATGTACGATTTTTCACCCGTCACCAATCTCTGCGCGAGAGGGAATTTCTCTGGATGCAGAAATTCCTAGCTCAATGGAAAAGATTTACAGAGTGAAGTGATATCCCGACTCTTTCTCGTCTCCGCGATTGACGTAGGTCTGGCGAAACGCTGTTGAGTCACAGACCTACCAGATGCTAAATTCACGTTGGGTTTATGCACTGGTACCTCTATTTTTCTTCACAATGAAGTAGAATTTCTCGCACAACTCGGTCCGTGTAGTAATACCTTTATAAAGCTAATGTTCAGGTTATCATTAAATCGCAGTTATAAGCTGTGAGAGGGAGGGGAATAAATAGTTTTAGCCACTGGCGTAAGACGAACTTTTTCACTTATGCTAGGACGTAGGTAACTGGAGCGAGGGACGTTTTGAAAGCAAATGGTAGATTGATTTCCCGACGGTGTGTTCTTGCGCGAAAATTCGCACTTTTTGTAACCCAACACAATTGATTCATATTTCAGCGCCTGCGTTTCTTAAAATAATGGAGGAAAATAAAAGAAGGATCCTCATCCAATCAAACGCACGTCGAGCAATCATGCTCACCAATCGCATTCATGTCATTTCTTGATCAGCCATCGTTGGCTATCGATATGCTAAGCTTCTCCATCGGTAAGAGCTCAAGGGCTGATTCAAGAGGGGTACTTTGGGAATTTGAAATACGTCCCACTCATCATTTGGGAATACTCGGAACAAGACACCCTTTACATCTCAGCTCTCTTGCTGTTTGTGTAAAATAAAACAATTAATTGAATATTATCACCGTAATGATTGCTACTTATCGATCCTAGGATTGGTTTCATGCACTCACGTGTTCTATCAGTTAACGTCGTGTCTACACTTTTTCTTCTCTTTGTCTTCTGGCATATTTTTGTTCCATGCAATTCATCCGGGATTTATTTCGCAGTCTTTACCGTGTAATTTTCCTGTATGAGCGTCTTTGTCAGGTTTTCGTGTCCCAAAATGTGTCTGATAAGTGTATCCTTTATTCTTGTTTAGAGTTCTCATTAGACTTCTCTCTTTCACTCTTCGTAAGACTTATTAGTTGATTATTTAATCATTGCATCTGATAACCATCATTCTCATACAGCATCAGACTTCCAAATTCTTCCAATTTTCTAGCCGTAAGGAATCACGGTCCAGATAATACGTGCGTCGTTCAGTGCGTCCTTATGACAAAACGAATTATTTTGATCGCATTTTTTTATTTTCCAAAACTTTTACAAATACTTTTTTACGTTTTTTCAACTTTTTTAAGCCGTCCAAAAAGTATGACGCAGAAACTCGTCAGGATTGCGACGGAAAAGCGTCAAAGCAACCTCCGAGTGTGCCACACAATTCCGTTTATTCTCCACTAAGAGAAAACTCGATACACATCTTGCCGAGATTTGTTTCACGCTCATTTCTTCGTGTAAAGTTAAAACACTGTATCTTGTGATATGCCCATGGTCTCAACTATTTCGCGAACTTTGATCCGTCGATCACTCAAAACAATATCGTGGATTGAGTCTATCATTTTGGTGGAAGCCACTGCCACTGGACGCCCTAAACGATGTTCATCATCTGTGGATCACATGTACAACCACGTTTATAAACTCATTTACCCAATTGTAAACACTCGAAAATACAGGAGCAGGTGTGCCATAATGAACTTCATTCCACTTGGCTTTGATCTCTTTTGGCACTAAACCTTTTACAGAGAAGTGTTTGATTGACGCGCGAAACTCATTTGTTTCATTTCTGTAAAGAACCAAAGGTCTGTTGCTTAAGTGACAAATAACTGGCAATTTATAAGAGTAGTGTAGTGAGAGATGAGGTTTACTAAGAGCAAATCTTTTCTGATACTGCGAGCGCTATTTCTTGGATTTTCTAAGGAATTATTGAATAACCACGTATCTTTTAATGAAGTACTTCCTTTCAGGTTTGTGTTTTTTTTTAGCAGATCATTTCTTTGACAAAATCCCTTCTCTGCCCTGACATTGGTCTGATAATTACCCTCATCTACTAACTCCGTTTTCCAAATAAAGAAGCTCTTTCACTTCTTTTTATTCCCCAGTGTAATATCTGTTTGGTCTTTTTCACCTTTGGCACAGGCAACTTTGCTCTGTTTCTGTTTATCTTCAGGTGATACCTTTTCATCTTCTCCAACTTGTTGTTGAAGAAGTACACAGTTAACAACTGTTAGCAAGTTTCTTCAGATCCCGTTCTTTTTCTTTCTCGGCAACTATTTCAACTAACAAACGCAGAGTATTTCCCATACGCACACACCTATGAAGCAGTTCCTTTAACTAATTAATTAATTTTTTCTTTATGTAGACGAGTAATATTTGAATGCACATTCATACTTATTTCTTGTCTTTATTTTTCCTTATTTCTGCTTATTTCAAAATTTATTTTCAGTTATATTACCTTGTTTATTGACTGGGAATCACTCTTCTATCATATTAACACAATTATACATCCTTCGGATAGGAAAGTATTTTATTCCAATGGACTTAATAGAGTGCTTTTTTTCACAGTTTCAGCTGCAATGAATGTCTTTTGATTCCTTTCCATTCTCTTACTTATAAGTAGCTTATCTTGTGCCAATACTTTCCGTAAATTCAAACTGATTTTCGTCTAGAAATACTTCTGATTTACGGTCCATTCATTTGTATGGGATTCTTTTCTAGATATACCGTGCATGTGTCTTCAGTCTTTGTTGTTCGAAATTTATCCCACTTATCTAGTTGAGTGTACGTCACACCTGATTTTGATTAGCTTCATTAACTTCTTCTTTCTGACATTTTAATAAGCTCCGAAGCATCATTAAAAAATAAATATTTTTTAAAATTAAAAACGCCGTTCATTATGTATTCGATTGTTTCTGCCTCAAATTTGGGGAAGTTCATGTTCATTAAATGACGAACACAATGTATATTTCCACTTTTCTTAATTTTGGTACTAATAGTTTCAACGCTTAGGCGTCATCATCAGGTCTAGAATACAGATCAGATCACACCTGATGATGGCGCCTAAACGTTGAAACTATTAGTACCCAAATTGAGAATAGTGGACAAATACATTGTGTTCTTCATTCAATGAACTCTGTTCATTCCTTATTACAGCCCGTAAACACACATGAAAAACGTTTTACATTTTCTTGCTTGCAGCTTGCTGAAAATTAGTCTTCTGACAGATTGCAACAATTTCAGAGTCTAAAAATCATACGCCTTGACCGGGACCAGGAATCATTTTTACACCCTGAAATTGTTGCAATGAAATGCATGTTAGCGGATGACTCCGTAAAAAGTCACCGTTGCGGCGGCATCTACCACAGTTTCTTGAAATATACTCGTATTCTAACAGATTTTTTAAACGCTGGGAACTCTCGAAAATCAAACATCTTTTCGCTTAGGAAATGGACGATGCACAATTTCATTGCTCACCGGAAAATATAAATGCATTGCAAATAACTAATTGGCTATTGGAGAACATACCGCTTTTTGAGAGTTAATGCAATTTTCCTCTCCATTGGATTCACTTGTTAGTTAAATGACAGTAGTGCATATAGCAGTAAATACGACAGATAAAACCCTGGAGTGAAAACACAAATGATTTGCTCGTTAATCACTGTCTTCATGATTGACGGAGAGTAACTTTCTCAATAAACGCCCCGTATCCAATATTTATTAACGCATTTCATTCTATTGCGAATTAAGTTACAGCGGCAGAGGTTGTCGAAAAATATTCTCCAAATGTTTCAACTACGTAATGTCAGTTGTAAGCAAATATATAGATAAACTTCGCCACTTCATGGCATCTAGCCCTGAGGTTCGTTGGGTGGGACTCTTTATCTATGAGATCACTCGCCTTGTATCTCGAGGCGCTGTCCGGAGTGACCCTGGCCGCGCAGGGACTCGACCTGACGGACTTGAGCTCGTCGGCCAAATCTTCGCTGTCCTCTCCGTCCGTGTCTTCCTCAACTGTTCTCTTCCGCTCCAGTTTTAGCCCTCGGCCGAAGCGGTACAACTCCGGACCGCCGACCACGGAGACGCCCTCCGCCAGCGGGTCATGACGTTTGTCCCGGCGGCTGCTCTTGAATACGGTCTTATCCCTTAAAAGAGATGGGCCATGGGTCAGGAGGTCGAACTCATTTTCAGCAGAGAAATCATCCACTCAACAAAAAAAAATCAATCATCATCGACGAATTGTCTTTGAAATCTATTTTTGCAGCAGATGAAGAACCAATGGAGACTTCACGTAGACCCACGTCCCGAATCGGTCCAGTATTCATATCGAGAAATTTGTCAAACAATTGAGTGATTTCAAATAGTTCCTTCTACAGTTACAGCTGCAACCACTACATTTTACAATAATTTTGCGTAGGATTTTGCTTATGAAGACTCGTAAAAACTTTGGTATGGAGTGTAGCTATGTACGGCGCGGAAACGTGGTCACTGAAGCAGGAGGATAGACGTAGATTGGAGGCTTTTGAAATGTAGGTGTGGAGAAGAATGGAGAAGGTGAAATGGACCGAAAGGAAAACAAATGAGGAAGTACTGGAAATGGTGGGTGAGGAGAGGGGTTTGTTGAGAGAAATCCTATGGAGGCAGGAAAAATGGATGAAAGGCGTATTGAGCGGTAGTGGAATGTTGAAGAGGGTAATAGAGGGGAGAATGTTGGGTAAGCGAGATAAAGGCAGGAACAGGATAGGGATGTTGGACGGGATGAAGGGAGGAAAGAAGTACACAGAGATGAAGAGAGACTGATGTAGAGTAGGTTCCTGGATTTAATTTTGTTTGGAATCGCAAGTTAATTATGTGATAGTTGTGTCCATCCAAAAACCTACCTTCACCGGTAGATTACCTTATTATTATATATATATTTATTTATGATTTACATAAGGTATAATGCATAAGAATTGGAGGCCAAAAGTACTAAATTAGTATTTGGAAAGAATAACTTGAAATGTGACCTTGACCTATGTGCTTAATTCTATTGTCGTCAATCGGCAAGTTGGCAATCAATAAAGGGGTAAAGCGCGACAAGTTTTACACGAAAACTGTTACGACATCCGACTCTTCCATTCTCTTCGGGGACTTATTGAGCCCATATAACACAATCAATACCGACCCAAAAATGGTGTGATGCCACGATACTGTGACACCCTCCCGCTGTTTCTTCCCGATCCCGATGTTCTATTTTTTACCGCTTGGCTTTGCATAAGGGTTTCGTTTTTAATATAATAACAAAAGAATCTTTCAAAAATAATTCTTGATTCTCCCTAATACTTATTAATCATCTATTAAATTAGAAAATGCCTTGGTGGGACCAATTACAATCTTAAGATATCTATAAGGTTTGTATAAAAAGTATTGGTAACAATTTTTCCTGACGTGAAGTGATGAATACAGACCGTCGGTTAAGGGTGGCAATGACCGCATATCCAATCGGTATTGATAAGATGACAGTGCACACCATTAGGAATGAAAATTTGGCGATGCAATAGATCTGCGCTAAACTCGTCACATATAGGTCTTGGCGAAGGACTAAAAGCAGAGTCGAGGGTCTGCTTGCGAAGACCTTCTGCAATGGAATTACGACGATTCACCAACTCCCTTTCAGTCCCGACTTGGCACCAGCAGATTATTTCCTATTCCCAAAAGTGAAATCCTCCCTCAAAGGACACCACCATGAGACCCTAAGCGCCGTCAAAGAAGCTTGGACGCGTACCATTAAGGATCTTTCGGAATCAGAGAGCCTTAGCTGAATCGTAGAAAATCCGCTGGTAAATGTGTGCTTTATACAATTTATAGAAAGCGAACTTTATTTTTTGGGACATATCAACAAGTTATGTAGCCTATTGTGGTTTGTGGACGTCATACAGTCCGCTTGCATATATATTTGTGGAGATCCTTGGTAAGTTTATGTTTGGGTGAGATCGAGGTGAATTTCTTTTTGTTGTTGTCATATTGTGCACTTATTAGAGTATCTTTATTTTTTACTCTACCTCTCTCTTCTCCTTTTAAAATTATGGATGAAATTATGGCAAAAAACGTGAAGAAATTGTAGAAATAGCCGTTTCCAAAGTGGGGTACAAAATCAATTTCCAAAATTGAATTCAAATCGCGTACATTTCTTGAAGAAATAACTATACTAAATCTCATAATGCATCAATACGTATAGTTCATCATTCCATACCCTGTGTTCCCCTCCGAACGATATTTTCTGCCTCCTTGGTCCTAGAGCACCATCTTATAACTCCAGAAAATATCAGCAATTTTATTTAGGTATTTCTCGTAGCGAGACTCAACTTATTTTGTTACAATTGTGGCCCTCCCTCCCGAAAATCTTCCCCGACGAGGAAGTCACATTCAATTATAGATGATCGGTTCTAAGTACAACTTCTTATCAACATAAATGGATAGCAAGCTATTACTATCCAGCTTTTACAAAAACTGCATTTTAAAATCGAAATTTTGATTCGTCTCTTGGAAAAAAAAACATCAACACCATTTATTTGCTTTACCAACCACCTTAGGGTAATTATTATTAATATTAGCAACTTCCTACAAATGAGAAAGTGATATTTCATTTTTTCCATAATTCGCATTTCTTATCATTGCATGAGAGTAAAACATTCCAAAATAAAGCACTTTTCCTACCATTACCTTGATGTGTGAATTTCTCCCACCGTTGGACTCAATACCAGAGGACCTCTATCCTCGCCTATCAAACCAATCTTCGGATTGATTTGATGTAGTGGTACTGCTGGTACAATTTGAAGTACATATGCTGGTAAAGCTTATACTGGAAGGCCTTAAACGGTCAACATCGTCTCATTGAAATGTTTTCTTTGAATATATATACGACCCTTCATACAAATGTCCATGTTAAAAGAGGCTCTAATGTTATTTACGTAATTGCGTGATTGTAAAAACTCAGGAGAGCAATTAATAAGTGCACGTACCTTCAAAATATGATAGTGGATCACTCAAGGGTGAGCCCACGCTTCCAATACAATAAAATCACACAGGTAACAAGATGCCTCTAAAAACTGTTTGAATTCTCGTCAAGGTCATGAATTTGATATCAGTCACAATTATAAAATAGTTGCCGAGAAATGTTGATCGAAATTGATCCAACGGGACTTTTAATCTCAAGCGGTGGGTAGATTTTTCTGGACCAGGCCAGAAAACAGTAGTCTATATCTCACTACGATGAAAGTTCAATATTCAAAGAAATAATGCACAGACATTCTACATCTGAACTACACTGATTGGTCACTGCACTTGACATTCAGATATAAAACATTCATTCAATCATTACATATATTTTTCCCTTGCCTGAACTAGCGCCCGAGATTATTTGAATTGATAATCCTGCCCATATTAACGCTTAGGTACCACGCAGTATTGGGAAACGAAAATTTTTCTGTAGAGGTACGTACGAGGGTGGTCTGAAAACTAATGTACACATGCCTGTAGACCACAAATCAAATGACCTTGAGAAGCACTCCTTGTGGCACGTGGAAGTAACATTCCCCTTCAACACGGTCGTTACATTCATCCAGTATATTTTTAGAAGCGGAAGTATGGAGACGTGTTCTAGTGCTATGCCAACGCGAGTTAAACAGCGTGACTTAAAAAGTGACTCCTACTGAGATTAATCGTCGTTTAAAGGCTGTTTATGGTGGCGATGCTATTGATAGATATACAGGTACTGTTAATCAATGGGTAGTATAATTTCATGGTTGCGAGCCTGGAAAAGCCATAATTGTTGATGAAACTTCTTTTGACTGTGTTTTGGGATCCTCACCGAGTTTATGTGACCGATTTTCTGGAACGAGGGGCGAAAATTAATTCTTCTCAGTATATACATTCTCTAAAACACCTCGGACGTCGAGTTTGTCGTGTTAAGGCAGCCTGAAGCCAATAACCTAGCAACATGACAACTCTCGTCCACACACCTCGCGTGCAGCTGGAGAGGCTCTGAGAAACCTGAAATTTGAACCGATCCCACACCCTCCTTATTCCCCCGATCTTGCGCCTTGCTACTTTTATTTTTTCCCCTCACTTAAGAGATACCTTAAGGGTAATCATTACACCTCGTACGATGAGGTGAAGACTGCTGTTAAGGCCTGGGTTCGAGAAAAGTCGGAAGAGTTTTTCAGTGATGGAATGAAAAAAACTTGTTACAAGTTGGGAGAAATGTGTTAGCCTTAACTGTGACTATGATGAAAAAAATATATGATTTTGAAACTTAAGAATTTTACTTTAATGTACTTTTTACCCGCCCTTGCTATTTTTTTGTTTGTGCACTACAAAAATGTTTGCATTACTTTTTAGCCTACCCTAGTATGTGTGAAATGCTAGAGTCGCATAATTATAGCACACACGACTTCGTCAAAGAATTATAATAAGCGAATCTCGCTCATCAGTCAGCACACAGTTTGCCACAATCTGACTTTGACCACGCCGAGCGTGAAGTGGTGAAAGGTTCGCTGATTGTGAAATACACGAAGGTAGACTTTAGAGGTGGATGACCCCTTTATTTTCACTCGATTCACGAAAATTTTTACGCCAGCGGATAGTCCAAAAAGGTTCACAATTTTTTAATGGATTGACCTTAAAAAGAGGAGTGTGGTACTCATCTTTTAATATGTTTAAAAACACTTGCGCCAACAACTCGTGGTTGTTGGAATCGTTGATTTAAGAAAGTGTGTGGTCATTTAAATGCGGTTCGTGCGTATTGCCATTATTTTAAATTGCGATGATGGACATGAGATTTGCGACATTTCTCATGGCTAAACTCGCAAATGATATCAATTTTACGTCAGAATATTAAAACTTCGCTTAGGCAGTATGAAGACCTCAAAAATCATGATCCAGCAGCGAACTTTTTCGCGTAAGCATCGGTGGTGGAGCAGTAACATCCTCGCCAGTTAACCCAGGGATCGCGGGTTCCACGTCTACATGGGTGGATTGCTCTTCACCCAGATCTTTGGGTGTTCGTGATCGTACTCGTTATTTCATATTCATAGTTTGAACTTTTGTCTCTATACTGTCTTTTTGTCTCAAAATGATAGACCACGTAAAAGGTTCAATTGTTTCAGGCTCAACTTTGTGGAAGTTCATGTTCATTAAATGAAGAACACAATGTATATATCCACTGTTCTTTTTCACAGTGGATGTATACATTGTGTTCTTCATTCGATGCACTTAAAAGGGTGTTTTGATTTATTTATCATTGACACTGTACGGCTTAATTTAGGTTTTTGGTGGACACGAACTATTTAACGGTAATTCATTTAACTCTCCTAACGAAACACAATCTGAGGTCTTACACTACAGTAAGTCCCACTTCGATTCCTCATACTTTCTTTCTCCCTTCAGTCCTTCTAACATGCATATCCTATCGCTACCCCTTCATCGCTTGTCTTAAGTTCCTTTCTCTATCACCGTCATCAATATCCCAACGCCAATCAAATTCTCCGTCCATCCATCATTCCTGCCTCCCTTGTTATGTTTGATTTGGTGTAAATAAATAAAATTCAAACAATAAATATGCGCATTTTCCACTAAGGACGAGTAATATCTCCACCATTGTTCCAACAATATTATTATGCGGTTCAACAGGTTTTTTTTTAATAAACAGGACAGAAAAAATAAATTGTACCCATTCAGATAAATTAATTTATTGGAAAGGATTTTTCTCTGAAATAGACAGTAAGGTTTAGGGATTATTTGGAGAATATTATTATTATTTGGCGAAAATACTCCAACTCTGATGATAAACATTGGCGGAAAGTGGGAAACTGATAGTCTGGGCATGAGACTAAAGAAAATAATAAGAGTAAGGAAATGTAGAACCGTCGCAACATTTCACTATGTAGTGGTAGTTTTTTTTTTTGGGAGGCGACCGACAGCTGGAGTCATTTGCGCCATTAGGAATGGACGGGAAAGAATGAAGGGTGAAGAGATACCCGGCGTCGGCATTAGCCCTACTCTTGTCGAAATGCGCCAAGGGGTCCGTAGTTCAACGTCCCATCTGACGGACGTCGTACTCACTCAAAGTGCTCTCCACAAAACACCTCAAGTAGCGATTGGAATCCTACTGAAAAATATCTACCGCCTTCGGGATTCGAACCCGGGCCATCTTGGTGGGAAGCATGTTACCTTAGCCACCTTACCCGCGCCATTCCGATCCCCCTAGTTCACTACGGAGTTACACCTTTTTCAATGCATCGTATCCTTCTTCAGCTCCCCCACATAACTCTTGAATTCTCTTCCGCTTTCTACCGTCTCATACATCCCCTCAGGCACGTTTCTGATTTCTCCGAAATGTTCTCGCCAACTTCCTCTTTTCGTAGAAGGGATATGGGAGAGGTGAAAGGAAGAGGGGTGCTGAAGGCAAGAGACAATGCAAGGGAGAATTTCAAATAGATGTTGGACAAGAGAATAAAACTTCCGGACTTCATGAAGGGAGCACTGTCGGGAGTTTTGTGTGGTCAGGTAATTTTTTATAATTCGACAAGGATATAAATATTAGGGAGTGTCGAAAGCCTACCTCTACACGGCAGACAACACAATACAACCTCTGCCTTATTTAGGACTGGAAATGGTTAGTAAAATTTATACTGCAGGCCTTTGTATGGTGCCCGGAACCGCATTGCGGATTCGAAGTCACCTCGCCACTTTAAAATGAGTTGATAGATGAATGATATGAGATGTTACGAATTATTTTCAAACTTGGGGAGTTGTTCCACAAGGTGACATTCCTGACGGAATGGGATTAATGTCACGCCTCACGTTCTCACCTTCCCTTTCGTCGCCTGACCTGCTTCCTCCGTTCCACTTGCACCACGTAGAGTCTGTAGAGCTGCAAAAGGATGACCAGTGTGTTCTTGCAGGCGAAGAAGACGTTCAAATAGGAGACGATGCGGAAGTGGATGATCAAGAGAAGCCTGAACACAACAAACGGCGCGTCTTGTAGAACCATGTTGATCACGATGGCCCATGCATCGACGGAACAGCAACATATCTCGTCTCCCTGAAAATATGCAGATACTTTAAAATAGTGTTCACCGATCAAATACAAAATGCAACATCTACGTAACAGTCATTTCAATACGGTTCATGCAGTCGCCACAGAACATCAGCATTGACATGCTCAAGGGAATTAAATTTTCCATGGTCCGGTAAAGCAGTGACATTTCGACTTCTTTTTGGGTTGCTTCTCAAAGCCTAGCGGTGTTGACCTTTGAGGAACTCATTCATCCATACTATTTGCGTTCTTTATCGTTGTCATTATACATGAAACGGACTCATTTGAAATGCACTTAAGGATTCTAGATTCTCTGATATACTACCACCGTTCTAGACACTGGCCAGAGTAATGGTTGCCCTTAGTGACCTGATGGTATAGAAGAGAAAGCTGAGCATCAATATACAAAGCTTTTGAAGCTCGTAGAGGAAGCTCGAAAGACCCCTTAAATTAGTGGAGCAACTATCTTCATTTACTGGCTTACAATTAGACCGGTATTTATTGAGCATGCCGTGGGATTAACACAACCGATACACATTGAATGAGTAAAACATTGCATAATTGCATTATAAATTTATTGTGAAAAATACAGAGTTTAACTTTTATCAGTGATGGTGAATTTTTTACTAAGTTGAACCTGAAACCATTAAATTCAACAATTGCTGCCGCCCCGAGAAGGTTTTGAGCTTGAACCCCGAATTGAATTTACGTTTTCAAGATTTTTATTTATCCTAGCAAATCGTGCGATGGGAGTTCGTTTGCCAGAAAAGCAATCATTACTGCTGAAAATCATAGCAATGTCCAGTTGCACTCAGTTGCCCGATCGCTTCTGGGCTCTGTGAATATTTCTAACACCTCCCTCTTTTGCAGTTTTATTTTCAACTTTCGGCCTTATTTGTGAAAAAGCATTCTGGGAAATTCTTCATTTGTTCTCAAAAATAAATAGCCAAGGCATGGTCACTAACCCGAAGACTGGTTTTTTTCACGACGAAAGATAGAGATTACTCATAATAATTACTTGTAAGCTCGAGGGTGCGTGGAAATCGTATTGACAAGGTAGTGAAGACTGTTGATTTTCTTGTGTCGTCAGTGAATGAATTCAGCCCCTATTAAGAACATTTTTAAGATCCTGTCAGGGAGTCCGTTGAACTCCGCCAGATTTGAAATCGGAACTGAGTGATTGGATAGAACTTGGCTGGCAATGCTTTAGCGTTGATAACTGCAGTTATAAAACAGCATGCCAAATAACTTATCAAGACATTAAGATATGTTTATCCTAATAAAATTATTACCTTTAATAGTAATATTAAGTCCAACTGACATTATCCCACTCTACCTAAACGTGAGATAATTTGTCCGCCATCAGCGAACACTAAAGTGCGATAAAAACCTCAGCAATTCTCTGTGAATTTAAACCTTCGATTCTCATTGTGGCTCGATCGACGGGACTGTCGCTTGACAAACCTTTGTGACTTTCGAAGCCAGAGTAGAAAATGAATTCACGTTCCTTGAGGCGGAGTAGATACGATACTGAAGTCATGAACTATGAAAGGTTACTTAGGCATTTCTTCTCAATACGAGTTATCCATTTCAAAGTTCGTGTTATGTAAACTGCTGACTTAGCTGTATGCTCTGGGCAGTTTTACCCTGATAGACATGAATGTTGTAATAATGTCACTAATTTCGCCATTCAAATTAATATTCATTCGCTGCTCCCAAGATGTCTACTCTCGCCTTCTCTTAACTTCATTGCGATTCCTTTCAGGACCACTCTTAAAAATTTACTCGCCAGGGTATAGTATCATGGAACACTCAAAACTAGCAAAGTGTGAAGTCTATGCTAATGCGAGATGCCATACTCTCTGATGCAAGTGTCCGTCAATGTATTGTCGTCATTCTGCTCGTTATAAACGTATATTTTCTCGCCTGACGAACTATTTTATAAAAATCTACCCGAAAACTTAAAAGTCATTAGAGCAATGTTGGATATACAGGTAAGTTTACCCATACTTCTCATATTTGGGGTGTGGTTTAATTCATTGTATAACTAAAGTTCAGTGCTCTGGTGAGAAATGGTGCATCGAAGTTGCCAATGCATCGATATTCATGAGAGAGTTTCATCAGCAAAAAATTGAGTGTCGACATACTGGGTTTAGAAGGCATATGCAATTATTTAATGATGCTTATTTGGTGTAATTTAGTAAATTAGAAACCGACAACCACAGAAAGAGAGGGATAATTTGCCAATAGCATACCGCATAAGCAATGTCAGGATGATTCTATTCCGATTTGATTATTTAAAGTCAAAAAAATTTTCGTATTAAGCGCCCTCTATTCGTCTCCGTATGGTGTCGTTGTTTGTGAATTAACTTCCTTCCTGTATGATAAGTGGTGAGCATGCTTGTTACTATGAGGTAGTGTACACGTACTTTTAAACGCAACCTGCAGGTCGGCTAAATCTTTTCCGCCTCATACGTAATCTACGTTCTCGTAAGAAAATGAATATTTTCTTGAGTTGTTTACGGTTTTTTTTAATTTTGTGTAAAATATTTCCATGTTAATCTTTCATATTTCGTTTAGATGTTTGTTTAAAAGCTTTAAATAAAACTATACTCGGTAATTTTGAGTGAAACATTTTGATGAATTTTAGTACTTTAGGGGATTTAAAGCCATCTTACTACAAATAAAGAACAATTATTAACGAGTCTTAATTTTGGTTGTTCATTTGCAAGAGTCCTTCAAGGTCAACTACGTTGTGCGAGACAATCTTATGGTGAACTGTTTTCCGTATTGGTAGATTTGAGTGCTAATCAGATACGCCATGAATTAAAAATCTGGCATCGAAATGTGTTGTTTTTTTTGCGTAATGAGTTCTTTACTTTGAGTGTGGCACGTCAATGAGCCAAACAAAGGAAATTAGCAAATTAGGGAAGCAAATATTAGTTTCGGACTCATTAGCAAATCTCGAAATTGCAATTAGTTTTTTGAATAGGGAAAATTCATTAAAATCCGTTTTGCATTGATACAAGGAGTGCACAAAGCCTTGTCATTTGTTCAAGCAGATATTTTTTATGACAATAATTAATGTGTACACGCCACTTATCCGAGGACGTGGTATTCCAGCCGCAGAGCGCTGACCAGGCTCGATTCCCAGGCATGCCTCTGTGGGCACCCGAGGTCCACCCGTGCTGTGTAATTTTTTCCAGGTACCAGAACTTTCTGGGAAATCATAGTCGGCACAGGGAAAAGTATCTGTCCCCTCTACCCGTATGTGTGAATGTCACACGTCGTTGGGCTTATTATTGGGTTGACTCTACCATCACCTATCAGACTGAACTTCGGATTGATGATTATACTTTTTTATTACCATTATTATTTATTTATCATTACCATGCTGATATTTCGTAGGCTGTGACTTACAAATTATTATGATAAGTTTATGGCTGTTTTTAAGTAGCTGTTAAATTGAATTCAGCCCCCGGCCCTAAGCGAAAAGGATTTTACCTCGTAATTTGATGCGAGTGAGTGTCGAAGATTTTTAAATGGCTGTAAAAAACACCTTGGACGAAGGCAAGTTCTCTTATGGCTGGCGCAATCCCCGTTTATGGGCTATTAGGGTCCCGAGATCGCCAAGAAGGGTTCGGAAGGCCCGTGAGGGTCATGTCCTGATATGACGGTGGAAAAAGGGCCGTGAAATTTCATTAATTTGTTTGTTTCGGACTCAAGCTATACATTTCATTTTCACAATTAATACCAATGCAATTTTTTTCAAAAACAACTTATCTTCCCTAATATTTTAATGGATATACTTTAAATTATTTTAACATTCATGGCGATTCAAAGAAAGCAAGAATCCGATACGAAAGCGGCTAGAGTACGTACGTGATGAACTAGATATCAATGGTACCATGAAATTAAATATGTGGATGTCTTACATTAGAAAATGGTGATTCACAATCTTTGGTTGACCGACTGGTAATTTTCTAACATTTAATGAGCGTTGGAAGTAATATCAATCGCATATGGGCATATACAGTTCAATTTTAACCATAGATTAATTCTAGTATGTGTGGCGCACAATTTTTCTCTCAATTCAGTTCAGCTTAAGGTTTACCAACAGTTTGATCTGTTCCACAATTAGTCAAAAAATTCATTATGACCTTTGTATAGCACTGCTGCCTAACCTAGCACCATCTCAGCTTCATAAAGAACGGATTGAAATTTTCCATTTACCAAATAATTTCTAATTTATCATAGAGTCACAGCAGTGTCAGCACCATAGATGAATCACCGTGTTCAAACAGAATCAAACTGATCGTGGTATACAAGGGCCGTTCCGTTCGCAAGTGGGCCGCCAAAGGCCGTCCCGTTCGCGAATCTTTATCTGTCGAGGTTCTGGCCGATTTAAAACGACTGTACTTGGCTTGCTGAATCATTCCAAATGTCTACGTAGTACTTTTGCCAAGTTTGAAACAAAATTTCACGCACACACGCTGTTCCCCTAGCTCCTTCATTGCTGGCGTTGCACGCGGCGACGAACAGTTACAAATGCTGCTGCGTAAAGACTCTACGCAAACAAACTCAACACCTCTCGTTTTAGTCGTCATATGTGTCGCTAGATGGCGCACTGTATCTCGTTACGATCCGGTGAACGGTTTGCGCCGAATAAAATCAGTCCGGTTTTTTTTTATCACACCTTGTACATCCAGTCCGCCAATCACTGTAAATAAGTTATGTCAAAATTTCTTAGAATTTGGAAAAAATATGCTTCGCGCACAAGGAGAATATGTGTAATGTTTTAACGCGGTCATTCTGTACTTTCTCAAACGAGAGCACCTCCATTGACTTACTTATTTTAATTATTAATTTATTAAGTGAACTGTTCCCCTTCCATATGGGAAGGAAATCTGATATTGGACACATCCGGCACAATTTAAGCAAACTGGTTTAACCGAATATTTATACAGAAATGGTGTCGCGAAAGAAACTACCAATTCTCCCGTCTTTTTCTTCGTGGTTCGAGAGCTATAGGCAGGAGGAGCATAGAACTTAAGATAAACATCTCATCCGTGGCCTATTTATTAAAATACCACCCGATTGATGAAAGTGGTTTGTTGCTTATGTGATTCTTTATGGTATTAATTTAGTTATTTCATAATAGCATGGAGAGATTTATAATATTTCTTGCGGGAAATACTCCGAGTAAGTATTTCGAAAGGCACAGCATTAAGTTTTTCGTTTCCGTTGATACGTTATTATTTTCCCATAATCATTCTTCCCAGTTGAAACGGACTCGTGTTTTAAGTTCTCGTCAATGTACCTATTCAGTGCAGTCAATATCTCTCCGTCGCAAGGCAAGCTCGAAGCATTTACATGTCCTTGTCGCTTTTTTTTCAAGTACATCGAAGAGATAGCTGCTTACAAACAGGGTGGGAAACAAGGAAGAAGAGGCGAAGGGGTCAATTGTCCCGCTGGGAAAGTCGACGACTTTCCGGAATCAGGCCAGCGTATTATGACCGTACGAAGTTGATAAGATAATATGACATTTTTTAAGTAGGTCCAACGCCTTTGACTGAATTATGTCTGATGAAATTGTAGTGTTTCGACTAATTTATGAGGGTAGGCTATAGCTTAATCTCTTGAGCGTCTGCGGCCCACCTACATTTGCACACCCTCGCCATTTACATCCCTGATTTATTAGCGATCAGAGGTATCCTTTTCAAAAAGTCAATTTAAAAGGTCTTGCACGTAAGTTAATAAGAGTCTTGGTATGACAGCGAATATCGTACAACACACATCACCTTTACATGCCACGTGATGTAGTTTAAAAGGTAATAACGTTCACAATTGAGTTGACTGGACTTATAAATTTATTTGTTTGGGAAACGGGAGCGATACGGCACATGTGAATGCCGTAATTTTTAGTGCATGAACTTATTTTGATCTCGCGAAATGTTTTCAAAAATTTGGGGTGCGTGTGTTATGCATCTTAACCACGTGCAGTGTTTTTTTCTTTGGGTAAAAATAGATCTATTCTTATGCATTTGTAATTAGTTGATACCTCACGTGTTATGCACTAAGTTGAGAACTGTTTACAAAAAATATCATTACAACCAGAAACTTGCGATGTGTTCGAATCGGGCAAAGTGGATAATATTAATCCCACTTACTAATAGTGTATTAGAACCAGCTCAGCGATTGCGCTTTTACTCGTGTTCAAGCAAGTGCTGATATATACGATAGAACGTCGTTTATCGCTCATGTCCCTCAGACTTCAGTTATGCTCGCTCATGTAGCTTGAAGTTCACAGCAATTCGGCTATGAACAGAGATGAAGAGGGACCTGATGTAGATTAGGTTGCTGGATTGGGTTTTGTTTGGAGTTACAAAATGTTTATTTGATAGTTGTGTCCATCCAAAAACCTACCTTAACCGGTAGATTACCAAAAAAAAAGTGAGGGAGATTTCGTGCTGCTTGGACTGAAAGAGACTTGTGACCCTTCCACCCAATCCTCTCCAAAGTGGTCTGCCAAATCAGACTCCCCCTTCAGATTCATTTGATTCGCATTCCCTTCATCCACTTCTCTCGTCCTTCGCAATCTTCCTCGCCATCACAAGCACCCCCTAGCCGCCAACCAAACCATACACAATCCCAGACCACTCCTTCTGTGGTGCACTAACATCACGTGTGTGTGTGTGTGTAGGTGGCTTTCTCTCCGTGCATCAGGGCGAGATTTTCAAACACAACTTTCCCCGTCACTTAGTAAGTACCCAAACCCTGAACGATATAAAACTGACTTAAACAAACCAATAGATTCGGTCATGACCTCTTTTTATACGGAAAAATCTGTACACCACTCTATTCGCATTATTCGTCAATATTTTGTCTTGGAATAGGAAAAGGTTTGCATGATTCTAATACTATAAAGTTACAAAATGAGCTCAATAACATTTTTTTTAATGTCTGGATTTATTTTTTAATCAACTCATCGTAAAAATTGTTCGTGCGTCTCCAAAAAGCATATTTTGTATTATGCCACATAACGTCCTATTCGGAAGTGAAAAACACGTGCGGTACAATGAAAATTTTAAAGTGGAGCGAAGTTATTAAAACTTATCCTATTTAATTCATATTCGATGCGTGCTACACGTGGAAAGTAATTCAGGGGTGTGCTCTGTTCTCAGCTGTTATTTTATTGGAAATTAAGCTGAACATTAATGTTATTCCCCTAAGCCGTCAGGGGGTATTAGGTCTGAGGCTTTCCTATTCTCGCCTATCCCTAAACCCATTAAAGTACATGTGATTTGCTGGTTATTCGCACTCCGTACCATTTTGGTTTCCGGTATTTCGAAGTGTTGCACGTGATATTTCCTACTGCTGTGGTGACGAATTGTGCAAGGGAAAGAGAACTCATTATATCAGTCTGTTCAGAAATCAATTGGTATTATATTTTCGCTGAGGTCTCCTATGAATGCAGAGCTTAAGTTATACCTCTTGTCAGATTTAAACTGGAATGCTTTTTGTTTTTACAAAAATTTTTCCTCCGTGTAATATTTGCGTTTCCAGTGACTCTCATTTTATTTCTTTCCCATTACCTGTTTAATTCCAAAATTCGACCTTTTAACTCGAAGTCCCAAACTGTCTCATTAGTTTTAGGCCAAACCAACGCGAAATAACACATCTCTTTAATATTTTCATCCGAATATTTTCCCACTACCTATCCTTATGATGAACTCAAGTTTTTTTTTGAAATGCAGATTCGAACATGTTCCTTATCCACCAACAAAAGTTTTGTTTTGGACATTTCCTTACAATCTTAATGTACTATTAGTCGCATTGACCTGCGTATTGTCTTACGTTATTTCCCTCTATTATTTGACCTACTTTATCGTTAGGTTATTTGCACGTGTATTGCATCTGCCCCCAAAAAGCCTATTCTCTTCCCCACCCACGTGACGTTCTTTCTGTCACGGCCTCCGGCTCAATGTTTCCTCCTCCCTCTTCACCTCCTTCGAATTTCCCTCAGGTGCTTCCTCTTTTCTCTCACAATAGTTCAAACTTCTTTTCTTTTCATGTTTGCCGATCACATTATTCATGTGGGTAAATCACTCGCCTGCCACTTCAAAGGACGCAGGTTCGAGTCCCGCCTTGAGTATGTGTATTATCGTAACTCTGGTGGCTCGGCCCTCGAGAAATTTGATGACAAGATATAGGCTTATCGGGATCCCAAATGGTGCTCGGGCCACCAGAGGCCTCCGGGGAGCAAAAAAAAATTGTTCTCAAGACGCCTCCACGTCTCAAATACCTCCGATCTATACTCATCCGTTTAACTCAAAGACTAATTTTTCGTTTTTTAGAGGGCTACGCTGCATATTAAAGCCCCTTCTAATATTTCCCTAAAGCCTTTACTAAACATACTTATCATTAATCTGCTTGTTCTTGTCAATCCTTCTTTTTTCGCAAACGCGATTTAAAAATTTTATCATTGTTATTTTTCTGCTCGACTACTCTCGCTTTTGTGCCCATTTCCCTCCTAAACATTGTCTAAATTCGTGAATGTATTCAACTAGAATATAACTCTTCTTTCAGTAATCTATTATACTCTTATAGACCACAAACGAACTGTAACTCACGTCCGACATGAATACCTGTATTGCTACTCTTTAGTCCGCCTTTTAAGGTAGATTTTGTATGGACACAAACTTCACCCCCCTACATTTGTCAGCCTCGCCCAACAAGACGATGCCAGATACCCCAGACTCCAAAAAACCCTTCTCTAATTCCGCAAACATAATAATGGACACAATTAAATGAATACCCCTTACCCTGTCTAAAAAATGTTCCGAAACGGGAATCAAAATTGAACTAATGGAGTCTTATTGTCGAATTCCTTCCTCATTAATATACTTTATTATACCTTTGTTTTATAAACGGTGCAATTTCTAGTGTCAACTGTTTCAGCGCACCGAAGGCAAAGAAAGTGCTTCCTTCCATTGCTAAAATAATATTTTTAGTATTTTCGCTCAAAATTCATCTAGTCATTCCTCTTTATTCGATCTAATATCCCGTCACATTTCACTGCCTAGTATTTCTGGACCAAACCTATCATTGTCTATTCATATTCCGTTCTACCTCCAAGCTGGCTGGCCTAATATCTACAGAATAACATTGTCTACGTATCCCTTCCACATTCAGTGAATATCATCCGGTTATTAACTTTTTTGTCTTATCACGATGTTTATTTTATCAGTAGGTAGTTTCAGTTAACCAGTTTTATATCCACTTTCATTAAGTCGTGGTGACGTGACCTATTTTCCACTCTTTCGGTACCTCCGATAAGGACTTAAAATACTAAACATTTTATGCTTAAGAAATATGATTAATAGATATGGTGCAATGGCTTGTTTCGGTAAACGCTCTGCAATCTCTTCGCTCTATGTGAGTTGTTAGTTCTGAACAAACTGTATTTGTTTAACCAATCCCTTTGCACTTATTGTTGACGTCGCTCAACGGTTCATTGATCTCGGGGAGATTAAGTTTTGTTTGGAGTTATCTCACGACGTCAAAATAGGTATATGTTCTAAGCGTTAGCACACTTTCTTCAACTTTTTATTTATTTTATTTAGAGTAAAAATGTTTTGTCACTGTGCCGTAGTGACTCAAACCTTGAATTAGAGGTCAGTCTGCACGCGTTTCCTATTAAACCAATCTCTGCTCCATATTTTTCAATTGCTAATTTTCACTTTTAATCTTTGCCGGTCATTTTTTTTTTAATATTTAAAATTTCGAGAACTTGCGGTCAGTAATTTTCGGCAATCAGGGGCATGAAAAATGTTTAAAAGATGGTTTTAAAAATTGAAATATATGTGCATTAAACACGGTATTTTTGTATTTTTCACAATAAACTCGTACATTCATTCAAAAATCAGCATGAAGAAGAAAGCAGATAAGTGGGTATATTTTAAATAATACCCTTGCCCAACCAGTTGGTAGCTAATATCTAGCCCATGATAAACCTATTGATTATGGACTTATCAAAATATATACAACTACCACACCGCACTGTTCCTTACTTGGAAATCTACGGAAAGCGGCGAAGACTGAAAATACATACTATCATTGTGTAAAGTTTGTGTTTCAGAAAGTTTATACTTTTTACAGCCCTTCCACTCTACATTGTATCTGCATCAAATTACCAAAATCAATTAGGTAAGGGGATCGAGATGGTGCGGTGGCTATCGTACTGGGTTCCCACCCAGAAGGCCCGGGTTCGAATCCCGGTCGAATATTTTTCAGCTGTATCTCGATTCCTACTTGAGGCGCATTTTGGTGGGAACTTTGAGTCAGTACACCGTCCGTCGGATGGGACGTTAAGCTTCGGACTCTTTGGCGCCTTTCGTTAAGAGTAGGCTAATGCCGACGCCGGGTTTCTCTCCACCCTTCATCCTTTCCTGCCCATCCTTAACGGCGCAAATGCCTTTAGCTGTCGGTCGCCACCCTTAAATACTACAGCTACTCAATTAGGTATTATTTATCGATTTATTTTGGAAATGTAACGATAAATCGTTTTTAATGTTGTTTATTTTGGTCATTTATTGTTGTCGATATGTCGCCGCCAATTCATGCGCACCGCAAATTAGTACTTGCTTTCATGCAGGGTTTTCTTCTGTGCCTCCTCCCATGTGCGTTCCTTACCTGCTTCTTCCCACGAGTCGATGAGGTCCTCGGCGATGCAGTGGAAACAGCGGCGGACGAGGACATCCTTGACCTACGCGCCTTCGTGGCAGTCAGGACGAGGGTGAACTGAAGGAGGCTCCACGCCCATATCGATAGGGTAAGCGTGACGAGAACCGGTTGCCTCGCCACCCGATCTTCCTGCAACGATCCACACACCATGAACACAGCGTTAAGAGCCAATACAGCGTGCCACTCACCCCCCCGCGTTACGACATCGGTCTTCGGCGAGGGTTGGAGGAGGATCTCTACAGACTTTTGCGGACGTCTTTGCCATATGATAGAACACTTGCGAATTTGCTTTTTATGTATGCATTAATGTGTTGGTACTTATAGAAAACGACGTCATAAGCTTGACTCATAACAATTATAAAATATTAACTTGTTCGTTCAGAACTTCAATGTGATTTCAGATTGGGGGCTTAAATACTCGTTTCATAAATACAAGATACATTGATTACCTTCACAAGGCAAGCACTTAAAAACTATTTTTTTGTTTAATATTCCTATTCCTAATGGTGCGATGGGAATGTTATGCCTTTGCAAGCACAAACAGATCAATACAGTGGAGTATTTACCATTTATGTCCGACTCCTACTTGTCAGTATTCAGCCTATCTGATGGGACGTTATATGTGTGCACTCTTGGCGCCTCTCTTCATGAATTTGACACTGCCCACGACGGATTTATCTCCACCCTTTCTCCTTATCCTAAAATCCTAACTCATTTGTAATATTCATAATGGCCCCATGATGGAAATGCAATGTTCCAGAGGACTATTTAAATGAACAGTAACCTATGTCATGAATAAAAATATCTTGGGCTGAATTAAAGACTTTTTGAGTGGTCACGTTTTGAATGGTCCTAAATGGTGTTAGTTCAAATTCAGTATAAGTCACTTCAGGTGTTGATCAATAAAAATAAAATCAGTTAGGATTTCATTCATACACATTCATGCACGGTACCCTACCAGCTAACGCCAGGGTGTGCGGCAGGGTTTCCCAGGGAAGTGTTATTTTTTGGGTTAAAAGTAGTCTGGTGTGTAACCACCCCCTAGCGGGAGCTAGAAGGGCACTTTGTAAATAAAAAAAGATACATTAAATGAAGAACACAATGTATATATCCACTGTTCTTAATTAACCTGATGATGACGCCTAAGCTTTGAAACTAGTTGTACGAGAATGAAGAACAGAGGATATATACATTGTGTTCTTCATTTAATGAACATTAACTTTCACAAAGTTGAGCCTGAAACAATTGAATGCAAAAAGGATACGTTTATTTACAGACGACGCAGTTGTTTACCGACATATCCGTAGTCTTGACGAATACGGATAATTTAGCTATATAAATTTAAAAAAGTGCGTGGTGATGAATAAGTATTTGTAATAGGACTAGTGCCCTCCCGAACGCCTACTTCATCAGGAATACTGCAATAGAAAGTATAGACTCGATTATATAATTAGGCGTTGCCCTTCACGATCTCTCCTGGGTAAAACGTGCTCGGAGATTATGTGGACAAACTAACAAAACATTAGGATTTATTAGAAGATGATGATGATGATATATGATATCATTATTGGGTAAATTATGTGAAAAGGATATGGATAAATGGTATCTTTCGCTCGTTAGGCATCATTTAGAGTATGCTGCAAGGAAACGTATATGGGATCTTCCTGAAGTTGGGTTGATTGCCGAATTAGATCGCGTTCAGGGTAGAGGAGCTACATTTGTAAAACGTTGTTATGGTAGCAGCGTATCAAACATATTAGAGGAGCAAGATTGGGAATCACTCAAGGAGCGAAGGTTAAATTACAGATTAAATCTCTTGTATAAATTGGAAGGATGTCACTTTAGCGATAATGTTGGAAAAAATATTCCTCCCCCTCCTTCCAGCCTCCTGGCCGTCTCCCTATCCTTCCACCACTCCCCTCTCCGTCCTCTCACCTTCAGCCTTGCTTCCGTTGACCTTATCGAACAGGGAATCGAGTAGCTGCGGTGGTTAGTGGCCTAGCCTTTCACTCCATGTTCGAATACTTGAAGTGGCAGAATTTTCTGACGCATTCCGAACCGTACTTTGGTACCATGTGGAGGGCACTTCAGGTGGACCAATAAGACGTAATACCTTTATTGGCCGTGGAATTAGAGCTATTCTGCCCTCTTACATTTATGCATCTATATATTACATGACACCTCCACCATTTCTAGTAATATCATGCAAAAAGACCGATAATATGTTTATTGTCAAATGTAGCCAAATGAGATGAAATATAGCCAAATTGCGTAATCACCCCGTGCCATACACCCTAGTTTTGGCTTAAAAGGTACCATTTATGTAAGTGATCGCCAAACGAGTCCTTATTGGAAATCATTGAAAGATTGCTTCGGTTGCTGGAAAGACTCGACAAATCTCTATTTGTGTCGGCAGTAATTGGAATGGCTTGACCTTTGCCGTCACAAGCTAGAAATTGTCGAGGCTAAATGTAAAGCCTTTTCATTATTTAAGTCCCTCTCTCTGAGCCAAGGACTGGACAGGCCAGTGAAACCTATTGAACACTGTTTCTGTTTACAAATATTTGTTTACTTTCGCAGTGTTATGACCACGCGACATGGTACAGCACGAGAAACTAAGCTTCCCATTCCATAAACTCTCTTTCTTCCTAACTGTCTTTCTAACTTCCTTACTTTTTGTGATTCATGTCACACATCACATATTTCACTCCATTTACACATCACTTGAACAGCTACTTCGAGTGGGATGGGATTCGTAATCGAATAAAAATACGCGTTTTCAATTTTCATGTCAAACTAATACGGCTTAGGTTAATAAAATGCCGTTTAAGTTTCATTTGTTTCTTTTCTGATTTTCGAATATTTTTGTTGGCTCTCTGACAGGACAAGTGGATCCAAGAGATATTGATTGGAGATGAGATGCTGAGGACTGTGGTAGATGGAAAAATGCCGAGGAAGCGAGGTATAGAGAGGAAAAGAAAGGAAATTTGGATGGAATTTAGCCATAGAGTATGCAAAGCTAAAGAGTGAGTTGTTATTAGGTAATCTACCGGTTAAGGTAGGTTTTTGGATGGACACAACTATCAAATAAACATTTTGTGACTCCCCACCTAGCAAACTAATCTACATCAGGTCCCTCTTCATCTCGGTGTACTTCTTTCCTCCCTTCATCCCGTCCAACATCCCTATCCTGTTCCTATCATATGTAATATTGAGGTTTCAGAGTATTTGGTGTCGTGTTAGGGAAGGTTTAGAAATGCATCAGCAGTGTGTAGTCTCTGTGTCCATTGAAAACATACCTGTACTGTAACTCAATAGAATACTGCCGCAACTAACAAATGGTTTCCAAGCGGGCTTTATTCGCGAACCAACACTTTATGATCTCTGAAAGCCTCTTTCCTCTTGGAGTGCGAGACTGTCTAGGCACTCCGTACCCATTCTCCACTTCCTACCCCCGTCCCCTCGCAGTCACGACGGAGGGAAGGTTGTGAGTGAAGTGGAGGGGCGCGATGCAAAATTCAAGCGCGCCGGTATGGGCGAGCGCTCTGCTTCGCTGTCACACGTTATATACTCTCTCTTCCTTTCATGGTGGGCGAAGAACAAAAGCAATGCTTCCTCTCCTAATTAAATGAACCTTTTTTTCTACTCTGAACATCGTCCTACTAGAAGCACACGCTCGTAGTTTTCGTCATTCAGACCAACGGCTCTACGTGATTCGAATCCTAAGCGAAAGATGAATTCAGGCAATTCAATACGTACAATTGAATAAAATGATATTCTCGTTTAGCCCCAAATGAGAGGAGATCCATGCCACTTAGTGCGTCCGAAGGATGGAAGAATAAATGCGACAAATTCTCTTTCAATTTACTCTCAACGCAGCGCGTAAAATGGGATAGGTTTTAGGAATGAGGTGTTCATTAATTAATGTGGATTCAGTACAAAATTAAAAGGAAATCATGAGGTATATTTACCTGGATTGGTCATGTTGATAGATTGAAAGAGCATCAATGCAAGAAAGAGGTGTATGAGGGAAGAAAGAATAAATGGTTTAGGAGGAAGGGCTTAAGGAGAGGAGATCTTGAATGAATGTGGTCGAAGAAGACTCAAGACAAGGAATAAAAGAAATCTTAGGAACAAAATAGTTGGTATAAATCAATGTATGAATCTTACTGAGGCAAAAGAAGTGTACGTGGGTGGGATAAGTAGCATGGAACAATACAATTACTGAAAGTGAACGGGTTAACTGATATAACATAAGATAGCATAACATTGCCGAATTGGATCGCGTGCAGGGTAGAGGAACTAGATTTTTTAAACGTCATTATAGTAAACTTAGTAGTGTATCAAAATAATTAGAGGAGCTAGGTTGGGAATCACCCGCGGAGCGAATTTTAAATTATAGGCGAAATGTATTGCATTAATTGAAAGGATGTCCCTTGAGCAATGATGTTTAAAATGTATTATTAGTCCCATCGTATCGTAGGAGAGATCATGTTAATAAAATTAGAGTGATTAAATGTTGTAGAACAGATAGATTTAATATGTCATTTTTCTCAATTTTTTATGTTTATCATTCATTGATTTATTTTAGTTATCCGACCGCGCTAGGGGGGAAAAGTATTTTGTGTCAAAAGTAGTCTGGTGTCTATTCACCCCCTGCCGCTCACCCTAGCGGTTGCTTGCATGGTACCATGTATGCATGAATGAATGTTATGTGGTCATTTGCCTCCTTTGAACCCAATCAGTTAAGAACCTCCCATTCCAGACATCATATAAGAAAACCCTATTCTGGGAATCATCGGTACTGATATAAATCAATACCTCTCGCTCGAAATATTCCGTAATAGGCCCCTAGGGGTATTGTTTGGACATAACCTCGACGTAAAGACACAGTCACCTTAAAGGAGTCGAGAAATTCAATGATGTCAGCGGCCGTGCCAATGTAGACCAATAAGAGCTGAGACAGTTGCTCCCTGGTGAGCTCCCCCTTGGGAAGTAGCCATCGTCCCAGGATCAGGGCCAGCATCAGCGACTGCTCCAGGAGAGTGACCCACAGCTCGCTCGGGATCGCTCGCGTCAGGGCTGGCGGAAGGTGCAATTGCTGCTCCGGACAAGTGAAATGTGGTTTGGACACATTTATTGACAGTAATCTATCACAAGCGATAGAAGCGAGTAAATTTTTTTAACATTAAACCAAGTGAGAGGCTCGCTATTGTGTTCTATGCAGTTTGTACTGAGGATGCATAAAATTTTTATGGAGTAATCGATATTTTGCTAACAGAAAGTACACGAATAAAATAATTAGATAAATAACAGGGTCTTTATGCATCAACTGTGAGTCTCTCCGTGAAATTTGCAAAAGGTAGTATACATATTGGGTTCATTAAAAATTGTTTACAATTCTTCATTAAACTAAACTCTTCAAAAAGTTTCAGAAAAGCTTCGACTTCTTCAATATTTAGAAGCGAAAAATACAGTGGAAAGAATGAAGTCATATTTTCACAATAGTTATATATACTTCAAAATTACGTGGTTCTTGAAAAACAAGTAATTTTATTTAAAGATATGAGTGAATTTTTGCTCAAATTATAAGTTATAAAGTGCAAAAACTTGAAGTTTCACAAATGATGTAACTTTCATATACATTTCGGTTTGGATTAATTATCGTAATATTAAGTATTTCACATAGATCATGACTGGCTTGCATTCATTAACTTTCAAATAATGAGTCCACAATTGAATTGCGTAAACATGTTTTTTTTGATATTTTACCTTGGTTACAATAGCGTTGGCCCAAAGCGGCATTTTTCGCGACGTTTCCCTGAAGAAAAACTAAAAATAGCGTTGAACTTCAGAATGTTTGCAAATTTTAAGGTTCAAAATGCAATTTTAAAGTTCGCCACTCGCGCATGTCAGTCAATAATTAAATTCCAGTCATGAAGGCTTTTCCTTTGATTAGTTTATGATGAATTGCAGGTAAAGTGGATTTTTGGATTATAAGAACCCATCTAAAAAATATATATATTTGGAGCATTAAGCACACTTTTACAAAATTAGTGTAATCTAGTCGGAACTTCAGCGCAACACAAACAAAATTTTTCATATATATATTTACATATCTGAAGCGTGGTTAGAGTAATTTTTTTTTTTTTTAATTTTAGTCCCCTCTTCCCTCAGCGGCAAAATGAACCTCGAGTCCCTCCGAGTGGCTCCTCACCAGATAGCGCATTATGGGAACTCCAAATCGTTTCACATTTCCCACTCGGACGTAATGCGGGGAGAGGGAAGTGATTCTAATTCACTCCCATTCGTCGATTCGGAATTGAGCGGCTCTTGAGCGCTTCGTTCGGAGTCGAGCTGACGCTACAGCCGCTTTTCACTTCAGCTCCCATTTTTTTTTCTGCTGCGTTATTTTTTTTCTCTCACTCTAGCATTGCTTTGTGCAAACTAACTAGGCTGCTATGCCATTTCGACAGGAACTACGAACCGGGGGAGGTGGGGGATGAAGGGAGACATTGGGGGTGGAGGGGAAATGTGGATGGGAGCGTAACTAGGGGGAATATCATTTCTTTTTTGCTCAAATCGCTCCTGCGTCATGAAGTTATTTGCGTGCTTCGTGCATCCATGGAAATGGCCTCGTATACGAGATGTAGATCTTTTTTCGGAGTCGCTCACGTTTCAGTTTCAGTCAATAGGATATCTTCCATGGTCTGCTTGATTGTGATCCTTCTTGGAATCTATATTTCGTAGTATTCTTCCACGAGCAATTGCAGGGCATAATAAAGAGTTTATTTTTAGACTTTTCGTCGACAAAGCATTTTAATGTAACTCTTATTAAATGTGCATGAAAATTAGGGAAGCCGGGAAGACTTCACCGGCATTCTGACCATCGTGAGACGTGAATTATTGAAATGTGGGTGTTTAAAATTGATAATATTTTGAGAAACACACGAAAAGCATTAAGGAATGTATCAATCGAAATTGATTTCACTAGAGTTTGATGATAAGGCAAATGATACACAAGAAATGACAAATTTACATGAATTAAATGATTATGGCACTTGGGGAAAAACATATTTCGTTATGGAGTAGTCCATTTTCGAAATATTCGCGCTTAACTTCCCCATCCATTTTTCTCTTTCCTTCAAACGCTCCCTTGCAGTAAATGCCATCACCTCCAAAACACCTCTCCTCGTGCTGTGATTCGATGATATTTTCGTGAGAAATTTGTTATCTTATAACTTTCGTAACATGAAAACCAATGTAAAACTAGGGGTATATAAACCTCGGTGTTGTCGCGACCGTAAATTTGAATATACATAATCGGAAATTAAAAATTTTCTTCGAAGGGATATATTAATTTTTTATCCTGGTAAACAGTCAATTTAATGTAGTGTTTTCTTAATTTCTTAATATCTTAGAAGTGAATTCGAGAACCTTGTTCCTACACAATCACTTGAACGGAAATCATTACATGATATTTTCATTTGATTAGTCATTTAAATAAATATTCAGTTTATTATGATGAATTATAATAAACAAACACATATTCATTGATACCCTGTTTAGTGAGCATTTATCACATCATCATTAATAATATTGCAACGGTATTTAGTTTGTTTGGTGCAAACAATGGACATATCAGTAAGTTACACCTCGCAAGGAATAGATATTAAAATCATTGCACCAGGTCGTAATTTCTTAAGGAACTTGACATTTATGAACATCATTTGCAATACTCTAAATTGTTCGTCAGATTCACCTTCTACTTTCGACCTCAATACAACACGTAGTCTGCCTTCTAATACAGATTACAACATTCCATAGCCTCTCAATTATTCCATAATTTTTCCTTCTTTCTTTGAATTGCTCTAAGTAACGTACTCCATTCAACTATCAGAACTAGAATTTGGTTAACCTCCTTTTCACCAATTCAATTTTTTTCTATTCTCCCCTATATCAAACTCTGAAAACCTTTCAGTCCATACCTATCTTGTCTCTTCAATGATTGTGAAGTTAGGTTAATTCCTATAGCCAATAATAAGAAACTTAGAACGCTCCAGTTCAACTTCAAGCCCTAATTTCACGTTCACAGCCAATAGCTCACACGTCTTCTTTCTTCAATGATTGTTTCAATTGCTTCAACGAACGATTGTGATTGAAACATGCAATTCTACACTCCTTAAAACGTTTTTACAGGTCTTCTCGTTTTGTACTCAAGGTTCCTGTCATTCACTTCTTCCTCGTTATAAATGCTATGCAGCTCTCCTGATGCACATGCTCTTTGCCCATGTTCGTAAAAATGCATCATACAGGAATGAAGTACACTCACTCCCTATTTCTAATTTATCTAATTTACTCAATCCTTCTTTGATGTTACACTTAGCCTTTCTATTTCTCTATAACCTCATTGGCTTCATTTTATCACGATTTCATCCGAAACCTTTCACACTTTTCTGTAATGGGTTCAGGAATGACTGCATTTCCGTACCAAACTTGTCTTTTCTTGATTGGATGGCTGAAGCTTTATTATCCGTAAACCATAATGACTCAATTGACTCCCCGCCTTCATACATTCCTACCTCCGTCCCTTCTCATATATCTCTTTTCACTCCATTCACGTGTACGTTGAAAAACAAGGGCGTTAGTCAAAAACCCTGTATTATTACTTTGCCTATCTTGATTATCCATCCGATACCCTTGTTTATTCCCTTTGATGCAAATAAGAGTTTTCGAATAAGACGCCAACTTCACCCAAATTCTACCTATTCAGTATTTTCATCAACTTCGACCACCAATTAACTCTATCATTCACCTCAAAACCTTTGAAGAAAACAAAAAATAATCAACCGAGTAGAAACATCTTGGCTTATGTAATTATCATTGCTGCCATGGTGTAACGTATCGTCCTCTTTCAAATGTCAATCTAATCTTCATTTGAGTTGTAATATCTCGATCATTCTTTACATTAATTTTACCGTGTATGAAGTTGAATTTACGTGTATAATCTTTTAGCCCTTATGGGATAAATAAGTGTTTCCAAGTAAGGTTTTTTTTCTCTTTTTCGGAATTGGGATTAATATTAGGATCACTTAGTCTTCAGGCCATATCTCCCTCAAAAATATGCCCGCAAGTACATGAACAGCTCTTTTTTGATTCATCGGAAACCCATGAATACTTTTGTAGGTGTCATCTCGTTCCACAACTATATTTATGTTCCCCTTAGTATTTTTATACATGTTGTCATTTGGAATTTATTGACCTAAGCTGTCCTCATCAATGTCACATTACCTCTTTACAAGGGCATCGGGCTAAAAATATTTTTCATCCTCGTGAAAATTTAATGGAGTTCATTAATTGAATGATGTGGCCATCGGTCCCAACGATTGTTTGAAAGTCAATTTTTCAAGGTCATCTCATAGGCAGGATACTAATTGCCATTTTATATTTCAGAATTTTTTGTTGAAATATGTAATTTCGCTATTAAAATGTAAACTATGGAGCGTACTATCCGCCTCCAAATCTGGGCCTATCATCTTGCTTCAACCTTGTTTCCGCACCGTGCAAAACCACGCATCATATCGAAGTTTCAAGATTCATACCGGTTTTTAAGTTTATGGTCAATGCAGGTCAGAATTTTATTTTTGCATCCCTGAAAAGTTATGAAAAATGAGAAGAGGATTTTTCGCGGGAGGAGTGAAACGATTGGCAGTCAGTGTCTGGCTTGCCCTCTTCATCACTGGAGGCCCTGGAGAGGGTCCAGTGAGGGGTCCCAAAACTCGTCCCTCTAATACCACAACAACACTTCAATTTTCCCCGCAGAAATTTCCCATAAATTAAATGGGAAATAATCACTCCTCTTATTTTTTTCGGAGCAAAGTAACAAATCTCTAGAATAAAAAAACTCTAATCATCCGAATCTTACAAACCGTAAGTAACTTGTCGAGGTCCTTGGTGATGTCTTCCCCATGGGGTGCTGGTTCCAAGACCGCGACGTCAGGATCCCTGGCGGCCCCGCTGCCTTCCCCCTCGGCCGCCCGATCCCCGTCCTCCCCGGCATCGACCCCTCGGGCGTCGCCAGTGGGAAGGCCGGTGTGAGACTGTGGCTGGGCAGAGGCGCTCAAAGATGCTACCGAGAGCTGTAGGAGTCGCTTGTCCAACTTGTCCAGCTCCAGCAGCCATATGGCTGGCACGACGCTTCCTAGGTAGAGGAACACGCTTGGGCAGAACCTTGATTGGGTGCGAGGGAGGGAAAGAATTCATAAATACGCATTTATTGCTGCAAAGTTTCGGAGTCGACTAGACTTGAAAAAATAGAGATAAGGGAAATGCTTAGATTAGGTAAGGCATAGAATAATGAAGATAATATTAAAGTTAATAAAAACCTAAATTCAATAAAAACCTGGAAAATGAAAAATATTTTAATAGCGAAATCTGTAAAAATCGTCAGGGATTATTCCAAAATGCTGGCTTGTTGAATGGTTTCGTAAAAATGGAGAAGGATATATTCCTCCATTTTGTAACGTCTTCCTTTGTTTTCATGTGGTGGTGGAATTTCGCCTTGCTACTTACTAAAATCTAGCTTGCACGTTCTTGGATAAATTTCTTGCTGCATCCTAAGGCACAATAATTTGTTATAATTAAGCATATGTACTTGCATGCTTGTGGAGTGAAGGGAGGTGGATGTGTATTTGCATGCGTGTAAAATGATAGGATGTTTCTATGAATGTATGCACTACTGTGGATTTGGGTTTCCATGTATGTGTTAGTTTTGAATACGGTTTTTCTTTTTCCTTTTTTGGGTGGTGACCTAACACCCCCCGCCACACGCCCTGGCGGCGGCTTGCGGGGTATTATGTATGTATGTACCCCAAGTCTCTGCAGAGGTACCAGTGCTAGGATTTTGATGATTTAAAGCATTGGCTTTATAAAATGTCTACTCTGGTAGGTCGCCTTCGCGAGAAACAACTGGAAAAGTCATCGACGTTACTTTGGATAACCCGGAAAAGGCAGTGAAATGCATAAATTCAGAGCTGCATTAACCAAATGATCACTTCAAATCCCTCTGATTTTTTTTTACTTTTAGGGCCTACATTCATTACAAGATTCTTTTTCGGGTACACTAATACTCCCCGTGTCCCTCCTGACGGTCTGCGACATTTCTCGACCATCCTACCCTTCGTATCGAGCGATTTTTACCACTTTTTTCGTGATATTTTAAGTTAAGGAAAAAAAGCAAAGCAAAGTCTCTTTCGACCCTCCACCATTCCTCCCTCCAAGCATTCCACGCTTACATGGAACAAATCCCCCGAATAGAATCGTAAGATTAATGAACGATTCTTTTATCTTATTTTTAAAGAGATAGCAGCAATATCTTTCCTGGAATCCACTGAATCACAAATGGATGACAGTAATAAAAATAATGACCTTAGATTTCATTTCTGTTTAGACTTATCTTATAAGAATATAGTCATCCTCAATTGCATCAACCAACCCCTTTTCATGCGTGTATCAGGTTTTGCTTCCTGCCAAGTTCTTAGGATTGTAAGAGATTGCAGATATTTTAAGAGTATGCCCGAACTCTATGAGGTCAAAAACCATTTATAAAATTTACCCTAAAACGGATAAACAAATTTACGCCTTTAATTAGCATTGTATTTGAGCGATAGATGAAAGAAAATTTGCAACTCAATACCTAGTTCAAACTTTTGAATTTCTGTGTTTTTCGCCCCTGGTTCATGTGGACGTGAACTTGTTTTACCAAAATATATTTATTGAAGCAGTGGCAGTTATTACAAGAGGAAAAGACCCATGAGATCATTTGCATTGCTACTAATTCTTGGGTTATCGGCAGAAGCAAGGTTTCAGAGAGTGAAGAAGGCTGTGTCATTTCTGTACTAAATTTGGTCGGAGAAAACTCCCGGAAAGATTTTTCGTGAAATTCCTTTCCTCTACTTTCGTAAAGGTTGGTGTCTTCATCTTATCTGGGAATTGAAACTTTAGAGACATATTTATTCTAGTTCCTATTCGTACTTGTGTGGTCCTTTTCGGGTGTTATCATCTCGTTGACAGTGCGCGCTGCAGCTCCTCTGTTGTTGATCCTCATTTCTCCAAGGCGTGTTCATTTCTGATCATTAGTGCACACAAAATTAAGGTACAAATGACCTATCCTGTTCATGTTTCTCATACAACGTTGTATTTGGATACAATTCTCAAAGGATTTCAATACTATTCTACGTGCAAGTCATATTATTCAAATCGATTTCCGTGGAAACCTAGATCGTGTGTCACCGCCTTTCAAGGAATACGCAAATTGATTCGCAATTTTTCACCCCATCCGTACCGTTGGTCGGATAACAATTTTTTTACGTACTCTTCAAACCTCATTCGAGTAAAATATGGAAGACTAATAAAAAATAAGCCACGGCTGAGGGGACCCGAGGCTTAGTAAATCATCCACCAAACCAGTTCGATCCCATTTTACCTCTTTGGGTAGACACAGCGTGGTTAAATTTGAATCGTACAACCGTGATTTTTCTTTCATTCACGTGACGCCAGGACTGGGAACATCAAATATCCATGCTTTAAGTTTCTAGTCCTCTCATCTACTTTAAGAGAATTTCTATTCCCTACATGAACGAATTTTCATTCGCCCACGTAAGCACGAGTCTGCGATTGGAATTGCTTAACATTACTTTTTCGTTAACAAGAGCCTCGAATTGGAATTATTTATTTATAATTTTTCTCCAGCGTTAAATCCACATTGTGATATTTTCTTGGCGGTTCAGCTTTCACACGGCCAGTCATTTCTCACGAGCTCCCTTGTGTTCGGAAGTTGGTGCCTAATCAATATAATTTATAATGGATAGTCATACCCCAATAGCTTTCGTGCAGTCTCGGAAAACTCCCGGCCTTGAGCACCTGCAAACAATCAATTCAGCTCCGACTAGACTCCAATCCGTGCTTTGCCTTTTCCAATCAAAATTTCAATGCGTGGTTCCGTTGGGATTCACGGAATTCATTGCCTTCGGTGGTAGAATATACGTTAACGACATCATCGTAGCGACACTGTTCCCTATCCGGCTCCAGAGTAGGGGGGCAGTTAAAAAGGAGCTTTTCTGTACGGGGATCCGCGATTTGTTATACTCTGAAACATAAATAAGTATGCGGGTACATGAAGAGAATCATTTTCAATAAATCAATATAATATTAAAACTTTTGTTATTAGTGAATGAGAATAAAATATTAGATGAAGTCCAGAGAAAATTCGTAAGATTCGTTAAAAATTGTTAAAATAAGAACACAAGTGTGACAGGGCTCTTAGGGGATATAGGCTGGGAGACACTTAAAATACGAAGACAACACGCGAGACTTTAGACTTTTAGAAAGGTTCAGAACAAACGAGTTTAACATGAAACTTAAGGAATTAGAATGGCCCCACGCTACTAAGGTAGATCAGACCACAAAGATAAAAGAAGGGAGATAGATTCCAATACAGACAGATTTAAATACTCATTATTTCCCCGAATAATCAGAAATCATAATAGTAAGAAACCGAAGTCACTTCAGAAATATAAAAAACATTTAATGTACAAGTCGGAACAAAATTAAACATAGCAAAGAATTCAGGTACCTGTGTATGAAAGTTGGTAGTTTGTACGTTTGAATGTGTGTGGGGTGTCAGGGTTTTTGCATGAATGTATACCATGTTTTGTTTGTGGACTGTATAAATTTGTGGCTTTTACACGCGGTTTTTTTCTTAATTACGGGTGGTGCCCTAACACCCTCCGCCACACGCCCTTGCGGCGGCTTGTAGGGTATTAAGTAGATGGCGATGCATTAGTAAAGCAATCATTATCCACTAAAGACCTCACTGGAGCCATGTACTGTCAGAAGAAGCTCTTATCTTAATTCCCTCATAAGAATAGAAATCCATTCTTTACTCGATCTTTCTTAAATAGAGTATTCATGGTCTCACTCTTGGTATTTTATCCTGCTCTTTATCTTGATTGCTATTTTTAATAAAATCATTGCGATCATCAGGTAACCTAAAAGGTTGGGTTTTCTTTCTTCCACATTCTTCAAAAGGCATATATTTTCGTCAATTTCTTTCATTATCTGAAAATTACCTTACCTCTCTTCCCATCTTGTCATTGGTCAGTCTTATCCAAATCCACATTTCTGCGACCTCCATTTTATTCCTTTCTTGGTGTATTATTTCCCAGCATTCATCCATTCATGCCAATTTCTATCGCACATCTGAGTCAATATATAAATGTTCATATACACAGTTATTGACCAAAAGGAGTGGAATGATAAAAAAAATACTTTTTTTTTCTGATGCACGTGACCCGATAAATTTTGGTGGAAACACGTTGAGCGTTTCAGCATTCCGTAGGCCTAAGGGTGCGTGCACACACGCAATGCCTATTTTCAAACGATTTCACTCTTGCTTCAGGGTGGAAATGTGGCTTCTTGAAATTCAGTCAACTTCGAAGAATTTGCAGCGTAATTTCCGGCTGCGGTAAATTATTATTGTTAGTCAATGTGAGTTCTTTCTTTAGGCCCTAGCAGTGCCCTTTGAGAGCAGCGTGTGGACATGGTATACTGCTGATGCCGAAATTGACTGCTTCGGGCCAAAATAATTCGAACGATCATCCTCCAAACTTTTGTCTTCCCCTCTGGTTATCCAATGTCGCTTTCTTCCCAAAAATCTGGACTCCAAATCTTTCCACGATCGCTTGTTTCTATTTTCTACCTCAAGTTTAAGACATCCACCTCGCAAAAAAGCTATGCTAAGCACTGCTGTGGTATACTAAAATCCATAAAAAACATAAATTAGTGTTTTTATGGTTTAAAACGTCTGATACTAATATAAACGATAGATTACGGATTTGTTCTTAAAAATTAATGTTAATTAATTTTTTTTTAATTGTGGGTCGCGATGGTCCAGTGGGTAGAGCTTAGGGTTAGACTACTGACTGGAGGGTCCCGGGTTCGATTCCCGGGCAAGACACTCTGGGCACCTGCAGCTCCACCTAAGCTAGTTGATTTTTCGGGTACCAGATCTTCCTGGGAAACCATAACCGGCACAGGGAAAGGAACTGGCCCCCCTACCCTGATGTGTGAATATTCACACGGTACAAGGCTTGGTACATGGGTGAGCTCTACCATCACCTACTAAATCGACCTTCGGGTTGATTACTGTGTTTATGGTTAATTAACAATCCTGGGAAAAAAATTGTCAAAATTGCAGCCATTAAATTGGTGGGATTTTTTACTTATTGCAATCAGACATCATTCCTGCTGCAAATTCAATGCAGATATCATTGTATTAGCATTGAGAATGAGTATGTGTATTAACAAAATGAGTTGTACCTCATCTTCATAAACTCCATTGTGTTCACTGAAAGATCATTCCATTTGTATATCATTGGCTTGATTTTCTTCACAGCTCCCATTTTCATGTCCACCAGAAGGTATATGTGCTCCTTGGAAGCAATAGTATAATAACATGCACAGTTTCTCTAATTACATAATTTTCCAGGACAGGGAGTTTGAAATCACGTTTTTATTTAATTTAACATTTATGGTTCCAAAAAGACTTCGCCCCGAGGGGTTATGACTAAGTGGCAGTTCTTTCCATTAGCAGTACTACTTATACGTATATGAAATAAAATATCAAGTTAATCTTATAGTATTAATTAATTCGTGTGCATTCCGTATTCATCTTCAGTCAATCTTGGCCGATACTCCCATACTCAGTAGCCGCTTGCAAAATTAGCCGCCTGTCTATGTTTCATGTTTATTGAATAACTGCTCAACATTTAACAGATTCAGGCGAGATATAGTGGAAGTTCGTCATTTTGCGAAAAATTAAGTTGAACTTTTCCACAGGTTTATTGGTGACGTACAACGCGTTTCGGTTCACAAGCATCAGGTTCAGAACCATCCTCAGGCACAAGATCCTGTACCTGAGGATGGTACTGTGTACCGAGACGCGTTGTACATTACCATTGAAACCTGTGGAAAAGTGCAAATTTGTTTTTTTCTCATAACTGCTCAAGAGTTGGATGGGATACTTTGGAGACGTATGGTAAAAAATCTTTGAAAAAGATTCGTTTATCTCCCATGATTATTTTTATGAGTAAGTCACTCAAACAATCGTTCATATCACGAACGAGATAAGCTTGAAGGAATTCCATTAAGACACTTGAGTTGCGCATCGTAAATATTACTTCAAAGCGTATCGCCGATACGCTTTGAAGTAATATTTTGTGCTAACGAATCTCATCTACATCTACATCTACATAAGTACCCTGCGAGCCACCAAAAAGGTGTGTGGCAGGGGGTGTAGCACCATGAGGGAAGGGTAAGGGTTGAGGGGGTTGGGAGTTAGGTGAGGAAAGGTGGGGGGAACCTGTAGGAAAAAATATATATATATACATATATATATATGTATATATACACACATACATATACATACATACATACACACATGTATACACATCCTCGCGAAGTCCCTAACCTGTACGTTAATACTTATTGTAATGAACTAAGTCCTGGGGAATTTCGACTACGAGCATTCTGTTCCCTTATCGTTCTTGGAAAAAATGACATTTTAAACCTGTCAGTCTTGCAGTCTATTTCTCTAGTCTTATATTCGTGATCCCTTCGACCGTAATACGTTGGGGTTCGTATTATATCCTTGATGTCATCGGAAAAGGGCCCATCTTTAAATGTTTTTAATAAGTTTAATCTATATTGGAAACGCCGCTGTGTAAGAGAATCCCAACCTAAACTGTCTAACAAAGTGGATACGCTGCTGAGTTGGTCATAACAATGTTTGACAAATCTAGCCCCCCTCCGCTGAACTCGATCTAATTCCGAAACCAAATTTATGTTGTGAGGATCCCATATACTGGCAGCATACTCTAGGTGGGGCCTGACCAAGGCAAGGAAACATCGTTCTTTCACCTTTTCGTCGCATTTACCTAGCACTCTTTTCACAAATCCCAATTTTTTATTAGCACGACCGCATATTTCTCGTATGTGTTTTCCCCAGGACAGATCGTGAGTAATTGTTACACCCAAGTATTTAAAGGAATCTACCCTCGCGATTTTGGTTTGTTTCACTTTGTAACTATAAGGGAGGGAATTACTCTTTTCCCAAAAATGTATTACTACGCATTTTTTAAAATTCAATTCCAATTGCCATGTATCGCACCAATTTTGAATTGCATCTAGGTCGTTGGCTAACACGACTCTGTCTTCGTGACTTCGGATGTCCCCATAAATTACTGCATCATCGGCGAAAAGACGGAGCTTGCTATTAACTACGGTACTGAGGTCATTTATGTAAATAAGGAAAAGGAGGGGGCCTATGACACTTCCTTGTGGTACCCCCGACGTGACCTTGACAGTATCGGATGATACACCGTCCAGGACGACTGTTTGGACACGATCACTTAAAAATTGTTTAATCCAGTTAATAATACTTTCGTGTATTCCATAGGTTTCCAATTTCGCCAGTAATTTGCAATGAGGGACTTTATCGAAAGCTTTCTTAAAATCTAGGAATATCGCATCAACTGGAATATTACTTTCACCGGAGTTTAATACATCATGTACAAAAAGTGCGAGTTGAGTTTCGCAGGATCTACCCTTACGGAAGCCGTGTTGGTTATTAATTAATAAATCTTGGCTATCGAGGTGCCTCATCATGGAACTAACAATGATGTGTTCAAGAATCTTACAGGAAATGGAAGTCAGCGATATTGGCCTATAATTACTGGGGTCCTCCCTGTCTCCGTTTTTAAATATGGGTGTTACCGAAGCTACCTTCCAGCCGTTTGGCACGCTTTCTTCTGCTAATGATTTCTTAAATATTATATCTAGATATGGGGCAATTTCAGCCGACAGTTCTTTATACACACGTGCCGGTATCTCATCAGGTCCCGGAGATTTGTTGGGGTCTATGTTTTTAAGGAGTAATTCTATTCCGCGGGTGGAAATATTGATTGCTTCCATTGAATGCTGAAATATTTTCGGAAGGTTCTCGGGTGTATTTTGTGAGGATATGTTGAAAACACTCTGGAAAAATGAGTTTAATATGTTGGCTTTATCTGAACTACTCGTTACTTTATTCCCCTTTTCGATATTCAATGAGTTTACGGTGGACTTGTTTCCCTGCACTTCCCTGACGTAGGACCAAAACATCTTTGGGTTATCGTTCAAATGTTCGCCTAATTTTTTCCTTTTGAATTCCGCTAGCGCCTTCCGGAAAGCCTTCTTGGCAGTGGACCTAGATGCTTTGTAGTTCTGTATGGTTTCGTTGATTTTATCAGGGGAGGAATCTTTAACTGCATTTTTCATTCTGGCATGGCACACCCTTTGCCGCCTAAGAGATTTCCGTACTTCAGAGTTGTACCATCGGGGTTCCTTATTCTCTTTTATATATTTACTAGGTATGAACCTCTGTATTGCTGAACGTGTTATCCTAAGAAAATTATTCCAAGTATCCTCGACACTACTAGTTTTGCTTAATTCGTCAAATATAAAAAAAGAACTTTTTAATTCACATTTTAAGCCATCATAGTCCGCTTTATTGAACAAATACACCTTTCTCTTAGGTTTGTTGACTTTATCTACACTTAGAGAAAATTTAGCGTTTACAGCCCTGTGATCACTGATTCCGCCAACAACTTCTATATTTAAGACCTTTTCGGGTATATTTGTGGCTAACAGATCAAGAATGTTCTTTCCCCTTGTTGGTGAAGTGACTAATTGATGTAGGGAATTCGAGGTGAACGCGAATAAGAGGGACTCGCATAGATCCTTGTCTTTACCTCCATTTATAAAATTGTACGAATCCCAATCTATTGTGGGAATATTAAAATCACCTCCGATAATTAGGCTATGCTCACTGTTGTGGGATGTAAAGCGTTGTATCTGTTTTTCTAGGTCTGGTATTGAGTTAATGCTAACGTGGGGTGGTCTATAATACGCACAGATATATATTCTTTTCGATCTGGGTGTTTTCACTGAGCACCATACACTTTCTATACAGCTATCAGGAAATAACTCGGCTCTACTGACGTTAGAGTTCTTAACCGCAATAAACACTCCTCCTCCGGCTCTATTTTTTCTGTCGTTTCTATAAACTATGAAGGACTTGGGAAATATTTCGCAATCTGCGATGTCATCTGTTAACCAACTTTCAGTTCCTATAATGATATCCGACTCTGTGCTATGAGATCTCAGAGCTCATGATTTATGACATGTCAAATATCAAATTCTACAGACGTTGAGGCAGTACTGCAGTGTTTGGCTTCGGAGAACTGATAAATGTCACAACTGATTCCATTTATCCTTCATCATTCTCAAATCGTTGGCGTAACAAAAATAGCACCAAGATCAGACGTTTCTATTGACATGCGATGACGCTTATGCAGAGTTTATTGACTGAAGGAAGAGATTGGTAATTATTTATATGCAACTGCAAGATGCCTAGGGACATAACGAGGTAGAGTTTTTTTTAGGTAATCTACCGGTTAAGGTAGGTGTTAGATGAACACAACTACCAAATGAATCTTTTGTGACTCCTAAAATAAACACATTACAGCAACCTACTCTACATCAGATCTCTCTTCATCTTAGTGTAGCTCCTTCCTCCCTTCATAGCGTCCAACATCCCTATCCTATTCCTGCCCTTTACTCGTTTGCCTAACATCCTCCCCTCTATTACGGTCATCAACATCCCACTGCCGATCAATACGCCTTTCATCCATTTTTCCTGCCTCCATAGGATTTCTCTCAACAAACCCCTCTCCTCACCGGCAGAGTAACATCAATAATTGTAAAACTAAAGAAAATACGTATAAAAAAAGTTTTTGTTTTTCGATCCAGGTTTAGACTTACACAAAAGTCATTTTCAAGTTATCGAATCACTTTTGCTTGAGTTGGAATCAAACTTAAAACCTTAAAAATGACTTAAGTGTAAGTTGAAACCTGCATCCGAAGATAAAAAAAGTTTTTTGTGTGGTGGATTTTATTGTTTTTTTTTTCATTCATAAAATAAATATTAACACGCAGTGTCACCTGACCCTATCAAGAATAATACTTGTTTGAAGACGGTGTGTATACTCTGAAGATCATGATGGAATTGGGAAATATTTTTCCGGTGACGGCCAAAAGTTGCTCGGAAACGGATGGATTTCATTTATTTTTTCCCAATCTTCTAGGAAACCACGCCAAAGCTTAAAAACTCGATTTCAGGTTGTTCCGGCTGAAATTTCTGTTCACAGGGGGTGGAGAAAACAAGAATTGAAGTAGGTCTGAAGCATCCGAAATCGCAAATGGCAAGAGGAGATTGCTTAGAAAGGAAAAATTTCGGGGAAACATTCAGTTCTCGCCGCAAAAAAAAGAGCGTAGAAAAAATATCATGTCATTTCCGCGAACCCTGCGAGAGACAAATTAACATTCACTCTTACATTATTTTGTGTGTCGTCGCGATCGATGTCCCTGTTTCGAAACCGCGCTACGTCAGGCTCGTTGTTGCGTCATAAGTCAGTCCGCGGAAACGCTTTGAGAAACCTTTCAAAAAATTGAAGTACAAATGTTCTCATTCCGCGCCACAAAAATAAATCGTGCGTCCATTAGTTGTGGACAACAGGGTTCTCAAGGCGGAAGAGGAGGTCGAACGCCTGCGGGCACTAGTGGCGTTTTCAACTCACGACAAAAACTCCGAAAAGAGAGAGCAAAATTATTAGCTTAAATTGGTGCAAAAATGTATGCAATATGTAATGCCTGTGCGTATGTATATATATATATATATATATATATATATATATATATATGTGCATATAATAATAATTATTATTAGGTAATCTACCGGTAAAGGTAGGTTTTTGGATGGACACAAATATCAAATAAATATTTTTTTTCTCCAAACAAAACCCAATCCAGTAACCTAATCTACATCAGGTCCCTCTTCATCTCTGTGTACTTCTTTCCTCCCTTCATCCCGTCCAACATCCCTATCCTGTTCCAGCCCCTTCCTCGTTTGCCTAACATTCTCCCCTCTATTACCTTCTTCAACATTCCACTACTGCTCAATACGCCTTTCATCCATTTTTCCTGTCTCCATATGTGTATATATATACATGTATATATTTTTTTATATAAAATACACATATATTACACACATTCAAATACGAAGTCCCGCCATACGGTGAACAAATATTAATTCACATGGAAATAGATGTAAGGAAAAGGGATAGGAACACATGTAAAAGACGAACACAGGAGAGGTGGGGAAGGCGCTTCGAGAAGATCACAATTGTAAAAATAATATTTTCTTGACCTGGACTTGAACACCGGATCTTCCGACTTGCCGGGCCAGTCGTTCTGATCACTTGAGCTATTGAGGAAACGTAATTCGCGCTGAACTCTACGGGACTTTATGCAATCAAGTCGTCTTTTATGTTTTTCTATCCCTTTTCCTTCAATCTAGTTCCATGAGAATGTGTGTGTGTGTGTATATGTACAAATGTGTGTATTTACACACGCACATATACATACATATTCCTTCGGCTTTCCTATGTTATAGTGTGGAGGCCTTTTTTCTAATTCTAATTCCTTTCGTCTAATTTCGCATGCTTGAATTCGTCCCAACTTTGTTACGAACTTCTTGATTTTTAACGGGCAACTTGAAGTTGAGTGGTGCCTTCTTTTAATGGCGTGACGGATATTGATAAGGGAGCCCGCAAACACACCGCTAACTGAAAGCGACAAAGTTTTTCCTTTCTCCTTAGTTCCATTACCCACGGAAATCCTCCATTGGTTATACGGAAAACTGATATTGTGATGAACGGATCCGCGAACCAGTGTTACAACGATAAAGTAGGAACATACAGTAGCGTAACATTCAGGTGATATAACTAATCAAAAGATGGTATTCCAACCCGCTCTAAGAGCAACCAACAAGAATTTCTGCGCCAATTTGTGACCATAGATGAAGCTTGAGGCAACTACTATACCCCAGAGACAAAACAGCAGTCAAATCAGTGGAAACATGTTGATTCACCATTGACAAAGAAAGCGAAGGCAATACGATCGGTCGGAAAGGTGAGGAATTAAGTTTTCTGGGATGCGTAAGGGATTCTTCAGATAGATTATCTTTACGCTGGTGAAACAATGACTGGACAATATTACACCAACCTCCTGGACCAACTTCACCAAAAGATACACGAAAAAAGGCCAGGTTTGGTAAGGAAGAAAGTAATCATTCATCAGGAAAATACACGCCTACACACATGTGTTGTTGCCATGGGAAAAATACGTGAAATGAGATACGAATTGCTGCCTTACCCGCCTTATTCGCCTGATTTTGCTCCATCAGATTTCCATCTCTTCCTTTCGCTCAACATTTTCCTCAGTGGACCGAGATTCTCTTCAAACGAAAAACTAAAAGCCGAAGTAGACGGGTATTTATCAGGCCTAGAGGAATCCAATTGTCCTGATGGGATCAAAACATTGGAACATCGCTGGACCAAATACATTAGTGTACACGGAGACTACATTGAAAAATAAAACAGTTTCACTGAGGTTAGTAGTCGTTTATTTCTATCATTCCGAGAACTTTTCACATTGTCCTCGTAATAGTAATTTACTAGGAGGAACTCTGCCCGCTCGAAAAAATTTCCCCAGGCTATGAATCAGAAAACATCCACACATGTTACTCGAAACCCAAGTGGACTCCGGAGTATTTCCTGCTCCTCGTGATCTCTTGTACTATCCGTGTTAAAACAAAACACTTCTTGGGGAATGGAATTCTAGAATGGGAAACTGTAATGAAATATTTCTACGCTCGTCAGTTCTCAATTATATGGATAGAAATATTACTGAACATTAAGTTAGGGTCACGGAAAATCGCTCAATTTATTCACGAAAGAATAATATTGTTTCGTGAATAATTTTTATTTAATTCTGCTCATGTTTCCTAACACACACGAAATACTAATTTAAAAGCAAAATCTAACAATGTTCCAGACAAAATGGAAGCTATGCGACTTAATTTTAGACTCCCCCGAAGTTTCGTAAATAATGGTGATATTAATAGTCGTGGCGCGTAGCACAGAAAGAGCCATAAAAAACCAAGATTCATAGATTCGTGAATAAACTCCATCTATTATAATTTTAGGATGACCACGGTAACTTGAAATATATTTTTCTGTTTTCCGCTGTCTATTTGGAGATTCGTCGGTACAAAAATCGATGACCGAGAGTTTATTTGCTAATTTTTTTATCGGATTAAGTTTTGAGCGATGAAAATGACTCACATATCCCCTCGATGACTCCGGTGACTCTAATAATGCGAAAATTAAATAAAAAATGTTGCTTTATTATTTTGATGTGAGCCTGCAGACATATATAAGCATTGAATACAAAAAAGATGCCAAATAAATTATTTCTCACCATAGAAACCACCGATTGCTCATGTTCAATAACTCAGCCAGTCGTTTGAGGCACACGAACGGTTATTAGCCGGGAACAGAGAGACTGGCGTCACCATGTCTTTCTGCTGACACCGCTCACACTGAGAATTTAAAAAATACTCTTAATTTCTTATAATTTAATTTAATAATTAAAAATTTACAAAATAATAATTAAAAATTTATAAAATAATAATTAAAAATCTATAAAATAATAATTAAAAATTTAATAAAATAATAATGCTTTAAATTTAAATTTTACTCTTTTAAAATTTACATTAATACTCTTAATTAATGGATATGTGGTTGTATGTGTAACAGCCGAATCATTCCAAGGCGTCTTACCAGAGAACAGTGCCACCATATTCAGGTACTATATGCCGTTGAAGGCTGTGATCGAAAGGAGAACGTTGGATAAGCGGGATGGAGGTAGGAAGGGAGTGGGCTATAAAGAAATATGTGAGGTACAAGATCTATATATTTCTTTATAGCCTGCTTTATAACCGATATATGCACACACACATATATATCTATCTATCTGTCGATCTATCTATTTATATATCTATCGATGAAATAAAAGCACTCACGAGAGCAATATAGCGGCACAATAGAACACAAAATAAAATAAAACGAAACAGATAAGATGTTCTTGAGGCCAGAGTCTGACCTAAAGAAGGCCTCGGAGTAGGTCTAAACAATCTACAATATGAGTGTCCTTTTACGTGTTATTTGTTTTGTTTTATTTTGTGTTATATTGTGCCGATATATATATATATATAGTCGGCTATATATATATATATATATATATATATATATATATATATATATATATATATATAGCCGATATATATAGTCGAGTCTGACCTGAAGAAGGCCTCGAAGTAGGCCGAAAGCTTAAATCATCTACAGTGGGAGTGTCCTTTTACGTGTTATCTGTTTTATTCTGTGTTCTATTGTGCCGTCCAAAAGTTATATTGCTCTCGTGAGTACTTCCGCATCATCCATATATATATATATATATACACAAACACTAACACAAAAAACACCATGTGTGTGGTGTTTTTTGTGTTAGTGTTTGTGTGTTTGTGCGTCGCCGGAGAGCGTCTTTTCCAAGTTTATATATATATATATATATATATATATATATACCGGTAGATTACCTAATAATATATATATATATATATATATATATATATATATATATATATATATATATATATATATATATATATATATATATATATATATATATATATATATATATATATATATATTATTAGGTAATCTACCGGTTAAGGTAGGTTTTTGGATGGACACAACTATCAAAGCTTTCATTATCCACGTTCGTGCTGAAATTCGAATTAAGTCTTGTTTTAGAGTGTAAAAGGCGTATTTATGAGCTGATATTGCTCCATGAATTCTATGTTTCCTAATTATTACGCAGTCCATCCGAAAATTCACGCTAAATTTTGTGTTATTAGTTAATAAGACTTTACTCAGAATCATACTTGGTGGCGCATTCATTCGCTCTTAATAATTTCTATCCAATGTACCTTTTAAAATTCATCCGCTCTCTAGCCAAGTTCAGCCACATCCGTTCTCAAGCCAGACTCCATCTGCTGTGGTGAGGATGCTTGCACACCTAGTAATAAAGTTATGTTGTGAGATAATTACGTGCTCTCCTTTCTCCTCATGATGAACGAGCACTCATTGTTCAATATTAAAAATGTGAAGAGAGACGTGATGGAGATGTTTTGTCTTATAAAGAAAATTAAACAAAACTAGTAATTCCCGCTTTTGAATATTCTAGTTGTGCACAACGCGTTTTTATAATTTAATTATTTGTATATTTATCCGAAGCTGACGGAAAGCCACTTAACGCATCGAGAATAAATATAACATTTTAAAGTGGAAAGTTGAAATATTTTTATTTCACATTTTCTACCTATCATCCTGCTTCATTCACAGGCGTGAATTACATTTTCCTTAAAAATTGGTATCGTGGAGAGAATATAAATATTGCATTTCCACATTGTTGTTTAACAATTGCATCTTTTTCTCAGTTCTTTCTCTTTCATGGGAGAAACTGAAATTCTTCCCTCGGAAATTATTACTTTTTCCTCCGTCTCCTGAAGTAATTTGGACTCTATTATAATAGAAGAGTTTTACAAAAATACTAGTTCAGCAAAACATATTTTCAATGGCAGTAGAACCTGTGAACTATGGGTTAGCTGGCCGGCATCCTGTGACAATTTCAACTCGTTTTTTCCCGAGTTCATATATCTTTGACTTATCGAGCCGTCCTCAGTAAATTTGGTCTGCCTGCCTCCCACTGATTTCGTTAACCATGCCAAGACATCAAGCGGCACTCGGAATGCATTGCGAAGGGAATGCATATAACCTATTTTTAAGGACTGTATGCGTTGGAATTCTCTTTTTATGGCCGCGTGGATGAGATACGTACGCGTATATCGACCCAAGTGTGCCGACCATGGGACATGTCTGCAATTCGTTTCTTGCCTGACTCATCAAATGAACGGAGATCCTAACCCATCCATTTTCAGAATTCATCGCTTTCGGCGGGAACCTACGTCGAATCTCGTCTGTCATAAAAATTACAGAAATCCTTTTTCCTCCGAGTTTTCATCGAATCTGATTGAGGTTGTTGTTTTTATGCCTATTTATCTCTTCCATTATCTTTTCGCGTGACTGGAGAATAATATTCTAAACTTAATCCTCAGGTTTGGATTCAGGAAATGATCACGAAATGCTTTCACTTACATCACGCAGTCAAGGTTGCTAGATGTTTTTTTTTGGGAGGTTGCCAAAAGACAGTGCTGATGTAATCACATTATTTTATTTGTAAGCAAAGTCGTTCGTGTAAAAAAATCACTCAATGATACATTTTCCGTTGGAATATCGATTTGCGGCAAAGTTCATTGGGGATGAGCAAATATGTCTGCAATACGCAAATTTAATTTGCCAGTTGGTGGATGACAAGGAACATAGTTTGATAGGAAATATGTTAAAATATCTTCAAAAATTATATTTATCACATCCTCTAAATCTTATGAGCGAATGATTTTTTAAGCTCATTAAACAATATAATTATTTTTTTTATTTTACAGTGAAACTTTGTGAAAACTACCAACCTTTATCATGTTCATCTTTATTTCGTTGCGCAGTGTTACTCTAAATGTTACCAGTGTAACCCCGTCTTTAATCAGAAATAGCCAGTACTAAGGACAAGAAGCGTTCACCAAAAAGTGTGCTTAAACGTATCGGCCAAGTGTCCGGAATTGGCGAAATCCCAACAGCCTTATTTTCAGCGCCGACATCAAGCGAAAAATGATCGATGTGGCAGAAAATTGTCAAGACTGTCCGCCCTCTTAAAGAGTTCTCCCTCGAATACTCTTAGATTCCGTTTTTCTCCCGTATTTTGGCTCTCGACGCACAGTTCTACACCTTGGACGAATAGGTTTGGGAAGTAAAGAAAAACCCACATTTGCCTTGGCCCGGGATCGAATTCGCGCAACATTTTCATTCAATTATTCAGCTCATGGCTACGCCCTCTATCCCTTGGAGTGAATTTCTTCTCAGATCACGCTAAAGGGAAAGTTTGGTGCTTTTCGTTCGGTAAATCTTTTAAGTGAAGAGTTCCTCGGGCGGCGATGCCAGTCAATCAACCGCGACCTTGCTTTCACCACGATGTCAGGGCTTCAAGCTCTAGTCTCAAAAACGTAATGCATAGCAGCGTCCAGAATTTACATAAAAACTCCCATATACATACATACTTATATATATACACATACATACTTATATATATACACATACATACTTATATATATACACATACATACTTATATATATACACATACTATACTTATATATATACACATACATACATACGAGTATATGTATATGAATGTAGAAGCACTCACGAGAGCAAAAAACATTTGGATGGCACAGTAGAACACAAAATAAAATAGATAAAACGTAAAAGGACACTCACATTTTAGAAAGTTAGAGTTTTCGGCCTTCTCTGTGCCCATATATAGGCGCCCTCTCTTTCTCTATCTATTTATATATATATGAGGTATTATGTCAATTATATACATTCACACACGTACATTTATTTATTTCTCTCTTTCTCTCTCTCGTCCTTTCTCTGCCAGTCCCGATTTCAATCTTATCTCATTCCTCTTTACTGGAAGTGGATAAAGTATATTTGGAAAATTGATTGTCGCACTACTTTCAACTTTATCTCACGAAGGTCTAAGTCACAGGCAATTGCTTCTTTTTTTTCCGTTTCTGATGATGGTATTCAAGGAGTCCATTATCGTGAAAACAGTGAAAGGTAAACCCATTCTGAGGAGGAACTCCACGGATGAAGAAATCCTTTTTAATATTCAAGCAATTCCATTTATTTTCTGCGTGAAAGTTCAATTTAGTCAACCGCTTGAATCGTTATAGAAAGTGGATGGCACCGTGAGAAATCTTTCATCAATAGCGGTAATTGATGCAATCCATGTACATGCAGTTTAATGCTCCAAAACTAGCTATCCTAATTTAGGTCGGTGAACATTGATATATTTTTTGATTTGCGTATCGTTTTCGGCAATTTTAATTCATTTATAGGTGACCTTGCTCGTGGAATGTCGAGTGCGAATACGATGGAGGTAACGAAGTTCCGGGCGTGGTCCAATGGAAACGCTTCATCTTAGAAGAGCAGCCAGAGAGTAATTTTCCGCAGAAAATATCTTTAATTTTTCACTTTATGATTTGTCATTAATATCTGTAACTTTTCTGCAAGGACCGCCGTCATGTGTGGTAAAACAGTCTAAATTAAAATAGAACAAGGGATAAATGCGCAATGTGGTGAAATTCGTTGAGCATTTACCCATTCGACTTGGTTCCAAAATTTAAAAATTCCTACATTAACACATTAGAAGAATGTTACTGGATAAACCTACAAAATCGCATGGGACCTGACCTACTAAGCACGTCCCCATCCCGGCCGTGTAGTATATCCTCTTTAATGCGAGACCGATAAATGGATTTCGTTTAGCTCTCGACCAAATTAGCGTCACGGTCATAAGGGAGTCCGAAATTCGACAGTTACACACGTTGCGGATTTTCTTTTGTCGACCAAACTTCGACGTGGAAAATATTTCTTAATTCTCCGAATATTTACACCGATTTCAGTTACTTATCCGTAAACTACAGGCTGAAAATCTGAGGGTTTGAGAAAGATCTGAGGAAATACCTGAAAAAAATTTTTTCTCGCAGTATCATAAGCTCGGCAATCCATCTGGATCAAACCCCTTTTCTTCTTGTCTTATGTTCTTTTTATGTTCTGTGGTGTCAGAAAGGAGGAATAGACGTAGAAAAAATATGCAGAATAAATAATTGTAGCTCTGCTGCGATATAATAATAATTATTATTATTAGGTAATCTACCGGTTAAGGTAGGTTTTTTGGATGGACACAACTATCAAATAAATATTTTGTAACTCCAAACAAAACCCAATCTAGCAACCTAAACTACATGAGGTCCCTCTTCACCTTTGTGTACTTCTTTCCTCCCTTCATCCCGTCCAACATCCCTATCATATTCCAGCCCTTTCCTCACTTGCCCAACATCCTCCCCTCTATTACCCTCTTCAACATTCCACTACCGATCAAGCCTCCATAGGATTTCTCTCAATAAACCCCTCTCCTCCCCCACCATTTCTAGTACTTCTTCATTTGTTTTCCTTTCGGTCCATGTCACTTTCTCCATTCTCCTCCACACCCACATTTCAAAAGCCTCCAATCTACGTCTATCCTCCTGCTTCAGCGACCACGTTTCCGCGCCGTACATAGCTACGCTCCATATCAGAGTTTTTACGAGTCTTGTCTTAACATCCCTACTCAACGTCCCCGTCATCAACTCCCTCCTCCTTGAGAAAGCCTCCTTGCCGAGTGCAATTCTTCTCCTTACGTCCCTACTACTTTGACCGTGTTGGTCCAAAACACTTCCGACATATGTAAACTGTTCTACCTGCTCTATTTTTTCCCCACCTATTTAATATTTAGCTTAGCCTTTTTCTTTCTGGAAAATCGCATAACCTTTGTTTTATTAATATTGATTTTCATCCCATATTTATCGCACTGAACCTCCAATTCACTCAGCAATGCTTGCAACCCCTTTTATCGGAAATCAACCGTTGACGGTAGGTTTGGGGTGGATACAAACTGATCAACTCTACATTTTTGAGCTTCGTCAAACAAGATACAACTTGAAACACACAGTAATTTAAACTATAAAATTTAATTCTGAATATTTTTATGTCCTGTCTACATACTTAAAGTCTTTCTCCCCCCACCTTTGTCTGAAGTTTTACCCTCTATCACAATCTTCAGCATTCCATCGCCAATCAAAATGATCTGAATCCTACTTTCATTGTATTTTTCTCAACGATCCGGTCTCCTCCTTCACCATGTCTAACACTTCTTCGCTGGTTTTCCTTCCAGGCTATTGTACTCACAAGAACTCTTCTTAATTCATCGTTCTGTTTGTTACTTTTCTCCAGCTGAAACGTTTCGCAGTTAAATATAGCTCTAAGCGTTCAACAAGAGTTTTATTTTTTTTATGAAATATCATAGTCTTTAGAGAAAACCTTGGCTTGGTTTAGCTTGAAGAAATGTGTTTTTGATTCCGTATTGACAACTCACATATTCGTAGACATACTTGTATATTCCCTAGGTCAATACTCCGCTGTATTTCACGTTGTCCACGTTTTAGGTGTGGTAACAGCAGCCTTCCAAGTTAGCTTGAGAGTAAATCATTTAGCGTATCAATCAGATGACGTATTTCTGTTGCATGCGAAAGTACGAGTTCGTATAATCAATGATTTAGAGTGAAAAAATACTGTGTAAAAACCGTTTCGACTTTGCACTTATTTTTTGTCGAATGATTACGTCAAAAGAATATTCAAGAAACTAAGACTTTCTATTAAAATAAACTTCTTTAAAATATGTACTGCTCTGCTTTCTCACTTGGTTCTTTAAATTTAAAATATGTCTTAAACCGGCTACGCCTAAATAGTCAAGTGCAAAACCCTTAGGCATAAATATATATTTTAATTAGTTCGAATTATATGTTTTGTTTAAAAATTATCCGGAAAAGTTTCTAATAAATAGATTTATTTATGATATTTCTACAATTTAAATGTACAAGGAATGTGGCTACGGTCGTGAATCAATGTAAACAAAAAAATACCGGGATCGTAAACAGTTTAAGGTGGAGGTGGTATGCTTGTAATTCGAGTTTCGCACTCTTGGAGAAGAGGTAGTGAATCTCGGAATTCAAAATGGTCGTTTTAATTTTGGAGTCGTAACGAGAAAATTGATTCTTTACAAAGGTGGTTGCTGAGATGAATTTGGGAAGGACCCCTGAGCTTTTTCAGTTTCTAAGAAAGTGTATGTTCAGGGAAACTTTAAAGAGATTTGTCTTAAGCCGGAAATATCTGTTACGTTCAGATGACATGGAGGCCATTATACCATTTAAATATACAAGGAACGTAGCTACGGTCGTCTACAAAAAAAATACCGGGACCATAAACGGCCCCGGTATTTTTTTATTTACATTGCTAAAAAACCTCAACATTATTAAAAGTACATCCCTTGAGCGTTGACATTCGTTTTTTAGCACGATTTTTACACGATTCAAAGGCTCCCTGGTAGGCGTATTCCGGAAGGTCCTTAAGGGTACGCGTGTAAGCTTCTTTGATGGGACTTACGGTCCCATGGTGGTGTTCTTTGAGGGAAGATTTAACTTTTGGGAATAGGAAATAGTCAGTCAATACCAAGTCGGGATTGTACGGGGGTTGGGGAATCGTCGCGATACCGTTGCAGGTCTTTACAAGACTTTGCTCTTGGTCGTCCGTCAAGATCTTCGGCACGATTTTAGCACAGATCTTTGGCATCGCTAAATTTTCAGTGATAATGGTGTGCACTGTCATCTTATCAACACCAATACGATCTGCCATTATGCTTACACTTAACCGACGGTCTGAATTCAGCACTAAACGCACACGTCAGGAAAAACTTGTTACCGATACTTTTTATGCATATCTTTAATTCCTCAGAAGAGAAAAAAATGACTAAGAAGATCAATGTTTTTGAATTCTATGGTTTCAGGCTCAACTTTGTGGAGGTTCATTTTCGTTTAAAATGAATACACTTTGTAACTTCCACACAATTTTTATCCGTACTACCGGTTTCAACGCTTCGGCTTAGGTACCTGATGATGACGCCGAAGCGTTGAAACCGGTAGTACGAATAAAAATTGTGTGGAAGTTACAAAGTGTATTCATTTTAAACATCAATGTTTTTATTTACTAGTAGCCTGATATAATCTATTGAAATGTATTTCTTATGTGATGCAACTATTTAATTTCTCGGGTTCGGGATTTCAGTTGAAAACAACGTTAAAAAGTTCTTATTCTTCTGTTGTCAGATAAATACGTGTAAATCTTTAGAACAAAGTTTTCATTTTAATTCTTATTTCTCTCTGTACTTATGCTAAATTTACTATTCCTATTGCATCCGTGGGCAGCTCGTTAGACCTACTTACTTAGAACAGTTCAACGTAATTCACTTCGGTTGGAATGGAGAAGATTAAAAGAATCTCTTCTTCCGGCTACTTCGGAGAAAGCAGCAAAAAATGCGAAAATACTCGATTGCTGGAAAACAGGTTAACTATGGGTAATAGTGCGCGGTAGTGAAAAACTATGGTTCTTCGCAACAAGCATTTATTACTTTCCAAATTTAGTCGGCACCTTGCCGTCGAAAATGTCTCGAAATTCAAGTAGATTTCACATTCAGGCTCGCGACATAAAGTAACCTTAAGTGACTGTATTTAAAATGATAAAAATAATTTATTTAAGGTTGAGCTTTTCGAGGTGTTCAATATCCCCTTGCAAATTGCTGTAGTGTGCTCGTCTTTTCTCAAGAAATTCTTTCTATTATTTTTCTTTTATTATGTTTGTATCTTCGTTTGTTTAATCACTATTATTGCGAAATTAAGGAAAATAAATTCTTGGAATTTCGCGAAATTTCTTTCTCGATATTATTCATATTAAGGAAAAAACAAAGCGTTTCTTTTAAACCTCAAAGGTGGGTGCAAGGTGTGCCAAAATCGACATGCATATTCAAATCAACAAAATTACATCAGTTAGATATTTTTAAAAAATCCTTTTTTTAAACACATTTTTGTCGTCGTAACTGGAATACATCTAGGATTTTACGAAATTTCAACCAGTCCAAGCCCTACTAATACTACGAACTAAACCTTAATACCTCTCTCTCTCTCTCTACAAGTCTTGACTTCAAACGTAAAAGTTCCGATAACTGCGAGTTGAAAAACTGGAAAAAATAACCTCCCGCACACGGATTAGAGTTTTTCAGAAAATGTGCATACAAAATTTTATCATTATTTAAATGTGCCCTTGCTAGCCGGCTTTTATTACTGCAGGGTCGTAGGTGACGCCTATAGTTCCGCTATATTTCTGAATGGGGGAGAAATAATAGGTTCTCTCTCCTGTACTGAATATTTACAGGTATTACCTTGGAAATGGCCCTACCATTTCCTTCCAACATCCCTTTTAAATTCAAACTCTGGTGACAGCATTTTAATTAGCCTCATACAAATAGACTTCTTCCTAACGCCCCTTCCTTACAAACCCACTAATGAGCTCCAATTTTTTTCAGTTTTTTTTATTAACAAACCCACCACTTGACGTGTTGGCAAAATGAAAATGGCCTCCTCGCGAGATATAATTTAAGTACTTTGAGTAAAATGCAGTCACCTTGCGTTTCTATCGTACCGCATCGTATTTTGCTTTGTCCGGAAGCTTTTTTTTTAATTGCGTTTAACTGCTTTTCAATCTGCATTTTACTTTGCATACGGTTTTTATTGAAATTTGAGCTTTGAAGCGTGTGTTTTCTCGTCAAAATAATTCTTCCATTGATATATGCGGTGTCGTGTTATGATTATCATACCTTTCATGCCGTAACTAAAATCTGCATAGAGCTTTTATTGAGAAAGAACATTTGGTTTTATTGATTTGTCATACTCATCCATTGTGGGATTCTAGTTTGAAATTAATATCTGGTCAGACTTATTATTCTGTTTTAGTTACCTACCTGAATTGAACAGTGAAATAAAAAACGGGTTGGGACATCTACTGGGGAAGAACAGCGTGCATACATCAGATAGCGGGAGGCATTAAAGCGGATAGATATGAAAAAGTGGCGGGAGTAACAGTCAGGATGTTCTCGTGGAGGGTTGCGTCAAAGCCATCTACGGTTATTAGTTATTGATAATGATACTTGGCCTTGATAATGGTCCATTAATGCATGCTCACAAATGCCAGGGACACAATGCACTAGAAGAAACTAGACGGAAATACGTGAGGATTGAAGTGAAGAGGTACAAATGTTGCTCCCCTTCACAAGTATTGTTCTCCTTGCAGAAAAAATATTGTTTTAGAAATCATGGGTGCAATCGCGGTTGTAGAGAGTTTTGATTGGCCATGTTCGTCAAACTCTTTTTTTGAGAAGTTTTCTATTTGAACCTGATTACTATCGTTGATTATCATAAAAGGAAATAATCGTGCTTTGACGCGGAGGAGATTGGCAAATATTTGAACTGGGAAGAAATTTTATGTCGAACGGTACGAGGTTTGAATACTGATATCATTGATGCTACTCACCTGATATTTAAATGGCGTTGAAATATGCCTTCAGGAGTTTCAGCGAAGTCTTCTTCAGAGCTTCTTAAATCTGAATCTAAAATAAAAAATTTTCTGGAGGTTTAAGACGTCATGGCGGAGCGAATAATGTCATGTCAGGAGTGAGAGGGATACTGTCCTTCAATTAAATATGATGCATGGGAGAAAGCAAGGGCTCCTTCTTGCTGATGAGCAAATTTTGAGACTTTCACAGATTTCTGGTTTTCTATTATCCTACCCTATTTTTTTTTATAATTGAAAATGTGAGAGTATATGCAATTTTTTGGGAAAGATGGACCCACAAAACATAAAATTCCACAAGTCTGCTCGGAGAACATATTTTGTAAAAATAGAGTACGGAAAAAAATCCAAGAAAGCACACACGTTCATTTCTCTGGTCGTAGTATTTTGAAGGCAAAGTTAAAAATTCAATGTGAAACATCTAAATTCATTAGAAAAAATTGTGTCGAAACCATTAACTTCTTTGCTCCTAATGAAACGTAATTTATGTTGAGTCAAAATGTAAATGGATAATGTGCTTCAAGTTTTTTTATTTAATATTAAACTTCCATTCATTGTTTAAGTCATTATATTGACCCCTATACCCTATAAGATTATTAAACTGAGCTTATTACTTTCGGCCAAAAGTGCATTGCATAGGGAATTCGATCTTTCTCTGTAGCCTAGAGAGAAACTCCCCTATTTCAAGTACCGTACTTGTTCCTATTTTCTTACACTTGTAAATATTGTGTAGATTTATTTATAATCATCATCACCATTATCTTTTCACGAGTATTTACACATAGACCTCCATCTTAATCTATTATGTTTTGTGACCCTGGCCTATAGCACGGCATGTTGACCAAAGATATTAAACCAAATTGTGTCGTAATAAAAGTTCATTTAAGTATACCTAAAGGTACTTATGGAATGGATAAGAGGTTTACATGATGGAAAAACTCCTTCAGCAGATGGGGAAAAATGACAACCAGAGCTCGTGAATATTTTGAAACGCCTGTCTCTCTCCAATCTGCCCGCAGAACGCCATCAAATACTGAGGGTGTTCCGATGACTGGAACACCTGCTGTTGAGTAGTTTTCCCTCTCTGTTTGATGGCGTGAATCCCATTCTCTTCGGAAATTCCAGCTCCAGGACATCGAGAGAACCCATTTCCGACTATGCGCAAACAATTCGAAGATCGATTACACATCCGAGGACACAGAAAAAGGTAGCTCTTAAAAACCTTTGAACGAGAGACTTTTATCCAACCAATCGAATCGCCTACAGCAAAAAAAGATGGACAGAGTGCCGATGATTGATGACTTTGGGAGAGTTGCCCGGTTGGTTACCCAGGCTGATGGTCCCTATAAATTAAATCGGGACCCCTGGAGCTTCAGGGCCCTGGGGAGTCCATATCTACATTTGGAACTGTTATCCCACCGAAAAAACTAATGCAATGCGACTTGTTACACAACTCACGGTGAATGAGCGTTTTAAGTGCCGAAATAATATTTGCGTTTGCATTAGTTAATGATTCCTATATCGATTTCCCAGGCAATGTCGTCACTCTGCCAAGAGCGTTTTCACACATAACTGAACTCCAAGAAGCCCCAGATACACATAGGAATTAACTCGTGAATGATTGATTTTTATCGAATCGAATGAAAGTGGAATGCCGATCATAGTACTCCCCGCTCTTAGCATAAATCAACATCGTTGCAGCCTAAGTAACTCTGAAACTAGTTAATGTAATCTTGGAGTCTTCAATAAATTATTGATTGTTCTCAACACTAGTCATTAATCCTAAGATTTGTCTGAATCGAATTAATTTTTTTCGAATGACCTCATTATATTCCTCTATGTTTTTCCATTTGAACTCTGCCATTATCTGTTTTTTATTACTATTATTGTGTAAACACTGTAAAAAATTATACAAACCTCGTTGCAATTAGGCATTTGTCCTGGTGGCAACGGTCAAGTCTGGTCAATGGTCACTCTTACAATGCACATACATACACACACAAAAAGAACAGATATGGGAAAAAATGCTCTAAAAAACAATGACACTTTTAGATTACCAACCGCTCCTTTACCATCACACAAGGGTTAGGTTCATACCATACCTACAACGCTCCTGTCCATCGCCCCACTCCGTCCATAATCACGGACTCTTCAATTTCAAAATCACGCACCGTTAACAAATTATTACTTCTGCAATACAGCTTTTCACGCCGTCCATATCACCTACAAACAATATTTTAATAAGTAAAAGAGTATAATAATCGCTGATCAATGAAGTTTATCACCCAGTGACTGCTTTACACTTATTCTTAAAACTCCTAAAAATGGAAGAAAAGGGCTCAAACAAACCTCCAGGCAGCTGGTTCCATTCAACAATAGTTCTGTTTAAAAAAGAGTATGTTTTCTTATTTGTTTTTGGCGTTCTTATTTTTATTTTAAAACTGTGTTCGCTTAATGTTTGGTTTTTCTATCTCTTTCCATAAATCCTCCCACCCTTCGTCATTTTTAACAATTCCATGCATCGCCCCTAACCTACTCCTTTTCCTTCTATTTTTCAAACTCTCCCATTTCAGTATATCCAACATTTCCGTGACACACTAAGCATTAATTACTTACAATTATATAAAATATTTCGTTATTAACTATGATGTAAATCAGTAATTGTGTAACAATTTATGGCCTTTGATAGCACCCATATTTATCTTATTCCCACCTGACCATATGCTGAGTTCCCATTCAGAGAGAATATTGCAACGCTCAAAGCAAAAAATAGCTAGTTCGCTGTGCACGAGACTAGTCCCATCCGGACGATTTATTGAAATAATCGAGCCATCTCGGATGGCATCTACTCCATCCTAGGACCGAACTAATCGATATTCGTTAATGAAATCGTATGGGATAGGATGTGATGGACAAAAAAACTTGCAACTGTGTAATTATACACGAGTCGCCTGTATGTATGAAATTCTATGCTTAATCGCCGCCTTGCTCATTGAACGTGGGAGCGTAGGAATCTTTACAGTCCTATGGCGTTTTAAAAACCAGTAATTTTGTGTGGGGTTGTGGATGAGGAATCACTGGAAGTTTATGCCAGGGGAAATTTGCTATTTGGTGTACTAGCAAAAGGTTTACCTCTACAAATGTATTTTTACAGGCCAGCGTTTAATTATACTGAGAATATATATCCGTATCTAATGAAGCATTTTTACAGACGGGCCCAAGGATCTAAAACATGACATTTATGAATTAATTTCTGCTCTAGACATTACATTCAAGAGTTTAGATAATTTCAGCGCCCAGAGAAAACGCCCTACCAGCCGCAAAGCCTTTGGTGGCTCGTAAGTCTTCAATGCACCTGGCCTCGATTTTGCTTATCTAAGTGCTGGTGGTACGCAGTGGCGCTGCGAGACCGGTGTTCTCCCACACCGCAACCAAAGCGCCGCAGCTATTTTTATTAATTTGCTGGTTCAGGAATATTTCTAGAACTTACAAAATACGACCACGTCATCGCGGACGCTTCCTCAACGCATCGCAATGCCCTCTACGAGCCAATTTTGCTCCGGAGTTTGGACCTCTCCAAATCTCGCATATTCACCGCATTCTGGTCATACTTAATTTTGAATGCATTGCATTTCTGAATGCATTGCCTTCTAAAGAAGCAAGGAGTCATTTATGCCATGGCAACACACGATGGCAGGTCGTTTATTTTCGTCTTAACTAATGGCGAGCATGCCATTCACCAACACACCCCCGATGTTATTCTTTTTCTATACTTACCAGTGCGCCGGACTACATAACGAGTAAAAAGAGTCAGTTCATTTTGCTTTAAGTCAAAGAGTATCTCATAAATGTAGACATAATCTTTCACATCCAAGTTGGCGCAATGAAATTCGAACAATAAAGTTACGTTCATGAATGCGAGCTTCCACCATCGTTTAAGCAGATTGTATTTTTCTTCATAATAAGGAATAAGTTTTCATGTTCATTTTTTTGTCAATGATAATAGGAGTTTCCTTAAATCTATAAACACTTAGCTATTTCATTTTTTTTAACAAAGTAAACTCCACACTTCTCGGAACGAATGTGAAATTCAAAATGGACGACTTTTTACTTGTTGTGGGAAACTTTGAAATGGCTCCAAGTGTCGTCAGCTCGATTAAAACTATATATTATAAAATTGTGGCTGTGATGCGGTGGTCGTAGTGTTTTGCAAGTATATTTTACTGCGACATCGGTAATATTTGCTTATTCGAAGGGTTGTGCCATATTTGTCGCTGGTCGTAAACATTAAAGCAGATACAAAATCACGTGTTCGTGATTGTATGGCATTGTTTAAGCGTTCCTCATTCACTGATATCTTTCCTCGAGCCTCCTACAGGGGCATGCCAATCCAAGCGGACTGCTTTTATCATCAACATTTGTCGTTTGTGACTCATGGTCGCTCTGGTTTGACGACTCATGTTGTCCCAGACATACTTCCCACGGCAGAGAAGTGTACGGTCGCTATTGACCCTATTTTTACCCCACCCTCATTTTTTTTATTTCAAGCCACCCTAGTTTAGAAGGTATGAGAAAATATTTTTTTTAGGGGACTCTTCAGTTGCGCGCGAGGTGTGTGGACGAGCGTTGTTATGTTGCAAGATTATTGGCACCAGGCTGCCTTTAACACGACAAACTCGACCAATATGGTTTTTGATACGCTTTTGAGTGATTCGCCGGACATTTTGAATCAAGTCTTGGTTAAGCTTGCGAAGTTTATCGTCTGTAGCAGTGATCGGACATCCTCCGCCGCATGTTTCATCAACAGTTATGTCTTTTCCAGGCTCGCAACCACGAAATTTAACTACCTATCGATTTACAGTAGACCTATCAACAGCATCGTCACCATAAACATCCTTTAAATGATGATGAATTTCAGTAGGAGTCACTATTTAAGTCACGCTGTTTAACTCCCGTTGACATAGCACTAGAACACGTCTCCATACTTCCGCTTCTCAAAATACGCTGGATGAATGTAACGACCTCAAATTTGCGCATGCGCGTTGAGGGTGTATGTTACTTCCACATGCCACCAGGAGTGCTTCTGAAGGTCATTTTGTTTGTGGTCTACAAGCATGTGTGCATTAGTTTTCAGCCTACCCTCGTAGCATCCCTGTATCTGTTTTTTTTGTAATCCTAATTTTTAATTCTGTAAGTGCTACGGATTTGAAATGGCAATAGAACGTATGTGTCAGATGGGATCATTCATCTATGTGGTGTCAGGATGACACGATTGAAAAAAAATTCAAGTTATTTTCGGTAATTAAAGTTTTTATTTAAAACATAGGTCAGTTATCTTCAGTGTACGTATGTATGATATTCCAGGTGAACATCGTAGCAATTTAATATTGTACTTCACGTGGGCAGTTTTTAAAATGCAGTTAATACATGGGTTTTTTAGTATTTACTTATCGGACGTAATTCTGATTTAAGTCATACTATAGTGTGTCGCCTGCGCAATGAGTAATGAAAATTTATCAAATTTTCTATTTAAAAATAAATTGTTACCTCGTTCACACCCCAAAAAGTACTGGTAAATGAATCGGAAGTATTGTTTGTCACAATTTAAAATATTTATGTAATGCCAGAGTTATGTTGGCTTACGATGATAGGGATTAGAGGAAAAATGAGGTAAATGCCAACGTTTGCGACTGGGTAACACCATTGCCTTCTGTTCCAAAGGTCGCAGGTTCGATTTCCACCTAGATGGGTTTCCTTCCGAATAGAAATTAGGTGTTTATGATTCTAATAATTATCACCCGCGATTTTTTTTTCCGGTAGGACTCCAAATAAATGACGATATAAGCTATGCCCACAGGTCAACTGTGACGAATTAAGTCGCGTGGGTGCATGCGTGTTGTTTCAGTTAACGATTGAAGCGAATATAGTCACGTTTCCAATTATGCCTCAACAAAATGACACGTTTGGCCTAGCATGGTCGTGCCTAAAATCTCATTCGGTTTTATTCGTGTCAATTATTTAAAAAATATTTTTTTTTAAAGAACATGCAAATATTAGTGTTCCCATTTTCATGGCACTACCTCGGGCACGGACCACCATTTTGTCAGCGATGCCTCCAAGTTCCCTCTCTCGTATTCATCTCTTAATGGCAGGATGAGAAAGTTTCATGCGTGTGAAGAACGACAGGCAGGCGCTACTTTCATTTTTGTACTTCTGCTTTTACTTTTACCTGTAGTTTTAAGTTTGTCGCCATATTAGGTAATGATAATCATAAAAATAGCAATTATCAGGTATATACTCAATGAACTGGCACTTGTTCTATATGTCGGCAGTTTCGACCGTTTCTGTTCTTTCTCCTCTGATGATACTACTACTCGTAAATCTTCTTAGTAAATTACTAAAACGGGGGAAGCGCATCTCAAAATTTAAGATAGCAAAATTTCTTCCACACAGCGTGACCGAAGAACGCCAGGAAAGAATTTTTAAAAATGCACGCAGTCGAGGAAATTCGATTTTTTCCTGACTTTTTTGGGAATTTTTTCGAGCAAGATGAAAACCTAGAGGTCATCGGGGTAAAATTTTGAATAAAATATCCCGCGGGAGGTTTCTGGACCGAAATCAAGGGACTGCGCTACAGAACCCTCATTAAGAAAGAAATATGTGTCTACGAGCGCTCGCTGTCTGTATCGTCCGGAGTGAAACAACGAGCTGGCTACTTCCAAGACCGGGTCGTGAAGGGGTCACCGCAGCGATGTCCCGGCAGGGAATGAGAGAACGACTATAAGATTGTGTCACTTTCTAGGCTACATTGAGAATCAGATAGGGAGCCCGCGAAATGGTAATAGAAGATGTTGAATACAAAATAAATTTTAAAGGACGAAGGAGGCTAATTTAGAGGAATATCAGAGGGAAGGAAATTCAGCTAAATAACTATCGACGTTGCCATTTATTTACTCAATTGTTGATGGCTGAACAAATGGGGAACATGCATAATTTCTGTTTCTAGTTTGTGATTATTGTATAGTATGGAAAATTCCCTTACGGATTCAAATATATAAGTCTAAAGTGTGTTTGTCATCTACAAAGATTTAAAATTGCTGTTAAAATGTGCCTTCGTATTGGCCAAAATCAGTGATCCGAAACGCAAGCTGATTGGTTTTGACGTCAGTGTACAGAATTTTATCAATAACTACTCTCTCTCTCTCTCTCTCTCTTAACTTGTGGTTAAATACGTTTGAAATATTTTAGAGTTTATTTGATGGCCGTTTACTCGACCAATTCAAAACACTCAAAATATTATATTTGTTACTTTGATATATTTACATTAATATGCAGAACTTGCGCAAGATGCTTTCATCCTTCGGGATGACTTTTCCAGAGTTGAAATATATGTCCTAGACAAACAGCAGTAAACAGGAGGCTATTTCGGAAAGACTCGAGAGTAAGAAGTTTCAATGAAAACGAAGTTTTGACGTAATTTCCATGATATATCCTGAATTTCATTTTCAAATGGTCGGGTATTGTCTAGAGACGATAATTTTGAGACCTCACTGCTTAATCCAACAGAACATGTATTTTATGAACACTTTTCTCGTTTCGATCCATTCTACTTGACTAAAAAAGAATTAACATTGATTTATGGTTTTCCATAAATTAAATCAATCAATCAAATTTTCGCCAAATATGCTTCGAAAAGCTCACCTTCACTTGGTTTCCTAGGAAGCAAACAAGCAATACAGCTGGATCCGAATAATCAGGCTTAACGCTGAAAATAATGTATTTATTTATTTATTGGGTTAAAATTGCGCACATACAGCAGGATTGCCAATTTATAGTGCACGTATAACAGCAACATGTAAGGACACAGTCATACAAACATCAACAAGGCTATAATTAGCGTAGTTTTTACTTTTCATAGAAAAAGCAAACAGTAACAACAAAGCAACCAAACCGGGAAGTGGGGACTATTTTTAATGATTAATATTTCTGTAAGACAAAGTTTTAGATCAACAAAATGATCATGTTCGTTACATTTTCGCTATTTAATTTCAAACACCAAATATTTTTTAAAAGGTAGAGTATGTTTCCTGTTGAAGATATCTCCTGAATAAGATTGTAGTATCAAATTGGGTGAACGTTTCTGGACCTAATTATGGCCCCTTCATTAGCGTAAGAGTTGGTAGGATTGTTACTGTGATTGTTTTGCTCTTTGTACCACTACAAGAGGTCATTATGACTAAGTTTTCGTCAAAAGTTAGGTCAAGGCCAAATCCTTAAAGGGGATTGTTCAAAAAGTATACCGAGAAGTTTGTAATTTCGCATAGTGCACGTCATAGTACGTCATGAGTTCTTTCCACAAGGCCAAACGATCAATAAAGATTACTACTTACAAGTTCAACTACGCTTGCGTGAAGCAATGGGAAAAAAATGTCCACGTTTTTGGTAAAACAACTCATGGCTTTTGCATCATGAGATACAATGCACCACCTCACACTTCTCGCTGCTGGTTCTTCAATTGTTGACCAAAAACAGCGCTGTTAATAATGCCCCAACCTCCATATTCTCCAGGCTTGACTCAGTGTGACTTTTTTCTGTTTCCAAAACTAAAAAGAACCTTAAAGGAGCGTCGTTTTACAATCATAGATGAGATTAAAAACTCATCGCTGGGAGAGCTGAAAGCTAATACAAAAGATATGAGTTCCAGAAAGGTCTCGAGGGTACAATATCCAATGGAGACTACTTCGAAGGGGACGACATAAATATAGACGAACAAATAACATTATTTCCAAATAACTCAAATCAACTTAAGAAATTAAATATTATATTTGCTTTCTACAGAAATTTTGTAGAAAGCAAAATTTGTAGAAAGATTGTAGAAAGAAAAATTGTAGAAAGCAAAGATAATATTTAATTTCTTAAGTTAAACATGGATTTCTACAAAGTTAAGGCCTCAACCATTCAGTGCAACTCAAATTAACATTTATTTATTTAACAAAGCGGCCAAAAACGGAGCAAAGGCTTTTACGTTGGCTGACAGGCAATACATAAAATATAAATTAAGAAAAATAATGGGTAAGAGCAATAAACAATAATGTAAAATTAACAAAATAAATGTGAAGAACAGATATAAGATGGCAGGAGAGCACATATGCAGGCAGAGGGGGTTTAAGTTACTAAGGAGGGAGGTGAAAGTGGTGAGGAAGAGAGGTCCAGGGAAGGATACTGAATGCTTAGGGAATTAAATTTAGCGAGGAATCGATGGAATAGGGAACGTTGAGAGACCGAGAGACGGAAATTTGGAATCTGCATTAGACTCAAGGGTCGTGTTGACCGAATTGAGAAGAGAGGAAGGAAGTAGTTGGTACGGAAAGTTCCGTTGAGAATACAATGCATAAACATTTTCTTTCTCCTGAAACGTTATGGATTTGTTTGGCTACATCTTCATTCCATTTGGTCATCTGTAGACGAGCAGATATTGTCATGATATAAGACAGGATAATAAAATAAGTATGATAATTTGAAGGTTACAAAAGAGATTGGTTGTTCCGATTATCTCCATGAAAGATGAACCCATGAAAACAAGACAAATTGCGGCATGGAGTTCAGTTCACAAAAATGAACTGATATCTTTACATTCTTATATAACTTTTCTTTAATGACGTCTTTCGAAAATTTCCGAAATCACTAGAGTGACTCAATTGAAACAACATCTTGCAGTTAATATGAGGGCACTCACCAATTAGGCACTTACAGCCTGCTTCAACCTGGGCATGTTGTCCACGGTGTCGACCTTAATTAATTCTTTCGCCATTCGTGCAGACGTCACGCGCAAAAGCTTTGACCTCTCGTCGTCGCAGACTGTCTCGCTAACGAGCAAGGCATCTGCAGATTTCCATTCCCCTTCTGAGACACTGCCATGTATCCCCTGTGAATTTCAATCGACAGAATGGTTTTTTTTGTCGTGCGAAATTTAACGCGTACTTTTTTTAATATACCTCGTCTGAGACCACTGTGCTCCGGCTAATTGTCCCACAAAATTGTCCTCCTTGAACCGAGACTCCCTTGGAATGATGATGATGTGTGTGTGTGAGAGAGATCGGAAGGGAAAAGGAAAAAGAAAGTCCAAATGTAGTGAAATAAGGAAAGGGGAGGAAAAGGAATAATCAAAGTAAACGGGGTGGAAAAAAAAAGATCTAAAATGGGAGTACTTCCTCCGATAAGCGGAAAGATTAATGAATGTTCCTACCTTTCCTCCCCGTTCCTCCGCGCCTTGGGGATCGGAGCTGGTCGGTCGCTTTTATTTACAATGTCCACGGTTCTTTCCCTTGGTAGAGTGGGTGGGGACGTAAGGTTCTCCTCTTCCCCGCTGCTCTCCCTTCATATTTGGTGTGGCAGTGGGGGATGAGTGAGAAGGGTCGCCAAGGGAGTGACGCAGGACTTCCTTTGTGGAGATATCTGGGTATGAACGTGAGGAGGGTGGGAAGAGAAGCGGGAGGGAGGAGGGAGGGAGCGGGGGAGACAGCGGAGAGTGCGAGTTAGATTGAGAATGAGGCGAAGGGAGCGGAAATGAGGGTAAAGGGGAGGGGAGGACGAGAGAGTCCTCTGGCCCCCGAAAGAAAAAGAGGGAAATGTGGCTGGTTTTGCGAATGAGAACTAGATATGTACTCCCCCATTTCATTTTTTTTCTATCCCTCCCTCTTAAATATTTTTAATGAAACTACGAGATAGTGAGTCGTTAGTTCCACTCGGGAAATATGTGAAGCACAAAAGATTGCTCGAGTTTCACAGTTCATCAGAAAATAACCAGTGGTGACTATCCATTTCACATTCGCGTGAGTTGGTTTTAATAACAGGTTCATTGCGTAATAAGTCCCAGTTTATCTGCAGTTAACTGGTTTTTTTTATCCGGTGAGAAAACTGGATGCCAGACAGAGAGAGAGAGAGCTCTTTTGTCATTTTATGGATAAACCTAATTCCTAAAAATGAAATTCGATTAAGAAACTTCATCAACATCTACTCAATACCACGCAAGCTGCCGCAAGGGCGTGTGGCGGGGGGTGTTAGGGCACCACCCGTAATAAAGAAAGAAAAAAAACCGCATACAGAAGCCACAAATTTATAGTCCACAAACCAAACATGGTAAACATTCATGCAAGAACCCTTTCGCCCCAACCCTTTCACACACATGCAAACCCACAAACTACCAACAAACATACACATGCACATCTTTGAATTTTTAATTTTGTACCGACTTGTAAGTTAAATGTTTTTAATATTTCTAAAGTGACTTCGGTTTCTTACCATTGATTTCTGATTGGTCTGGGAAAGAATGAGTATTTGAAACTATCTGAATTGGAATATATCTCCCTTATTTTATCTTTGTGGTCTGATCTACCTAAGTAGTGTGGGGCCATTATCAACTTCGAACAATTAGGAAATTTCTGTTCATCTCGAAATGTAACTCACATTCCTGATGAATTTAATGTATAAATTATATTACGAACATAAAAGTTTATTTATTTATCTTGTTCTTTCGAGACACACGCTTCTCAGATGATTATTAGTTATTAATTCGTTATTTTGTTTCACGTTAATATCATAATTGGGTGAACAATATAAAATTTAAGTTATATAAAATGGAGGGTGCCTGTTTGGAGAGTGATTCCGATAGTCACAAACCGAATACAAAACGGTTATAGAACCTCTAGTTTTTCTAGAACCAGCAGACACTTATTATCAATCAACTCCCAATATTTTACACGGACCCCTCGTTGTCTTTTCATTGCCAACATCTGGATGTTTATTCACGAATATATGTAGTATAGGCAAACATTTTTCAATCGCAAACCATTTTTTTCTGAAAACTTATGAAATCTATCAACTCCTCACATAATTTTAAGTAGGTAGAGTGGAATGAAGAGACGATTGAAAATATTCTCAATGCGTATGAGGGAAATCAAAAAACAATATGCATATAAGTATAACGAAAACATCAATCGCTGAAAAAAAATTCATTCATTGAATATGCGAAGATATGACTAATTTTTTAATTAAACTATTCATAATTTCATTTGAGTAAATCTTTTGAAAAATGTAGCATCAAAACTCGAAGAACTACACTGAACCATTTCTACGTGCATGCTAACACACCACCTGCCCTGCATCTCTTTCTCTAAGTGAACGACACATACATTCCCTACTTTGAAGCGGAAGACGAATTTTAAATTGCCGAATTAAAAGGTATTTCTACTTGCAGAAGAAATGAACATTCTGTGTGAAGGTAATCTCTTCTTTTCGGCGCATTCTTACCAAGTCTCAGGAGGACCCACTTGGCCTGCCAGTTTCCTCATAAGCTGTTAATTATCGTAGTTGAGCCAATATTTAATAATTTTAACCCGGCAGCTATCAACTCTTGTTTAATTTTGTCGACCTTCATCAATCGATATACGATCAGCAAGAAGATCCATTTGGTTAAAGCATTAGAAACGTTTGAATTAGTTGCAAATTTTTCTGGATTATCAATTTTATTCCTCCAATTAAGTGTTTTTATGTCTTAATTAATACGTTGATATATTAATCTTGAATTATACTAATTATTAGGGCAATCAGTTAGTTTATTTTACCTCTGCTTTTTCATCTGCGACCTTCGGGTTGATTACTGTGTTTATGGTTTTTTTAAATTTGATTTAATTGTCACATTTTAAATTTTTTTAGTGTATTTAAATATTTTTATTCTCTTTATTTATTATAATATCTCGGGATTAAGTTTTTGAGGCGACGGTTAAAGAACGAGAGTGGGTACAAATGAGATGACCCTCTCATATTTCTCTTTGCTTCTTCCATCGATCGATCCTTCAGTAGGATGAGCGTTCGAGGAAGGAAGTCTCTGGGGCTAATCCCGCGAGTAATCCTCTCTTGAATTTGTTAAGACGGCGGTTGGGATTTTTCCACTGAAATCTGCGGGAGCTGCGAAAGAAGTTTGAGAATTCCCTCAAGCGATTAACCACCTCTTGCTCTTAAAGGAACGGTTCTGGAATAGGGAAACTTGTCCCAAGAAAGTTTAACGGTCAATGTTAGACTCCGAGATTCTCGAAGTAATGTAGTCATTTGCACTCGACGAAATTACTCGTTCGGGTAAATAAGGTTGCAAATGCGGACTTTTACTGTGACTCTGGCTTTACTACGTGAGTTTTTCTTCGTTTTCGTTTGCTTCCTAGATGAAAACAAAATAATACATCAATTAGTATATACTACCTCTTAATATGTAGAAGTGATATTACACTAACGATATGATAGACCGCGATGCATATAGAGAAGGAATTCAGGCGAGAATGGCTAGACTCCATTTATAAAACATAGGGTTAGGGGAAACAATTCAAGAAGGGGAGCTACATGGAATGGATTATATCTCCGCTGGATTACTACTGCGTTTATGTAAAGTGGAAGGGAGAGAATCTATGAACTTAAAAGTTATTTTTACGTGGAAAGAAGACTCAATTAAATACATTTTGGTTCCCATTCCAAAAACTGAGTAAAATTACCAAGTTCAGGACGAAAATTTTAATTTCACACTTAGCAAAGGCAGTTCTGAGAACCATCAATAGAATATTACATGATAGTGTAAACAGCTACCTTGCTGAAGACTAACTTGGGTTTCGAAAGGGGAGGGGAACACGCGGTGAGTGGTGGAACACGATTGAAGTGATGAGAGAATGATTAGAAAGGAACATTGAAAACAATCAGGACGTCTACATGTGCTTACATGAAGATCGTATAGGATATAATGAACCGAGTATAGTGGACAACGCTGATGTACGAATATTGCGAAATATAGGAGTTGAATAGGAGAGGAATAGGCGGCTTAAATGCATAAACTTTGATTCAAAACTTGACTCTGCAGAGAAGCACAAAGAGAGGACAAACAATTACGTTTGACTTTTCGAGGGATAGGCCGTCATCTTCAGAATCTTCAAATGCCAATGAACAACCTTTATTCAGACATCCAAGGAATGGCAGTTATCGTTGAGTGCTGAACAGGTACGATATGAAAAGTATACGCCCTAAGACAAACACTAGAAAACGATAGTGACGACATTTTTTAAAAATTTGAAAGCTTATTTAAACATTAAAGCAGAAGAGGATTAACTTGAGCAATTCACATATTTGGGAAGTGTTTTAGAGATTTAAGAAAGGAAGTATTTTATGTGCACTCCAGAGGGGAAGAATGCGATGGCAAATTGTGCGATGGTAAGTACAAGAAGATAATCAATGATAGGGTACACTAGGTAAAGATGTGAAAAAAGCTTTTTTGAAATAACCGAGTGTAGAGCTACATGACTCTGTAAATTAGTCTTTGAGGAAAGAGGATGAATGTTGATTAGAGAAGTTTGAGATGTGAGTGCGAAGAAGGACGAAGAAAATAAGTTAGACAGGCAGAAGAAGAGGAGCACATACAAAATTTTGAATATGATGAACGAAGAGAGGGAATTGCAGGGGGAAATCTGAACATGAAAATAAATGAACGGCGGAAATAGTGGGCGGAAGGTAGTTGGATGTTGAAAGTTGTGACAGAAGGGAGGACGTGAGTTTAAGCGGGATAGAGGAAGGGAAAGGGTCGGATCTTTAGGTAGTAGAAGTTACGAAGAAATGAAGAAAGAAACAAAATGAGGGAAACAAATGAAAGCTCTCGTGATACGTAGAAAATAATCGTTGTTAAGAATCGTCCGAAACCTAACTTTACTTGGTGGAACACCTTGGAATATTTTCGTATGCATAAAATATAATCTATATTTCTGAGTGAAACAACGCTGATAAGAATCAAATCGAATTCCGGTCCAGATTCCCGTCAAGGTGAATGATTTTTACACTTTGAAATTGTTGCAATATTGATAAGAATCACTAATCGTGTTGCAATGATCTGTCATTGCACCTTTGGTATCGTTTATGCCGCTGCCACCGAGGAAGATAAGGTATGAAACTCGATTTACTGTACGAATATGCTGCTATGCAAAAAATAAATAATAGGAAGTTTTTGACTGAAACTGAAAAGTTAACAAAAAATTATCTGAAATCGTTATTTTTTATCGGCGACGAGCGCAATGCATTCGACTCATCTTATTCATTATTGTCTTAGACTTTACACCGACGAGCATTGCATATGTCTGACACTCAGATCAGATCAGATCATTTAGCAAGAAATCGCAAGCATTTTTAAGCTGATCTTCGGTTACATTTTCCTTGGTCACGAAGTTACTTTTTTTTGGCAGTTGAGTATTTTATTTCATTTTATGATGCGAGTTATAGAATATTCCGCTTGATTAAGCGTCTCTCGATTCCTACGGGGCAGTTGTAAACGCGTTGTAGTTTCACGGTTTCAAAGAAATGGACATCTTAAATCAGTAAATTACTCTAGCAAATTAAAACCGTGGGAAACATTTTTCTTTTCAGAAAAACTGATTTTGAGGGAGAATGCAAAGAACAAAAAAAAAAGCTATCGTCAAGAAAGATAAATTCAAGATGGGTCAAAACATAAAAAAATATACTTTCTATAGTTTCAGGCTCAACTTTGTGAAAATTCATGTTCATTAAAGTAATAACACAATGTATATATCCACTTTTCTGTATTCTCGTAAAACTAGTTTCAACGCTGAGGCATCATCATCAGGTACCTGATGCCTCAGCGTTGAAACTAGTTGTACGAGAATAAAGAACAGTGGATATATACATTGAGTTATTAATTTAATAAAAACATTTATTATACGAAAATAGTTATTTGACAAACATTTGCTTAATAATTTTAAAAATTTATTAATACAATTATTGTGGAATATATCTCTGAAACATTGACATTCAACGTAATACTCATACAGGGTTCGTCCGGAAAATAAGTGTACTGAGCTCAGGAAAAAAAAATTTATTACACTTTTACATATCTTAAGCTAATATTCCTCAAAATAGGACCCTTGTGAGTCGATACACTTGTTCCAGCGGCGTTCCCATTCCTGGAATGCTCCCGCGAAGGCATCATCGGGAACCTCTCGAAGACACGTCGTCACGGCCTCTTTGACGGCGTCCAAAGTCCCGTATCGCGTTCCTTTCAAACTCCTCTTTATCTTCGGGAACAGAAAGAAGTCCGGTAGCGCCAAGTCCGGGCTGTAGGGCGGGTGCGGCAGCGTTGCCACGCCGTGCTTGGCCAAGAAGTCCGACACGACAAGCGCGGTGTGAGACGGCGCATTGCCGTGATGCAGCCGCCAGATGTTTTTGATCGCTGGCCGGACGCGGGAGACTCGTTTTCGAAGCCTGTCGAGCACTTGGACGTAAAATGCAGCATTTACAGTTTGTCGTTCAGGTACAAATCCGTAGTGGACGACTCCCCTTTTGTCTAAAAAGACAATGAGCATCATAAACTTATTTTCTGGACGAACTCTGTAGTTCAAAAACTCGATATAAATTTGAAGAACAAGGAAGAACTCGGAGGCTTCTAAGATGCGGGTTGAAGGGAAATAAAGAAAATAAGAAAGAATCGAGGAGAAGAAATTGAGCAGGCACGTGAGAGGTAGCGGGATGCCAAAGGATATGCCATCAGAGGGATGATATTGATATTTGAGTACCCTGAAAGCCACCGCTAGGGTGTGGCGGGGGATGAATACAGAATAAATACCTGACAGATGTCGGGTAACCGAGGACTAGCGAGGAAATGAGTAGGTATTTTGGATGGAGTAAATGAGGGTAGCGGACTTCTCTTATGAAGTTTCAGATGAAAACATTGTAGATGTCAAGTGTTTCAACTCTGCTGAAAAGCTACATCAGTTCAGGAGTAAGTATTACATTGTTCAGGGACCACTCCGGAGCTATAAAGCTCGGCAGGTAAATTGTAAATAAAATGAAGCTTAAATCTCAAATCAGTTAAAATTGTAAATAAAATGAAGCTTAAGTCTAAAGTCAATGTTCGTAGTGTGTGATTGTTTAGCGCATGTATAAGCCACACACTTTAGGTGTTATGTTGAGAGCACTTATTTATTTATTTATTTTAGTACCCTGCAAGCCACTGTTATGGTGTGTGGCAGGGGGTGAATACACACCAGACTAATTTTGAACCGAATATGACCCAACCGCGGTCGGACAATATTATTCTGATCCCTTAACGTTCCTGTAAAAAATTACATTTTAAGTCTATCTGTTCTACACTTAATCTCTCTAATTTTACTAACATTATCTCTCCTACCATAGTACGATGGGGGTAATAATACATTTTCATCATCACTGCTAAAGAGACCTGCTTCCAATTTATGCAAGAGCTTCAATCTGTAATTTAACCTTCGCTCCGTGAGTGATTCCCAGCCTAGCTGCTCTAATATTTTGGACACGATTCTAAGTTTATCATGACAACGTTTTAAAAATCTAGCTCCGTTGCACTACACGCGATCCAATTATTATTTTTATTCTTAGGCTTATTTTCAATATTCGATTAATAAAAAAACCAAATTAAAATTCTTCTTAGTAACTTCGTTGGGATGTTTGTAGCACACACTACACATAAAATTTGAAAAATATGAAAAATTAGAAGTTATGCTCATTACTCCTGCTCGTCCGCTTCCAACGCGCCGTGAACCCTGGAGACATTTTCTCAGAGACCATGTCATAATCGATCTTCTTCAGGCACGGTGCCCGGCCAAATAACGTGCATATGGCGCAGAGCTCTGTGGGTAATGTTTTTACCTGTGCAGAAATGGGCTTACAAGCATGTCGTTCGAAGTTCGCTTCTGACGTTAGGACGTGATTCCTAATGGAAGAATTTTCCCTATGAGGATAACATTTTGATTAATGGTTCAAGGAAAGGATAGGAACGTGCTGCCCGAGGAACCAGATTATTCTTTTTTTTTGCGGGAGAGAATTTCCTCAAAAAGCTTTTAGGAAAATCCATCAGCTCCCTCGCTACGTCTTTCTTCCAAGTCTTCTGTAAAATACTATACATACTAGCACTCAAACGACAAGTAAGGCACTTTAAAGTTATATTAAGGGCAAAGAGCGTTGTTACAGGGCCTTACACTAGATTAAATGCCGTAATATATTCGAGTCCCATCAAGGGCGTCACGAAGATTGTTTTACGATTTTCATTAACGATCATTTTTATGTTTCACGTACGAGATTTAATGAAATGCCTTTGAATGCTTGGACTTGAGTCGTGTACTCAGCAACAGCGAATCTACGAAACAACTAAGGGAAATTGTCACTGATGAACAATAATAATTTTATAAACTAGTTCGAGAAAATCGAAAATTGAAAAATGTTAAATTTGAAAATAATCTAAATACACAAGGAACTACGGTCGTGAATCAATGTAAACAAAAAAATACCGGGACCGTAAACTTAAAGTTAAGTTAAGTTAACTTAAGTTTACGGTCCCGGTATTCTCCCTCAGAGGTCCCCTTCGCCCGGAGGTCTCCCTCAGTCCAGCTTGCTAAAGACTCTCGATGAAACTTACAGGAACTTTCTAGGAACTCGCGAGATGTTTCAAGTTAACCATTTTTTAAGTTAAAACGTATTAAATGTACATAATACTTTGAAAAGGTGTAATGTTTTCTGTTTGATGAGTTAACAGAAAGAAGTTCACAAAACTTTTCTCAAGGTTTTCTCACACTGCAGGTTTTGATCCATTCCTCTTGATACATTAGGAAGCACTTAACATGACCTGCAGCAGAATAATTTGAGTACTAGTGTTTCTATCCTGTAGCAGATTTCTGTTAATGCATAATTCGAAGTTTTTCTCAATTTAGTACATTGCAAAAAGAATCCCCGTCAATCTAATCTACGTCAATCCCCGTGTAGCGACTCGGTGAAAGGCAAAAACACCATCCTCAAGAACGTCTAATAAATGAACGAAAATTCCACTTCAGGAGTATTCGCATTCGAGCAGTTTTTCGTCGGGAGCCTGTTTTTTCCAAATTCCCGGTGGGAGAGGCAGAGACCGTGATCTTTCGCGCCGATATGCATCAACTGCTGACCCGCATGGAGAGTGGCTTGGTAAGACTCGGGAATCGTTCCCGAGAACAATATGCAGTCGCTGCGGGAGAAGGGTGGGGTTTGGGTAATGGGGTAATTACCCTCTCTTCGTACGGGTGGCAATTGTTCCCAGCCACTCCTTTGAATCATCTCATCCCTTTGAATGGCTAGCACTTTTTTCTTCCATTTGCGAAGTTGCGGACTATTTCATGTTTTTTTTTATTTCTTTGACTACTGATGCTATTCAGTGTTGAGTTGGCTGAGTATGAATGACACAAAAATAATGTGTTAGTATTTCATCGAAAAGTATCATAAAATTAATATGTTGAGAGAAACTTGATGAGAATTGGGTCGCTTGAAGATTGTAATTATACAAGCTATGTCATTTCCCCACCGGTGAGTAAAATGTTTATGTTCAGGTTAATGTAGACAATGAATGAATCTCTAATTTATTAGTATTGTTTTGCCATCCCTAAAGTAAAACATCATCTTCAATGTTTTTTTCCGGCTTCAGTGCCACTTCTTATAAGTATACCTTGTTATAGTTACTTGTACTTGAAAAGGATAAATTAACATCGTGAAACTTAGGAAAAGAACCCACATGTGTCGTTAAAACGTGATGAGTCCTCATAAGTGGATTCGGTTTACCTCATATTGAGCAAAAATAACATTGGGCAATAATTAATAGCATTTTATTTGAAACGAATAAAAATTATTTTCATTCAATATTAGTGATTTACACCATCTGACGGTCAGTTCTGTTCATTAATTCAATGTATATAAATAGAAACAAGTTTTGCATAGCTCTATTCGTATTCGCGCATTGATAATTTGCATTAAAATATTTTTCCACTGTGCATATACATAGAATATTTGGGAAAAGCATCGTCTCGGACCCGGGAAACATTCTTCTCCGTCGTGACGAACTAATTACTTTACCTTTCACTTCCCATGAGTAGCTGAAATAAACTTCTCAGACTTCTCACATATCATATAGCCTTTCGCAGCGATGTGATGATGCTACGTGGTGACTTTCGAGAGGGGTTGCGTGTGAGGCATTGTATGGCTCAACGTTTCCCTCGCGTTGCGAGTGAGAGGAACTTCTATCTTCGCTCTTGAAGATGTCCGGTGCAGCGCGAGAGAAACGCTGAGTCCCGCATAACACTCCGAAAGCAAGCACACTCGAGAGCCACCTTACCCACTCCTCACGTTTTTGAATACGGATTCCCCGCGAATCGCATTCGCAAAAGGTTTGAATGAGCCAACAACTTACCATTTCCACTCCTGATTCCTCTTAACGGTGAGCGTGAAGAGGCCTTCGAAGAACAGCAAGAGTATGGGCACCGACAGGTACCACAGGAAGGGTTCCCGCCTCCGGGCGACGGCCTGCCAGATGGCCAGCAGCCCATGGGCGGCGAACACCAAGCGGGTGACCACTGCCTTTACTGTAGCCACAATTTTGACCATTTTCCGTTCTCTGTGCGGCAGTCACCACCTTTCATACGCCACAACAAAGAAGTACGTAAAACAGGTTATGATCACGCGGGTAAAATCCATGCATTAACCTAATGCTGGTTGCTCTTACGTTACCGGGAAGCATATAGTATGACAATAGCGCACTAGCGCTGATTCACGCACAAGGAAGCATTCAATTTCGGAAGGAAATGGGGTACTCGTAATGAAACGTCTCACTGAACTTCGTGACACAATAAATTCGTAATTTAAACCTATCAGCTTTGTTATTGATAGGTGAATTTCATATAGATACACTATATCCACTGAAGAAAAATCGTCATTAGGAAGCGTAGCTGAAGTACTTGTCTCCTAATTAAAGTTTGGCTTTTAAATTGATTGAGTTGAAGGAGGAGATAGATGCTCTTCCCCCAAGTACTCAATGTCCTCGATCTAAGAACGCACTTGAGGGTAGTAAGTCGCACTTTTGCTTTGATAATGAATTTTTGGAAAAAAATTTTGACTACTCCGAACATACATGTACACACATCAGCATCACCATAGCATGTAAAATGCATTCAGATTTCAGACAAATCGCTGATTGAAACAAATTTCGAAAGTAGCGAATTCGGCAAAGGATATCTGTCCGCAATTTACACATCAGGGATTTATCGAAGGTAGGATTGGAACGGCCAGATAACGGATGTCGGATACGAGTTGTGCCATTCTTAGTGACAATATTTATTCGCTAGACAATTAATAGGAATAGGAGTCAAATCTAAGACTCAGATGTAATGCTGTGCGTGGGAAGGGTCAATTTTACGTCTGTGCACCCTTCTAAAGTTAAAACGATAAGATTTATTGACTGTCCACGTGTCCGAAATACTCGATGATATCAATCAGTTTATGACATGTAGGATTTAATGACTGTTAACGTACTCAAGATTAAATGACGGCTGCAGAATGGTGGATTGTTAACCTACCAAAAAAAATAATAATTCCTGCATCGTTATTTTTTTGATGCCTTTAAATGTCTGTACCTACTGATGAGGCTATGAGCAAAAGGGTGAAAAGTTTAGCCTGTTTTCTTAGAATAGCTGGTTCATGAAGTTTTTATCGACTGCACATCTCAAATAAGACAAATTTATTTGTTTTCAAACCATGCGCAAAGGAAAATACGAGTACTCGTATTAGGATTCGAAATACACCGAGTGGACTTAAGTTTTTAAACCAGAAAAATTCGTGCGAAACGGCATTATTTCGCCTTCCCCTAAAAAAATTTCGGATGCCATTATTTGAAAGCATTATTAGTATCAATGTGTATAGTTTAAGTTTAATTTGAGCAAACACAGTACCCCCTTGGAAACGAACATTTTCAGATATGTTAACCGTTGACTGCTTCAAACAAGAGGAAAATATCAAAGATCCACGAGCCTCATTAAATGCATAATTATTTCGTCTGTAAATGACTGATTCTGCCCAATAAGTAGTAGACTTATGGCAATTATCCCACTTAGAGGAATGAATTATCGTTTTCCATAACCTTTCGGGCATGGGGCACTAAAAGCATTCAAATAGCAATGGTTAATCATAACATTTTGATCTGGATTCAGAATTTAGGTAAGAGGTGTGTACTTGAAAACATTCGATTATAAAAGTGACTGCATTATTCCAAAAATGATACACTCGTACGACAATATTCACAAAAATACGACAGTTTATTTTGAGTTTCCATTTTGTATTCCTAATGATATACGATACTGCGGCAGACAATTTCCGTGTATCCTACCTTTACGGCAGTATTTGCAATCTCTGCAGATTCTTGGTACAAAAAGACGGTTGGAGATATACAATTAAGGAAATCTCGTTGCAGCGTTGGATAGTTAGTGTAGAGGCTCTTCACGTCGAAAGCTAGGCTTCCATTTTTTAATACTTTTCTTGTACATAAATATGGAATAATGCAGAGAGAACTTCAACTGCTGTACCCAATGCGTTCTTTGGGTGGGACAGGAAACCGTGATTAGTTTTACCGACTTATCGCTAAAGTTAAATAATATTAAAGATGGATTTCTTTCCAGTCCTCTCTCTGATCCTTATTGAACCTAATCTTCTAATTATGAAAAATAGTACAAATGACCTTAATTCACCACTCTCTTCCGAAAAATACAACAACAACCACAGTACTCGTTATTTAAGATCATTGACTTCATATGTATTATTTCGTAATATCATTCTCTCTTAGTAGATAAAAGTTGCAAATTTTCTCAATCGAAAAAATTGAAATCAATCAAGAATGCGTTATCTATGAGTTAAATACATCGGTTTCATTAAGTAATTGAAAATTTAAAATCTGATTGTAGTAAAGTACTGATTTCATGGGATTGGAAACTGGAAACTATCCCCTCGCGGAAAATCAAGAAAACATTATCAAAACTAAGTGAAAGTACAATTACGTAAAATGTATCCCCATTGTTTATTAGATATCGAATAATTGTAAGTTGATGTAATTCGTAAACGTTGTACGATTCCTACATGACCGAATATCGCGAGGAAAGTGAATAAAACAGGTTTGTGTTAATAAGGATCTACGCCATATCAGCAAGACGGGTCGCTATCCCGTAGAAATCATAGCCCATTTGATTTATCTTCGCAATTCGCATACACTATAAAATAATATTGAAACTAATGGCAAAAGTCAATGAATACGATTTTGTAAAGGACTATAATTAGGGTTTGTTACTCACAATTGTGCAGGATTTCTTGCACGATACATCCAGTCCTTGCTGTAGGGTCTTTATCGGGATAACTTTGAAATTACACTGTGCGGATAAGAGTTTCAACCTCATTTTAATCGAATGGTACGATTCAAACCATCTAGGGTGGAAAGGTGTTAGTCACGTGACTGATTTCCGCGCATCCTCGCAGGGTAGTGGACCGGTCCACTTTTGCCCTCGGACCCTAAAAATATTTTTTTCAACCTTTCATCATATTTTTTGAGGATCATTTTGGATCAATTAATCCTTGTTGGCTTTGGATGGAAAACACCATATAACTCGTTGAAAAAAAAACATAAATTCATATAACTCTTGACGCAATTGAGATCAGTCCAAGTTAAATGCCATGCGGTGAAAAACTTTTACTTTTACATATAATGGAATTAAATTGCATTGTAGGAATTTTGTTTACGCTCAATGGACGAGAGAAGTATTAAGGTTCGACAATATATGATTCGCATGTTAGGATTGAATTAGGAAACGGACTTAGATTTATTTTATTTCAGCAGAAATTTTTATTTGATAAAATTAAGAAATTATTTCCTGATACAAGAAATCATAAGGACCTATAGTACTCTCCTTAACCTAAGATATATCGACTGATTGGTCCTCCATTGGACGTAAGTTACTATGAGATAGCCGTTAAGTAGTGACATTTTATTAATAGGAGTTTTTATAATAAAATATACTCTATAAAAATATACGCGCGGAAAGGGAATTATTATAAATTAACTCTATATCCACTGTGTTGCGGGGGTAGTGTTTGATTAGAGTATTTACTACTTTCTTAAAAGCGTATTAGTGCATCATGTGTAAGGATTATCACCTGTCATATAAAATCGCAATTATTATCACTGTAAAGGCTCGTGTAAGGAGTAAAAATGCCCTAAAATTTAGTTTTATACATTGTTTATATTATGGTGATATAATTTACAGTTTTTTATAGCTTTCTTTTATGGCGAAATCTAAAGAATGACACTCGAAGAGAAAGTATGGTAAAATATACTTTCTATATTATTTAATTAATTTTAACAATTATTGAACAAATGAAATCATTTATTCAATAATTGAATTCCTATATATTTTAAAAGAATTTTTTAAACGTTTAACCCATAATAATTGCATTACTTGCGTATCCGCTTCAATTTAAAATGCCGTTCAGAACATGCGCCTTTTAACAACGCCACCGTTCAACTGAATAACGAACTATGTTGGCAATCACATTTGATAACGCGCTTTGCTGTCATCATTTGTCTGTAATTTTCAGACAGGCATAAAAAAACAATATACGTTGAAGTAGATGTGTGTAGAATGTGTTTCTTGGAAAGGCATCTCCCTTACCGCTGAAATGACTCCCCCATTGTACGCTTATCTTGATGTTCGGGAAGTAAGGTGAGTTCTACAGTCGATACCGGACATACGTTGACGTCCATGGTAATCAGTAGCCCTAGTGTATGGAGTCATTTGTGTGAGAATTTCGAAGTTGTATGTCTTGACTCATCATTATTTCAGATGAGCCCGTCTCTTCTCGGTTGGGGTGGACTCATTCTCGTGTTGTGTATATCGACTTTTGGTGTGTGGTGGTGTGTGACAGTGACATTGTCAATTTTAGTCGTTGTAATCGGGTGAGTGCAATTAGGACGAGTTCACAACGGTGTAACTTGTTGAAAATACCTATCTGTTTGTGGATAATAATATCCCTCTAAAGTTTTAGTGTTCTCGAAATATTATCAAGATTTTATCCTTTTTAGGGGTCTAGTCTATCTTTATGTTAGCCATGCGGAAACTGCTCAGAAATATTACATCAATGTATACCGGTCTAGACTGGAGCTGTCCAGAAATCATCCTTTCGAGGTAAGACCGACCGTGTGTATATGTGTATGCACAGTAGTTATCGTCAATTCCCGTCCGTGTGATCTTTTAGTTCGTGTGAATGCACAACGAATTTTCTTTTCGCTGAAGACCTATCAACATTAAAGTGTATTAACTTTGGTTTCAATCATTTTAGAATGTTGTGAATTTGTCGACACATTCGGCGGTCTTCGACTGTCAATGTTACAAATTAGGCGTTTGGCTTACTTATGAAATATACACTAAATGTATTTCCATATCTCTGGGTTGTTTTGGGCTTTGTTTGTTGTAGTTCTGATTACATTTAACAAGCTGAATTTTAACGTTTCAGGAATCAAAGGACTTTGGTTTTTCGAAAGAATCCCAGAAGGTAGACAAACGCTTAACTGGATCCACTGTGATAGATGATTCACTACAGGAGATTTTGGCATATGTATTTAGAGACTATATATATCCATGGTATGAACGAATTAGTCCAAATGAAGAATTCCCAAAGGAAATCCGCCAAGTGGCTAGAACAGTCGTCGTGGAATTTGCCAGCAGGTGAATAATTAACATCATATATTATTGTGTCGTTTAAGGCATATTTCCGTGGAATCACCATCATTCGATTTGTTTTTCCATGTTGGTTTCATGCTTGAATGCTTCAATTAACTGAAAGATGTTTGTTATGAGTGTTCGGCCTCCAGTGCATAGTTCGGAATTTTTTTATCAATTACATTTCTGATATTTTTTAGAGTTACATTTAATTTCAATCTGGCGCAGTTGTACATCATCGTTGATGAGATGTTAAGGATGTTTTAATATTAATGATTGAATTTCAACTAACTACATTTTATACTTTCAATGTGACCTGATTATTTTTGTAACTTTCATCATTATGAGACTGCAATGTCATATATATGATTAAGCCAGTTTTATATTACAAAAAAAAGACTATCTTTTTTTGCCAGTGATGATATCGTTGCCAATCGTGGTTAAGTTTCATGCTTTTAAAAGTAGCTTAAACTATATAGTTCCAGTACATGTGTAAAACTGCTCCCTAATACATGCACGTTTTTTCATCAGTCATATTTGAAACAGGTTATCTACATTATTTTGCTTGTTTAAATAAATAAATACTTTATGGGCATAGTTGAGATTTCTTCCTGGGGAATTTTGTATAACTAGATCAGATTATTGTGTGGCCATAATTCATTATCTCAACAAACGTCTGCATGATGTATATTTATGTTATTTTCTATGGTCATCAATCCTAGGGTTGGACAGCTTTTTACTCAATTCTCTAATCAGCTCAGCATACAGTCTTTTATCTCATACTCCGCCATGATTGTACTTTTTTTCAGAATTTTTTACCATCATTCATATTTTATAAATTTTATGACTTTTAAAAGCCTTAATGAATATGATCATTTTCAATGTGAAACATGAATTTTTAGGTCTGCAAAGTTTACCATTGGACCTTCATTTCCAGAAAAGCATTTCAACCGTTTTGATCAAGATATTTAGCCTCAAATACTCTGAACATTCTATTTCAAATACATATCAGATTCAAAACCCTATCCAGTTTCATAAATTGCAATTTTGTAGTTGCAACAAAATACATGATTTGTATTTTTGAGGCTACCAGTTGTAGGCTTACCCCTGCATTTGGACCACTTGCCTGCCATTCCAATGTGGAGAATTATCATTATATTAGTTATATTTTGTGTGCATATTTATGAATATACATTCTTTCATATCCACTCATTTTCATGTTAATCTTAAATTTGCTGCCACGGTCTCAGTTAAATTGTGGTTTTCCTTTTATGTTTATTGCATAGTTTTTTCTTTTTTAATTTTCTCTTCAGGATGAAAGAAGTTGATTGGGTTAAGTACCTTACAACATGGCTCGTAAATGATGCTGCTTCACATCTTAGATTATTCAGGCAGGCCCGGGCCAGACTTAAAGCCGAACGCAGCATGAATTCACAGTCAGCCCCACAACAGGCTTCATCGCAGCTTTTTTCTCAAGCTTCTGGTGCTTCTGGACCATCACCTCAAGCCTCTCCAAATCCTCAGGCTCAAGTCAACCAAGGACCAACACCTGTGGTTTCGGCGGCATCTGCCAATGACCTTGAGGGAGCCTTTTTTGATCTCGAGTTGGAGATGGAGAAAGATCTTTGTCGTGATACAGTTTGCACAGGGGGTAAAGAGTTTGAGGAACGTGAGTTTCACATTTTGTTAATCCATTATCCTGTCCACTACCAAATGTTTTTATATCATTAAAAATTAAGTTTTGCAATCCGTTTTTTTCATCAGTGAAATTATGGATGATCAAATATGTGTACATTCAACAACTGCCTGTCATTTTCCGCACAGCTTTCCCATTTTAGAAATAAATCAAACAATACATATTAATAGGAATCTTACATGTGTATTATTAATTTTTTTCTACAGCTACTTTGATGAGAAAATTAATTTGGTGTGTAATTGGAGGTGGCTGGTTTTAGTAGTTCACTCCTATTTTCATCAGATGATCATTGCCCAAGTTTTTTCATATATTCATTTCAGAATACATAAGGGATATAGTAGAAGTGCTGCTTTACCTATTAGTGCCTGCTGAGGACTTTCATTGCAAGCCATTAAGATTTCTCTTCAGAGAAATTGTTGTCAATGCACTTCTAGTCCCTTTGCTTCACATGGTATCTGATCCTGATTACATCAACCGTACCATTGTTTGGCTGGTGAGTGGTTTCCATAGGTCTAACATCGGATATTTTTACTCATGTGACAAACGTTTATTTAAAAATTAATGTATGCATCACTTATTAACAGTGAAAAACAATATTAATAGATATCATTCTAGTGCTGATAGTTTGTGAACTTTGTATTTTTTCTTTGCTGAAAGATTAAATGGAAGATAAAAAAAAGGATTCTGACACTTTTTCAAATCAGTTTCACTAAGCATTGGATCCCTCTGCCCTTGACTGGAAACATTGTAAGAGGGATGTTTAATAAATTGTGTCCATAAGTTTTTTATTCACTTAGTTTGTTGTTCAAAAATTTCATTTTATGATATTGCTAGCTCAATGTGTGATGTATATTTTGTACTTGTTTCAATGAATGGACTCATGTATATAATATGAACAGTAGCCATTGCAAGTTTGAAACTTTCACTCTGCCTACACCTGCTTCTGATGATCCAAAATGTAATCTACAATGTTATTTATTTGTAGTGGGGAACATGAAAAAGTGACATGGGCCAAGGTCTGAAGTATAGTAAGATTAAGGAAGGCTTTTCTCATTGGTTTTCATGAAATCATAATTTCGTGGACCAACTACACAAAGCATCTTATGAGCAATTTTTCTGTTATCAAATGCATCTGAGGTACCCAGTAAAATTTTCAGTATTTCTCTTAGGGCTTTTAATATATTTGATGATCTTCTCTCAAAGTGGCAGCAGTGGTGTTATTTATACTTCCATAAGAGCAATAATTGAAGTGCTTGGTTAATCATTCTTTGAAATTGATTGCCTCTCTTCAAAGACATTTTAAACAATCCACTGGCTCTGCAATGGGGGAGAACATACTCTCCATAAGCCTGTAGTATTACATGGACCTCAAATAATGATATATGCAGTCAACAGAAACATTTCTATGCAGGATTGTATACTACCCTAAATTGTTGACACAGGCCAACTGAAAATGTTTCAACTTACAATATCTGTGGCTGTCTCAGTACTGGAGTCAATTCAATGAAGATTGTAGCATATACATATTGCAAATTAAACTAACAGTATAATATGAAATTACATAACGGTGCATAAAAATATGTATGAGTGTGCAGGAGAAAATTAAACTAGGAGTATAACACTTTAGAGGACTTAGATATTTTTTGTAATGAATCCTTGAGTTATCCTCTTTAGTGTCAAACCTTATTTTCATCACATGCAAATTGAGTCTCGTGTACTGCACTTGGAGTCTGAAGGCCAATTGAAGGGCATATGATTTTGATGAATGACTTAGCAAATGACCTACATGTTTAAATGGTAATGATGCAGCCTATTCCATGTAATTTCTGATTGAATCTTCTCTAAAGGTGCCCAATGATTCTCTTTGTGTGGGTTTGCTACCGATTAACTGAAGTGGCACATCATTACCAATTCATTTATTGTGAATGGCTTGCCTAAGTTCATCTGTGCAATATTTGCGTTAAAGTAGTTGATTGGTTGGAAGTTTTCAGGGGATGGAGTAGGCAACATGCATTCACTATACATAGTGTACCTTTGTAGGGTGTTTGAAGTTAGTTTCACGTGGATATTTATTGTAATGTTTCCATACAAACTGGTGTAGTATGGCAGTCCTGCTTTTATGCACACCCATTAGCTACTCATTGATAAAAAGTTATGGAAGGAAGTAACACTGCCACTCCTGTTGTAATGCCACTTATATTATCATTCATCTGAAATAAAAAGTATTAAAACAATTACCTCATATATTTTAGTGGAATTGCATTACTCTTCTTTATGTGGTGCTGCACTGGTATAGTTATTTCTTGGATTTGTCTCTCGCATAAATCCCAGATAAACACAGCTTAGGGATTAACTTGCTTATTTCATTTATAGTGCAGCAACATCCCTTTCACTTGTGAAGCATTCCTGACTGCTATTCGCACAACTGACTGTGTTGGAGAACTCAATGCTACCCGTGAAATGGTTTCCAAGGAAGTGGCAATTTTAGTAAGTAATACTTAAATTTCTAGTTACCATTTACATACCAGTAGTAGTTTTTATGGAAGGCGACCTTAAGGTCATTTGTGCCATTAGTTGGGAAAGGAAGGGTGGAGTGAAACCCGGCATCGGAATTAGCATACTCTTGTTGAAAGGTGCCAAGAGGTCCACAGATAACATCCCATCCGACAGGCATTGTACTCACTCCAAGTGCTATCCACAAAGCACCTCAAGTATGGATCAGGATACCACTGAAAAATATTTGTCTCCAGGATTTGAACTCGGGCCTTCACGGTGGGAAGCCTGTACGTTAGCCTCCGCACCATTCCGACTTCGTTTACATACCTCATGTACCATTTGAACAGAGATGTAATATTATTACAATCTAATAGAATTGTAATTTTGCTTTTAATGAAAATAAAGGTACTTGTTTTGTCTCCATCTTTGCTTTTCTGGCCTTACTGAAAATATTTTTCAATCAAATAAAACATTTTCTTCCTCCCAATTTTTATTCTCACAGTCAAATATTCAGCTAACTTATATTTGTCATTCATGTGGCAGTTATGTGATATTTGTTTGATTAAGGCTAGTCTTTCAAGACTATTTCTCTCTTGATATTTCTTGTAATTGGGATATTTCATGTGAATCAAATGCATTAATTGTGCTTTTTCATTTGCTAGTCACTCTAGTTCTTGTTGTAGAAATTTACCTCTGCAATATTTAAGTACTGACTCAAGAAATTCCTTGTTACAATTACTTTGAAGAGCATCATAGCATTACCAATGCACTGAAAATGGGGAACACTTGCTGTTTATGTAATCTATTATATTTTTAGCAGCAAGAGGTTTTGTAGTCAATGCAAAATTTGAAGTGTGATACCTTGAAAAATTTTAAGCTATAGGCTGGGTTTTCATAGTTTGTTTAGAATAGGTTTCAAAGCATCAAAACATCAATGATTTTATATTTATTTAAAATGATACCCAATCAATAATGGCCAAATTATGTTCAACTTAAAATGTTGGCAACATGATTTTATTAAAACCTTCTTGGCTCATTACGCTCTCAAGTATTCCTTCATTCTAATATATGACTCTGTCATCAATTCCTCCCCCTGTAAATTTAAACTGTTAAGATGGCAAGCCTTTCACTCTCTTCTAATGATGTTAATATCAAACTGCGTTATGCTGTTCACTCTTTGTATAATTTTTGAGTTTACGTTGATGTAATTTTCTTATCTATTATAGAGATCTCGTGATTCTGGTGGTGATGATGATATTTTAGTAAAGCAGCAATTAAGTAGCCTCTTGTACATGAAAAAGGTGATTGAAACTCGTCTGCACAGACTTCAAGAAGGATTAGAAACAGATTCTGCAGGTAAGAAATGACTGACTGATCTTGTTATGACTTTAATTTGATTTTTGGTGTTTTATCGCAACTAGTTTCTTGATTTTTTTTAATGAATATTATTTAAAAGATCTATCCATTTCCTACGTGCTTAATTTCAGGACTGCCTACGTCATTTGACTGGAACCATCTGATTGCTCCTGGTTCAAAGCTATTTTGTTTGCCTTTGGATTTGGTCCTGAAAGATAATGTAGCTTTGTCGTATTTTATTGATTACATGACTAGTATTGGGGCCCAAACGTACTTGTATTTCTACCTGAATGTTGAAGGTAAGAAAGGAATAGTTCTTTCAGCAAAAGAAAAAATATTTTAAAGCTGCTTTGCTGTTTGAACGAGTTTGCCAAAAATATCATGTATATTCTAAAATGATAATCAGTGTAGTCTTTTATTACTTCTGTTATTCTGTTAGTATTATAACTATTATTGTTGTTACGTCTAGAACAAATAAAGTACTATCCTTTTCTTAATTCTCTCCTTATTCTTTGTTGATATCACTAAAAAATTATTTTAAAATGAGCACCAAGCTTATTAAATATGGTAAATTTTGGTTTTCGTGCCTTACATTTTGTGACATTGGATTGATCATGTGTATTGCTGCAATCTCTACTATTTGTACTTTAAATTTCCTAAATTTTCTTTACTGCTGGAAATGAAAAAATATTAACTTTGTGATTCAACAGAAAATTTATTACGATACGACTCTGGTTTTGACGTACAATGTGGTCTTCACCTGAAGATGACGTTGAACGTCGAAACCCGGTTCATATTGTAATAAATTTTCTGTGGAATCACAAAGTTACTATTTTTTCATTTCCAGTATGAATTGATTCCATAAAGTTCGCTGGAAACCATCAATTTCTTTACCGCAATGAACGTGAAAGTTAAAATGCCCAGTAAATATTCAGCTCATGAATTTTTATGTCTAAACTTTTTAGGATGGAGGGTATCAGCTGAACAGCAAATGTCGGATTTAGAACTTCAAAAGATTAAAAGTTCTCAGGACCAAGGTGAACCTAGCTCGCAACCCAGCGTGGAAACTATGCAAGTGCTTCCAAGCAAAGTTCAACCACACCAACTACAACCTCAGGGTCATATACTTGAGAATATGAGGGAGGCAGCTATAAGTATATATGACCAATATCTTTCTGAAAAGGTACCTTGACTTAACATGGGCTTCATAAGATTTTTTCTATCCATTCAACTTTTATATAATGAATACTGCAGTTAAGAATATCATCATTGCCTTTATACAAAACATGCCTATATCTTCATGATGGAAACATGGAAAAAAATCTGACCCTTTATGTATCTTGTGCCTTGTTTTAGATGCATGGCATATTATGAGAATGTCACATTTTTTACATTCTGCATCAGAGGGTATGAACCACTGACAACCTTCACTCACCTCCCCCACTCCCTTTGATGTGACATTTTTATATGCAGTCACTGGAAGGAGGTTCTTTCCCACCTTACTTCCCAGCAAGCCTTTTGGATTTTGTTATTTTTTTGTATTTAAAGGATTGGTCCTCTATGATGTAGACCTACAAGCATTTGTCTCTGCTCCATTAATAGCCTTTCCTCTTGCACCAAGCTACATTTCCTACAATTTTGACACAGCAGCATAAGGTTCTTTTCCACCTTACTTCCCAGCATAGATGTCTTATTTTCCCAGGCCCAGATCATAACTGTTCAGTACTAGAAGAATTCTGCATGTCCGGGTTTTCACCGCGTTGTTGTTTGAAGCCGACAACAGTTTCGCTGAAGTTTCATCCGGCGTCTTCAGGTCGAAGAGCCGGCGTCTTCGACCTGAAGACGCCGGATGAAACTTCGGCGAAACTGTTGTCGGCTTCAAACAACAACGCGGTGAAAACCCGGACATGCAGAATTCTTCAAGCCACCGCCGCGAAAATCTACGCAGCCATGTTCAGTACTAGCTCTTGATTGCATTAAATGACGTTGTGTGTAATGTAATATCAAGTAATATTTCAGACACTCTAACCAATGATCATGGGAACCTTGAAATAATTCCTGGGGAGATGACAATCTATTGCAATTGATAGGCCTTGACTAAAACTAATCATTTAAAGTTAAAAATGTATAAAAAGTGTAATGAATGGTTATATTCTTTTGGGCATAAATTGATAGCTTCAGGTACTTAAAAGAAAATGGATTAATTCTAAATTACGTAATTGATTAAAGAACCTTGAAATGCACTAGATTCATCAATTATGTATTAAGTGAGTCTTTAATAATTGTAATATGGAATTATGAATATTAACTAACAAGGAGGGTGGAGATTGTTCTTGGAGCTGCAATATACACAACTCTGAACATGAAATCTATGCATCTGACTTTTTGAGTAGAGTGAAGTCAAGAGTAATGAAGACAGTTTTAATTATCTGTTTACTTTTTCATAAATTGCATTAATGTGCAGGATTTTGGGTTCCTATTATGCACATTAAAGTTCAATTATCAACCTAAAAAATATTGTCTAATCAACGCACAAAACTCATTTCTTTCTTTTATTTTTCTAAATAAACAAAAAAATTTTGCTTTAATCGACTATGAGAATGGAACCATGTGATGGATATAGCTAAAACTTTAACAGCAGAGTACTGAGAGGTGTTTTACTAAAAGCAAACCTGTTCTATTACTATGAGTGCCATCTCATGAATTTAATAAAGAATTATTGAATAATTCATATAAGTTCACAACTACTTTTATAGTACTTTTTAATTCTACCTTTTTGACAATATTTGGTGGCAAACATGTATATTATTTCTTAAAAATTTTCTAAACCTCGGATTTTTGCAATGCATATTTGAGGCTTTGTGGTGCCATAACTCGTATTTCTATCATGAATCATTGGTAAAACTGTCATTGGTGATCATTACTTTAAACATGATTAATTTTCCCCAGAATACAGCTGTGGATATATACTGTATAGAATATACTGTCATTATTTTGGCAAATTTTCTAATAACCTCATAAATTTTAATAAGAAATGAGATATATATTTCACTTATGTTCTCTTAATTCTCACCAGGCATCTCCCAGGTTACGGTTTGATGAGGCAGTTGTTCGCCGTTTGGCCCATCAACTTCGAAGTGAATCTCCTAGCGAAACTTGGTTTGATGATATACAATCTTTAGCATATGAGAAACTACAGGTAAGTTTGAATTAATCTTAAATTCAGGAAGTTTTTGGATGAATTAGTAGTGTCATGTGTGCATTTACTATACAGTATTTATTATATCTGTAAACAAATATTTTACTACTTCCATCATTGCTGATAGAATACTGTTTTATAAATCAGTGATTGTAAGATTATCATAAATTTTATTATTTTGACTATTGTAAGATTAAATTATTCATAGGCATGTTACATTTTTTATGAGTAAAATATTCAATTCAACACATCAACCTGTATGAGGAACGGACCAAGTTCTTAAGTCTCCTGTTTTTGTTTTTGAAGAACTACCTAACCAGAATTCACAATGTTGATGTTGCATGGCTGCCAAGAGTGCTTTTGTAGGGTTTCATGATTTCTTTTGTCAAGTGAAAAATTACTGATGCCCCATGGCTGAGGATTCTTGAGTTTGTTGATACGTTACGTTTGGTCTTTCTTTAACTGTTGAACCATTAAATGTGCATTTTTCATAGCAATACCATACTCACTATTTGTTTCACTCATTTGATAATATATATCAATAGGTGTTATATCACGAAAGTGGAAAAAATGGATGATTACCTGCTGTTATCATGCACTAAACGGTGTAATTTTATCTTGTGAAAAGCTTCTCACTCTTGAGGTAACTGTACAAATCTTGTGATCTCCATGGTAGAGTGATTTGCCTTATATTCAATGACAATGCGTGCATATTTTAAACTCAACCATATCTACTCCTATCACTGAGTAATAAATAAGAATATACATTAGAGCTTGAATGCACTTTTTAATATTTCAAATAACCTGTCCTTGGATGATAGTAAAGTGGGCTTTGGAAGTTATTTTATAACCTAGACATTTGTGTTTTTTTTTGTCTTAACTTGTAACACCTTTTGAGTGTGATTTGGTTGGGAGTTTTGCAAACTGTGCTGTTCTAATTTTTATTAATATATCAGTGCAGTACAGTCCTTACTATCTGATTTTTGCAGCTCATTGCTGTCCTTATACTCTTTCATGTGCGATTTATTATTTTAGTTAATTTAAAGAAATTGCTAGAAATGCTCGTACAGAAAATTTGGTGTAATCATCCATTTATGTGCAAAAAATGTGAGAATTTTATTGTAATAAATTCATTTGCACTGACAAGGATTAAAGTTGATCCCTTAAAGTCAGGCTAAGTGTTTTGGCTGGTTAAGATACAGAGGGGTCTTTTTATGGAATTTTTAAGAGGGCACTCTGGTATAACTAGTTAAAGCACGCAGCCATAAATCAAGGGATGGTTTAAATCTTGGTTAATACAAATACATGTTTTTATTACACTGTGAAATTCTGGAATTTGCATTTTTTAAATATTTTCATGATAAAAAAAGTAAAAATCTCAAATTTTGAAGTTTCACTTGAACATGAGGTTTGTCATTGCCTTTCCCATTTTTGGTGATCCAGTCGGATGAACGATTCCTTCCATCATTCCGTCGCTCTGCCAGCTACATTCGCCTGCTGGCTGAACTTGATCTCTTGAAGGAGCCGTCACGTTCAGATGAGGAGGATGATTCACAGTCTCTTGAAGATGAAGCATCTGCTTCCTCACTCTCAGGTGGGGACACAGCATCTGTTTCATCACTCGATGTGACTTCAACCCAAAGTACTGAGACCACTGCTCACCACAACCACAGGAGACAGGGGAGTGTGGGCTCAATCCCTACTTCATCCATTTCGGCTCCCTCCTCTCTCCCTCATCGTGCCATGGCTCCAAACCATAGACGTCAGGGTAGTGGGGGTTCTATAAATTACCCTCTGCCCATATCCCCACTGACATTCAATCAGAAGGTGTCGACAGACAGTGGCATCCCTTCAAATGCTGTGGAATCAGTGCCCCCAGCATCAAGTGCAGCTGTGAATGAAACAAAACCAAAGTTGGGCAGACATAAAAGTGGTGAAGCACATCATGGATCCACTGAAGCAACACCAATAAGTAATCAGTCCTACCTTTTATTGGCAGAAATAATTGAAACCGGTGAGTAAGATTTATCAATTAATTTCAAATGCCGGGTCCAGGTATCTTATGCTGTTACACATGCATCAAAGGCTTGTGAATGTCAAAAGGGATATGCAGTATCTTTTTCAACAGGTCCCTATGCTATTGGCTAATGTTGGCTTCTTAAGTGTTTTAAGACTTTTCCTTGGTATCTTGGTTTACTATTGGTTATTGTGGGCTATCGAAAGTAAACTAATACTACGTTAACTGATGGGTCATGTTTCATGGTGCCATTATCTTGTAAAATATGTACTTCATCTCCAGTCTTCGGCTCATTGTTCTTTCTGAAACTGTTCTTTTTGCTTTTCACACATTGCTCAAAAATTAACCTACATCCTTCATCTAGAAAAAGTTAAATTATGGTAACCAACAGTGTTTAATTTTAGGAAATCAAAGGTATATTCCAAGGTACATCAATCCAATCAAGGTACATGCCCAAGTCCAACTGCATCTGAAATTTCCAGGTGTTTCTTCTCTGGCTTGTTTCGGCCCACCAACATCTTCTTCCATAAAGATCATTTTCTTTCTGCTGCTACCTTTCACCAATTCTGTATTTTCCAGCACATCTATCAATATACATGCCCTTATCAATACATCCCCATTCCAGTTTATTTTCCAGTCCTCTATAATATTCAGCTATTTTCTTTCTTTTCAGACTCGCCATAAAATAGTGTTCATGCACAATGCATGTAAGCAGTATTGAGATAGGGCAAGTGGTACATCCAGCAGTGTATAAAGTCCATGTGGCATTTGATAAGTTTCATTGAAAGAATTTTTTCATAAGATATGTACTTGGTGATGATGCAATGGCAAAATATAAGGTTGAAGAATATCTTCCTAATTATGTTTTGAAGTGTATATCACTCTACGCATGATATTTTCCCAGTCCCACGTGAAGTTCAAGTTATATACTTAATATGTTTTATTCCATTAATGCTATATGCAACATGGTTGTTGGGCTTGGAATATACATGGTTTCAGGTTGTTATGATTAGGAAAAATGGCTAGGCCATTTCACTTTTTTATCTATTTATTCCCAAGGATAAAGGGAAAGCCATTGATTTATAATCTATGTAGCTGATAGTCTATGTATCTTATGAAAAGAATTTGCAATTCGCAGTGGCTCCTAAAACTATTCTGGCAGGAGCAGTTAAGATAGCTTGAAGATGTAAAAGCACAGAGGCTCTTGTAGATGTAAAAGCACAGAAGCCCAATTAAATGTAGTCAACTTAATGCCTGTTTCTCTGCAAGTTGGCGGAAAAGGTATTAAACTCACATGAAAATACACTGGAAACAAGTGAAAGCTCTTAAACTAGGATAGGTAATTTGAAACTTAGTCAACATAAACCTCATCTATCTTTATCCTATAATCTCAGTGGCCAAGTTTCCAAGGCATATAATGCTGTTCCATATAAAAGTTTTTACTAGTCTTTTCTATACATATTTACTTGAGGTGCCTGTTATCAACTCCCTCATATTCTTAAAAACTTCTTTACATAATTCCTCTTAATATCATATTTTCTTAACCTTCCTATTTCTTCAGTAGCTCATTGCCTTCATTTTATTGTAATTGATTCTATCCCAAACCTATCACACTTATCTGCAATGATTGCCGTCCTTTGAACATATAAAGAAAACCACAGGTGATAGGTGCAGATATATCCTACCCCTTTGCCTTGTCTGTTAAAAATCACTGTTTTCATGGTAAAGGTCTTCTCCATCTCATGCAAAATCATGGGGAGAAGTTGAATGATGCAATTTTGCCAAGTTAATCAAATTCATCTCTTTCATTCGCTAAGATATGGTCATAAAATGGAAGAGGTAAACATATTGATCTAAATTAAACTAAAAACTAGCACGTGTGTCACATTTGATATACAAGTTATTTAATTAGAAGTTTTAAAATCCTGACTAGTTCCAGACTAATTAGCCTCATGGATCTAAAATTGGGCGTTTTTAGATTTTATATAGGCTGTAACAAAAAATGCAGGGGTATTATTTATTTTGAGGTGATATGTGTGTGGTTGCACTCTTAATTTGAATCTCAAGTGAACCTAAATTTTAATTTTTTTCTTATTATCAGGATTGATACTTTATTATATGAGTTGACAGTTGTACACAAGAAAGTCATTCATCATATCCAAATGTTAAAATATTGCTAAGTTTTCCAATAATCTAAAGTTTGGTAGGTTCCTCTCATAATCTTCTTTTGCAAGAATTCCATCATAGAAATTCTGATAATGTTAGGTAGGCTTAATGCTTTTTGGCAGTCTGTGATTATGGTGGATTTATGTTGGTATAATTACACAATATGAGAAACTTTAGTCTATTATATCAGTTGTGTGATTATTATTATTAAATATTGTTTGTGGATCCTGTAATTAAATATATGTATAGTTGTCCAATGGCATTAATTATTATCAGCAGCAATACATAAATTTGTTCAATATGCAGGCTCCAATATTATATCTATTTGGTATTTCTATCTTAGTTATGAAATAAAAGTCATTCATTCCATTGTCCGAGTATGTAATCACAGATTTATTTTATGCAATTAAAGATGGAATGAATTCAGGGTGCTACTTTTTTTGTCCATGCATGAATTTGGATTAATAGCTTGATTAATGAGTCCTGATTGATTGTTCAGCAATCGGTGGTAAATTAATGTAGTTACTCCTGGGTTTCGTTTGACTTCTGTTAACATCTTTGCAATATCTGTAATTCCCAATGCAATCATCTTTACTTTTACAGGTGTCGTGAATGATCGGGGGAAGACTTATGGCATTTATGCCATTCATGTGACCAAGCGATACGAATCTGGTCATGAAGAAAAGTGGCATGTGTACCGACGCTATTCGGACTTTTATGACCTGTACCAGAAGATTAAGGACAGGGTTAGCATGATAGTATACTTTTGTATTTTGTGTTTTTAATGCCTTTGGGATTTGAAACTTTTTATGAAATCTTTGCACTGTAGTTTCTTGATACTTTTTCAGTATTTTGCCTTTTTCTGATTTTTCTCCTAGCCATATGCACATTGTAGCAAGCATTTTGTAGCCAGCTGATGAATGTGCATTAATGACTTGGTACTTTGTTTGTTTTAGCATAAAGCTTTCTATTTTGTTTTGGTTTTGTTGATGGGTGTAGAGGAAGAATTTTGGTGTTTTTTAAGCATCTATTTCCCTGATAGTGAACATCGCCGTTGTCACAAAAATATAATTTTCATTCATGCTGGATAAGTTTGTCTTCAAAAGAGATATAAGCTTATTCCCAATAGAATGCCTCTAATCCATTTCATTCATACTTTTTGTAATTTGGTGCCTCTTTTTAGAGTCTTCATTGTGATAGTAAGTTTTTCACACAATTTGTTAAATGCACTCTTAATTTCACCATTAAAAATTTAATTTGCCTAATCATATTGCAAAAAAATATTAAGGATATGTAATCCAGGGTATTATATTTGATCATTTAGTCATTAAGTGATAACTTATATTTGCTATTACTGTCATGGTATATTGGCACTCCAAATATTTAAATCATGCTGGGAATAGCTCTTAGGCCTTGGCCATGCATACAAACATTGATCTGCTAGCAAATTTAACAAACTTTCATTCATGATTATTAATCAAATCTTGTCTGTAGCAAAAGTCAAAGTAATTTTTATGTGAAGGACTTGGGCATTTTGAAGGATGTATTTTATCCAATCCTGATTACAGATCCTCACTCACATTCAAACATATGTTTGTTGTGGTTAAACAAATTCTTGTGCTTTCCATTCTGAGGTCATGTGTGTGAAAGTTATCTGAGTTTTGGCTGGGAAAAATGTATTATTTATATGATAGTATTGGGACCTGAATCCCCTTCAGAGTAGCCCTTTTCACCTTTACATACTAAGCCAAGCAATCCTTCCACTGCCAAAAATACTTCTGAGATGCTTCTTTTGGAATGTTGTCCATCTCTGCTGTTGCATTTTGCATTATCTTTTCCCTAATCTCAAAGCAAACTAAAGTCACTTGTCACATGTCTGAAGAGTGCAGAAGTTGTTGAACGACTGATATTCCATGTTTTGCCATAAAAATCTGTATTAGGTACGATGCAGTATCTTTGCTCAATTCTTTATGTCATCTTGAGAGAAATCGAAAAGCGATGAACACATATAAGCGATAGCACCTCACTCAGCGGCTATTAGGCAGAGACTGGCTCACTCAAAGATGGAGAAAATTTCAAGTATTTGCATTCAGTTGCCTGAAATGAAAAAAAAGAAAAATTAGAAATTTGTGCTTGATGAGAGAAGGTATTAGGATCATTGTGTGTTTCCATAATTGTTCATTAACTTTGCCTCATCACAAATAGAATAAGCTTGCCTTTCTGACAGCAATTTCTTATGATTAACTAGCTTACTCATTTCAATTGTACAATATATATTATTTCTGCATCTTAAGTGGTTGTAATTTTACTTTTTTAGCACTTCTTTAATATTGTTCTCTGCTTTATATCAATGATTATTTAGTTTGATGACCTTGCCAAGCTGACCTTCCCAGGAAAACGTACCTTTCACAACATGGAACGATGGGTTTTGGAGCGGCGGATGAAAATGCTTAATGATTATCTTCAAATCCTCCTCCAAGTGGGAGTCATTGACAAACATCCAAATCTGAGGGAGCTCCTATTGGCCTTCTTTGAGCAGGGTGACTATGACCGTGGAAGATCAGGGGTGGCCCCTGTAGTTGCACGTACGGTAGGTGATATTTCATTAGTATGTTTTATTTGGGATTTGTTTATTGTATGCTATGTGATTTTCTGGTAATGTTTTGTAAACTGAATTCATTCATGTGCAGCCGCATGAATAATTTCAGTTGATGTGCTTGTATTTTTTTGAAAGATCATCGCTCCAGTCTTTTATAGCAAAGTTAGAGAGCCCTGCTGGTGTCAACTATGGGCCCAGCTAACTGGTAATTTGGTCCTTTTGAAACAAAAGAAGGAATTTTTTTGGGCCCAACTGCATGATTTTTGGTGTGCCAGATCTTCCTCGTAAACCAAGGGTTATAAATGTAAAGGGAGTGGCTACTATCCTGACATTTGAATTTCACATGCTGTTGGGCTTAGTATTAGACAAGCACTATCATTGCCCCTCCAACCAACACTTGTGTTTAATACTGCAGTTTTTTGGGTTATTATAAATCAATATTTTGCAACAAGTTACATGTTAACAAACATTGTTTCCATCAAGTTTAAGTGGTGTACCATGGCATGTATCAAATGCAAAACCCAATCAGACCCTGGAACAAGCCTCCTATGGCATATTCCCAGTACTTCATCTAAATTTTGATATCGTTGATGTGATAACATCTTTTGGCAGTAGTTAAATGTAGATGCATGAAAGACAATGACAAATACAGAGAAATTCTTCAAATGGTAGTGGAAGCATTGGATTTTGAGCAATGAAGATACTGAGAAAAACACTGCTTGAACTGCAAGAAAACTACTTGATGCATTATGCAAACCGTTTTATATGTAGATGAATATCAAGTATTTAATATTGAATTGAATATCAAGTAAAAAGTATAATTATGGTTTTTCAATGACTCTTGCTAGCTTTGGCAATTTCTACTGAAGAAATGCATCACTCTGTTACATGTCATGTTTTCACTCATCTTTATCAATTTGTGATATTGACAATAGCTCAGTCAGTGATCTATGTCACAATCGTGGTTTGATTTGTTGCACTGTGTCATTATGAGCTTATAATGCAATAAAATTCTGTAGCATATTTAATCTCAAGCATTACTAATTGTTAATATGTTCTTTTTGAACTGCTATTATTTCTAATTTTTTGATATTGTTTTAAACAGTTGGACAATCTTGTGCATCCAATTCGATCATCTATGCGTTCTGTGGGTAATGCCGTTCGATCTGTTCCTGATAATCTTTTGTCAACTGTTGATGGAATGGTGGATAACATCAGTAAAGTATTTTCACCATCAATTGGTTCTAGTCGTCAGCAACAGGATGCTCCCCTCCTACTTGATTCCTCCAAAGTTGGTGCATCATTGGATGTTGAGGTATGTGTTTTATGCTGCTGAGGCATTATTTAGTTGTCTATTTGCTGAGATATCCAAATGCATGAGTCATTTTGCCACTTGTGGTATGTGCTATGGCATTGACTACTTATATAATAGAAGAGAATATAAGAATAGTTATCTTCAATCAAAGTTATTAAATGGCTATCAGTAAAAACATGATTTCTGAAACAGTGAAGCATTTTAGAGGAAATATTTGATGTTCTGTTGGGGATATTTTCTTAATGTACTAATTATTTTTCACCCCTTCCCCCAGAAAAGTATATTTTAAGGTTTCACTTACTGCATTCCAAAAGATTAAAGAAACAAATGATGTTCTTCAAGCATTATCCTTGTTTTATAAGTCATATCAATGTTACAAACAATGAAATGTACTCTGAAAACTTGTTAATTGTTTTTGTATTGAGAAACCACTGTTAAGGCAATTATTGGAGCGGACACTATAATCATTAAGTTTTACCAGGTATAAATAATTTGAAATTAATTTTTTTCAAATTTTTTGCCCTTGATCCCCTCCATCTTTAGGCTGGAGACAACATCCCTTTGAGGGTGATGCTCCTTTTGATGGATGAAGTTTTTGATCTTCAAAGTCGCAATCAGTGGCTACGGAGAAGAATTGTTACATTACTACGTCAGGTGGTTAAGGCGATGTTTGGAGATATTGTCAATAGGAAGATAGTAGATTACATTGGCTGGGCTACTAGCCCAGAACGTGTTGCTGAGTACCTGAGGGCTTTTAAGTAAGTGAGACCCTTCTTTGTGTAAATATTCCCAGATAATATGCTAATATTTTGTTTATACCTTCTTAAGGCGTGAGCGTTTTAAAGATCCATTATAATTTTTTGAAAACATGAAAGCCAGAGAGATTGGTTAAATGGAAAAAATAAACTGTAAAGTTTATGCGAATCTTTTTGAGGTAATTGACGGAAAGTTAGATGTAACAATTCGTATCGCTGTGGTAGTTCCTTTACTTTCTTTGTCCTGGTTTCATTTAATATGATGTCCATGATATCGAGAGATAGTTGAATCCATACTGCTTCCGGGAATAACCATCGCATAGGTGAGTTGATAGACAACTCACCTTCGCGACAGTGATTCCTGCAAGCAGAATGGATTCATCAGATAGATGTTGCGCAAACCTAAGGATTAATTTCGAGTGATAGTTTTTTCCCTTCATTCCCAATTTTTAATTGAATTTAAGTAAAAATAGTGGGTACAAATAAAACTTTTGTATGCTTTGTAAATATGGGAGTGATGTTCAACCTAGTTTGGTGTGCAAGTAAGGCAATGAAGTCAGTCAGTTTTAGATACATGTTTATTAATTACAATACTTCCAGTTTCTATGCAATGGTAAAATAGAGGGTGGGAAGTGGGAGGAAGTGACATTTTTTTGTTCAAAGGTAGGAGTTAGGGGGGAGGTAATGGATTGTGTTTACAAATGGGGGTGGGGAGATGTTTTCAGTGAGTGTTGCTAATGAAGTGGTCAACCAAAGAGTGGGAAGAGAGAAAGGGATGGAAAATGGACATGTTTGAAAGATTACAGTTAAGAAGAGTGTATAAAAGCAAACTTTTGGTAAATGAAAATACTTTTGAACTCGTTTAGGAAGTTCCCATTTAATTGACAATTGTATCCGCCACCTCATGACCTATGCCCTTACATTTACCCCCTCCTCCCTCATATGCATTGAAGCCAGTAGTACTATAGTAAATTGATTGCAAAAATATATAAAGTTCATTCATTCAGCGATCATTAATTTTCACTAAGTTGGGCTTCAAACTATTGAATTTCAAATTTATGAGCTTGAGGAGTAGGAAAGGTTAGTTAATATTCAAGTAGGAAGGAATAAACAAGAGCAGTTAAGCAGTTCATGTATTCTGTCAATGTTTAAGAGGAAAAGGGAAATAATATTTGGGACATTAAGTAAATGATTGCATTAGCAAAAGAGGTACTTGCAAAAAGAAGAGAATTGATTAAGGGTACACTGGGTCAGGATGTGAATAAAAGATTAGTAAATCCTTGAGTATGAGCATAGAATGGAGGTTTTTGAGATGTGGGTGTGATGGAGAAAATTAGATGAAGTGCAAAGAAGGCAAATGCTGGGTTTCTAAATAGGGTGGGTGAAGAGAGAAAGTTGCTATGCAAAACCTGAAAAAGGAGAAAGTGGATGGAGGACCTAATGAAAGGTAGTGGGATGTAGGAGGCCATGACAGAGGGTGGAATGTTGGGTCAGAGGGGTAGTGGAAAGAAGAGACTAGGCTTTCTAGACAGAATGAAGGCTAGCAGAAGTTACTGAGAAATGAGGAAGAATAAAAAACAAAATTTAAGAATATATTTCAGGGTAATTTCTTTAATTCTGGTTCACTAATATTATATCTGCTGTCCTCTCTGTTCATTGCCATTCTTTACAGTTCATTGTAGGTTGTTATTCTCATAGTACTTTTTATATCATCTATAAATTTCTTTCAACTGCTTTCCTCTTCCTTTTTTTTTCCTTTTATTTTCCCTTTCATCATATTTTCCAGGAAGTTTTTATATCTGAGAACATTTCCAACAAATTTAATTTTCCTTTCATCCATCTCTTTCATTAAATTCCTTTCCTTTTTAATTTCTCTCAATACTTCTTTGTTGCTTTTCTTTATCCGTCCATCTTGTTCTTGTCTTTCTTCTCCAAATCCACATTTTGATTGCTTCCAACCGAGCCTTTTTTTATTTCTTTTTTAACAGATCTTATGTATGTTTTTACCTATCCTCAGAATCAATAAAGTTTTTTTGTTATTACTATATATTTTTTGTTGTTTTTATCTAAAATCTCTCTTCATAAACTTGTAAAATGATTTATTCATTGTAGGCAGTCTTTTTGGCCAAATGGCTGTAGAGCCCCACCATCTGAACCCCGCTGTGAGGAAACTCAAATGAGGACTCGAGTGGCTGCAAAAATTGCTCTTCTCTCTAGCCTGTCAGGTAAGATAGTTCTCAGTTCAATATTTAAGAGGGTTTAGAGTAAAGTATATTTATTGATGCCAATATACATTTTTCTCCAGGCAACAATTCTCGTGTGTTTTAATTGTCCTAGAATGGCTTGGCTCTTTTAATTCATTCATTGTAATTAGACTGTTTGAATTTGTATGTAACATTATAATATCCTTAACACCATCTTACATTTATTTTATGCAAAATACATGCTATGTAATGATAAAATGACACTGTTTTATCTTAAAATATTTGCCGTTATTTTTAAACACTACCATCATGAATAAATTCAACATGTGTCATATAATCCTTTTGCAAGGTTGCTTTTTATGTAAATCATCTGTACGATGATGATAGATGTGACATTTTTTTCCTGTGGTATTAATTCATTTAAATAATTAAAATTACTATTTTGTTAGTCTTTAAGGGTTTTTTCCTCCTTTTGGCTTGATATTTAGCAGTGTGTAATGATAATCTGCTGATTTTATGCATGTAATCCTTCCTTTTTAGTTCTTTTTTTATAGATATTTTTATGTTTATAGTGAAAATAATAGGACTTGGAAACAGAAATACTGCATGCATTCACCTCATCCTCCTGCATTTATGTGGTTACTTTAAAAGGGATCATGTTCAGGATGCCAGTTTTGTAATCATGAAATTGTCTGTTTTTACCATTGACTGTTACTTGGGTTATTTACTTTCCAAATATTAGATTTTAGTTAAAATTTTGTACAGAAATATATCTTTTAAAATATGTTTGAATAATTGAAGTAGAAAGTGTCAGGCATTTTTTATACATATGTATTTAATTTATGCACCTTAAATACTGTAATTTCAGGACCATTTGTTTCTATATGTAACCCAGAAATATAAACTTTAGTGCTGTTGTAGCAAGCATAAAAATGATCTCCATGGGACAATATTTGTATAAATAATACTATCCACTGGGGAATTTATTTGAGCCTCAGGAAATGCAAGGGTGCATTTTGCTTGTGTGTTGGACTTTCACATACCTGGAAAAAGCCATGAATTTTTATTTTGTTGTTTTACTTATAGGGAATGTCAGGATATTTATGAAAATCATTGGAAATAGTTATTCTAGGCCCTTATCTTTTCTTTGATAGAAAAATATGCAAAGGTTGATGGATGTTTTACAGGCCTTCAAATTTTCATCAGATTTTTGAAGTTGATCTACTGGAAGTGCAATGGAGCAAATTGATAAATCTGGCTTGCAACAATTAATGTGTAAGAATTTGCAACAATTGATTTCCAGGAATTGACGGATGAAGTTGAATAATTGTGGTATCATGCCATCCTGAGTAAAACAGTTTCATGTATAGGTTAGAGTCTGTAGTATTTTGTGCGTTAGTATGTTTGTAGTTAGTGTGCTGCTTGTTAAAAGTGAATGATTTTTTCATCTCCTGCATGGGATTAATGAATGTGTAGAGAATTCTGCAAGTAAAATGTATTATCATATAAAATTACCTTAAATGTTCACACACTGAAATTAATGTTAATAATAATTCATTCTGAAATCATAATTACTGTTGTCCTGAAGGACTTTTTACATTTTTGTTACGAAAAATATGTCAAAAAATGTTGGTCAAATTAACTTTTTGATTTTCACACAAAATGCTGTGAAAGTATATAATGTGTACATAAGGATTGTTCAAGACAATTCTGTGTTGAATCAGTGCATTTATGGTGCTTTCAAGATAAATTTCAAGGAAAGGTAATGGAAGGACATGGTTTTTGGTCGGGAAAATGTGGAAGCATCATGGAATATTGGAATCAGAAATTATTGTTAACTCTGTTTAAGTATTCAGAAAGATACTGCTTCTTAGGCTCATGTTCTTAAATTGTCTAAAGTGGAGAGAGGAAAGTAGACTATAGATATACTTAATCCATTTGGTGTAATTACAAATCATTATCTCTCTTTCCTACAGATGAACTCAAGCATATAATAGGCAGTGAGACCACTCGACGGGGTCTGAGCACAGTGTTTGATGCCTTCCAGTGCCCATCCCTCAACAGACGGCTTTGTTTTGCCCTGGTTGAAGGATTCCTCACCAATCTCTTCCCGGAACGGACCCTCCCGCGTGTTTTCCAGAAACTTCATTCCCGCTCAGTGCGGAAAGCTAAGCAAACGCCCATGAAATCCACTCCCTCCGTTAATTCTTTGGGTGGTTTTGAAACCAGGGCACAGACAGAACGTCCAAGTATCCCCATGACCCCCACAACCACACAGCAATCTCAGCAGAGTAGGTTATTGAGGCAGTTGCAGGCTCAAGGTAGGAGAAGATGATGGGAAGCTGGATTTAAAACAGGGTTCAAAGAGTGAATTGTTTTCGTGCTGTCAAGCCTGAAACAAAGGTACTGATTGCGCATTGGTGTTGCAAGTGTGTAGTCATTGGTCAACAATATCTTGGTCATGATATCTTCCCCTATTGCTAACTTTGACTTTGCAGGTCATTAATAATTAGCATTTTCGCTTTTACAATATTGGACCAAATGTTTCTAGGGTGTCAGTCTCTCTGGAATTTTGATAGAATATGCAAGGGGACTTTATACAAAGTATATAGGCTCATTGCTTTGTTCAGAATGAAGTGATTGATCGAAATGAGTGCTCCACTTAAGCTTACCTTAAATCTCCATGGGTTTACAGGTGAGCTCGGACTGTGTATCCCGTATGTATGTAGGTCCAGTGATCTGGTTAGAAACTTATTCTGTAGATTTGTGCCTTCTCTGCTGAAAGTAATGATTACCTTTGCAACTAATACATTGGTGACATGAAGAAAAAAAAAAGGAAGGAAGGAATGTAAAATATTAAAATCCCCCAAATTTTTGTAAAAGAAATTTTAAATGTGTCAAAAGCCCATGGCGTAAGTTTGTGTTACCTTAAGAGAGGAGTATTGGCCATCCAGCATTGGAATGTAAGGGTCTGATCTCTTTCAAAGCCCAATATTTTTTGGGGCAGCCATCACACATTACATTAGAATGTCTTCCTCTTGGGCACTTAGTTTGCTTGACGGGTCTCCCATTACATGCTGTATATAATACTCATGGCCATATAATGGTGTTAACACAACGAAGGGAACTGTAGATATAATTAATCATCCCTGGGACCCAATATAAAGTCATTTTTATTCACTATAAACAAGTGGCAGCAGACTGTTAAAAGTTCTTCCGATCCTGCTGACGTTGCGTGGTTGTGAGTCAGTCAAATTGATTGAAGTGCACAACAAATAGTTGCAGTAATAAAATGGCACTGTTTAAAATTAGGTGTGTTAAAGTCTGTTTAGTTTTTTAGGGGTAAATGATTTAAAACTTTTTCACTGGTTGAATTTTCTGTAGGTACCAAATGGATGAGTGATTTGTTAAAGCAGTGGAAGGAATTTGACAGTTATTTTTAATTTGGGAGGTAACTGTTTGATAAGTCTTTACTTTTTTGTATCTGGAACTTGGAGAAGTGGGAAGCCATATTGCTCCATTATCCATTTCACTTTGGACCTTAGCATAAATGAGAATATTTTTTCTGTGACTTTGTGAGTACATACATTTGTCTGTCAAACAGTTATTTTAAATTTGGCTCAGGGATGAAAGCCAAATATATTTTACTAATTTATTTGTTGACAATGTAGAAAATAGACTTCTCTCTTGGGAATCAGCTGTCAAATAATATTTCCATATCGACAGAAGTGTGCTTAGCTTACTCTGAAATTTGCCCTGGTAATTTTACAGCTTGTTTTGATTTTCCTATTTTTGCATGTGGGCTCATAGAATTCATTCATTCCATATTGCATTAACATTTTTTTATGAACATTCCTCATTTTAAAATTCATTTAAGAGCCCTTCAAATTGCATTATTATGGTTTGACTTCATTTGGAAAATGCATACTCTTGCATAATTTTGCCTCAAGTATTTTCTTTTTTATGTTTTCATTATAAATCCACCTTATAAGTGAATTATTGAATTTTCTGCTTAATAAATCAATGCTGAAACTTAGAACCAGCCATTGATGCTTTCATGGAATTTTTTAGAAAAAAAAAGAACGAAATGAACATGCAACCAACAGGCTGGTTTTTTATCTGTGATGTTTTATTTTTAATCTTACAATCATGCATTCGTTACTCTCATTTCTATCAATATCATATGTTGTTTAGAAGATTGTAATTTGGAATTGTAATCTCACTTCATTTGTGCTATTCATTTTTCCATTGTTTATTTGTGATCAATAGTGTTCAATGTAGAGTAATTCATAAATGTGTAATCATAATTGCTGTTTAGTTTTCTTCTGTAGGTGAAGTCCCCACTCAATTTTTGAAGTCTTACTAAACCTTTGGTCTTCAAAGTCATGCTTAATAATACTCATAACATTTGACCTATAGATGGTGAACATGGTTGTTAAGATTAAGACCATAATTACCAAAGACATGAAGGTGAATAGATTTTGCGCATTGGGGATATTATTACATTGTTTCCTATGTTCATGAAAAAGCTTGCACAACATTCTTTATGATTGTGCCTGTTAATATTGTTTTATTTTTTTACTAAAATACTCTTCATTATTTCCATGATCTTTCACTTTGTATTTAAATTTCAAATAATCTTGTTTATATATTTACTGTTGTTTATAGGTATGAAGTTCCTTGCAGGCATTGAATACCTTTGAAAAAGTAGGTTGATTTCTCTAGTTCAAAAGGTGTACAATACAAGCTACTCAGTATGTTATATTATTTTTGTGATAGTAATGTGTTAATCATTCTCGTGTGTATGTTAAATGTTGACTGTGTTCTCTTGTTGCCCTGTTGTTGTTGTATTTTAGACATTGACACCATGGATGCTCAAAGGGGTGTCTTTATATTAGTTGATCAATAATGTGACCTTGCAAGTAAAATGTTAATGATCTTGCAGGTTTGATACCTGATTGGCTTATAATATGGATTTGTGGCTCCTTTTGTTTTAATTGAAAACTAAGTAATTTGTTATATGTGCAATGTTTTGTAGGGTACACTGTGATAGCAAATCAAAATTTTTATCAAGAAAACAGGCTTTTGTCAGTATAGAGCTTGAATTGTGTAGATGCCTATGAACACCTTTCAGTAAGAATTCATCAATAACTTCATGCTCATTTGGTTTTATATGCAAGTATATTGATAAAGCCTGTTTTTCATCGTAAAGATTTAAGGTACCTTAGGTAGGGATTTGCCTCCCATGAAAATGTTTTACAAATGAAAATTTGAAAAATGAATAAATTGTGTACATTGAAGCACTTTTTAATGTTCATTTTCTTCACTTAGTATAGTAATTGGGTACAGAGATTCTTGACTTTACCGAATCAAGGTGATCAACAGATAGATATTTTATTATTTGGGATATTACTTGGCTCCAGATTTCATCTGCATTGACTGCTGAGACAACATTTGATGTGAAGTTCTGTTGGTGTGTGTAATAAAATTAAAAACATGTACGTGTATGTGGGTAATTATAGTGTCCAGAAATAATGCCACCTTAAAAAAAAAGGCATTGAATTGAAGATAGGGCACAAAACATAGTAAAGCTGTATCCTCACCCATAATACATGTATTCAGGCTGATGTCACTGGTATGGAATTTGTTTTCCTATGTCTAAGTCACCATATATGAGTGGGTAAGTGGCTAGAGATATTAAGATACCAGCTATCAAAATGTTATGTAAAGAGCCTATGAATCAAGCAAATATGCAAGTGAAAGGAAAAATGGATTATCAGTCTTCAATATCCTAGATTGATTGGGTTTGTATAAAAAACTAGACATTATGATTTGAAAAAAACAAAAGTTAATCTAGATTTTTTCAATATGATGTTGATGAAAAAATTGATAAAAATTTTCCATGGAATAATAAACCTCTAGGGAATGGGCATTAGCTTATCCTTTTTCATGCCCTTTACTTTTTATTAGAGTTGAGACAATCAGTCATGAATTACTCAATTTAACGAATCACTCGAGTGTGATGACTTGTCATTGGGAATGAGATCAATGAGTCTTTAGTGAACATTTGGCAGTTGGGACTGCAAAACAACTTGGTGACTGTAAGGACAGCGTAAACTCTCTAACTCTAACTGTAAACTCAACAGAGTTTACAGTTAGAGAGAGAGTGAAACAAATCCAATTATCTAACTGCTGTGATGAATCAAAAGAAACGAGTCCTTCCATTTCCGATGAGTTTAAGTGACTCGTTTGGAATTTAAAGTCACTCACTCCCAGAATGTAAGTATTGTTGCTATTTTGGTGTTTGTTTATGGAATGACTTATTACTTGAATGATCTGATGAATTTATGTTATGATTTTCATTTTATTTTGTTGTTTTATTTAATTAAAATATTTATTATTGCTGGAATAATACCATTAAATTCATTGGATTAGGAGAAATCCAAAGTCATGCTAGTTACAGGTTTTTTGACAAATCACCATAATAGAGATTTAACGCCAGCATTATTGTCAATATGGTGTATGTAACACAGATGTTATAAATTATTATAATTTTAATATTTGGTAAATTTTTGTATATAGTATGCTATTCATTATTGAACAATTTACAAGAACTGAAAATGGGAATCGCCATAAGATGAAGTGGAGTTTTATACAGCACATTAATTTTACTTGTCCACTCACCTTGAAAAATACACATTTAACTATAAAGGTTAAATAATGGTATGTACAGGAAAAAATATGGAACTATTCAGTGGTAGGGTACGGTGTTACTGATTGTTCTTCAGCAGTAACATATCAGAAAAATAACATTTTCTGAGTGAACGTTTTAAGATAACTTCTTATATATAAATAATTAATTCATTTGCATTGGGAAGGAGTTGAACTTATTTGACCTTTCTATATCTATCATAGATGATAAACATAGGTTTGGCATATACAGGAAACCATGTTGCAGTGATGTGATCATTCCCACCAATTCCTGCCACCATATGAGCCAAAACCTGTCAGTCTTCCATTCAATGACAGTGACTTGTTAATTTACCCAACGTTAAAAAATTTCAACCATGAGCTGGACAAAAAATCAATAGCAGTATCCAACGGCAATAGTGTAAATATTGTCGCCAATCTCTTAAAGACAAAATTAAAATTTAAAGCTATTTCACAGTTATACTCCCTTAGTCTAACACAAGAGAGTCCAAAGAGTGGTGTGATCTATTTATTGTTTGTGGCTGACCTTTCTAATAAGAATGGCCGAAAATGTAATAAAGGAAATTCAATATCTAATTTCACAATCCGTATACTCTAAGAAAAATTCTTTTCCACAACAAAGACAAATTAGAATCCCTCTTACAATGCGGTATTTACAAGGTGAAGTGTGATTCCTGTGATGTGTGCTACATATGCCAAACCGGAAGAAGTTGCAAAACCAGAATAAAGGAAAGTGAAAGATGCTGCAGGACTTTTGATGAAACATCACTCCTAGCTTAGCATCCGCCACAATTATCCCGCTCTGTAAATTTAAAGTGAAAATTATACACCGTACATTTAATTAGGGGCAACCTTTAATTTGCAACAGCTGATGATTTCTTTTTTTTAAAACAGGCCTGCATAGCATCATTCTGCCTGAGGTTTTGTGACAATGATCAACCCCTATGCAGCTGGCTCCAGCGACAGTGGTGTGGTCACACTGTAACTACTCACCACATTGGATTGAAATGAGTCGGCTATCATAGAAGAATTTGAACTACTGCATTGGAGTGAAATTACATATATATGCAATATATTAAATTTCGCTGTATGCTTCGTACTACTGCCACACCAATAAAGTGACTCCTCACATGATCGCATAGATTATTTTTTTGAGATCCTCAGCATTTACTCTCAATTTTAATTTCATAAATTTCTTGTACTTAGACTTGGCAAATAAATTTTTCATATCAGACAGACTTTATTAACTTTCCAAATCTTGGAGATGGAATTTTTTTATGGTTTTAGAATGTTGAATTGATTTCTTTGTTTTGATGTGGGGATTGATTCTTTTGGCGAACATTTGGCCTAATTAATAATGTTCATAGGCAATAATTTTCAAAAATGGGGGGATATTGGAATTCGATATAATAATCTAACATAATAATAACGTAAAGCTTATAAAAAAACCATAAACACAGTAATCAACCCGAAGCTCGGTTTAGTAGATGATGGTAGAGCTCACCCGTGTACCAAGCCCGACGGCGTGTGAATATTCACAAATCAGGGTACGGGGGCCAGTTCCTTTCCCTGTGCCGATTATGGTTTCCCAGGAAGATCTGGTACCCAAAAAATCAACTAGCTTGGGTGGAGCCGCAGGTGCCCAAAGTGCCTTGCCCGGAAATCGAACCTGGGACCATCCAATCAGTAGTCCAAAGCTCTACCCACTAGACCACCGCGACGAGTATATATATATATATATATATATATATATAAACTCTGTAAAAAAAACTGTAAAAATAAGTCCACATATAATTAGGTCTGCATAAAAACTGCAATTGCCTAACTACACTGATTGCAAATCACGAAATATTACGTGTACCTGATGTAAAAATAAAAAGAATTTTATATCGTAGAGCTAAGAAAGATTTGTAAATATTCGGCAAGAAATAAGAAGGAATTCGCGAAATTAGTACTGGAAAAAACTGCAACGAGATGAGTCGTAAGCGCTAAAAACACGAAATTTCTGAGGTTTGTATCCGGCGAACATAATACGTAAGGAGGTATCCTCGTAGAAGGTTCCACTTGACTCCTGCTCCTGCGGAAATTGCCTCACACCACTAACCAGTCCCTGGTGGTCGATTGGCTCTTCAGTCAAGTGGGCGGATCCTCGACCCTCCTCGGGGAAACTGGCCAATCATAATTTTTTCCCTTCTCCAGAATGGGGAGTGGGAGATCTCACCGGATTGGCTGATGGACTTTCACATTTTCTGTGGGCTCCCCCTTCCAGTTTTCTCTGCCAATGAGGTAATACCGGGCGCGAGCGGGGGGAAGGAATTTCATTCGGTGGAAGGAGTATGAGTTAAGTGGGACCTTCTACGAGGATACCTTCTCGCATGTTATGTTCCCCGGATACCAAGTCTCTGAAATCCCGGATTTTCAGCGGTTTGGCTGGCTTCACACTGTTTTTGTTGCCGTCGAACGTCGGATATATCTGCTTCGGTTCATATTTGATATCTGATATGTAATTATTCCTTTACACTGCATGATATATTACATTGTTGTTAATATTTATCCCAGGTATACGTAATATTTCATGAAATAAAAATGTTACATGGCGATGGTTGACTTAGAATAGAATTATTCTTTTTGCGGTGCGCAAAATGTTACGCGCATAAAAAATAAAGACGGTTTGTGACGTGATAGTTTCAATTTGGCTTTGCGTTTTTAATACATGCGTTGTGTGACCATTGTTAAAACTTTTTATTCATTTGAAAGCGTTCGTTATTTGGAGATTTTGAAAATAATATTTCGCTTAAAACTCGCGAAAAAATAAGTTTATGCGTAGATAATTGTGTTTCATTTAACATTGCGTATACGTTACGAAAAAATGGTCATAAGATTAACTTTTTTAGCATTTGGCCGTCTCCAAGTGAAACATTTTCTTTCGTAAAATCGCAAAAACATTTTACAAATAACATAGAACATAATTTTGGCCTAATTAATAATGATCAAAGGTAAAAATATTCATAAATGGGGGGATATTGGTATTCAAAAAATTAATCTAACGCAATAATAAGGTAAAGATTATAAACTCTGTAAAAATAAGTTCACATATAATTAGTGCTGCATAAAAACTGCAATTGCCTAGCTGCACTGATTGCAAATCACGAAATATTACGTGTACCCGATGTAAAAATAAAAAGAATTTGATATCATAGAGCTAAGAAAGATTTGTCACTATTCGGCAAGAAATACGAAGGCATTCGCGACATTAGTACGGGAAAAAACTGCAACGAGATCGAGTAAACATCGAGTCGTAAGCGCTAAATACACGAAATTTCTCAGGTTTGTATCCGGCGAACATAATACGTAAGAAGGTATCCTCGTAGAAGGTTCCACTTGACTCCTGCTCCTGCGGAAATTGCCTCACACCACTAACCAGTCGCCGGTGGTCGATTGGCTCTTCAGTCAAGTGGGCGGATCCTCGACCCTCCTCGGGGAAACTGGCCAATCATAATTTTTTCCCTTCTCCAGAATGGGGAGTGGGAGATCTCACCGGATTGGCTGATGGACTTTCACATTTTCTGCGGGCTCCCCCTTCCAGTTTTCTCTGCCAATGAGGTAATACCGGGCGCGAGCGGGGGGAAGGAATTTCATTCGGTGGAAGGAGTATGAGTTAAGTGGGACCTTCTACGAGGATACCTTCTCGCATGTTATGTTCCCCGGATACCAAGTCTCTGAAATCCCGGATTTTCAGCGGTTTGGCTGGCTTCACACTGTTTTTGTTGCCGTCGAACGTCGGATATATCTGCTTCGGTTCATATTTGATATCTGATATGTAATTATTCCTTTACACTGCATGATATATTACATTGTTGTTAATATTTATCCCAGGTATACGTAATATTTCATGAAATAAAAATGTTACATGGCGATGGTTGACTTAGAATAGAATTATTCTTTTTGCTGTGCGCAAAATGTTACGCGCATAAAAAATAAAGACGGTTTGTGACGTGATAGTTTCAATTTGGCTTTGCGTTTTTAATACATGCGTTGTGTGACCATTGTTAAAACTTTTTATTCATTTGAAATCGTTCGTTATTTGGAGATTTTGAAAATAATATTTCGCTTAAAACTCGCGAAAAAATAAGTTTATGCGTAGATAATTGTATTTCATTTAACATTGCGTATACGTTACGAAAAAATGGTCATAAGATTAACTTTTTTAGCATTTGGCCGTCTCCAAGTGAAACATTTTCTTTCGTAAAATCGCAAAAACATTTTACAAATAACATAGAACATAATTATGGCCTAATTAATAATGATCAAAGGTAAAAATATTCATAAATGGGGGGATATTGGTATTCAAAAAATTAATCTAACGTAATAATAAGGTAAAGATTATAAACTCTGTAAAAATAAATCCACATATAATTACTTCTGCATAAAAGCTGCAATTGCCTAACTGCACTGATTGCAAATCACGAAATATTACGTGTACCTGATGTAAAAATAAAAAGAATTTGATATCGTAGAGCTAAGAAAGATTTGTCACTATTCGGCAAGAAATACGAAGGCATTCGCGACATTAGTACGGGAAAAAACTGCAACGAGATCGAGTAAACATCGAGTCGTAAGCGCTAAATACACGAAATTTCTCTGGTTTGTATCCGGCGAACATAATACGTAAGAAGGTATCCTCGTAGAAGGTTCCACTTGACTCCTGCTCCTGCGGAAATTGCCTCACACCACTAACCAGTCGCCGGTGGTCGATTGGCTCTTCAGTCAAGTGGGCGGATCCTCGACCCACCTCGGGGAAAACTGACCAATCATAATTTTTTCCCTTCTCCAGAATGGGGAGTGGGAGATCTCACCGGATTGGCTGATGGACTTTCACATTTTCTGTGGGCTCCCCCTTCCAGTTTTCTCTGCCAATGAGGTAATACCGGGCGCGAGCGGGGGGAAGGAATTTCATTCGGTGGAAGGAGTATGAGTTAAGTGGGACCTTCTACGAGGATACCTTCTCGCATGTTATGTTCCCCGGATACCAAGTCTCTGAAATCCCGGATTTTCAGCGGTTTGGCTGGCTTCACACTGTTTTTGTTGCCGTCGAACGTCGGATATATCTGCTTCGGTTCATATTTGATATCTGATATGTAATTATTCCTTTACACTGCATGATATATTACATTGTTGTTAATATTTATCCCAGGTATACGTAATATTTCATGAAATAAAAATGTTACATGGCGATGGTTGACTTAGAATAGAATTATTCTTTTTGCGGTGTGCAAAATGTTACGCACATAAAAAATGAAGACGGTTTGTGACGTGATAGTGTCAATTTGGCTTTGCGTTTTTAATACATGCGTAGTGTGACCATTATTATAACTTTTTATTCATTTGAAATCATTCGTTTTTTGGAGATTTTGAAAATAAACTCTCGTTTTAAACTATCTATAATATAAGATGCCTTCAACCTGATCAGATCGGTTGCATTTCCAATATTTATATTTAATTGGTCGATTATATTGATTTCCTTTTGATTTTTTAATAATGGCAATTTCATATCATTTTGAAAGTTATTGTAAGATTGATTGTTATTGCCAAATAAAATATACTTTTTGGTTTCCATCATTCGCGTACCAAACGAACAATGTGGTAAAATGTTCTCTTTAATTTACGGGGATTCAATTGCAACAAAAACATTTGATCAATTAACACACATTTATCTAATTAATATTTCATGTCGGTCGTGATCAATTATCATGGATCAGTTATCATTCACCTAAATGCCATTTGGTAGCTATTAATGTTCATGGTACTTTTAAAACCCAATATTTCCTTATGGCAAGGCACAACAACAACGATGGCCAGATAAACATATTTTAAAAAGTCATACTTATTTTGCTTTTACTCAATACACTTTGATAATGTTAGTTGTTCATTATTTACTTTTTTCAGTCGCTTTTAGTGGATATCGGAGACAAAAAATTCACAGCGTTTTGTTAATTTTTCTGCGTTGACTCCATTTATCATAATGACCTTATACTTGTAACCATTGTTTCAATTCATGTAGAAATATACACTTTCATAAGTGGTGAGAACTTTCAAATATTTTTTCGGGATATGATAGTTTGAAGCTATAATTTCTGTTAATGTTACCATCAAAGGAGATGCAGCTTTAAAAAGTTTGCCGTGATTTTATTTTTGTCTTTTGAAATGGATGTTCTGCTATTGTTGACGGTGCTAATTTCATACATATATTTAGAATTTTCCAATCTATATGCCTCTTGACTTAAGTAGATGGTTTTTATTAGATCAGTTTTGTCTTACTTAATATTCAGAAAATATGACAAAGGATTTTGCTTAAGGTAAGTCATGCAGAAGTATTGTTATTATTGCAGAGGTATTTCTTGTTACTTACACTCTTAAATGTTTTGGTTACCATTTTAATGACCTTTGAATGCAACAATAACAAAGGCCTTGAAATAAAGATTAGTTAATGGACCATGTATAAATTTTATTAGAGAGCAGTATATCTTGCATGAGACAAAAATTAAACAATTGCTAATTCACAAAATATTCAAAATAAACAAGAAATAATTCACTAGGGATAAACTTATGTTTTCACCAGCATTCTTTAATAATATTTAGTGGCAGTTTCTTGCAGAATTCCATATTGAAATACTTCATGAGAATATTTCATATTGCCTACCAATTCGAAGCTAAATAATTACAGGTAATTGTGCTAGCAAACAAAGTTAGGAGGGAGGCAAATTTAATGTTATGAAACAGGCCAAATTCCAAAACACTTCAGTGTCTTCATGTCCACATTCATGAATGACACACGGAAAAAGAAAATCAGGACTTACAAAATTGGAAGCTGTTGCTTTGTAAGAATGTGTCCACTATAATCCCTAGAATGTTGCCTCTTGACAGCAGTTTTATCACAAATTTTCGGTGGAAAGAACTCCCAATTATAAAAATATTCCCCAAAAGCATACCAAAGTTATTACTTCACCCTTGTTGACATGAAGTAAGAAGAATAAGAACATTAAGATAGCTTTATTCAGCATAAATATTTGCTAAATTGGTGTACATAAGTGACAATTAAACAAATACTCAGTTCTCTTGCATCTCACAATATCCACCTGAAAATGTAATGATTGTAAACAATTTCATTATCTGTGAATCAGCACCAAATAAAAGCTGGCAATTACACCTGCACATTATGAATGAAGAAGATATTCTCTAGTCCTCCACGTGGACTAGTCGGAGAGTTGCTATAATTCATCTTCATTAACAATATGGAAAAGAAACAATTCTTTAAGGGTTTCTTTGGTAGAATAATGGATATTTGGTATCAATCATGCTGAGTCACAAAATTAAAGTAACTGAATATATTGCTGTACAACAGTACAAAGTTGAGGGACACTATATTAAGTTTCATATAACACAGATAATAAAAAGCTAAATATATCAAGTCCCAATTCTCATTATCTGTGCAGGAGGGAGGTTGTCTTTCTATGGGATGATATCATAATTACCTGATGGTAGCAAATCCCACGAGGTAAATTCATCTGCATAATTTGAATAGAAAAGGGCTAAGCTAAACATTAAAATAGGAGGGAAAAAATAGAGCAGGTAGAACAGTTCATGTATCTCAGAAGTGTTTTGGACCAACACAGTTGAAGTAATAGGGGCGTAAGGACAAGGATTGCATTGGGCAAAGAGGCTTTCACAAGGAGGACGGAGTTGATGATGGGGACGTTGAGTAAGGAGATAAAGAAAGGACTCGTAAAAACTTTGGTATGGAGTGTAGCTATGGATGGCGCAGAAACGTGGCCACTGAAGCAAGAGGATAGACATAGTTTGGAGGCTTCTGAAATGTAGGTGTGGAGAAGAATGGAGAAGGTGAAATGGACAGAAAGGAAAACAAATGAGGAAATATTAAGGATGGTGGGTGGGGAGAGGGGTTTGTTGGGAGATATCCTATGGAGGCAGGAAAAATAGATGGAAGGGGTATTGAGCAGCAGTGGGATGTTGAAGGCAGTAATAGAGGGGAGAATGTTAGGGAGACCAAGAAAGAGCAGGCACATGATGGGGATGTTGGACAGGATGAAGAAAGGAGGTAGGCAGAGATAGAGGGACTTTAAATCGAAGGTAGAAGCTTTTATTTTGTGGAAGGACGTCATATAGTATTTAGAAAGAAATAAGCACTTTGTGACTTCCACACTTTTATGTGGAAGTCACAAAGTCTACTTAAAAGTGTAGAAGTCACAAAGTGCTTATTTCTTTCTAAATGTAAAGAGGGACCTGATGTAGAGTAGGTTGCTGGATTGTGTTTTGTTAAGAGTCACAAAATATTCACTTGGTAGTTATGTCCATCCAAAAATTTACCTTAACCAGTAGATTACCTTATAATAATTTGAATAGGAAAAACCTGACCTCTGAAATAGCCTACCTGCATCCCTGCTCAGGAAGGTTGGACCAAAGCCCAATTCAAGGAAATCCTCTTGTCTCTTCAGAATACTGAAATAGGAAAAACAAAAACCAGGAAAAATCTCTTGAATGACCAAAAGAATCATTGATAGCCCTCCACAGATGTTCGAGTCTCCTAGTACAGTTGTCCTCCCATCAATTTCTTGGAGATTTGGTGGTCTCAACCATATCCTCTCTAGTTTTTAGTATACATCACATTTCCAGAATATAAATTACATTCCCCAGCCATCATATGGTTTCAGACATGCCAACTTTCAAAAATGAAAAATCAGGAGGACATGCCAACTTTCAAAAATGAAAAATCGGGAGATTTTTAGAAGTGTATCACGAAGTAATCACTTTTAATTACCACAATATTTGCATGGCACCTTAATCCCTTTATGACACTATGCCAATTGTTAATGAATGTCACACTTTATTAACATGTTAAGCTAAGTACACAATTTGAACAGTTCATCAAGAACGTAAGAAGGAAAAATCGGGAGTCTCCCGCTTAAATCGGGAGAGTTGGCATGTCTGTGGTTTGTCCCAGTACTTATTCATGCAAGATATCAGACCTTCCATACAAAGAAGGGAACATTTCTCCAGTTGATTGTGAATTTTTCAGTTAGCCCGTGAGTGAATATTTGATTACATTAGATGCTCCTTCATTTCAGTATGACATGCACAAGATAAACATTTTTATATGCTGCACGAAAGTGTGACACCCTACTAATTTACGTTATAGTTCCCTTCACAACTTACACCCTAATATGAGTACATGACACCATCATTGATGTAATTAGGAAAATAATTTCCATTTTCCTTAGTGTAGCCTGGTACACATTAAATTGTGTAATCTAATCTCTCGCTGGCTGTTGTCACATTTACTTGTATATTTCTTGTAAAACAAATTTCACTCAGTAATATCTTCACAAAGTTTTATTATGATGCGTTGTTATAAAATATGATCAAGTTCATTTGATATCTTGCTTCCACCTCTTTTGACATCATAGAAGCAAGAAACAATATTCATGTCACGAAATAGTGATGAGCTTAAAAATAACTATCCCAACATCATTCCTCATTTGAATAACATATATTTTATACATGTAAATATAAAGATCAAAATATAATAAAGTCAAATTAGGTTGAAGAGACCATCTGGAGTAAAAATAACATTCAGTATCAAATGAATCCCATTTAATTTGAACCTTCACATATAAAAAACTGATGTTTTCTCAACCATAATTCTTGAAAAAAGCTTACATGCCATAAAAAAACCTTTTCCTGCAGGTAAGAAGTAGATAACTTAATGTAGCTACTTATTTGTTATCATTCAAATCAAGAATCACCTACCTGAATAACAGATATTGCAAAACACAACTCACAATAGTGTTTATACTTGAGACAGTCTTAGGAGACTATGTATCTTAATTACCTGTAAAGGAAAACATGACCATGCCAATTAGGTAATGAGAGAAAGAAGAGCAAAATTTTAGTATTTATAACCTTTTAAGTTAAGTTTATCTAAAGATTGAATAAGTATTAACTAATTCAATCAGGAAAATGAACTTCATGCTGAAATGCAGATGTCCACAAATATGATGTTATCTATGAAGATAACTGTTCACATCTTTCCAGAACATATTCTTTCCAAATGTTATTAAAATCTATGCTAATTAAGATTACTCAATGTAATTTTTTATTATTCTTCTTATTTATCTTGTATAATATGTTCTCATTTTTTCACTCAGTCACATCAAAAACACAGGTCCCATTTCATTAGATCATCAACAGTAAATATCAAAGCACTAGTATTTTTGAAAAATATCAAAAGTGGTACAAATGGATTTACTAATATTAAAAAAGGATGAGTGAGTAACACAATTGAAATCACAATAAAAACCTTCAATGATTTGAGAGATGTGTTTATTTGGTATTCTGCAGTTTATTTCGCTTCAGACACATCAGACTTACCTTGCAAAAGACATGCAGTATATGTGGTGCTGCTATGAAGAAGCTAGTATTTAATTTTGAGGCATTTTATTGGAAAATATAATTATGAAAGAGTTCAAGAAATATGCTACAATAGTACACATTTCACAGCTGCTACAAAATCTGGTATGCCATACTAAAAAAATCATTCCTGAGCACAATATATGTGATGTACATACTAGTTGGTGACATTGTAATGCAGTAGATGAATAAAATATCATCATCATATCATATAGAATCATACAGTAAATGAATAAAAGAATAAACTATTACAGGGATTGGTATAGAACAATTAACCCCTGAGGAAAAGTCCCTGACCATTGTGGACAATTTAGGTCATAACATAATGTGTTCAAGCATTAGTTGCTCAGTCAACTAAGGGGTTGCAAGCATTGCTGAGTGAATTGGAGGTTCAGTGCGATAAATATGGGATGAGAATCATTATTAATAAAACAAAGGTTATGCGATTTTCCAGAAAGAAAAAGGCTAAGCTAAATATTAAAATAGGTGGAGAAAAAATAGAGCAGGTAGAGCAGTTTACATATCTCGGAAGTGTTTTGGACCAATACGGTCAAAGTAGTAGGGACGTAAGAAGAACTGCACTAGGCAAGGAGGCTTTCTCAATGAGGAGGGAGTTGATGATGGGGACGTTGAGTAGGGAGGTTAAGACAAGACTTGTAAAAACTTCATGTATGCCTAACTTCATGTGTTTTAATGCCATATGATGTCCTCTTGGTGGATACCTTAATAGATACACTCTCTACTATTTGTCTTTGAAATTCTCTTCATATAAGCCTTCTTTCATGTCCTCTTCATATATGCCTTCTTTCATGTCCTCTTCATATAAGCCTTCTTTCATGTCCTCTTCATATATGCCTTCTTTCATGTCCTCTTCATATAAGCCTTCTTTCATGTCCTCTTCATATAAGCCTTCTTTCATGTCCTCTTCATATAAGCCTTCTTTTATGTCCTCTTCATATATGCCTTCTTTAGAATCTTCTCCATGCATGACAATACACAAGTGACTTTTTAAAACTATTTATTTAATTGCCCTCACTAAATTTCTCCTAAATAACATCCAAAATTAACTTAAATACCTAAATACAAAACCATGAATAAATGAAAACTTGCAGTTTTCTTAATGGATAATATTGTTTTCATAACATAGACTTATATACGAGAATGTCCACTTACAAAGAATTTAAAAAGCTGTGGAATTTTCTACGAATTTCTTAAATAGTTTTCTGATGATGTGCACAGAAATGCAGAAATTTCAGAATGCAAATATCATGTATTGACTGGGATTCACACCCAGATCAATAAAAATATGCCAAGGTGATCTAGTTAGTTAAGCTACCAAGGAAAACTCTTTCACATTGAGCATCTTAGGATGCTAAATGAATGCAATATTCCTGCTTTTATAATACACTTAAATTGTTACACTTTTATAATAACACTTGACCTTAACTTAACAAGTAACTTAATTTAACAAGTGACCAAGGTATATAACAATTTCTGGTGGACATACATTTGAGAAATTAAGGACTTTTGAGGCCATCCAGATAGTTGGGTTAACTTTAAATAAATATGAATTTTTGGAACAACACATAATTTACAACCTGATATGCATATCATCCAGCATGCATATATATATATATATATATATGTCAGAAAGGACACTGAGATAAAAGTTGGAGAAAATCTACGGCATGCAACAGAAGTTGTGACGACTATGGCTGATAAGCTGTTAGGGAAGGGGTACACAAAAAAAAAAGGACAACTTATACAAAAGTCCAGAATATTTTCTATTGGTGAAAGAAAACCAAACAGGCACTTGGGGAACCATCTGCAAAAATAAAAATAGGTCTTCCAAAGGATGTCGCTGGGAAGAAGTTGAAGAAAGGAGAGCGGAAGTAAGATACACCAATGATTCCCTGAAGATCTTAAAATGGAAAGATAAGAGAGACATGATGCTCAGCCCATTTCACCAAGGTGATGAGACAGAAACTGCAGTAAGGAGAGGAAAAGGGGTAGTGATTCCTACATTGGTCGATGATTGTAACAGAAATATAGGGGAGTGGACAATTGTGACCTTATGTTGACAGCTTACCCTACTGAAAGGAAAAGGGTGACGATATGGTACAAAAAGACATTTTGCCATTTGATAAAATATGCACATTTAACGCTCATGTATTACAGCAGAAACTCAGAGTAAAAAATGATGCACTTGAATTATTATTAGACCTAATTACAATCATCATTGTCAGGTATCATCCAGGAATTGGAGATGCTGCGGTGAATCATGGCAGGTTGGCACAAGAGACTCAACTCCAGATAGTTGAAAGAAATTTTCAATAATATGTGCCAGGCACTACAAAAATGATCTCTGCAATAAGAAGATGCATGTATTGTGCAAGAAAAAACATTAGAAAGAGTCCTGATACTATTGCCATGATTGCAATGCAGAGTTATGTGTCACACCTTACCACAAGTATACCATACAGAAAGAAATAATTAATATTATATGAAAACTTAAATGTGACAATGCGTAAACATTTATCTTTTTATCCCTTTTTTATTTAAAAAGTCACATAAATGAGTTATTCCACTTTTCCTGAAAATTTACTTTAAGCCTTTTCAATACCACCATGATTCAAACAGGGAGAGGTAAAAAAGCAAATAGCATTATGTAGGCAAAGGGTTGAAGTTAATGTTTTAGTGAATGATCCATTTTTAATAGGTCTATTGTCTGTATAGCATGTTAATGTTGTTTGTAAAATATCTCTATGAGCTGCAAATAACCTATTTTTCCATGTGAGGTATAATAACAAAAGTAATGTACATTTTTTGTTTTATGACGAAACCATGTTGAACTGGTCAACGGTGGATAAAGCATGATTATCATTTTCATAAATATGTTAAGGAGAATTAACTTCACACTCAGAATTTCAAAGAAACTGCGGGAGATGCCGCAACAGTAACTTTAACGGAGTCATTCGCTCCGTGTGCATTACAATGCAACAATTTCAGAGAGTAAAAATCATTCCGGCCAAGGCGAATGATTTTTACTCTCTGAAATTGTTGCATTCACACTCAGAGCTACTGTGCAAAAAATCCATTTAAATATTCCTCTTTTATTGACTACTTCGCAAATATTGTTTCCTCATTATATGTGTACATAGCTCAATAACTAATTTTTATTTAAATAACCAATGTTGATTAATTTTACGGATGTTATTTAACTTGTAGTTAAACTAGTTAAAACCTATGTAATGAAAATTTACTTATCTTTGCGATGATCGCAGTATTTCTATCTTTATTTTATCTGGAGCAAATTAATTTCTAAATCTTCGGATTTTGAAGTAAAATAAAACTGAACTCGTAGAAACCACCAAGTAGAAGGTAACATTAGGGGGCATATAGGAAGGAAATTTGTATATGCCTTATCACTCCCATTGCAAAAGTGGTCGGATATTTTTTAACACTAGTCTTCTTTAACATTTGCACATCACTACCGTTGAGTAAAATCTACAAACATTAAACAAGAAATGTTAACCATAGCAGAAGATCCATTTCAAGAGATAAGAGACACATTAGAAAATTAAGGGTCGGCAAACCTTTTAACAGCTGCGCCGATGTTGGAAATCCTATGATTATTACGATAAAGAAATTATTACTTCAAACACAACCATGTCATTATCACCAATGCAGTCCAATTTACAAAATTCGGTGCACTTTTCCTCTTCAATATCCACTGAATAAGATTTCGTGAGTAAATAACAAACAAGTGACTATCTTAAAGCTTGTTAAATCTAACGGATAACACTAGCATTACGACAGACTCGCCGAATAGAAGAATTCGGTGACTTTTAATTTTTGTTTGCAGGGACTTAATTTCTGATATACCAGCCTGCACCACAAAATTCAGAAAGCGAGCCAAACGGGGATTATATTGCCACCCGCATATCCTTATTTATGCTGTAACAATGGCAAGATTTTATCTCACAACAGAAATGACTTTGTTTGACAGAGCCCAATCTATTCAAAACCCCTTAGTCTCAACACATTAGTTTTCTGAAGTATGTCACTGTAGGGGAAGCAGTCACTTAAGTATGAGTGAAAAATATATTACTCATTAATAAAATGCGCTGTCATTGCTTACATTAGGGGGAGAAGTCCAACCATCAGTAGTAATGCACATTCGTTCTGCATCACTCAAAATATTCCTAATGGAATTCTTCTCTCTTTCAAAAGTTTGTGGTAACAAATTCCCTGTGAGAAAATTTCCACTGGTCAAAATGTAATTGGAATTGAGCATCTGCATAATTATTTAAAACCGTTTGATTTCAACTACACCAAATGGATGGTAGTCTTTCACAATGAAATAAACAATTTACTTATCAATCTCCTCTTAGAGGCCCTCATTGGTTTGGACGCAAACTGAGCTAATGTAAGTTGCGGATGTCGGAGGCCAGTAAAACTAGTAAGCTTGTGTTCTATATCCCCAGATGGTTGACCAGAGGTAAATAGTGCCCAATAGGAGGATTATTTGTGCCCAAGTTAGAAGATAGGTCTATGGTTCTGGAAGCTCTGATGAAGACCCAACTATGATATCAGGAGCCTCATGCCTCCTTCGAGTTTCCCTGAGATCTGGTAAACTTTTTATATAAACGGCATAACGATACATTAATTAGATTCCACTGATTGCAAACACTATTACTTCCTGGCAATACCATGACAGAAGAGAAGAGACTGCCTTGACGTGCCTTTGTAGATTGGACATTAAGCCACCTTTAATAGATAATGTAGCAGAGCAAAAGTTGCAATTTGCTCTTTGACTTCCACTTCTGGTAAACATCATCCAAACAAAACTTCTTTGGTGAGATTGCATATCCATATCTTGGAAAATCAAGAAAGGATCCAAAATTTTCCTGAGATGTTCTGGTGGCCAATACCATCTTATGTTTGATCTCCCACTGAACTGGCCAATGAAATAACTTAGACAGCAACACACAGCACAAGAACACATAAAAAGAACACTCACACACAATATCTTGACAATTTCAATGGACTCGAACTCCGTCTTCTTCGTAAGATAAGACAGGACTCCTATCTTATCTTACGTGTTCTCTTAAGTGTTCTTTTTATGTGTTCTCGTGCTGTGTGTTGCTGTCTAAGTTTTTTATTCAACACTTTCGTGTTACTTCGAAGAAATTATATATATATATATATATATATATATATATATATATACATATTATTATTATTAGGTAATCTACCGGTTAAGGTAGGTTTTTGGATGAACACAACTATCAAATAAATATTTTGTGACTCCAAACAAAACCCAATCCAGCAACCTATTCTACATCAGGTCCATCTTCAACTCTGTGTACTTCCTTTCTCCCTTCATCCCATCCAACATCCCTATCCTGTTCCTACCCTTTCCTCGCTTCCCCCCAACATTCTCCCCTCTATTACCTTCTTCAACATTCCACTACCGCTCAATATGCCTTTCATCCATTTTTCCTGCCTCTATAGGATTTCTCTCAATAAACCCCTCTCCTCCCCCACCATCTCCAGTACTTCCTCATTTGTCTTCCTTTCGGTCCATTTCACCTTCTCCATTCTTCTCCACACCCACATTTCAAAAGCCTCCAATCTACGTCTATCCTCCTGCTTCAGCGACGTTTCCGTACTGTACATAGCTACTCTCCATATCAGAGTTTTTATGAGTCTTGTCTTAACATCCCTACTCAACGTCCCCGTAATCAACTCCCTCCTCCTTGAGAAAGCCTCCTTGCCTAGCGCAATTCTTCTCCTTATGTCCCTACCACTTTGCCCATGCTGGTCCAAAACACTTCCGAGGTATGTAAACTGTCCTATCTGCTCTATTTTTTCCCCGCCTATTTTAATGTTTAGCTTAGCCTTTTTCTTTCTGGAAAATCGCATAACCTTTGTTTTTTTTAATATTGATTCTCATCCTATATTTATCGCACTGAACCTCCAATTCACTCAGCAATGCTTGCAACCCCTTGGCTGACTGAGCAACTAATGCTTGGTCATCAGCAAACCTAAACGATTTTACGAGTTCCCCTCCGACTTTCATTCCTACCTCCAGTTCTTCCCATGCCTCTTTAATCATTTCCTCCACATATATGTTGAACAGCACCGGTGACAAAGGGCAACCCTGCCTTACACCTCTTCCTAACACTGCCCATCCTGACTCTCCATTCCCCACTCGCACCTGAGCAGTCTGATACATGTACAGGTTGCGGATCAGTCTCCTGTCCCTCCAATCCATTCCTATTATCTGCAATACACGCATTAATTTTTCCCAATTCACTCTATCAAATGCTTTTTCGAAATCTATGAAACAGGCAAAAAATAGGTATTCTATATTCCTCTCGAATAGTGATCTCATTACTGCAAGGGCATCACACATACCTCTTCCTTTCCTAAACCCAAACTGATCATTCCCTAAGTAATCATTTGCCTTACTCTCTATCCTTTTGTTGATGATCCTGAGAATACCTTCAGCTGCGTGGGATATCAAACTTATTGTTCTGTAATCCTCACATGATGTAGCCTTTGCCTTTTTTGGAAATATATACATATATATAACTCAAAATAAAATCATTCAAAACATTTGGCTAACAGGAAATATACCAGACGATTGGAAACAAGCACTAATCTATCCACTCCACAAAAAAGGGGATAAAACTGACACAAACAATTATAGAAGTATTTCCCTACTCCCAGTAACATATAAGATACGATCTAAAGCGTTATTAAAAAGATTAGAGGAGCAAGTAGGACACAGCATAGGAGAATACCAAGCATGGTTTAGAAAGGGAAGATCATGTGCAGAACAAATTTTTAACCTAAAGACCATATTAAGGATTAGAACTATGCAGAATAAGAATATAGTTGTCACCTTTGTGGACTTCAAGAAAGCGTATGACTCCCTAGACCGACAAACGATATTTCTACTTTTAAATAAATTAGGCGTAAACCTCAACACCAGGAGAATAATAAAACAAATACTTATAGGTACCTCATTCAGAATAAAAATCCTAGGAGAACTTTCTGAACAATTTGAAGTCAGGACAGGGGTTCAACAGGGTGATGGACCAATGCTATTGTGATGGACCATGGACCAATACTATTTAATTTAGTACTTGACAGGACAATGAAAAAATGGGAAAACACTTTAAAAGAGAGAAGAGTGAAAGGGATGAACATGGGGCAAGAGAAAGGAAGATTTGAAGTGAAATGCCTAGCCTTTGCTGACAACATAGCCTTGATAACACAAAACATTACAGATGCAAGAGTCATGCTGGAAACATTGCACGAAATATAAAAAAAAAACAGACTGAAGATCTCCAATGAGAAGACAGAATATATAGAACTCAGACACAATAGGGAGAAATGCATGAAAACAAAGTATGGAAGAATCAAGAGAGTTGATAAATTTAAATATCTAGGAGAATATATTCAACCGAATGGATTGGACAACACAACAAACAAAGAATGAATAAAAAATCTGCAACTGGCTTAGAGAATTACACAAAATCATTACAATAAAAGAACAATATCCAGCTAAGCCAAAATCAGGCATTACAACACAGTCATTAAGCCCGAAGCTACATTTGGATCGGAATGCCTAACGATGAAGAAGAAAGGGGACCTGCGAGAACTGGAAAGGAAAGAAAGAAATATTTTGAGGAAAATCCTAGGACCATTGAAAAACACATAAAATATTCGGTTTAGGAGATTAAAAGAGGATCTATACAGGACTACCGAGAAAATCACAGATACGAGGAGAAAAAGAAGATTGAAATTCTATGGACACCTAAAGCAATTGGATGAAAATAGATTAACAAAAAATATATTCAACTATATTTCAAAATTAAAGTACACAATAGGATGGTTAGAGGAGACCAGGAGGGATGTGGGAAATATTGGAATAACGGAGGAAGTGGTTCACAGCAGGGAGAGGTGCAGAAAACTAATGGACAATACAAAATTTACTGAAGACCAATCAACACAAAAAACAAAGAGGGCGTGGACCGAAGAACAACGACGAACAGTAGGGAAGAAAATGAAGAAGTCCTGGGAAGAAAGAAAGAAGAAAAATCAGAAGTCTTGAGGTCATTGCGGTCCATAGTTGGCCAAACTCAATGAAAAAAACTCTAAATAAATGCCCTTTTTCTAACCCCGCATTCGTGTATACAAGGAGACCCTATCTTTCTCAACGGGATGGCCATCCCCTTAACATGAACAGCGACGGGATCTTCAAAATGTCCCGTCTAAGATAGAGCTTTTGGTGGTGCTTTCGTATTGCCCACGACCCCTTTTACAGAGGAAAAACATCTTCAATTGTGCAGACGGTATAAGTTATTTATTCCCTCAGAAAATTATTCTTTCCCGCATTCGTCTCCGGCAGCTCTCCCGGTCAAGTGCATTCTTCGTAGAATAACCAACGATATGAACTGCTTACTTCGCTACCATGAGTTTTCGAGGTAGACTGGGCAAAAGACCAAGCAGTTTCCGAAATGCTAATGAGTAAACACAGGGGGTTTGGGTAAAAAAGCCAAAGTTTAACCGATAATATGATTAGGCTGTTTTAAACGGGTATGTTAAACTTCTCCAAAATTTCTAAAAAATAAAGATATTAGTGTTAACATTATTTTCAATTAGGAGTTGCATTTTGTGATATTGGCACCTTAAGAGCCTGTTTTTTCTTTTACTGCGTTGTACAGAATGGTTGACGTACGACTCTTTCCGAAGAATGATTAAAATTAAGCCTCAAATGATACGTGGAAAATAGAATTGTGAACATTTTCTGTCATCAGTAAAAAAGATAATTCAAAAGTCCGATAATGGGTCGAGCAGCGTTGGTCATTCCTACGTTATCTATTCGCTGCCAGGCTTTTGAAAGATGAATAGGAAGGAATTAGTACTCCTAGATGCCTCAAAGGAATCACTCAAGTGAATGAGTGATTGAGGTGAACCAATTGACTCGATTCATTATTAATTATTTATTTGTGCGTTTTTTTCTTATCACTTAGTGACAATCAAGTTTACGGTCCCGGTATTTTTTATTCACATTCATTCACGACCGTAGCTACGTTCCTTGTATATTTAAATCGATTCAGTAAATTGAATCATTTTGCCCAACATTATATTTATGTTCTTTTCGATACTCATTTGAGATACCAGGTATTGTTGTCTGGCGGGGAAGGTACTCCTTTGAGCGCGTTTTGCCGAAGTGAAGACTGACTCCTTTTAATGGCAAATGATAGAACCAGCGTCATCCTATTATTGTAGCTTGGGCAAGTCTTATGAAGAGTTGCAATTATCATTGTTTCCAGTAGATGAGGACGAAGAGGGAGATAATGAAAGGTTTCAATTTGGCTTAGTTCATCTAAAAATCAGCGATTTTTTCCGGGCGCCTGGCCGGGAAACGTTAAGGGTTGGTGTCTCAGGTTACCCTGATTACATTACAGAAGCCCATGGTAAAATAATTTCATATAAGTGGATTAAAAAAAGAAATACCGTCTAAAGGAATCTATCTCAACTCATGGTCCCGCCTGTCCCCCGGGGTTCTTAAGGCAAATACCTTCAGAAGCTCTGTATTTCATTAGTCTGAACTAACGTGATTTTCTTGCAATTTGGTCGCGGTGTGGCCGGGAGCCTCGGGGCATGCCTTTACCTTTGATTCAGCTCTCTCGCGCTCGAGGCCTGGAGTTTCGCAAGATCGACGATCTCATTGAAACGAGAATAGTGAGGATTTGCCCAATTACATGGCCATGTGATTAGCGAGTGGAATAAAGGGTGAGTTTTCGACGAGGGCCGGCAGTGTATAGCCGAATGTCTTTTTGACGTATAAATGCATAGACCAGTGGTTTTTGAATTTCTTAGTGTTCCACTATTGAAGAACCATGAAAGGAGAGATTTTACCCACAGAATAGGATTTGGCACCAGTGAGGGTGGGTAGCCTCGGGAGGGGGAATGGTAGGAATCTGGGAACAAGGAAGAAAATCATTATCCACCTAAGTGCCACTCTATGATGGATACAATACAATGCAATGAATTTGGATTAAGCTATAAACTTTTGATTTGTTGGTTCACAACCAGTGGTTTATTTATATTCACATACAAAAATTTACATCTGGCAACAGGTGCAGTGAGGCATTCCTCTGGAAACTGTCACACAATCCATTGCAGCCTACAAACCCCTAATCTCCATTCACCTTTGTCCGTCCTTTTTTGAGTCTTGGGTCTAAGTTATAAAGCACAACTGGAGGAAGAACCAGTAATCCAATTTAAACCCCCTCCATCATATTTTGTTCGAAATCATTTCGACACTCACATAGCAGAACTCCTCGGTACAAAAATAAAACTGCAGCAGACACACGCAACACCACCACAGACTGTTGGGGGGAATACCAAGCCATAAAGTTATGGGTATTGAACTTGGAGCATAGACAATGGGGAAAATATAAGTGATATCCTTCTTGGAAGTGAAGGCCACTGGACTATCTCCACAGGATAGCACATAATGCTTGCCATAAGGGATCCAGCAAGCAGGAATGGAGACTAATGCCACTGGACACAAAAAATCTTTGTCACACTTAATATTTCACATACACGACACTCTAACAAGGCCAGAAACGTGCGCCTTCCAAACATGTGGGCAATATATTTCCTTTCTTTGCCACTTAATATTAAGAATACCTTAATCTATGAAGTATAAGCAGGAAAATTCAACAGTCAGCTTTCCATGTTCCACACCATAATACTTCAATATGATCCCTTCATTTCAGCATTTTACCTAGTGGTGATCAATTTGATCACTATTTTCAAGTTGATTTTATTTTTAATGAGAAGGGAAGGAAAAGTTGAAAGTGAAACTCAAATTTTTATATTTGTTCAAACATAGGCAGACCATAATTAAAAATAATATGAAGTTAAAGAGAATGGGCATGCATCCATTAATTCAATCATATGGATGGAATGGCATCAATATAAATCAGCAGGAAACTTCGCTTTACCTTTACCTCCTGCATTTATCCCGGGGTTGGTACAGTCTTGAGGTAATGTCAAAACTAATATAATTTAAAACTCAATTGGAACTGATAAATAATATTTAAGTGTACCGGTCTTTGTGCCAAATAGCCCATTCAAACATATTCTCATGCTTGCTCTCCACTTTACAAACAAATGTAATCATGATTGTCAGAAATGTTAACATTTTCATGCAAAAAAATGTTGACAGGAATCAATTATACTCTTATTTTGACTGGACATTTAGTCGTAATTTTAATTTTCAATTTCTGACACAAATAACCTAATATAAACCTATAATTCACAATAAAACTATTTCATTGATTAATATAGTTAGGAGATTCCAACTTCCATTAACTCAAAAATCTTGAAATTCATCCTCATATGCAATTTACAAATTTGTTTTTCTTGACAGTTAATCATGATAGTTTTTCGTTCCCTTGAATAATTCATCACACTTTCAAAAAGGACGTCATCAAAATTCCAAAATCAAATGCAACTTTTGATCTGTAATATTGTATTTTAGACAATTAGATGAATTATTTAACATGCATTTGAGATATGAGAGGCTTTTAAATTGTTCTGGGGCATCTAAACCACCAGCAGTGTTGATACCCACAATTGACTAGAAAAAAAAGTTTTTCATCTCCTACAATGGCGTCAATATGTAGAACATCTGCTAAAATTTCCAGCAACGTGGCTTCTATACATGGGAGAATGATTGAAAGGTTGACAATCAGATTTTTGGTTCCTAATGAGTCAAGCTGAGATGATTAGTAGGTGCCTTTTTTTTTAACTTTCAGGTTTGCCACAAGAATAGTTTCTTGATGGCAATGAGACTAACCACAAACCAAGACTGGAATATCAAAATTGGACTATTTTTAACAATCATTCAAAACAAAAATAATATTTATGTGGGTAATATGGAAAGCAGACAATCAAAAAATCACATACCACCATCATCAGAGAGTCTGGAAGTCACCCACACCATTCACTCGTTAGGCAATAATAAATAAAGTAATATGCAAGAACATAGGATGTAAAAAAAATCACATTTTTTAAAGGGGGTTCCTGTTAAAAAAATTACACAATGCGGGAATTTCTTATAGACACAATGAGGATGCCTAATCAAAACAGTTCCTTGGAGTAGTTTGTGTGGAATATAACTACCAGTAAATGGGAAGTTGAAAACACATAGGAATAGGGACACCACTGCATGTGCCACAAAGAACTAAAATTTTCATCCAGTCACCAGCGACATTGACCAAGTGAATGGGCATTACTATTATCATCCAATGCCTAATCTCTTGACACTTGAACGTTGTCCTTATTTTTTAAAACTCCTCTCAGGAATTACCCTGCACACACTAGCTAAACACAACTGTTCGAGTGATATATACCTGTGCAAGGTGTTGGGTGAGAATAGTAATTCTTTCCTTGGATTAAATGGGCTAGGTTGGACTTGTTTGGCTGGATCATCATGTTTTACGTGGGGGTGGGAGTGGTGGAGGAGCGAAATTGGGTGGTGGGCCAATGTTGTAGTTGTTGGTGGACAGCTTTCTCTCCTTCAATGGGATGTTCTCATAGATCTGTTTGGGAAGCTCTTCGGGGGGTCTGCAAAGGAACAATGGAAGGTCAACTGCATTCATCTGAGAGTCACATATCAGAGATAATAAGCACTGTAATGGCACCCATTCTCTTATTCTATTATCTTAATGAGCCAAAAACCTTTATTCCATAATACTGTTTCAAACCACAATGAAGCTACTTAATTTCACTAAAATGCATAATTTGGAATGGACTTAGTTAGTCTTGATTTATGATGTTTACTAATATCTCCTTTCCTTTGAAAACTGGTAAATTTATTTCATATCTGTTAGACAACACCTAAAGGACAATAACTTAATATGCATACACACTAAAGCACAAAAACGTAATTGGGAGAAATAATAATGCAGCCCAGAAGCAACAAGCCAATTTGCATAAAATGTATCTCCAAATTTGACAAAGTATAGGCTTGTATCCTTCTCTGGGTGCATGAAGAAAAGTTATTAATTTTTTGGTTAGTGAATTTCAGTTTCTAAGCCCACTTAAAAAATATTTGAACTTGTGATAATTATTACAGGTTTACAGTACTATGACAGTGCAAGTGCATATCAGCCATGACATTGTCATGAAAACAGCTCCATTGTATCTCCCACCAATTTCAGTGATAAGGCTCTTTGTAGGCTTGGATATGATCTTTTAACTAAAGATGTCACAAGGGTGAATTAATGTAAAACATATTCCCTATTGATTGGAAAGCAATGCAATTAAAGAAAGGGAGATAAATTCACTTCATGTATCTGTGTATACACACACACAATGCATAGAATACCAACATGTATTTACACATTATGTATACACAGCAAACCTTTTTTCAAATTTGAAATGTATGGGGTCCAGAGATGCTTTGTAAATAAGTTAACCCTGGATTTGACATATGCAACCTAACCGAGTGTTTTTCATCACTATTCTTGTGCATGCTTAATTCATAATGACTTAAATTGACATTTTAAAATTATGGTCAACAGGAAGCCTCAAGTGTACAAATATTACATATTAAGTTGAAAAAATATCCTATTTCAATACATAGTTGAGTGCCCTCAGAAATTAGCTCAATTATCCTTAAGTAACTTTGATCAACAATGACAATGTGCCATTAGCTACTTTCAATTACATCCTACTTGATCTATTTATGTATGTTAAGTGACTGGATCAGGTTTTTATTTACTACATTAAGTTTAACTTAAGAAAATTGCAATAGTCTTTTTTAAATCATAGTGAAATGCTCAGTCAACTCTACCCCCTAGGCATGCATAAATGAGGCAATCCACAGGAGAAACATATTCTTCCTTCTAGAAAAAATTGTGATGCAGATTCAAATTAGCAAGGGTTTACTGCATGCATATATACACACACACACACACCAATGTATTAATGTAACTTTTGCATACCTTTTTTATAAGATTTACCATAGATTCTTTAGAAAAGATGCAATATATCACCCATGTTTACCTTAAATATGTACAACATACCACATTACATTAAGGCTTCATTCCGAGAATAATAAAGTTTTTTAACTGTAAATAAAATTCTAACCGAGGTTATTACACAATTTATGCCTAACTGATAGTTAAAGTTTTACAGTGACATTCACAGAGTCTATAAAACAGTTTCTGTCGTGACTTGGTGAAAAATCTTCATAATGAAATTGAAAAATAAACAACTTGGCTTTTCCACAAGGAAAATTTTTAGAGAATAAAAATGCTCTATATGGCAAAGCCAAGTTTTATGTTTTTTAATTTCAATAATTCACAGAGGCATTATACCTTTATGGATTTATTTTAATTTTTTGGCAAAAATTGATTTCAGGAAAAACTGAGAATTTATACGATAGCCTTACCTGGGAAGGTGGGCATCAGAAGCAGCCCTACTGGGGCCCCTCTTGTCCCTCGTTGAGGTCGAAGCAGAGCTGGGCGTTGTTGGCAAGGATGTGGTGGACCTCGACAATGTTAATGTCAGGCCCCCAGTGTTCCCAGATCCCACAGCGATACCCCCACTGCCCCCAACTCCTGCTCCTGACCCTGACCCCAGTCCACTACTGCCTCCTTCACTTGAGTAACGGATGTTGGTGTACTCTCTCCCGAGCTGCAAGATCTTCTGCAGTAGGAGGAATTCTAGCTATAGTTTTTTTTCAGTAAGAATTCTAGTGTAAGCTAAAAACGAGAAATATGGACAACAGGATCAATGTTTTGGTCAAACACATAATAATGAGAGCTACTATGCGAGTACAAATGCTTGGCTTTGAGCCATTACTTCATCGGCCGTTCAAAGAAACTTCAATTCATGAATTCCAGCAAGAGAGAGATTACTTCCATGAAATGTCAACAGACAGGAATGACATAATTCTCCAACAAGGCCAGAGAGTTTCCAACATTGAAGACTTCTTGTAAAGTTAACATATTTCAAATCTTGAGTGTGGAGATGAACATTTATACTAGCAGTTATATTTGCTTTAGCTTAATGTCAAGATTCTTCCTCGGAACCAAGGAGTGTATTTTTGTTTAATTACTCTCATGTCACCAACTGCCTAATGGCAAAAATATCAACAATTGACAGGAATATTATATACTGAAAGCAACTTTACAAAGCAGAAGATTCAGCAGATGATATAGCAATATTTGATGACTTGATTTGCAATGATTGGAATCTAGTTAAACATATAAACTGTATGATGATGATAATTCAAAACAATGTAAGGGCTTCAATCCCTTTAAGGGTGTCAATAAGGTACTAGGCAAAAGAGAATGGACTCTAATTAAGAAAGTTTTCAAGCAACTTTGCAGGATGGAATCTAAGTCACACAATGGCATTGGAAGTGCAAAAGACAATTGTGCAGTAGTTTCTCCATAAACAGAATCCCATTCCAAAGAATAGAGAATAATGGAAAGGAAAATTGCAGTGAGTTGGTAGGGTGCACTGGAGGATTTCTAAAGCAGGGAAGAGTAATTGAAAATGTCATTTGGAAAATGCAACCAACAATTGTGCAAATATGCAGAAGAATAAACAAACCCAAAGGATGAAAAAAGCATACAAAAATAGGTTCAGGGTAATGAAGTAGAGCTTCACAAACAATTTGGTGTGTCTAATGCCTTCTCTTGAATGAACAAACAAATGCAGCAGAGCAAGTTGCGTGGTAAAAAAAAACATGAAAAAAATCATTATGTATATACAAAAGGTGCTCAGGAATGGAAATTGACACTTATGCATTAATTAAATTTTCTATTAATGGCTTTTAATGGCAAGTAAGCACCTTTGAGAAATTTAATTTTTCTGAAAAAAATACAAGCTATGTACAACACTGCTTGAAAATCATAGATCTATGATGTATTTAAAGCAGCCAAAAATTAAATTAAAGGTATGGATTTAATGAAAGGAAGGCATTCAGCAAAGAAACATAAGTGGCTCACCTGTTCTGCTTGTCTCCTCTGAGACTCTGCGGCAATGTAATGCTGAACAGCTAGGTACACAAATTTGTACTGCGCCTCAGTTTGGACCATTCCTGACCTCTGAGATCGCACCATTTGGATTGTGCGCTGTATGTCTATCTCACAGTCAAGTCCTAAGCATAGAAGAAAAAATTATTTAAATTTTTGAAGTTTACATTCATGGCATTCCCTTACATCCAATAGACCAAAATTAGACATTAGCATATGATGAGCAACTGACTAGGGAAACAAAACTTTTTCCAATTAACATCTTTACACTGGATTCAACTTCAAGCGTAACTCTGTGCAATTGTCCCATGATGAATAATGATCAAGTAAAACTTCTTAAATCCACATGAAAAATAAACTTTAATGCAACCCAGGTTTCACTGTGGTGCAGCATCATCAGGCCAGGTAGTGAAACCTGGGTTGCATTAAAGTTTATTTTTCATGTGGAATTACAAAGTTTTAGTTGGACATAATTCATCTGGATTAAAATAGTCAAACATACATGTGTTTAAATTTTAATACAGACAGTACTTGAAGAGAATCAGACCACTGTCATAACCAAACAGCAGATTGCACTGCCTAATGATAGGATCTATAAAATATAACTGATCAAATTAATGAAGAATATTGCTTATGAGCATAGTTAAAAGGGTTATTGCAATTAAAGAGGAAATTCATTTTTCTTTTGGTTCCGACCTTAATACAAAAGGAACATGGAAGAGAAAAGACAAGGGTTGATTCAGAGAGAGGCAGTCTACTTCAAACAGCACTGAGAACAAGAGAGATTAGTTTTTATTGTAGTTGTGACTGACACCTTCACAAAGTAATGAGAAAATTTTATTTCCCCAGTACTACATTTCAGTTATTTTATACCTTCTCATAATTCCTGTATTAATGTTATTAATATATGTTTTGAAGCTGATATTATTATCGCTAATTATTTCAAAATAAATGCTGACAATCTGAATCAATTAATTCATTTTAACCAGGCACAAAACAATAAATCATTGTCACTAAACCTTATACGTGATCATTTAATATTGTATCAATTAAGTTGATTGCCAGTTGGGTAAGATCTAAAGTTCTATGTCTGTTTTCATAGATGAAAAAGATGTTTTTCAACCACTGATTTTGCATTTTCCATTTAACCTAGTGTCTTATTCTTCCACAAAATGCTGAAAACACATTGAAAAACAATCACAGAAGAATACTGTAAGTCAATTATCATTACTATTGAATACACACGGTTATTATGTACTTTACCTTGCCGTTCTATCTGGTCAAGGATCATATCAATCACAATAAATGTTCCAGTGCGGCCAATTCCAGCACTGCAGTGGACCAATACAGGCCCAGCACAACGTATTGACTCCTGTCGAGCATTTACATCATGCAAGAAGTTGAGAACACAGCCTGGGTCGGATGGAACTCCATGATCAGGCCATGCCTGTAAATTAAAAAGGATGTTGTTAATGCTAGTTGAGAAATTAAAAAGAAAAACCATAAATAGATACTAGATATTGACATGCATTCAGAACAAAAAATTTAATAGTGAAGTTTCTAAAATAATAGAAATTAAGGATCTCCATAGGTGGGTAAGAAAATGAATTATAAAAATTACAGATAATAGATATTATAGATAATATTATAGATGAAAGATATTATAAAAAAAAATAATAATTATAACTTAAGTTTCTCTTGACACTAATTTTATTATGCCTAAACAGAAAAGACAAAACTATCTGGTATGACAGATAAATTTTACCAAAATGGTCTAAAGCTGTTAATATTTTACTTTACACTATTTTTTAAAATGATCATATTAAATGCATTATTAGTATCAGCATAAAGATCAGCAGATTACACATAATTGTAGTAAGTCCACAGGTCTGACTACAATTTTGTGTCAAATGTTACAGCAAAACAAAAATTCAAGCATTTATTTTTCCAAAGAATGGAAAATTAATATTCTTTTTACCTGGAAATGGTAATGGAAGACCTTCCTTTCTTCCCCTAATACACTGTCCATCATTTCACTATCACATCCCTTTCGACCGCCCCTAAGACCAAGAGGAGCTATCGCATCTTCCCTCTCATCCTGTACATATGACACAAGGAACTCCCGCAATGTATAATCCGCTGTTGATGACTCCGACAGATTCCGCACTCTTACTCTTCCATATTCCTTCATCTGACCCTCTTCTGGCCAGTACCTAGCACACTTGTTCTGTGACAAAAGAAATTCACTCAATTAGAGACATGTTGTAATCAATGAAAGAATGAGAACAGAAAATGTTAATTCAACCAACACAATATAGTATTTTGGAAAGATGGCAACTTTCCCTAAATATAATTCCTCAATAGTTGATAAAAACTTGGTATACTGCAGATTATAATTATATTATTATAATTATTATTAAATGATGTTTTCAAGATTTATCATTTCCCTTGATTCCTACAACAATTATTGCAATTGCTTTAATGTGTAAATGGTGTGAATCAGCGGGTTTAATTATAATTCCTTACCAGCATTATTGATGGCTTGTGTATAACAGAGACATTGAGGAAGGTACATGGTATTTTCTACACAGGTTGTGAGCATTTTCAACTCTCTGCCATCTCTCATGCATTGGGAATGATATAAAGGTTCAAGAAACTATGGTTGATCAATTAAATTCATTGCAAGAAAGATACCAGGGATTACTTTCAAACCCCATGATCAAATTTAAACAAAGTAAAATAATTATGATTGTGTGCATGTGCAATTTAAAAAAATGATACTACTATATTTGCACATTTTGTTTGCTATCATTATGAAAGATTGAAGACATTATGAAATTCCTTCTTCCAGTTACATTATATAACTTTACAACAGTATTATCTACATGGAAATTAATTTAAAAAGGAGAAATACTTTTAAGACAAAATATAAATGCTTACAAGTCTGTAATCTAGCACCCTAAATCCATACATTGAACTTACCTTTCCTCTCTCAATCTCCTTAGTTGTCATAACAATGACCCTTGTATTCTCTTGCCAAACCATTTGCCAAAAGTCAGATGTGGTACTTGGCAAACAGCCTTGAGTGGCAATGTAATGCTTCATTCTACCTTCAGAAAATGGTTCATCCTCAGGCTAGAAAGAAACCAAAATGATACAAAGAGGTTAAATAAAATTCAATACATAATTGTATGCGCATAGCTCAAGTTCACTCAACCAAATACCTACAATTAGCCTACTATGAGGATTAATAAGAGTTCCATGTTTAATGATTTTATTGAATGAAACTGAGTGGGTTTAAAAACAGAAAAAATCCAAACAAGAAATGCTGCACCCGCTTAATGACATTAAGTACCCACTTTTAATCAGCCACATATACTTATTCAGGTGCTCTACACACAAAATCAAATTAATCACAAAAAAAGGATTTGAACACCTGCTTTTGTCCAAGGGGCCTTAACTAGAACAAAAGATTACACAACTAGACATGTACAAAAAGATGTATTTAATTACTCAAATAAAATCTCAAAATAAAAGATTAAAAAAATATGGCAGTGCTTGGAACTGCAATAAATGAATGCCATGAACTAGCAGAACCTCAATTACTTTTATTAAATTTACTGAAATCCCACCTACTTGATTGTGTTGCCATGCACATATGGAAACTACATACCTTACATATTGAAATACAAGTAAAAAATTATCCTAATTATTAATTTAGTTAAACAATAAATGGTTTACCTTGATATAGTTGGCATTGATATATTCAGATCCAGGGATTGAAGGGTCAACTTCTTTTAATTTTACCCTGGTGTGGTCAACTGTGGGATAAGAAAAAAATATTAAAGAGGATATTTACTTAAATATTGGAAACTTATCAGAATACTGACTTACATCATGCTAACAGATTTAGATGCCCGTAAGTTTCAAGGTATTTCATTCATCTTTTTATGTTACCTAATCATATTCAGTACCATGGAAATGTTATAAATACCAAGTCATATTACACAAACATAGGTATGCTTGGATGTGCACTTATTTTATTGTTTAAGAATACGGAATTTAAAAGAATAATGAATTGCCAAAAACAGGTTTACATAAACACTAGCCATTTACCCAATAGGTTACTACAATAATTACTAAGATTACATTTTCAGCCATGAATTTTTAAAATGAATGGATATTTGGAGAAACCATGAAATTGGTACAAATATTTTAAAACATTTTCATGTTTGGGGGTAAACAGAAGTTAAAGAACAAAGTTAGATAAGCAATTAAATCAAAGATTAAAAGGTACTTGATTGCATTAGATCTATTAGAAATGGCTCAATCATATTCTACATTTAAGCAAAAAATAAAGAAATAACTTACATGGCAGGATGTTTTTGTATCTGTTCTTGTTACGATTTTCCACTTTCTGGCCCTCCTTCCTTGAGAATAGGTGTTTGCACTCTTGCTGCTGAAGAGATTCAAATTCCTCCCAGAATCCAGCCTTTCCAGTTGAATGTCCATTTTCTTTCTGTTATCAAAGAGGAAAAAAAACCTTCAGAAACATTCCAATTCCCGATAGATCCATTAAAATTAGTGGATGTAAGAACATTATATAGATTCAACTGGGTAACCTATTTATGACTAAATGAATGTATAAAATAATACAGTTAAACAAGGAAATTAAAAAAAATTATTTAGTTTTGGCAGAATATTAAGTCTCTAAACTATTAGTTCTAGCCAATAGTTAAGTTATTACAAGTTACAATAATCTTAAGATTTAAAAATGCAAAACATTTTAAAAATTGGCAACAAACTTCACCAATTTAATGAGAAGAATAATATATAATTTAAATTGGAATTTTAACAACAAGATACAAATTATTTACAATGCTGTTGACTGACATTAGTAATGAAGGTTGAAGCTTTCCAATCTAGCAGAATATACAGGCTTAATGTCTATATTTTTGAGAAAAATAGGGGAAAAATTTAGAAAGTTTGTATGATTTCAATTTGATAATAATTTCACATCATTCACAAAATGTTTAATGGCAATTATCTTTCACTACCCATTCTTTTAGATGCAATTTTGAATTTAAATACCTTGGATTTATTGACTTACCTGAAGTTCCTTGACGCGGCTATGGATACCACTGGCATTTATGCGTGTTGCATTGAATGGTTGTTTGAGATGAACGACAGTACCAGAAGTCTCCACCATTGGGTTCCTCTTGTAATGCTCTATCAGTTCACTTAGACTGTCAAACTTTTCCCCCCCACCAACATCATACCTGTTGTCCTGAATTATGAAAATAGGCATATTTTAACAGAATTAAAAGCTGGCAACGTTTATAATATTATATCTAGAGAAAACATGAATTATATTTTTTTGAATATCCCAAAATACTGAATTCTGCACATAATTTCAGCAACAGTGCAAAGTGAAATAATACCTTTATTGAGAAAAATGAATTTTAAGAGCAATTTCAGGCACAATTAAAATATTTAATGACTGATAAAAACAATTTGACCATTCTCTTGCCATAATACATCATCAAAAGAGTTCAGGGATCGACCATCCTCCAATTTTAAAAATTACTTACCTGACACCTGATCATAACGTGAGTCACTTTATCATCTGTTCGAACTGAAAGAACATAATCCCCTGGCTTGCTCTGAGATTCTCGAACAAGGAAACTTCCATTTTTCCCCTTTTCCAGGATCAACTTCTCAGCCTCCTTGCCAGACAGATGGCCATGGAACCACCTGGAAAGTAGACAGAACAATATACAATAAGCATATGAACAAACAACATTTCACAAGTAATATATGAGCTATCAATGTCCTGCTACAGTATACTTGGCGTACTTCTACCCTTTCATAATACTTCATTCCAAACATCGGGGTACCATCTAAGGATACACTTATGCTATAGCCCTGAATTAATGATTTTGTCATTCCCAGAAAGATGTGGTTGACCCTACTAGTTCTTCAAGGGATTTTCATAGAACTCATATAGTATCCATTTAAACATTTTAAAATTACATATTGACCAAATATCATGAGTTTCATCATGTATTAACACAAACTACTGAATGATGTTCAGTTAGGAACTACTTACTTATCTTTATAATTAATAACATTAAGGCAGCATAAAAAATGAAATGGTTACAGGGTTCTGAGATTTAATTCGATGTTCATATCCCTGATCCCTGCTATTAAAAAACAAAGCTGTATGACTTTCTGCACACATGAACTTCCTGGTAAACATAGGCATAAGAAGGGAAGAGCCTTGCTCCCAAATTCTGAATTGCAAATTTTGCATGTGGCAATGCTGATTATCAGGCGATTTATCATTTTCTATGTAACAGGCTCTGCATCCGAGAGTAAGTTTTGGTATGTAATTTATTTGCTTATTTGTTTTTGTCAACCAAATTCCGGTACACTACAGTTAATAACATGAACCTAAACATCTCTAAACCTTGTAAATTGGAACATTATATTGACTTTCCTGTTTTCGGCAATGTTTTTACCAGAATTGAATAGAACTACCTCCCTCTCTCTCATTCAGAATAAATAAAATAATGTACCATTAGACCAGGGCCGAATAGTATACACTCTGATGAAAAAAAATGATTTTTTTTCGCAAAACAAGTAATGGTGACATTTTTTTCGAAAAGATTTTTTCAACCAGTGGTTTCCTCAGAAGAACATGAGAATAAATCAACATCAATGCTCACTTGGAGCACTTCCAAAAGCATTACAGAGATTTATTTTACTTTCCGCAGCGATGTCAGCCCAGCGTAAACCAACCAGGTAGCCGTGTAGATTAAGCGTGCAAGTGGCATATTACCTCAGTTGATCGAGTCATAAGACCGCAATCCACTTCAACACGTTAAAGGGTTAAGACATGCACAGACTCAAGAGTAGTCGAGTATACGTTTGTAACTACGCGCGTAGTTGTGAAAAACAGAACTAGTAAGGCAATTTTATCTATTTATTTATTCTTCTAGGTCCGAAAACAGCACTTTTCTGCCTTTATATCGGACAAAATTGACAACACAACAATAACAACAATACAAACACCCAAGCCCTAGGTGGAAAAAATCCCACCATGGCGGGAATCACTCTTGGATTAGTAAACGAGGACGTTCCCCGGGCCGGGAAATTATATATTATTAGTATTATTTTTTATGTGATTAGGCAAATTATATACGTGAATCAAATTAAAATTAGCGAGAAGTCTCATTGCTCCCGCGGAACTGTGATTCACCGGATGCAAACCGTCGGATTCTTAATGTTCTCCAGATCTTTAAACTTCACACCTCAAAGATTACTGGGACGACTTTAGCCAAGTCAATTCATGCGCGACCCGATTCAGCTACCCGTAACTTCCTGTCGGATAGAGCAAGGTCAAAGCAAGTGGTAAGGCAGGCGAGGTACGACCTGTGATCAGCAGATAGAAGAGTACGTGCGACTTATGATAAAATTAGAACTCCATGAACGGAAGTAAGTTGACTTAGGTATGCCGGTGTAAATATCGCATTCGCAGACTGTCCATGGTCACGTCCCATAACACATGTTTTCGAATCATACAATAGATATTGTAAGTTTAGGTCGCGGTGTGATAACCTTACGAGCGCCTGGAAGAACTTGGTTATTTATACAGAGATGACTAGTGACAGTCCAGAAGACGCACGCTCCTCTGGCGAGGGCATACCATGTTGCGTGAACGCCCTCAGGATCTCTCTCTACTTACGGGCAAAGGAAGGCGCAGGGTATCACGGTAGCGCCGTCCGCGAGACCGTCGAACGCGCATTTCCTCCTCTTGGATACTACCACCGTAGGCATGGAAACGCGCCACGGAGACAACACTCGATAAATATCCAGGAACGTTTCCTATGCCATCCGCTCGGGGATGGAAGAACGAGCCTCAAAGAGAAAACAGCGAGGAGGAGTGCTCTCTTCTTAAGACTGGAGCGATTATATTTCTTTCCTCGCACTCTTTAACTCAGGTGTGACACGAAGCAGAACGGGCGAGTTGAGTTCTCCCACTCGGGAGGATCACCGACGAGGAATTCCTGAAGACTTGGGGTGCACGGACGTGTGTTGATACGCGGAGTAGCCTCCACACACTTGGGGTTGACTGCGCGAGTTGCCGACGGACTTGTCGTGATCAGCCGGGCCTTGGGCGCGACGCGAACTGGCGTGGTGAGTAGTGTGACGAGGAGGCCGAGGGAGGAATGGACGAGCGGAGGGGAGAGGGAAGGAGGGGTGACTTATCGTCCGAATGAGAATGAAGAGGGCGGAAGGAAGGGAAGCCGGAGCGGTGTCCGCGAAGGAGGGTTAAATTAGGGAGGGGGTGAAAAAGGGGGGGGGAAGAGGAGGCGACGGCGTCTCCTCCGGTGGTCGGATGAGTAAACAGCCGGGCCATCCGGATGTTGGTGAGGTTAGGGCCGGAAGAGGAGGGGAAGAGAGTGGCGTGGGTGGGGCGGGAGGAGCAGGAAAGAATGTCTCTTTATAAAGCGGGGAGGGGAAGGAAGGCGGCTGTGTCCGCAGCCGAATCCATACTTTTTTTCTTTATTCATTTTCTTTTATTCGAGGGCCACGTGGTAAGGACACATCATCGCTCTGGGCTTCTGATCGTTTTTTTTCCGAGAAGACTGAATCCGCGGAAGTCGATTTGACTCCTCGTCGAGAATCATGCGAATTTTTATTCCGACGGAAAAAGCAAAGCTAAGTAAATTTCAACGTCTAAAAGTATTCCGGTTGGAGTGTCTTGAAACATGGGACGATTACGTCGCGAAGAAGTGCAAATTAAACTCGTGACCAAAACCGCAACGCACGAGGGTTTTTTTCACACGTGATGAATTTTCACGATTCGCACTTCGGCAAAACTCACGAGTAAAAATCGAGTAATCGTAGGTAACAATCAGAATCACAGGAAGCGTCAAGAAGTAAAGGTAAATTTAAAACTGATGCCGCGGAATAAATTTCCATTTTGTTTTCTAGATGTAAGGATGTTCTCTTGCCAATACATTTTTAATCTGATGTTGATGCCAGAATATTCATATTCTACACACGATAACGGTTAAAATAAATTGATCAAATAGGTTTGACTGTAATGAAAAGGCAGTTACCAAATAAGCCGAGGAAAACTCGGGTGAACCCTAAATTATTTCGTTCCCTTCGTAACTAAGCTCATTACCGGTATTTCAGATGCATTGAAACACCGGCAGTTAATTATATATTTAGAGGGGAGGACTAAAGGGGAAGAACACCCCAAACCTTCAGATTCCTGGTGACTACCTGCAACGCGCTTAGTCCATATAACATAGAAGAGTGAATAAATTAATTCCTTGAAAAAATGATAGAAGCATTTGGTAACTGATCCATGTCTTGTCATAACTTTTTGCCGTATTTTGCCTACTTCTTGAGGTTAGGATCAACCTTGGCCCTTGAAGTCAGGACAGCCAACAAAACAATCGTTACCCTTCAACAGTTTCTTGGCCATGTCCGCGATTGAAACGTAGATTACATCGAATAACTCCATTGAAATGGGTTCGAAATGATATTCTTGATATATCAGGTCAACCCAAATTAGAAAAGAAAATTACCCTCGTTTCACGAGAAGCATTTCGTAATCTCGAAGCAGCCAGTCGACTTAAGTATACCAAAACGTGCTCCTCCACCAAAAATTCATTCTACACGGCACGACCTTTCACCAGGTAAATGCGATCTTTCTGTCACGACTTCGAAGAGAACGTACATATTCGATCACACAGGAATTAAGAGACGAGAACGGAACGACTTGTAAGCTTAGTGGTCCACAATTCCAGCTTTTGGGAATCATCGACATGGTTACCAACCCTCAAGATCCAATATTATTCAACAAAAATGCATACGGATTCCATGATTTCATGGATGATCATGGCACCGTAAGGTTGTGCAGGAATTATAGGAATGGAACGATCGGAGGAAAAAACAACGCCAGATATAAATGTAAGTCGCTTCGTGCGAGGAGCAAAGTCTTAACTAAAATACGTATCTCTACGCTCTATACGTCTTTTTTTTCGGTCTTCTCCAAGTTAGGACGACTTCTCGCTCGTCGGGACCGGTTACTATCGGACGAGAGGACTACACGCGAGATAATGAAGCCCTCCACTCGAGCGCAAAATGAAAAAAAAAGCCTTATGAGATAACTCCCACATTCGGTGTTGCTAACTACTAGTCTCCACATACACCGAGTAGTCTTCGGTAGACGAGTAGATCTCACCAAGCAGAAGATGGGGAAAACAAACGAGCGACTGGACGCGATGGATTTTCGTGGGTGGGAGGAAGACCACCAACCGGAAGACTATGAGGAGCAGTTCAGAAAAAATCTTCCGTAAGCTTACTATTTTAACGTATGAAGGCAGATGTCCGTCCTTAAGGGAGATGGGGGGACGGGGAGGGGGGAGGGATGAGGAGTTGGCAGGGATCTGGATAAAAGGAAGAGGGGCACAGAAACCCTTTTATCCTTCCTTCATGATGGGATAATAGCCTAAACATCGGTTCTCAAATGGGTTCCCTGTAATTATTTAGGCACGAATTTCAGATTCAAAGGAAGCTGAAATCATTCATCATTTGAAAGAGGTTCTCACAAATTCGTATTTAAGTACTTGAAAAACCTTTAAAATATTATCACAAAACGATTCGGAATTTTGAGCAAAATGTCTTGAAACATTTGGACATGCAATAATTGATTTACCCCTTGATGGTACGCGGGGCGCTAACATAATACGTATCATATAAAATTGCTCTCTGGCCTTTTTTTCATTCTCATTAATGTACGATAGGAAAAATATTAGTAAAGAAGTTTTAAAAACTACACTTACGTTTTCGGATCAAGTTGACGATTGTCATGAATATTACCAGTCAAGAATAGATTATAACATAGCGTCCTTAGCAACAACCATAAACAATTTCCACGAATTCTTAACTTCTGCAAACCCTCTTTTTTTGCAAAGAATTCTAAAAACGCCGTAGGTCGAGAGGATTCGGTGATTTCTGGTTAATTATTGAAGAAAGTCTCTGAAAGGTATTTTAAAAATAAGCATCGCTTTGGAAATGAATCATTTGGAATCCGAACCTAAAATAGAGAGAATGTTGCAATGATCCAGTATTTGTCAACGATCACACATCATTATAACCCCGAATTGAAACAAAAACAATGCAGGAACATAAAATCTATTTGTCCTTATTTTCAGGGTAATAATTTATCGGTTAAAAACTTTTGTCAAACCATAGAATACAAAAAACAACGCGCGACCTGGACGTCGGTGTGTAATCACCATAAAATACAAACAAGAGGGAAGAAGAGTGAATTTTAATTATTTCATCAGTCTGAAATCATGAGTTACAGTTTGACGAGGAATTGCTCTAGTTCCAATTTAGAATTGGAGCAAGTTGGGTAAGTGAATTATATAATCCTAAAAATCTCGGATGACGTGTTTCCCGCAAGGCCCATAAAAGGATTATCTCGAGGCATCTAGTCACCACCGCGTCGGAAAACGAAGTTAGATTCCAGGGAAAACGTCAAAAAAAAGAAGGATGCGTGAAATTACATTGCTACGACGTGGTAAACAACCAGCTCAAGTCTTATTTCCAAAATAGCTTCGAAATGTAACAACCACCGCCAACGTAATATCGGATTTAAAAAAAGTGACTTCATTGGCTTCGTGGCTTCCTTTCCTTTCAGCAAGACCTACAAAGTTCGCTGGTTTTACTATCGTACCTCAGAACCTCATAATATCATCGACGACGAGAATACGAGTATATAATGGAGATTCAGAGAATTGCTCCGGCAAACAGAGATTCGCTATGATTAAAGTGATGTTTCTTTAGCATTGAAACGTGTGCGGCATATTCATCTGATGGAAATATACATACTCTTGCACGTGAAACAGGGGCCACAATGTAAATAAGGAAAACAGGTAAGAACAATAAGGGATATACCCTAGAGAGCATATGTTTACTTAATAATCTACACTTACAATAATTATTACAAGATTCTAAAACAAAAATGAGCATATTCATACGTGCGCCATTACATGCATCTCGCAAAATAAAGTTTTATGTGGAGTAAAATTTATGACATTCCATGCAATGATATATCACTTTGGTATGTGAAGAACTTCGATACATGGAAATTTACTGTCCATTAAGCTCGACACTCGAAAGTCACCAGAGAGTTGAGAAATCTTTTGGCGTAAACTAACGCACCTAAATGCACCACCCGGATCCTATCAGCAGTGGCGATATTTCTGATTGAAACGTCTTTTTGAGGTTTTAATTTCACAACTTTGACATTTATAACTCTATTTCTATCAGCCATTACTTTTCTTGGACTCGGACGAGTAATTAATCCAGTTCCCCGAAAAGGATAAAATCGATTTATTTATTGCAGCCACATGCCACATCCTAACAACGAGGCCATTTTCGTACGTGTAACTTCTTTCGCGACTTTCGTCGAAAAATGTTCTTTGTTACAACAACTGGCCACCATTATCGAGTGCCGACAGTGGATTTTGTTCGCCCTTAAATCCTAAGAACCGGGTCGTGGGGGAATAATAAAACCAAGATTAACGATCAATCTTTTCATCTTTCTTGATTCTAACCAATAGGCTTTTTTAACATAGAAATATAAATCGAGACAGGATAAGTCACGAACTATGGCGTGATAATTACGGCTCCTTTAACTATCTTGGATTTGCAGCTTTTGAAATTTTACTGAAGATCGCGCACTCAAAGAGGGCGAAACCCATTTTGAGTCCAACGACATGACACATAGTGCAAGCTGAACCCATGAGGTAATTCAACCGGAACACACAGAGAAATAACACCAATATTCAAGATACCGTTGCTGACATTCAACAACTTCAAATACGATAGCTCGGTCAGAAACCCATGGGTGTGGGGAGATAAGTTATCTGAGGCTTCAATGGGATAGGATAAAAAGGAAAGAATGCATAGAAATTGAAAATAGAACTGCAGGAAGTTTACTCAACACAACCGCTCCTCAGCACGTCTAATATCTTCTTAAAGTTTCCGTCAAGATAGTGCGTTGGTCGTAAGAGGATTACATTTCCTCATGAGCTGCTGACGACAAAGGATGATGGACGTGGAGTAGAGATGGGCAGTGACATGTTTCTTAGCCATTAACATAACGCTCATAAATTATGTAAAACGGATGGAATAATACGCCAATCGCTGCGCAACTGTCTTGACGCAAAGTGAACCCTGAAGTATTCAGAATATCTCACGGCCTGATGTTTAGTCGTTTCACATTTGTCAAGCATTTGCTAAAGACATCGATTGCGCGTTAGCAGCGGCCAGTAGTGATATCATCTCAAATTTTATTTATAGTCTGCAGTTCCAACGTTTAATATAAAATGAATATTAATTTGTGAACACAGTGATGAGGGAAACTAAACTATCTTCCACATTTCTTCACGTCTCCGTCCACCCTCCAGTAGACAAGCAAACTAAAAGTACATGGCTGAAAAAGATGGTAGCCGGTGGGGTGAGAAATGGTGATGATCTCACTGATTCCCTTAAAACATTTGCGTGAGACGGTATCCTACACATCTACCAGCAGGCACAATTGATCTTCATGGACTTTTGGCAAAATACAATGCCATATCTGGGTTGGTCAATCTCACATTATTTTTGAAGACGGCTGTGTTCATGCTCGCTTTACATTCACGGCAATGCGAAATCATGATCCTGGTTGGCGAATCCAAAATCAAGTTTAAACTTTGGTGCTTATTATTATATCAAGCGATGACGACACTTACGGAATGGTCATTTACGACCTGGGAGCATCAAACAAATTATCATCACGATTCTCAAACTTTCCCAAATATCGTCCCAATAGAAAGAGGTCAAACCGAATAAAACCGATACTCATCTCTTTAAAAAATATTAATAAATTAATACATCATAATTTTTTCGCATTTACTCCTCTCTCCACCGGAACAAGGCTTAAATACGACAACTAAGAGCCCCTTTTTAACGAATATGCAGTGAGCTTCGAGAAAAGAGAACGGAGAGCTAAGAGAAACGATAATTACATTTTAGAACGTCAGAATACTAGGTATTTTAAAGCCGGACGTACCTTAAAAGCTGTTTTATTAACGTTAAATACGCGCGAAATTTAAAAATACAATATACATTCGATTTGAAGGAACTCGCGGAAAAAGGGTGAGTAAATAAGACCGATTTAAAATAAAATTTGGTCCTTGCGATGTGAAATACCTTATGCCATCTTTCTGTGAAAATGTCAATTTAAATTATGGAATCAAAGTAAGGGTGTTACGAGCGTCCTTTGAGCTGTAATGCTTGCTTCCGAAAAGTAATAAAATTACTTAAAAAATAACCAACCTGGTGAAACAACAGAAAGTTCATTTTCTTCCGCAACAAGCTTATTCCCCTGCACACGCATCAAAAACTTTTGAAAGGTTCGTGCTTGCTAAAATTCGGGGAAATGTGATGTCCCACTCAAAATTCGACCCAGCCCCGTTAAGGGTGCGGAAGCGTCATCAGTCATTCCTGCGTCGACGGATCTCATCTACTACACGCACTAAGGCCCGAGTCTTGGCGGTGACCTCATCTGGAGGGTCGACCCCCACCCCCTCTCCCACACGCACTCCACGGGCGCGAAATCCGAAGCCCTCGCCCCTCGAAGCCTAGGCAACCCGAAGGCAAGTCCCCTGGACGACGGACGACGCGTGAAGCAATTTCCAGATTACTCACTCGCTCGCTCGCGCAAGATCGCCGTCGGAAGAGCTCTTTATAAAGCCCGCGCACATCTCTACAAGGGCGAAAGGGGCATTGACGGGGAGGGGAAAAAAATGGAGATGTGATGACGGCCACCCGGATAACACCTTGCTTTTGCTGGAAAGGACTACGCAAATGTGCGCGGTGCGTGATTATTACCGAGTCGAGCTCGACAGCCAGCCGCAGGTACTGTGCACTTGGCAAAGGCGAGCACGGGAGAGGAGAAGGAAAAGACCGTAAAAAGTCATGATCCATGCTCGCGGGAATGAGAATAAAAGACGTCGGACGGAGCGAAATCGCCACATTAGCAAGGAGAAAAATGGATGTTGTAATGGCGTATTGCGACGTATAATGGTTGGGAAGGGCGATTTGTTTAGCCCGAGGATGATGCGCGCATTCAGAAAATGAGTAGCGTGAGCAAACTTAGTCACCGTGAAACATTACATTTAATCGGGTGGTGGACGCATTTCCGCGTCTGGGAAATATTTGCGACGAAAATGCGTCGAGCGGCACGGAACGGGGAAATGCTCTACCTGAATAAATGAAAGAAAGAGTCTGATCACAGGCGTTGAGTAGTCTCACAAAGGAAGATAAGTCGAGCATTAATATGGATAGCTACTTTAGCTGGATATTATATGCATTGATATGGGTTAATTTACATGGATATCGTCGATTTGTATGACACAGAAACTCGGTCTATTAGGAAAGGGGATATTCGTAGACCAAAGGATTAATGTGCGACCACCTCAAAGGACGGAAAAACAACCTGGAGAAAGAGGACAAAGAAAGTGTTACGTATAAGCTGGGGAGGAGGTTGTCGGTGAAAACCCGAAGAAGACTAAGTAGATGGAGGGAATATTTAAAGGGATGTGAAGGGCCATTACAGAAGGAATGACCTTCGTTGAGTGGGGAAAAAGGAAGGACGGAATAGGTATTTTGGACGAGATTGAAGGATTAATAACCACAAGGACCTGTAGGAGAAAATATTTAAGGAAATATTGTTTGAAAAGTCATGCAGGATGCACACCACTTTAAGGTACTGCGGAAAACTTGCGCTTGGGTACTACGAAGGTTTTCCCGTAAATAGAACGATCATATAAATTTTTCATCTATATAATTTACTGTGCAAAAATTTAATTTTATCTCATATTGTCAACTTGATGTGAAATGTATAAACGTGGTACAACTTTCATTACATCAACTTTCTAGAGAACTATCTCAACGAGTCTGCATCGAAAGGCATCCAAATATTTTATTTCTTGTTCCATTATACATTACTGAACCATATAACGCTAAATACGCTTACCCTTGCACTATGATGCCTTTCAAGCATATACCTACGTAGATATTATTAAATTTGGATCCAGGAAGGAAAACAAATTTTAATTACCGCCTCTTCCCACCACCTGGTCAACCCCCGAGGAACGGAGCACAGATTTCGAGTCGTGGCGAACAAGCGAATTAATTTAAACGGAAGGAGGACAATGGGGACGACTTTATTTTTGTTTTATTACAAGGCGGAGGAGGAAGAATGATGAAGGCACACCGAGGGTAACAATAGGCAATGAGAATTATTCGCTCCATCCTTTCGTTCTGTTACTGAAGAACTTGTTCATTTTATTTATTACGACCGCACGTGACTTAATGAAGATGTTTCTTATTGCCAAGTGGGAGAGGTTTCGGGGAGGTCGGGAAACAGAGCTGCGGCCCATTTCGATGTATTCGACGCAATGCGCTATTATTCGACATCGTCCAACGGCGTCCGATTGGAGGGATGGCATCTCGTAAAAGCGAGATGCCTTCTCTGTACCTTCGACATAAAAGATGTCGAGGTGAAATGGATGAAGGCCTAATGAATCTACATCACTACAAGGTAGTTGTCAAGAATTGAGGTAGATCGAAATCATTTCTACCAAAATATCGATAGAGCGGGTTGGTTGTACTTAAAAAACGTACAATCGTGCAGAACTTGGTCCAAAGTGCGATGGTCTGATTGAAATACGATGCACGACATGAAATACTCCGTCTTTAACAGAAACCGCAATTTCGAGTCGTTGAAATTTTGGCGATGTTCAATTCGACTCGAGGTCTGGGTGTTCTAATTCGACCACTGCAAATCTTTAAAGAGAGTGTTCTTGGGGAAAGAGGTGGTTTGAATCAGGGTATTAGATGATTAGGACGGCGCACACAGAGAAACACACTGAATGAAACCCGAGGAAGGCTTATTAAGTTGCGGTACTGGGGTTGAAAATATTTTTTTCATTAACTTTAATTTGCCGAGACCGCCTGAGAATTAAATTAAGCCACCTCCTTCTTCATCTCCGGGATCCAGCGAAAGAACTAACAATAAGAGAAACGAAATGGAAGGTGTGATCGTTCCCTTCAAACCCAATTTCTCTTCTCCGTTCTCCCCTACCCTGCTTCTCACGTCAGTCCCTGCAAATTAATGCGCGAAAAAACGTAACACGAGATTCTCGCGAGTGACAGCTGATGAAATCACACGTCCCCTACACCTTCGCCCACGCCAAGGATGAGAGACCCGATAAGCTCGGCCACGCGTTTACATGCGCACTGGTCTTACTCCGAGCGTGTGTTTGAAAAAAATAATCGGCTCAAGAGGAGGAACGTACAAGTGTACCTACCAGTCTTCTCCGCACCGAGGCGTCCTCTTACAGTGTGATAATGATTTTAAATGAAATTTATACATATATCCGATTTAGCTAGGTAATTTAGACCCTTGGTGCCAATTGCTAGGGACCTATATTTACGAAAGTTAAGTGATCGATGACAGAAATCAATGCAGTACCACACCTGGCGCTAAATTTTAGCCCCAACCTCCATTTTCTCATTACTATCACTGTCGACACAGACACTTGTAGAAGCAGGTCGCAGATATATATAAGCCGTTCGATAATGGCGACCAGCTATCACGATGAAGCCCTAATCTATGACGATCTATGACGTGTGGAGAACGTCAAGAGGTCATCCACGAGACGCGGTGGTGCAAATCACAAAGGAATTGCAAAAATCAAAGATTCATCACGGAAAAAACGAGGCGAAACTTCCGATTGACTCATTCATCCGGGCAAAGGTTAGAAGATTATTTCGACCATCGGTCGTTTACATCATCATATTCATATGCTATAGTCTATATGTGCTCGTATATATAAATTATTTCACCCTCCTATCTCTCTCTCTCTACGCCCCTTCGCACTATCTCCTTCTGAAAATCAGTGGACACAACTAATTTCTCTTATCTAAAGCAATTTCATGGCGATTAAAGAATTGATGACTTTACTCACAGAGAATGTGAACGAAAGATAAGAGAGATGAAGTTACCTTTTCCGTCCTTTCGTAATCGAATTAGCTAATCCAACGAATCTGTCGTAAGGAGCAGCAGACGCCTGAATAATCATTTTTAAACTTCGCACTGTAAGATTAACGAGCGGAAATAAAACTGCATGCTTACTGTCAAACTATTCTATAAGTTATGATTCACTCAACACACCAGAACAATTCGCTGTGACAGGAAATGCAGAAAATAGCTGATTACTCTGCAGCCTGGAGTTCCACATGATTCATTTTCGCTGATTAAATAAATATTCTAATTTTTTCCACCACATCACATCCGCATATCATTCACAAAACGTGGAATTAACATTGGCTCGATATTTTATCAACTAAAAGCAGTCGTCTTAAACGGCTATGAAAAGGACAAGGGAAAAAAAGATAACTACATCGAAGCAATCCAATATACGATATTACCAGAAAAAGATCCGGAAGATACGTAATAGAAATTAACACAAGACGAAAGCCTCAAGTATGAAATCTTTCAAAAATAACTTGGATAAATTACGTCCGCTGAGATACATAAAAAACAAAAAGAAATGATAGAGACCCCCAAATCCCCCCCCCCAAATCCTCCCATGATGGGATGTAGTGAGCAGAATAGGAATGACGAAGAAGGCTTTTTATTAGGAGGAGCAACAACTAACGACAAGGAGTACTAGCACATGCATAAGTACATGATTTGTAGAAAGTTTTATACGCACACATACATGAAGTAAACTTTCACACAGATCTGAGACGTGGATGATAAGAGCAAAAGAGAAAAGAGGATCGGAAGTGATGAAATGATGATGCCACAGAAGAACGCTGGAAATAAAATGGATTTACATAATAAGAAATGAAAAAGTACTTCGAAGAGTGGGTGAAGGTCAATCGAGAATACTTAAAAGAAGAAGAAGAGGGAAATCGATTGGACATATCTTGAGGCAGGATGGCTCATTGAAGATCATAATTGAAGGAAACATGGAGGAGAAAGGTTACAGTGGAAGGCCGAAAATAAACTGAATAAATACTGAATAAAAATAAGGTAGTGAGCTGTGTCGGCGCAAGAACGTATGAGGGGGGAGGAGGGAACGAGATTAGCAGGGGACAGGATAGTCTGGAGGGCTAATACCAATCAATCCTCGGGATTAAAACCCGTGACGATGATGAAGACGCTTGATATCACCCATATTGAGGATTGCTTGCATCACTTGCGCGTCTTTTGAAAGCGTACTTCACCTCATCTTTTCCCAACAAGTCCCGTCTACTCTAAGATCGTCGCGTCCCGACGTGACTGATTCTGGTTCCGCTCGCTAACTTAACCCCGGGCACCCACCGCACCTGCCCCTGGGGGAAAGTAGACGATGTGGGCCCGAACAAGGTCGATGGCGCGACTGTGAGCAATAAATGTGGTCGTCTGAAATTCACACATTTCCTTGATGTGCCGCCAGTCCGTGACCGCGGGGACGAGTCGACAGCGGCGGGCACTCTCGTAACCGTCTCCGAGTGGTCTTTCCGAGAGGTCTGATTCATCCGACGAGCCTTGGGGTTTCTTCTCCGGAGCGCAGCCTTAAATAGCTATCACGGCCGCTGGGAGACCTCGGAGGCCGGAAGGACGGATTTTTCTTTTTATTCACTTGATAAACAGTCTCATCCTCCCCTAAGGATTCGGAGAAATACGTCGCTCACAAATGATGCCTTGATTTTGGCAATTTTCAAACCCCCTTCACCCCCAGCACCCTTCCCTCTAAGAAGTAGGGGAGCGGCTTGGTGCGGGTTAACTGGCTTCTCACCAGAGGGTCCGGGTTCGAATCTCAGCGTGGGCAGGATTTTTCAAAGGTGACATAATCCCTATTTTGGGTGCTGTGTGGAGAGCACTTCCAGTGAAGTATGCCGTTCATCGTTTGGGACGTTATATTGTTTGGAACCTTCCGTTATTAGAGCAAGCTGATGTCAACGCCGGGTTTCTCTCCATCCCCTCCACTCAAAAATCCTACGGAAATCCTCAACCAAATTATCCATCTATCCCCAATGGCACAAATGACCTCAGAAGTCGCCTTCCCTTATCAATACTATTTATTACATAAGAAGTATTCACGATGCTCTCCGTTTCTGAGGGATTTCGCAGGAATTCCTTAAATTGGCGTGACGGTCGATATTCGCTCGATTCTTCGTTTTCGTGTTCCACCACTCGCGGACAAAGAGAAGTGAGACGAGCGGGACATTTTTACGCGGCGAAATTAGCGCAAAACGGGTAGAAAAAAATAAATAAAATCTTTACGGCCATAGATAGTTACTTTTCATATGTTTTTACATTATCCGCTCCTCTCCGGAAAATTAACTGTAATTTTGGAAAATTCACCACGTCCTTTCGTTGTAAAAGGAAGTGTTATTGAATCTGAGATTTTAATTCTCTTGTAAACTCAGAATATCCTCCAAAAACCTTCTTTAACACATTTGGAGCCCTCTCAAAAATCAAATAATGAAATTTTGACCTTACCCTCAGAGTTTTCGTTCTCTGAATATATTTAGGGAACTTTGGTAGTCAAGGAAGAGCAAGGCTTACAGAACAGATGATCTAGGACGACTCTTGAAGACCATCTAATATAAAATTCAAAGGAGCGCCACTTTCTGATTGATGGAACTTCGTGGGAAAGCACAGGGAAAGGAAGCCGACCTCAATACCCTTAAATGTGTGTACTTCACAACCCAGAGGGTTTGGTTCGGAGTGACCTAAAAAGACTTCTATGCCAAGCCAAGATTTGGGTAGCATTAGTCGTAATACTTTCGGAGTTATTTTTAGAAGAGGCTTTTAAAATAGATAATCGCTATCCGCTAGTGCTGATTCCAAACCGATATCACACAGACTGTGGCTGCAGTGGTAATGCATTTACTCGATATTTCGTCTTCCCTTGACATGTCACAAATCCAAAAATATTCATTTCAGGATGCGTGACATAATGTACGTATGGACGGCGTCAGCAGGAAGCCCGGAGAGGATCTGACGCCTTAAGACGTGGTTCGATGGCGATGCTTCACCCTCATTCCGACGACTATCTCTCACATGGTTTGCAGGATAACCTCCCACAGGTTTCCATGGAAATATGTGGGTAGGAGAGTATACAATCATGCCTCTAAGAACTGTAGCGCAAAACCGGGTGGGAGGTCCTCGAAGAGCGCAGGCGTGGATTTCTATGCGAGTCACTCCATGAGATTTTTTTTAACCTTTGCCGTCCGAGGAACGCCCATTAAACCCTATGCGTTCTTATAAGGCTTTATAAATATCATCTTATTCGTGTATTTAATAAAAAAATAGTTGAACTTCCTTGCGATAGAACGGGGTTTAATGATAAATACTTTTCTAAAGTTTCATTTTTTCCAGCGAAAGAAACAAGGCTAGTTAGCTACTAACTGGAAACCACTTTAGTGCTCTCAGATTTACATGGACAAATAAGACTACCGAAAAGGCCTTTGAATCAAATAAACTTACGAAATAAGCAGATACCCTGGCACGCTGCAATGGAAAACCAAACAAAGATTGCGAATTATTCTAGAGCAAGAGAAAATTCATTACAGCTCCCGAGTTCTAAGTTATTGAAAAATATTGTGTTTAAGATCAGAGGTCTAATGGGAAAAACAAAATTTGCAGTTTTCCAAAGATTTATTTGTAACATACAACGTATTTCAGTTCATCGAACCATCTTCAGGGACAAAGACCTGTACCTCTTGGTCCTGAAGATGGTTCGATGAACTGCAATGCGTTGTACGTTATAAATAAATCTGAGAAAAAGTGCAAATTTTGTTTTTCTCGTAACGACGGAATTCCAATACATCTCGCCTGAATCTGTTGACTATATTAGAGTTCTTCTTTCTGACGTCAGGCTGAGACCAGATGTAACATTAACAGTTTGGTTAATTTTCCCGAAATTTAAAATGATTGCCGATCAAAGTCCATTTTTCAAATGGAAAAATATAAAAATCGGGCTTGGGGCGTTTTTTCCATAGCACTCGGAATGACAAAATCGATATGTACGGACGACGCTTGAAATTAAGATGGCTAACCAGACAACAATCAGTCGCGAATCCGACTCCATCTTCTTTATGGCCGTAGGCCTGCCAAAAACGGCAGAAGGCGCTATTTCTGGATTACCATATTGACCAACGGGTGTGTACCCTTGTAACAGATTTCATTTCCTGCGCTTCGGCGAAGGTTAAAGTGTCTCCGCGGATGCGATCGAGGACGGAAAGAGGAAGAGGCGACAACTACACGTATAAAAATGAATGTAAATGATCACGCGGCAATCTCTCCTCATCGTCAAAAGCATTGTCGTCCTGGGGAGTGGGTGGGGTTGTACCGACCGGAAGTGGGATGACGCAGTTTGTCCGGCGTCCAGTCGACGAGGTAGGGGAGGAGCAGATTATTCGACGTTTCCCAACGGCATGAGAAGGACTGGGCGGACGGGGGAGGGGGAGCGAGCGGACCGCGACACAATGACCGTGAACCAATAGCACCATGAGGATCTTTCGTTCTTCATTTTACTGGCGAAAAAAATTGAAACAAGTCTCTTTCGGACTGGCGAGAGCGATAAGGAAGTGACAAAAATCCCCCGCCCCATCAATCGCACGAGCGGCTGCTGCGACGCCTGCCGCGCACAGGATCGATCTCGCAATGAATCGATTTCCCCGCAAGATGGAAGGGCGATAAGCCCTAGATGCACCCAGGAGATAATTTGAAATATATACGACTCTTGTATGTATACTCGTGCATACATATTCACGAAAAGTGTTCAGAAAAGTGAATTGAGTGAAGTTATATATATTTATAAACCAAAAATACAGTAAATCAACTATTAGAGTTGTTACACCATTGCCAAAGGAACTGGTAGGAGGGCCAGGTCCTGCCTGGGCCGGTTATGGTTTCCCAGGAAGATCTGGTACCCGAAAAATCACATAGCTTGGGTGGAACTGCAGGTACCCAGAGAGGCTTGCCCGGGAATCGAACCCAGGTCATCTAGTCAGTAGTTCAACGCTCGACCCCTGGACTACCGCAACCCATGAAATATATAGAAATATATCTCTAATATAAAAGGTCAGGCTCACACACACACACACATCTGGACTACCGCGACCCACTGTTTTATATATGCACGTGTGTATAAAAATATGTGTATATAAGGCCAGTCACACACACACATACAAATGTATACACGTACATACTCGTTCATACCTGTATGTATGTACATGAGTATGTGCGTATGTGTTTGCATTTACATTTCGCCAGAAATGCCAGATCGACCAACCACGAAGGCGAAACTTATGCCTGTACAGTCGAAGCTGTAGGTAACATTTTTGCAGTGGAGGTAGCAGCTCCCACAAGTTCAAACAATGCATAAAAAGTGCGCAGTTTACTCTTTCTATCGGTCTGATACCGTCGATTTAGTCAACGCAGTCGAATACAGTTCGCGAGCGACAACTAAATCGATGAATCGCACTCAACCGTGACCGATGGTGAATTTTGCGTAAGTGTAGGTAAGGTAGGTCTCACGTAAAAGTCTACCCTACATGTTGAAATCCAAATACGAGTCGATTCCAGAGTCAAATCAACGCTACATCGCATTTCTATCCGAAAAGCAATGCGATATAAATGTGACGATACTTCATGACAAATTTCGAGCACAGAAATAAATGTTATTTGGCTACGAAAATATTAATTCGGTACCATAATACACGTGTACCTCTTTATCATTAACAAACTTTTTACATATCTGGTACTGAATGGTTCCGAAACTTGAAAACTTTTGAAATGAGGGAATGGGGAAGAATGGAGAAAATTAATGGATGAAAAGGAGAACAAAATAAGTATAAGGTACCGCGAGTGAAGAAAGAAAGTACTCGTAGCTATGATAAACTCAAAGAAGACAGGAGAAGAGAATTGTTTAAGAGGCTTTGGGATACTGACGACCGTAACAGAAGGGAGAATGTTGAGTAAGGAAAGTCTGGGGAGGAAAGGCATTGGCATTCAAGATGGCAGGATGGGAGGCGTAAAGTATGTGGAGTTGCAGCGCATCCGGTGCAATGTTAAGCAAGTCTTAGAGGGGAAACATTTTTTAATTCCTTGGAGAGCCAAGGAAATGTGTAATAGCTGGGTCGTTTAAAAACCTACCTCTGATCGGTTGACCTTCACCACTACTACTGTTAACCTACGTGAATAACAAATTGATGTCACCAATTAGGGGTCGAATAGTAATTTCAATATCATTTCAATACTTTCTAGCTATTATTCAAGGGAGTAAAATAAAAATGTCACCTATCAGATCGGCCTTGAGGCAAACGCGATATGAATGCGATGTCGTCCATTATTCTATCGGGTGAAATCGCATTCCTTGGGAGAGATTCCAAATACATTTGAAGGTAGCCCTGATACGAGGTTGCATACATTTTGAGTGGGGAATGTACCTGAGTTTCTTCAAACCCCTTTCCAGTATACATTCGGCGATAACCATCAATTCTGGGATATGAGTGCCGGTGAAGAATGTGAAAAATAAAACAAAATGGACAGAGAGTAAAATAAACGAAGATTTACTGGTAAAGGTAGGGGACGAGAGAAGATTTTTGGAAGAAATTCGAAGAAGGCAGGACAAGTGGATGGAGGAGGTATTAAGAAGCAAAGGAAGTCCGAAGACTCCGACAGAGGTAAGGTGGTAGTGAAAGTTAGGAAGAGGGTAAAAAGAGACGTTTCAGGCGTGATATTTTCCTTCTCCCTTCCCTCTGTTTCCCCCTTTTTCCACTACCCTCCCCATACTTGCTTTTCAGCATATATAGCAGACAACGAGAATATGACTGTTACCAGAAGATGATGTAGTTGCATTGAAACCGGTCGTATTAATAAATTTTATTTTTGTGGAAAATTGCTAATTTTAATTAATTAGGAAGAGGGAAGAAATTTTTATGCATTTTAGATGTAATCGTGGGTGGGTAATCGGGAAAGATGCAGCGCTAAATAACGACTTTTGTGTAGCATGGCGTTTATGGATACTCTGTGACGTGCTAGTAAGGATTTAGTAGTACAGTATGTGTGTGTATGATTCCCAAACATATATGCAAAACATTTAAATGAAATATTAAAAACTGACATCGTCATTTAAATACACTTTTTTTCGATGCTCAGTTTACGTAGTTGACAATCCAACATAGCACGTCGCTAGGTCACCCCAGTCTCTTGCATCCCTTGTGTCCCAACCACACCGGCGACACACAGCGTGCGCTGATCGATGTCCTCGATTGATAAACCCCGAATTAGCACGCACCTTCCGTCGTCGCAGATCCGTGCGTGATCCCGCGCGCCACTCCCTATTTTTAATTTTCAGGAGCGAGAGCTGGGTAAACGTATGGGTTGGTTCGCGGAGTCGGACGGCATTTGTCCATGATAGTGGAGATTGGGGATTTAAGCGAAGACGAAAAGGTGTCAACAAGGCATCCGCGGAAGTGAAATTATGACGGCCGCCAGCGATAGCGACGTGCGATAAGAAGCGGAAAAAGGTCGCCGAAAGCCATTGAAATCTGCATCCCCGGATGAGGCTAGGGAGTGGGAGGGGCGGAGGGGGAGAGGGAGGTCGGTGAATGACAGTCGCGACCCTCTGCGGATAACCCGCTTGTGGTGTGCGTACTCTGTGAATGAATGGATCGATTGTCGGCGGCAGTTGCCAGTTGAGTCCTTCCGTGTATGAATAAAAAATTATTCCACGTTTCTCAACCATCTATCCATTAACCATAAAATTTTATCTCTCGAATTTAATTTCCGTAATTTTTTTTCCTATGTTCTAGGATGGTTTAACTCCTTTAAGGTGTTAAAGATTAAAAAAAACCTTATCTGGATTGGTGAATTATTATTCATAATATTGACTCCATAACCTATTGTTTATTCATAAGATAATAGAATACTACACTGAAATGGGGCAATATACAAGCATATATATCGAAAATTTGTTGTCTCAGGAGTAACTTTATGGAATTTGCATGACATATTGAAATGAAATAATTACAAAGGAATTACATTATGGAATTACAAAGTAATTATTATATTTTAATATATATCTATCTAGGTCAACAGCCCGAAATAAATTGCATAGTCTCATTGATATTTAAACGGTGCCTTCCGGTCCTCTTAACATAGGGCAGATTAAAGGTGAACAGCGGATAACAACTGGCAAAGGTAGGTTAGTGATGGACACTAGGACTTCACATATAAGGCCAGCCTCACCCCACACTAATATGAAATATTTTTCAGCTTCACATACATTTTATATCCCCGAAAAATAATTTACATAAACAGATACGTACATTGTTCACGGGCATGTTTCAACGGAAAAAATATTAAAGATGAAACGAAACTAATTTTTACAGTGAGAAACTGATTAATACTATATGACGTCAAATTACTTACAAGAGGCGGCTTCCACAAAGGTAAAGACTTCAGTTATTTCATGCAACGGAGTTTTTATAGGCTTGGAGGTACTATCCGAAAGAATTTTTCAACTTCTTACATGGATTTAACATTCGCAAATTCTCCGCCTAGGAAGGTGCTTAGCGTAGAGCCATAAAGCTCATTTCTTCATCAATCCGCTCGTGTGTCAGCGGAGAAAATAGCCAAGAGCGTAGGGAGGTGGGAGGGGGAGCCGTGATCCCATTAAAGTTTGTGGACGCATGTCGTTTTCTGCTAAGGCGGTCATAATCGCATCCGGGAACCATAGAGGACTCCATAGAAAGGTCGTCCCTAAGACTTCGCTCAGTTCGAGCAGCGCGGATTTCCCTGCCGCACGGGAAGACGCTGACGGCCTGCCAACTCACTCAAGGCAATGACGTCGGGTGCCAAGAGCCGTCGTCATCAGTGGGTGGCCAGACTTGCCCAAGCAAACGGGTGCCCAGCGGTGGTTAGTCTTGCTCAAGTTTCTGATGCGATTTTTTTCCCAGGTATCCAAGGATATAACTTCCGTTATTCACTGCAAAAATATTTTTTTAAGGACAAAACCCAGCTTTTTAAGGCAAATTCTTTTTTTCCTATTAATATTCCGCTGTTCCCTAACTACACTTATTTTCCGTACCAACGACATGATTTATACTTAATATCGATCTATTTTAGATAATTTAGAGAGTGCTATCATACACCACAACGGTATTTAGATTGAGAAAACGAAACTACTCCATACGATTTTCCGCCAAGATTCAGCAAGAAGTTAACTGATATACATAAAATATTAGCGATATCATTCGCCGATAAAAAAACATTCATTATCGATTAGTCCACACAATCCTCCAGAGTTTTAAAAAGAGTTTTCCATTCTCTATTTTGCAGAAGTCATGTAACACCGGCCACAAAGTTTGAGAGGCGTGCTAACAGGGCGACGACAATGTCGTGAAAGTAGCAAGTCACGAGGATTTCACATGAACTTCACAATCACGCGAAACATAGCCCAATTAGGTCTCATGGATTCGCTAATTCCAAAACGAAAAAAATAGCTGATCAACGCATTTCCAAAACTAAATAAGGTTGTCAGAGCTGACAAACAAAAAAATAGGGCTCAAATATGAACTTAAAACAACGAAATATTTTAACGATCCTAAAATGGCTTAGATAATGATTTCGAAACCAGCACGGACAAAATATTTTAGATTGCGAATTATTCCTATAAAGATTTTTTTCCCTTGATGGGCCAAGTTTAAAAAAAAACTACGACTCCTGGTACTTTTAAGGATGTCTGTAAAATGAACATAAAAAAAACCCCCGACGGGAACTAGAATGAATGACTCATGACTGAATAAACTCCGACAAAAAGACAACTAGGCAATCCACTTCCGAAGGACGAAAGCCACAGTTTTTCGGATCTCAAAGTCTTTCCCCCGTAACGAAAATTCACGGCAGAGAATGACTTCTCAAAACCTGAACCTCTCCTCAAAAATTGATTGGAGGGAGGAGGCTGACGCGCTCCGAGGAGCGCATTCGTCGACTCAAACGTAGTTATTTCTCCAAAACTCGACGCACGGTCAAGTCATACCTGCATATCCGTCGGTATCTTGGGCATAGGAGGTCTGATCTGGGTGTGCCTGGGCATACGATACAACATAATGTGCTCGGAACTTTGGCGTTGGCGTGCATTTCTATCCTGAAATGGACTAAGGGATACAAGAAATGCGTTTCATTCACTGACGTCTCCAAAACAAAATGCATCGGATACAAAAGATACCAATTTCGAATGCGCGAATATCCAAACTTTTGATTCTGCTCGATAAGAATGCATCAAAATGTCAATCAGTAAATGTCTTACAAGAAAGGTACATCTCTACACAAAAGGCGTATCCGTGAAGATACCATCAGCGTATCTCTCACCTCAATACACGTCAATACTAACTGATATCACCGGCGTTTATTACGGAAATTATTCGCCTGCTAGTTTTTGAAGCTCGGTGCTGTCAAAATTCGCATCTCATGGCCCTCGATTCGAGACAATACCAACGAGAGAATTACGATAACGATGGAGGTTATTTCGTTCGGTATCTATTGGACGAAAATGTCTATATTTAGATGTAGACGCCTCCTTTTGATGTAGACGTTTCCTGGAATATTTTGCCGAAGTCCCGCTTGGGTTTCGAGTGCGATAGACGAGATTATGTGGCCGGAATTTCCTTCCATGCGAGTCGTTTTTTTTTAATCTACTCGGACTGAGTTTACGTACGCTTGAGGCTTTGCGAAATGGATGCATGAAGTTCCCCGAGAGGCAGGAAAAAAACCAAGGGGGTGGAAAGACGGATGCGACAGGATGGTGGGAAGGGGAAGGAGAGGACAAAGTAGGGAGGGCGGTGATGAAGGGTAGGGGGCTTGGTAGAGGTGCCGGCACGGTGAAGGGACGGAGACAATTTGCGGCGACCCGATGGAGTAAGAAAACAGGCGAGATCAGAGCGGCGGCGCGCCCTTGTCAAGGTCGAGAATGATGGAGCAGAGAGGGATTTTGAAGGGGGAGGGAGCGGAGTCGGAAGGGAAGAGAAGGGGGAACGGAGGAGAAAAGGAGGAGCGAGAGGGGAATGGAATGGGTAAACAACTTGGACGTGAGGGAAAGGCTCTGTTTAAGTGAGTTGGACTCCTGGAAAGCATACGTGTCGGAAAAGGGACAGGAAAGAGAGGGGAGACAAACTACAAAATAAAGTATATATTCCCGATTCTATGAAGACGGGGTGAAGAACGTGAGGTGTGCAAGGTTTATAAGGATAGCGAATTGAGACCAAGTTCCCTCCTCCATTCTATCTAAAAGCATAAAATCCTGAAGCATAAAATGAATTGGGGATATACACATCATTAAAGTTATGAATATTCCTGCATGGGAAAAATATAGGGCATGGTTTTAGAACCTTTTTTATTTACATTTAATTAACCTTGTATAGGCTAAGGGTTAACAAGTGCCAGCAGAAAGTTCCCGTAATGAAGAGGTAACTTAAATGGAAGAAGAAAAATAGAAACGAGAGTAAGTCAATTTGGATTTTTAGTTCCTCCGTAAATTTATCATAAAACTATAAGTTATTTTCCATTCCCTCTTTCAGCACTATCAAATGCTTTTATGCATGCAGGAGAGTCAGAGATTTTAAAAGTCTTCGCGCTCAACGAATTTTCTCTTGAGTCACTCTCTACCGATTTTCTTCGTTTAAAGACGTGATTGTTCGTCTTTTAAAATTTGAAAGTTTCATACAAACACTCCTCCAGTCATTCTTAGCATTTAAGGTTTAGCATTTACTTCATACTGCTGTCTTTTTATTTAACTCTCGTTTCCGGTTCGTTGGTTACACACGGGCCGTGAGCTAAGAATACGAATAATCAACGAAAGTGCCTTGTACACTAAAAACGCCCAAGGATCTTATATTTTCGTCAGAATTAATGTGAAGATGCCTCGTTACCTCACATACTCCTGGGAACTCAAAGAGGCGTAAGTATTATGGCAGTATAAGCATATGTAAATCAATTCTACCGCATTTCTTGGAAACCATGGATTATGTAACAATAACTGGACTTTCAAATGTTTCAAGATCGTGCTATTAGCCTGAATTTATGATATAATATTAAGACTTTAAATATATTCCAAGTTAGTGAGATACAATTTTAAAGAGCGCTCGCAAATTAATGTTAATAAGCATTAAGTAAAGAGATAAAGTCGTTTACTTACAAAGATTCTGGAACTGATTAGTTTTTCAACTTATTATGAATTTCAGAGATTTATTAGTGATTTTTTTAATAATTAGAAGAATCCAAAATTTTTTACAGATTCAGGAAAAAAATTGTAAGAAGAGATAAACTTCGAAAATAAATCACATTTTATTTTGATATGTTTTTTTTAGAAACACACAATAAGTAGCAATTTGTCGTCAAACATAAAATCCAAAAATTACTATTTAATTTTCTGCCGTGAAAGATCAAAGAAAAGCAGTAGTTCACAGAATTATCCCGGAAGAGTGGAATTGGATTTAAAAGTTAAACAACTAGATGTTCCCCACACATAATATTTACTTTTATTTTATATTTATTTGACGGTTTCTCTTTTGTAATTCCATGAATGTCAAAGAATTCACCTAAACAGTATAGAAATCAGTGCTGAATCAATTATTCAATATAAAACCAAATGTTAAACTTGTGTTCATTTAAGAATAAAACTAATATCGGAAAAAAGACGAATATCTTAGGAACACGATCACAAAGTAGGGGGTTCGTGAAAAACATGCAACACATTGATAATGGTCCGCACCATGCTACCAAGACATTGCATCGAAGGAAATTGGGTGTTCATCACTGAACATGTTACCTAGTAACACCTATTCCTGTTAATTTTTTTGTTCATCTTACTTTATTATTTATTGTATTTGTTGGATGATTTTATTTATGCAACCCAATATAAAGATCTCGTTGCAGTTTTTGGTGTGCTAAAAAATAAATAATTCTGTTCGGGAATGAAAAATTAAACACAGGAGAGGGATGTCGTTTGCGCGGAGGAAGGAAGGGAAGTAGGATTTACCAAGTGGCTTTGACTCAGGTGTGACTGCGGCGAAGTGACGAAACTTGATGAAACGATCTTCCGAAATGGACGAGGTTGGAATCTTTTCGTCACGCATGGAGTTATGGAAACTTCGGCACTCTTATTGGGGTGCTTTGATTCGGGCGAGAGGGGCGGGGTGGGGGTGAGAGTGATGGAAAACCTTGGGAATGGGAGGGAGTGGTGAAGAAATGGCATCGCGGGAATTATGCGGTCGTCATGGCCACGGGAAATCGGTGAGCGATTTTTCCTCCTCCACGAAAGAAAGCATCGGAGAAGCAGGCTCTTGCGGCCTGGGTGGATGCACCGACCAGCGGAACACAAAATATCACCTCCTGAGAGAAAACGGTCGCTAACGAATAATTTGAATGCTTTACGCATTTACTTTCAAGGATGGACAAATTTTTTAATGGATATTTGAGGCCGACATTCTCAAAGGAATTTCATATTTATCATGGAAGAATCAAATTGCTTTGATTTTCCACAGAATAGATTTTCTTTACTGTCGACAAGTTTCACTACCAGTTTGCAGAACAATTTGGGTTCCTTTTGGATATAACTGGAGGTTAAATTTAAAAGCCTTCGGTGAAATCGATCCAAATTAATATTTTAAATAGTCATCTACCCAGAAGTATAGCTTGTACAGTTCCTCACATCGTAGTGAATCTCAAAAACAATGCTAACAATATGTACACTTTTAGTACTAAAATATTCCCTCCACCAGCTCATCGTCGTTCTCATTCCCCTAGGTGCCATTCAAAATGTCTATTCTCTTCCCTGTTTATCGGTCATTCTTCATTCAATAATAATTTTGTTTTCATTTCACCATATTTTCATTGTTTTTCTTGCAAACTGCAGCTTGTCTCGAATGCCCAGAGGAGAGATTCACATAAAATACCGTAGTACATGTTCCTGTAATTAAAATTTTCCCCATTATTTGAATTATTTTACATAGTTGTTGTGGACTAACAACTTATCAAAACTTAAATTTTTTCATGATGAATGCCGGGCGTTGAATCACCTCCCGCCACAAAACCTAGCGGTGGCTAGCTGGGTATCACGCAAAAGTTGAATAAGCTACCAACATCACATTCCTCTCAGGTTATGATCCATCTGTTTTTCTATCTTCATACTCCATCCACCGACTGACTGCAAAGTATTTGAATGCAAAAATTTCAGAGCGTAAAAAAAACATTTTCCTTGAGTGGCGAATGATTTTTACACTCTGAAATTTTTCACCTATTTCCTAAATTATAATCAGAGCGCAAAATATTCACGCTGAGTACTAGGAAGACGAACACATCTTCTATTTTCACTACTGAGGAGTAAAACCTAATATGAAGTCGGGGAAAACGCAAGGGAATATAGAACTGAAAAATGCCTCTCCGAGGTGAATGGTTAAAGTTTCACAGAATAGGAATCAAAATTTGATGCTAGATTCGGATCGGAAAAATTTATTTTCTGATTTATTTAATTTTGTATTAAAATACAGGAACAAAACATGAACACCATCTAAATGCACCCGGAGAGTGAAAACCCCGCTTCAGACATTACTCAGAAATTCTATAAATAGGTCACTGGTGTTTCCCAAGAGACATTCCGCCGCTATGATCTTCCATTGAACTTTGAATGTTGAATAGAGGCGGTACGTGTTCCAGCGACGACGTTTGCTGAGTATTTTCGAGCAAGAAATGTCAAAGCGTAGAATCGTAGGGCATGTATCAAATTATACCTGCGCCTCTATTCTCGACGCGGGGAATTGGCTATAAAAATAAGGTCGACGAAAAAGTGGGAGTAAAACAGAAAATTGCGTCAGTCATGGAGTAAAACACTCCACATCTCTGCACCTACTCAAAGAGTTGCGTTAATGAGAAAATGAGAAAAAAAATTCTTTTAGGTTTCCGACGGAATGATCATTAATATAATTTCCCAATCTTGAAAGGGCAGTATAATTATGGATATGAGGCGATTACTATTCCATCCAAGACTATTTTGGCAAATATCTCTTTATGATATCCATGCGCTGCTATGGCGACAGAAAAACACACATCAACAATAATTTTGTCTTATCTATTCAAGGACAGTGCATATATTTTTACGGTTTCCCGCGTCGAATATTTATGGTAAGGTGCATACGATGGCAAATATATGCATAAATGTTGGTTCTCAAATCAAGATGACTAAATCTACCAGAAATGCCTTGAAAATTTCCTGTTCACTGGAAATTTCACTTTTGAGACGAGAGTAGGATTAAAATTCAAAGGCTTCACAAAATAGTGGGTTTTAACATTCAAGCGGTATTAATTAAGGGAAGGATATAACAGAAAGAGTCGGCCATGGTCAATAATTACATCCTGGTTGCCAATATTCAAATGAGATGGAACGAAAAAGGGTGAAAATTCAATCATTGGTTCAATGAGAGTTTTCAACCAGCACAGGACTGATATAGTACGTAAACCCAGCTCCAACTGGTTTTGCGAGTATTTCATAAATTCAACATTTAATTATACGTCAAAAGGGTCTTGTAACCTCCGTCCAGATGAGATCAGTTAGCTTAAATTTCACCTCTTGGGTGCCAAACAAAGAGCCCTTTTTGTGATTCATCTCTCAAAATAATCTACAACTCTTCACGACAGACGTACATATTACCGAACAACGTGGTTATGCGGAATGTAAACATGATGCAATTACGTCGCCAGGATTACATGTCTGCCAGAGAGTGATAAACGCGATTACGGTCGTTAGCGCCAACGAATATGTAAGTTCACTGATCCGGCAATTTGAACAACTAACGAAGACATCTTTGTTTAGACAGATGTATTTCGGACTACATTGATCCCGATAAAACACAAATCCAAATTTATGACTATTTTTTATTTATTATGGCATGAATTTTTTAGTGGGGGTATAATTCGACAGTCCCCAAAATGTAAACACTTTTAACCTACATGTGTATCTTTTTACCCGACCTATCGGTGTATCAGGTTTTTAACAGTTGAATATTAAGTTTTGTTTTCTTTCATTTCAGTGATTATACACAGGATCGGAACATTAATGTTCGGATATGGCACCTGCAAGCTAAATAAACAACGCATTATTTTAATAGGCCAACAATATCTATGTAGAAAAATGATAAAGTTTCCATTTACAAGTAATGATACTTCCTTCATTCATTTATGGACGCGTGAGTATAATGAGCATTACGTAAACCCTGACGTTTCCATACCTGTCTAGTGGGCATCAAAGCATGTATCAATACCAGTCAATCTCCGCGTACTCGTAAGTACTAGTAGTTGCAGTTGCTTCCAAACTCATCAAAAGAGAAAAGTCGATGGTTCCGTTTTGTCAAAGAGACTCATGACACCAGAATAATTTCACATGAAACACAAGTTGACCTCAATAGTTTATGTATAACGCATCCAAATCCAATTTTAAGGACCTCATAGGGTTAACGAGAGAAATAAGAAAAATACCCGCACGTTATTTTACTGAAACAGGGTGCCAAGACAAAGAATGAACTTCCTTTTCCAACGGGAAGATAAGGAAAAGTCTTTAACATTCGAGCCTCTGAATCCGAATTCTTTTTCAACTCAATCACCTTCCCTTACCTTCCTCCCCCCCCCCCGCCCTTCGGACGGCCGCGGAGGTAGGTTCTTCCCAATTCATTCTGAAGAACCACCCATCACCAGTGAGACCTTCTTAAAAGAACAAGACGAAACTTCCCTTTTGTACTCCGAAACCACCTCGGGGCAGTTAGCTCAGCAATTACCCTCCTTCCCCCAAACAAGACGATACCCTCCAGGGGGGGGGAATGGGGATGGGGAAGAAATCGGAAAAGGAGGTTGTATGGAGGAGAGCATAGATTGGGATGTAGGGTGTAACAAAAAGGTCGCCTACAAGGTAGTGAGGGAGTCAAAAGGATAGGAGGGAGGAGCAGGAGAGGTTTCCTGTCGACTGCCGGAAGAAGACTCGAGGGAGAAAGTGTCTCGGGGGGTGAACGTGTTTTTTTTAGGGAAGACGCGCTTTTGAGGAGTTTTTCGTGCAGGGTGGACGCCCTTCTCTAACCCCTCATCTAAAGGGTAGGGGTGAGGTCAGGGTTCAAACGGGAGAAGGGTCGAGGCGTGAGGGAGATGGTTTAGGAGGCGGAAAACGAGGGAGGGCGGGGCAAATTGCTTTTAAAACCACCTAGCAGAGCGGGGGAACTCGCCCGAATGCTAAAGGAGGGCTCCCCCCTTTGTGGAAGCCATGGAAATGTATGACAATGGCCCGCCTACTGGCCCTCGAAGGAGGTGGGGGAGAGAAGAGAGAGAGGGACTACTATCGGAGGAAAACTATTTTCAACCTCGTCATCTCTTCTCGCTCTTCTTTTCCACCTCCACCCACCCACACACACACACGCACACACACGGTCGGGTCACAGGAAAGTCCGGTCGGCGGCAATGGTGGAGGAAGTTGAGTGAAAGGGGTTTTCTACCACAGCCCAGGAATTTCTGAACTCAAAACGAAATAATAAATTGAATCCCGTGCCTCTTTTTATGAGGACGTTGGATAAAAATTAGAATCGTTTAATTAATTCCATACCAAACGCAATCGAATGAGCAAACAAAGGCAGACGTCAGAGAGGGGGATCGCCTACGTGGACAAGAATAGAATATACCGGAAGAGGAATTGATTGAAGAGTTGAGTCAAATCAATCTTAGAATCGGCCAACGATAATTAGTTGAATCTATTCACGATTTAAATCCGTCACACGGTAAAATACTTAAGCCCATCAATCCATCACTGACCAGTGACAATAAATCGACCACTGTGTTGGTCCCAATTGTGGTTTTGATCGGTGGTGGTAAGGCTTGACTTTTTACAAAGCGTTTTGTGGAGTGTGAAATTCGCACAGTAAGGTGAAGGGCAGTAGTTTCTCACGCTATATCTCGTGCGGTATCTCACACAGATCTGAAACCCAAAAGAGTTTCTCTTGGAATTTTAATGGAATTGAAATTGTAATTTCACGCATAGATTTTAGCTATGGATTTCCAAACGTCTAACCTGGAATTGAACCCGGGATCCTTCGGTCAGCATGCTTTACCCACTTGTGCACGATAGCAAAAACGTGTCTAGGATAAACAGCTACCCTATACATGGTAGTCTGAATAGTTTCCGGCCTGAGAAAATTTCAGAAAAAATGTCTTGTATCTTTGTTAAGTCGGAAACTTTTCAGACCACCCTTGTATACAATATATATTATTTTACCATTTTTTGTAAAATTTTGTACAACGTTTTATATTTCAAATTTCAAGAAACTGCGGGATATGCCGCAACAGTAACTTTTAACGGAGTCATCCGCTAACATGCATTTCAATGCAACAACTTCAGAGTGCAAAAATCATCCCGGTCAAGGCGAATGATTTTTACGCTCTGAAATTGTTGCAATAAAGTTTTAAATGTCTCTAATTATTATCATTGTTGTCATGTACTTGAGGAGGGGTTAAATGGCGAAAGGTACCTTATGGTCTCAATTTCTCCCGAATAGAGACGTTTATCTATCTATAATACCCCTCTAAAACGGATTAACACGACGACTTCCTCTATGGATGACAACGGGGTCCGCTCATCATTCGGGTCAGACGGGAATAATAATTTTCACTTTAGCAACATCAAAATGCCGATCCCACCTTGTCCCTCCCTTACCATACTCCACCCCTTGGGTAACCCACCCACTCGCCCAGGGGAAAGGGAGTACCCCTCAGCGAGGAAAAGAAGAATGCTGCCGGGGGAAGGGCATTAGGGGAGGGAAGGGACAGGGAGAGCTTCAAAAGGCAGAGGAACAGAGAATACCTCCGTCGGGCCTGACCTCGGGCGGTCGGGTGGGTTTGGGTTGGCTCTCTCTCCTTTTTAAAAATACCATGCGAGAAATTTGCGGATCACAGTTGTCCCCCACCCCACTCTGACCTCACCCTACCGTAACGACATGGTACGCACGCACATCCCCTTCGATTAATTAAAATTCGAACCACTTTCACGGCCGAGGAATGCTGCCTAGTACTGTTCACAGCCCGCACGCGTGAAGACTCCCGGAACTGCCAACGAGCAACATCAGTATCGAGGTGATTTCGGTGGATTAACCGATCGAAATAAGAATAGCTCCCGTTTCGTTGGGTTACCCATTCCTAATGACGAGGTGGAACATGAATTGCACTCCCGTTAACGAGCGTTTTCCCTTTCAATTCCCGGCGACGAGCTGACAACTCGGGGAGCAGCAAAGTGAAGAGAGAACTCTTGCTTAAACTCGGAATTTTTGTTTCCGTCAACGCTGTGGAGGCTATCTAAAAGACCTTTCCCGGATTCTTGCGCGCCCTTAGGATTCTAAATGAATACAATGGCGGTTACGAAACAATAAATCGGATGACGGAATTATAATACCAGGATGATGTGAACTACAGGATCGGATAGAAATTAACGAGGTCGTTAAACTTTACGTCAAAGTTGGTTCATTACACGCGGCGATAATTACCGCATTTATTTCAAATCTATCAAGGTTGACAAATATTGTTGTCAACTCAACTCATGGATAATTCAAACAGGTAAAATTATATTTCTAGAAGTATTTAAAGGTTCGCAAATTATTCTTCAACAATTCGATAATACCTTTGAAATAGTTTAGGCAACAGTTAGTTAACACTAATATTTTTAACTGATAATTGATAACATGGCAGTCAAAGGTTTCGATGACGAAAAAAGTATCTATTTCATCGTTACTCCACAGAAACACTGATTTTATGCATAAATTAATACGCTTAGATCCTGATTAGTGGAGAATGTACAAGAATACTGTGAAAAAATCAGCACTGAAGTTGTCTACACGTTGAAAGCATCCTGGAGTCTAAGTAAATTATAGACTACGATAATACATCCAGGCACGTTCGGAATAATGATAACAACAACAAATTATTGATTTCAGTCTCGTCGTTTGGTATTGAAGGCACATATTTATACACATGAATACGTCGTCATCTCATCACTCATCTTAGGGTGACAAAATGCTTCCCTTTTAACAAGCGCTGACACTCGAGTATCAGATGAGGTATGAAATAAACTTTACATTTTGGTTCGGAAAACGCTTCATTCGACCTATATAAGCTCACAGGATGTCATCAAAAAGTCTAGTGTATTGAACAATTATAGGTCAAAAAGACTGCAGAATAAAAAAAGAAAGATGAAAACGAAAACTCATTGAATACCAATATACTTATAAATAAATACTATTAACCCATTTGTGTGATTTTTCGGGAACCAAATCTTCCTGCAAAACCACAGGTGGCACATGGAAAGGAACTGGCTCCCCAACCTTGACGTGAGAATTTCGTGCGTCATTGGGTTTAGTATTAGGTGAGGTCCACCCTCTACTATCAAACCAATTTTCAAATTGATTGCAGCGGCTACTTGGCTCAATTGGATGACAGATTTTTTCGCTCTCTAATATATTTCTTTCTTTTCTTCAAACTTTACGCTTAAAACTCTACGCTGAATGACTTACTTAATCGTCTCTGTCGAAACTCATCCTTGAAGTATCCGTTGCAATACTTCTGAATAGAGTAGAGGGTAAACCTATCAAAGTACATGTAACTTAAGAGTTGATTACTGCTACAGATAGTTCATAATTTACCACTCTCCATCCACCATACAAGGAAAATACGTGCAACTTTCCAATATAAATGGAAAACTCTCACGTGTTTTCCGTAATGATGGCGGAGGAAAAGATTCCATATTAAGAGAAAACCCTATTTTCCACGCAAATGACCTGAGGTGTCCGTCGCCTCCCCAAAAAAAACTAAAAAAAACCCTATTTTCCATCACCAGTGGAATGTACGAGCATTTGGGTTTCGAACTGAAGACTGCAGGATTTATGAAATTTCGAGACGAGACAAAGAATTATGCACATTCTCCAAGGACTACGCCGGAGGAAAACGAAAATGGTGATGAGAAGATCTAAGTAAGGCAAAAAAATCAACGGAGAACGCTTGGAAACAGATCCACTGTTTTAAAAACCCATGGAAGCGTGCCGTTTTTTCAACGCATTAACGAGAAATACGACAATTCAAGGCGTCACCGTTGAACTCAATCCTAAATCCAACCCAACTTCCGTAACCTCTGCTTCATTCGGTCAGGGGACTAAAAAAAATCATTCCGGTGACCGATCGAACACCCCGTGCGGTCAAGAATTTACTACTCGGTAGAAAAATAAAAAAAAACTCAAAATGCCCACGAAATTTATTTTCTACTACTACGACCCAAACGAAAGTTACGATTAAACAAAGCAACATAAGACAAAGCTCACGAATCGCCATTCTGTAAACGCAATCGAAATTCAATCCACGAGAGAGGGCACCGACGAATTGAAAACAAATTCCTACACTCTTTTTGGCTTCATCTCATTTCACTGCTCTCAAAATGCAGCGGGACCACGAGTAGTGAGGGACGAAAGGGAAGCGATCATTGATTCACAGTTAAATGAATGGGACGAAGACGAAACAAAAACGCATAACAATGAGACCAGGACGGCGGAACGACCGACCCACGAGTACAAACACCAATTTCCGTAATTAACGCGGGAGGGGGCATTCCGTAATTAAACCCGGCTCGCTCGAAGCGTTATCGCGGGCAAAGGCACGAGTTGAATGAGGTAAAGGGGGAGGGGGAAGAGGTCAATAAAGGTGAAGGCAACAGCACTGTGAAATTTTGGTACACCGTTTGGCTAAGCTCAAAGAGGTACATGCCCGGCATTAGCCGTGGATGGCGATACTGGAATCTATTGCGCTCCAAATGCACACAACCGTGTCACCGTCCAAACGCTAAAATACGTACTATACCAACCCCATAAAGACGACTTAAAGCGACTTCCAAATACGGCCTCAGGGTCAGTATCAGTGATGGCAATGGAAAAACAGTTTTCATTCGTCCCGAAGTGAAGCGATATTGAGAGGTCTGAGTTTCTCTTCTTTCCAATACGGAAAGAGATATATGCCAGATGAAAGTTTAATTTCCATAAGGTATGAAATTTATCCCTGAGGGACGATACGAATGATATCAAAAAATCGCCTGAACCCAGATATGTTTCACTATTTATTGCTCACAATTCTTGATATACTACAGGATACGAGGAGACATGACCTGGGATTCAATGCCTCAGAATCATCTCCACTTCTATGTTGTGCGGCAGATGAAACAGATAAATAATGCAACAGAATATAAAAAAGTTTCGAAGGATACGAGTTTTATTTATAGGCTTGTCTCGAGTGGGAAGGAGTTGGGAAAAGAGAACCAATAGTTTCGAGCCAAATGTACATGATGCGAGCTAGCCTCGCGATATTTTTTATCCATACAATGACTCTTCATAATGATCGTCTTTTGTTGAACTATCGTTGTACGTGCCTCCACTACATTTCCATGCTCTCCAATTGGATATGCAGTCGGAAACTACATCGCAAATCGCGCAAATAAAAATACTTCATAATATTCCACACGTTTCCGCGCAAGTATTTCTATCTGCACTATGCCTAAATTTCACAATACTCAAAGATTTATTTTATAAGCCAGACATACTTAAAGGACACAAGTGGTGATACCGATATTACAATTGTAGAATTTAGATTTACAGGTTCAGTTACGTTACAACGAATGAGTTAAGTATCGACCCGGGGTTGACTTCGACTTCGATCTCGTGTTGCGCTTCAGACTATACGAGTTTCTTTTCTACATCTACATCTAATTGATACCCTGCAAGCCGCTGCAAGGGCGTGTGGCGGGGGGTGTTAAGTGCACCACCCGTTTTTAAGAAAAAAACGCATGCAAAAGCCACAAATTTATACGGTCCACAAACAAAACGTGGTAAACATTTATGCAAGAATGCTTTTTAAAATACATTCATGCTTCTTAAGATTAGTTTCTGTGTATTTCACTCCATGAAAACGAATCTCTTATAAAACTTCATTATTTTTAAACTTCATTCCCTCTCGATTCTCGTCTCAGGACAGTGCAGTTCCGTTCGATTTTTCGTTATCAACTTCTGAGAGGCAATGACAACGAACGGGAACGGAGAAAGGAGACGGAGCGAGAACAGGGGTGGGTGCGGGGATGGGGAGAGGTGGCGGAGAGGAAGGGGTTTTTCCGAGCACTCATCCAATAGCACCAATCCCTACGTGGGATCAGAAAAATAAATAAATTTGAGGAGAAAAAGGAAATATCCCATTCATTAAGCATTTGTTTATTGATCGAGAATGGCATGCGTACATTGTTCGGGCCGTCGTCTCACCTGCCTCCGTCCTGGCTTCCCACGCGAGATTCCCACGCAGCTCTCACCCCCTAAACTTCCCCCCATCGCCCCTTCCACCGAATAGCTCATTCTCCCACCGCCAACACCCACAATTTGACCTTCCTGCCGCGCTGCTCACTCCTGCTGTCATCTATTTCCCCTTTCACCATTCCCAACGGACGGAATACTCACTACTCTCTCCCTCTTCACGTCGACGCTTGTGTTAGACACAAAGAGGAGTGACGGGTGGCACTACTGATCTCCCTCCCCGAGGTTCAACCATTTCACGCTCGTTCTTTCACGCTAACAAGTTGTGGTTCTCGAACTATTCCGCTTCGCCATCGGTTCAACCAAACTCTAGAGCTCACTCCAGGAGAAAGAGCTGCTCCATGGGAGAGCGGTGATGGAGAGTGAAGTGGCATTGTCTACAACCGATGCGCGAAAAATTAATTACTTTTGAAACGAAACCGAGGATATAAAATTACTCACCCATTCGTCAAATTGGTCAGAGAAATAGGACATTGTTCCGAAGAGTCCTTAAAGGAGGACTTGGAAAATGATTTCGTATCCTTCGAGAAATTTGCAAAAAACTTATGCATAGGCTCTTAGAAGGCTTTCAAAGGACCGTTATGTGTCTCTCGTCTGTAACCTATCTTTCTATAAAAAACCATAAACACAGTAATCAACCCGAAGGTCGGTTGGGTAGGTGATGGTAGAGTTCACCCATGTACAAAGCCCGACGGCGTGTGAAATTCACACATCAAGGTAGGGGGACCAGTTCCTTTCCCTGTGCCGGTTTTCTAGGAAGATATGTTACCCGAAAAAGCACATAGTCTGGGTGGCGGTGCCCAGGTGTTTGCCCGGGAATCGAATTGGGGCCCTCCGGTCAGTAGTCCAACGCTCTACCCCTGGACTACCGCGACCCACTTTCTATCTCTATGGACGGGTTTTTAAAATTTTTGTCCACGCAAATTCATTTTTTTAAATTCCTCATTATTCTAAATCAACGTCGTCTCTTTGTGGAATCATTCCATTTTAAAACAAATTAAGTTTGTTCCTTTTTATTGTCCATGTACCGTGGTTCGTCGTGTCTTCCGGGGTGCAGTTTAATTTTTACACCCCTTATTCATTGGGGGAAACTCAACCTCTCTCCTCTGATTATATTATAGCAGTGATTCTCGACAAGGGTGAATTTTTTCAATGGTATCTGGTTCAACCTTGTGAACATTGACCTTAAGAGAAACTTTGTAAAATTCATAAAAAAATTTATTAATACGGTACCGGTTTCAATTTAAAATTTTTATTAATATTACCGGTTTCATCACATAGGGGACATCTTCAGGTACCTAAGATAAGAGGTACCTGAATACTATATGTCACCTATGTGATGAAATCGGTACTAACGTATCAATAAAAACGTTTGTTAATTTTACAAAGCTTGTCTTATTCCTAAAAGGGGATTTACTATACTTAGGTATCAGATAATTAGGAAAATACTTAAATAAAACAGTTTTTGGGGTGACTTGGTGGAAAATCTTCATATTGAAATTGAAAAATAAACAAATTGGCTTTTCCACTTAGAACTATGTGAAAAAACCAAGTTATTTATCGAGAATACTATTCAGCAAACAGATATGTCCTGTAGATTATTCTAAAGCTGTAGGATTTTAGTTAATTTAAAATTTATTCCGATATATTCAACACGTTTTATTTAATTAAACCGATTATGATTTTAGGTGATATAAGCATATTATTTTCACTGAATTATTAAAATTGGTATTTTTTCACAAAATAAAGCATTCGTAAAAAATATGAAGTTTAATAATTCATTAATCATGGAATTTCACAAAGTAGAGCCCGAAACTATCGAATTCATGTTTATTTGTTAACTTTTCATTATTGCTTATTGCTTTTACCCTTTCTTTTCCTTAATCTATATTATATATAGTATATAATGTCTGTCAGTCAATGCAAAAAAGCTTTTGTGCCGTTTTTGGCTGCTTTGTCAAAAAAATTCAAATTACTACGATTGCATATTTTAAGTTAGAATGAGTGTCCCGGGAAAGGGGGAATGAAACAAAAACTGTCACCAACCACAGCCATATATGGAATGCCAAAATTGAAATGTACGGTTGAAGATTACGGGTCACGACGAAAGCAGGGTCGTGAAAAATAGAAAAAAAACATACAAGGAAAACAAGGTCACTTTTTTATTCACCTCGTGCCATCCAAATTGCCCGAGAGACGTAACCAGCTGGGCACATCGGTGTAAATAAACCTCTCGACTGCTTGCCCGGCGGTATGATACATTTCGTTTACCGAAGTGCATGGCAACCGATCATTACGACGGACGCTTATGGCAAACGATTCATTTGGAAAACTCCTCTTTCAGGTCGAATCACTCACGGATCTCTCGGAGGAAATTTTCATCGTCATTTTCTCGCATGAAAAACGTTGAAAAACAGTTGACCCATTCGCATCACACGCGCCAGGAAAAAAAAAGCACGCCCACGCCTTATCGATCGGAATTTCGGTCGCAAGCGTGGGAGAAAACGGATGAGGGAAGAATTTGTGAATGGTAGGCGGACGGAATCGCGGGCGTGACCCGGAATCTTGGAAGCCCCTTTGCCACTCGCGTCACAGGTTACGAGTTTCCATTTGTGTATACTATTTGTGTATAGTATGTCACGCCTGGTTAGGCTCCTTTGAATAGAATAATATAGTCACGGAAATGAATGTGCGAACGGCGTGATCAGAAAATTCGTTAGGACGACGTCCTTCGAGTGATACCACACATTTTCTTATTCGCACTCAGGAAGGGACGAATCCACCCGTTTGAGCCTTGATATCCCTCGTTCCTATTTCACTCACTATTCCTCCGACGCTTCTCTCTTCGCCTCCACATTCTGTGAGGTGAATAAATATCGCTTGGGAGCTAGGTGCGTGACTGCCTGGACTCATCGTGGACGAGATATACTTCTTCCGTCTTAGTATCCGAGAATTGGAGCAGATACGTACCATAAAAAACTAACAAACAAACAACACGACGCCGAGATTGGTCGAGAAAAGAGCAACTAATTACCTTCTTGAAAGCATCCATCTTTTCAGAGATACTTCTTTCGGCAGACGTACATTAATATGCAGACTGTAAATTCCGCTCCCTTTAAGCAGTAAGCTAAAGCAGGATCTCGTGAGAACGCCAAGGATAGTAAAGTTTGGATCCTACAAGTTAAGACACCTATTGAAGTGGAAGGAGAGTTATTAAACTTGGTCCTTTTTCCGAACTCGTTTCCAAGGAGATGATATTTTTTCTGGCATCTTGTGGCTGCAGTCGTGAATTGAATTTAGAGTGGTGGTGAGAAGTTATACCTTGATACATGTACCTCAGATCCTACGCGAGTAAAGTATTGTAATTACACAATAAGCAAGCGGTTAAATATTACAAACTACGACTACTAATTTGGATCACATATACAGGAAGGAAACTCCTCGTTTCACAGGCTCATGAAAAAGTTCACAACAAAGAACGTAAAAAAATACAACCACTAAAAGAACAGGTTATGCATGATTTATAAGTTAATACCATCAGGCGAAGGAATATTTAGGAGATTTATATGATATCACTGTGTTAAGTTAAACTCATCCGTTTTTTGACAGGTACAATACAGGAACGTAAAATCTGCCATTTCCTTCAAATTCTTCCTCAATTCAGGTAAATTTAACAGTCAGATTCCGTTGCGGCTACAGTTGGATTCACATAAAAAACTTATACTTTACAAACAGTTTACTGTTATTAGCTGATGGCGACATACTACCAAGCATGCTTCTCTCATAATATTGTTTCCAAAATGAAATTTTCAGAGAATTCGTATTGATAAACACTTACCGACTGCAGAACTACATTACGTTTAATTGACTGTTTTCCGTCTCCCTTGTCGAGACGAAGCTTCCCCATATGGTTCCCATAGTTGTTCATAGTTAGCTCCGTACAATTTCTTCTCTACAATATTTCTCGAAAGAAATTTGGTGAATAAAATTACTGTTAAATGGATATCTTTCCACAGAGATATGCCGAGGGCAGGTTAAAAAGAAACAGGTTTTCACAGGCTACGAGACTCAATAGCGGACATAAAGGATGGGAAGGGAGTCGAGGAGGTAAACCCCGAGACGCCATTCCATGATGTGGCATTTCTTTCATTCGTTTCCCATTCATTGTTAAAACTACCAAGCACAAAAAGAAACGGAATAAATTTGATTCTAACAAAACAGTTACATTTAAATTCTTGCTTAATTCAGTCCTCTCCACGTCCCATCCAAACCTCTGCCCCACACCACTCCCAACCGAAAGTCCTGGACGCACCCCTGACGGAAAGAGGGTTTCTTCATTACTCGCCCTGACGCGAACTGACTTGCATGCTTCCAGAGGTTAACGCACTGATTTTTCTTTTAAAATACGCAAGAACAACCTCATGCCTTTCTCCAGAGAGTCGTGAAAGGCGTGATGTGGCCAGGTGATTGCCATCGTGCTCTTGACAAAAGGGACTTTCCACCCCGTCCACTCCGTCGGGAGATAACAATATTCATGGGGATCCATTTCCATGGGGATCCAAAGGCACAAAAGACTCCGCCTAATGGTTGGAGGATAGGCGCATTATATTTCCGAATGATTGAGGGTCGATCGATTAGAACGGAGCGAGTGGAAGGGATTGGGGAAGTTGGGAAGTGAAAACGTGGAGACATGCAAATGGAAAACAGGGTGAAGGCACACTCACGGAAACGGAAATTCGTGCTATGTCGAGGGATTGGAACGAAACTCACCAACACTATCGATTGGAAACAGATTGGTTCTGCCAACAAATTTTTACTCAGTACGACAACGCACGTTAACAAATCATAAGTCCCGCCAATTCATTCAAAATTAGCTTTCCGTTCTCTTTGAATTCTAGATGAGTAACACTTTTTTTTAAATTAGGCATGTCAACAACCACGTAAAGCGTTGAAAAACTCATGAAACCATTCTATTCAACCGTTACATTTATAATTATAATGATTATAATCATCACAAGGAGGTATCGATAGAATTCAAAAGTTGAGATTTTGGCTGGCCTCTCACAGTTTGTATCCATGCACTGTGTATCGCCTATATCCAATAATGGCAGGATTAGTATGATAGCGGCTGCCTAAAACCTAGGTCCGGGTTCGATTCTTTGAAGAGACTATCATCATCAAGGGGTTTCAACATGGAATTGGTTATAAATCAGTCATACGAGGCATCTTCATAAAGTAAGAGCCGTTTGCCTATATTTAAATATTGGCGCTTCAGAACACAGCTGTACTCCTGCAGCGCCATCTACTGATTGATTGAGAGGCTATAGCAGCATTTGTCTTGTTTCAGAAGTCGTTTGCTTGTCCGTGCATGCAAACAACAATGTCCGTGTCCATCGTTGATCCCGCCAGCTGTGAAGTGCGTAATTTCATACGATTCTTGTATGCAAAAAGATTGTCGGCTGCTGAAATTCATCGGGAGTTATGCCTAGTTTATGGCCCTTACTTTATGAGTATGCCTCGTATTACATTCGCTAACTGGAAATCATATGGGGAACAGATCCCGTAGATTACGCCGACCCCCATTTGGGACGATGCAAACTTAAATAATTACGAACGTGAACGAGTTTAAGGAATTTTAAATATTAAATATTAATATTTTAAATATTAAATTATTATTATATTCCTCACAATACCTTTGGTGAACAGTTCTTTGGCATTGTGGGCCTACATAATCCTGAAATACTTCTCGGGGTAACACAATTTCATTAGAAATTATACGGAATATAGTTCAAGATTCTTCGAGCCGCATTGAATTCACTCAGGAATACGGCCCCAAGACTGTAGGTTACTGTTGGCTTACTCAAGACCAATATATCATAAAATTAGGTCGCATTCTGTCCTAATGAGTAGGGCGTTCGGCTATTGACCAGGGTTCAAACCCGGTAACTCCTCTGGACAACCTCAACTTCACGCAAACTGCGTAATTTTTCGGATAATATCACTTTTTGATAAACCTCACGCGGTGATGTGTGAATTAAACACGTCTTAGGGTTTCATTACAGCTATAATGGGGTCCACTCTACACTCACTGGTAGAATTTCCACAGGGTACAAATCATTCACCTTGACCTGGATTCGAACTCGTATTCCCTTAATGCCCGCACAAGTGCTCAAACCAATTAAGCTGCCGAGCTGCCCTCACAATGCTTCTTTCAACGTGAATTGGTTAAAACCCTCGGCCAGAAATCGAGACGATTCGGGTTCGAGTCCAGATCAAGGCGAATTATTTGCAAACTGTGAGGTTTCTGTATTTAGATGCTCATCAGCGGCTGACTCCATTCCTAGCACCTGTCTCAGCATCTCCCGCAGTTCTTTGAACTACCAGGATGATTTATGTAGGTGCCATCAAATGAATCCCCCAATAGAACATTGAATGGGTGGTTAGTTTACTAACCCTATCCCAATTGTGTTTTCGTGGATGTTACCACCCGTTGCCTGATATAGATAATGGCTTATGAAAAAACACCCGAAATGATACACATGAAATAAGGCTCTCAGTTTAAAATGATTTCTTAAGCCTAGAATTACTCAGCGAAGGTCTCTGGAGGAAGCCCTGCGTGAGGAGAAAAAAATAATATGGAAACCATCTGGCAGAGGGAGACGGCCCACAAGCAGCCACCACCGATCGAGCCATCGTCACGTAATTAGGGGAGGGCGGTCCCGATGGGAGATCGGCGCTTCCATTTTTCTCCGCCCCTTCAGCAGCGCCTCCCGTGCCCGAATCAATCTCTTACTTCCCCAACAAAGAAGAAGGAGGGGGAGGAGAAATGATGGCGCGGGGGTGGGTGGTGGAGTGGGAGAACCAAGTTCTCGTAAAACCCCGTCCCTACCCTGACACCTCTCAAGTGGCCTTGGCGTAATCCAACGCCGGCTGAACTCGCTGCCGAAAAGCGGATATGACGTTTGATTACGCCGCCCCTATAGTTACCCGGGGAGCAACAAAATCACGTGCCTACTGGGCTGGAAGTTCCAATCGAGACGAGGGGGGGGGAGGTTGAGGGAAGCGTATTCAGAGGATGGGCCCATTATGTCTCCAACGAGCAGGCATTGACGCTCGTCGACGCGCGGTATAATTTTCGGAGACCTTCAAAATTGTATTCCACCCGAGAGATTCGGTCATTAGTGGAGTGCAGGGCATCATTTCGCGGGGGCCGATCTCTCTCTAAGAACCCTCTCGTAGCATAAGTTCACGCCTGTATTCTTTAAGTACAGCACGCCGAATCTCACGTGATTAGGAGTATTTGGCGTCTCGACGAACCAATCAAATGAGAGAATGAAAAGACGGAACCTTGAATTATTTCTACCAGAACGAATGTAAAATGGAGTTTCTGAAATTACTTGGGAATTTACTCTTTCATGCAATGAGAGACTGGGAGTCCATCGCGGATTTTTCTATCTACACATGCGTTACGAATGAAAAGCCATCCGCAGTCAAATCACGCACTCGCACGATTTGGGGAGCAAACGAGCGATAATAGCTGATGTGGCATGTACATGTGTCAGTCAATGAAACATATTTCACTGATTACGTTACCGAATGAAAAGTTACGAAATCGACGCCAAAGTTAAGCTACCATACACCAAGGACGTAAAGCAAAATGATGAGTACATTAAAACAATGGTAACTGTATTTCATTCCAAATAAAGGGTCTTAAAAATAATTAGATACTTTAAATTTTGCGATTTCTTGTCAGTCTTTCAAAACTTAGAATGGTTTTAACTCAGCACGATATTATTATAACTACTTCCGTACACCTCTATATAAACCATATTATTCGCTAGTATGACTAAATAGACTATTTTGTCTCTATTCTACCTTTTTTCGCACAAGAGCTAACATTAAATATGTGAAAATGGACCAATAGAGCCCCTGCACTTGACACTTTCTGTTTACAGTAGCTGCCTATGTTAATATTTATTTAAATATCTTCTTCTCGATCTGATGCCCCGAAGGTTCAGGAATGAAAAAAAACCGAATTACAATGCGCGAAGAGTGATTTAAACCTTTAAATTAAAATTTCATTTAACGTCATATTGTATTCAGTATGTCACATTCGCCTTTCATTTGAAAGTAAATGAAGACGTGGGAGTTCGGAAAGGGATTTTTTTTTTCACAGATGCCATTCAAATGAAGGGATGCATTATGCATTAGTTTTCATTGGAGATTTCTATTTCGCCTAACTATGAGGACATATAAAGGAAGCATTCAGCACCATGGGAAATAGTGTGAGTCGTAATTGTTTCCGTCGGAAACATTAACAAAATGACAGACAGGTTTTTAATTATCTGCCTTATAAAAAACCGTAGGCGTCAAGATTAAAAATTCATGTGAGATGGAGTGAACACTAAGTCCGATTTAAATTTTTCGACAACAAAACTCATGCTCGTCCCCTCGACCAATAATTATTATTAGGTAATCTATTAGAAGGTTTTGGACTGATAAAAATTAAACACCACCACATTTCTAAGCCTTCAATGGCAATATACAACCTGACACCGCATACTACAATAATACCTTCATCAATTCCGTATACACTCTACCTGCCCTCAATTCGTCCAACAGACATGTACACATCCTTTTCCTTCCCCTACCAGACTTATCTAACTTTCTCCCCTACTATCACATTCTTTAGCATTCTCTCACCAAAAAAAATGCTCCTCATCTATCTTTCCTGCCTTCTTTGGATTTCTACCAACAATTCCATCTCCTACTCTTTCACCTTGTCTAGTTCTAGTTGTAGACTTCGTCGTTAGTTTCCCTTTCCGTCCATTTTACCTTTTCCATTCTTACCAATATCTCAAAAGACTCCGATCGTCACGTGACCACGTTTCCACGACTTACAAAACCACGCTCCACATCAAAGTTTTCACTAATCTTTTCATTATATTCAATTTAATACTCAACGTCCCTGTCATTTACTTCAGGCTTCTCATTGAGAAAGCCTCTTTGCCTAACGCAATTCTTCTGCAACTGTGATGATCTGGACCCAAAAAACTTCCGAGATAGGCAAACTGTTACGCATGCTCTATAGTCTTTGCCATCCAATTTTAACGTTTAATTTAGCCTCGGATTAAAATCTGGTTGCGATGATAGGAGATCGCTATACATCGAGATCAATACCAACCTCGAACCGGGAATGATGGTTACATGAGAAAAAAATCCAGCGGACAAACAGATTTCATACAAGAATGAGTTCCCTTCAAATTTGCATAGGCATAAAAACTCCAACCAGTTCTTGGGTTCGCAATTTGAGACTGCCGTCCAACCGCGTAATTTTCTGGGGTGGTGTGTGGACATTTTAAATGGATCTCAATTACGGAAAATCCTCGGCACCCTTATCTCGCTGGAACTTACGGGGGAGTCGTAGAGGGGAAGGCCAGGTTAGAGCGGTCTCCCTTCCGCACTCTCCTCCGACCGGATTTCCAGATTAAGGATAAGGGAAGCGTGGAGCTAATGGTAAATCCGATCTGCATAAGACGCGGTTACGTAATTTCCAAGTAGAACGGGGAAGGTGGGAGGGTGTTCCGCAGGTAGCAATACTACGCGTCACATTCCCTGGCTGATCGAATGAAGGAGGGTGCACGGAAAAACTAAGAACTGGGAGAGAATTTATGAATGCAGCTTGGGAAGTTTTCTGCCTTCATACGAGTTCCTCGAGCAAAAATATGTCACACAGAGGATTTATTTATTCGATGTGAACAAACCGTGGCATATGCCATAGGTATTTTAGCTCAGCTTCCGAATTTCCTAGGCGCAATAAAGAATGAAACAAGCCCAAGTCAAAAAAGAGGCCCCATGAATCTCTGAAAATATTGAGACGAAGAATAACAAATGAGTGTCATATAATTTTAAACAACATATGTCACTTTGCAGTCAGGAGGGGAATGTAATATGCCTCCCCTTGGGCAAAAATGGTTTAAAAAAGGTCAAGTGTCACGTAACTACTCGGCTGAAGATCTTAATTTACAAGTTCCTCAAAACACTGTTGACAGATGGAATTGGGAAACTTTTCATTCCTTGTTATCCCTAGAAACATTTCAAATTAAAGAATAAAATTTAGGGATGACATGAGTTGCGAATTCCCTTCCTGAGCGCATTTCATGGATAGGGAGGCGGGAAGTAGAAAGTTGTTTTAAAGAGCTCAGAAATGAATGATGGTAAATATACGGAGAAAGCCTTACACAAGGAAGTGGATAGTTGAAAAAAAAATCTGCATGAATCGTGAAAAGTTGTTACGATAAGAAAGTAAGTTTGACAAGTTTTAATGATTAAATGGAATGGAAGCCCCTTCAGACAAAGAGGAGACGACATTTTCAAAAGGTTCACCGATTACAAGCTTTCTTATGAAACAATTACAATAAAAAAGCAACATTAGCATTAGAAAAATTGTATTCGGAGAAAATTAATGCCATCTATTTTAAGAGTGCATCATGCTTATCCATACTTAGATAGTGGAAATTTGTGTACTTAAACATACTGTCACAGTCCCTTTTTTCGAATCAGAGTGTACGACGAAGATTTAGTTGAAATTTTCGGTATTTTCCTTTCGCTATCAACTTCTCATTAAAATTTCAGTGATAAGAAAATTATCTGCCAGAAATCAGAATCCAATGCCTGAAAGACTTGAAAATCTAAGGAATGTGGATCGGAAATGTTAATTACATAAGAGTAATCTTAACTACCGGGGATAAGAAACATTGATTTGGGTATATAATTCAATCTTTGTTTTTGAAATTTCCATTATTTCCAAAATTCATTATTTTAATCGTCGCAATGACAACTTACATTCAGACAGGCACTTTCAAATTTTACTTGGATCTATTTTTCGAGAGAACTCATTTAAAGGCTAAAACTCCGACCCAAAAATCACATGCGTAAAGGGATTAAAAACTTATACTTTCTAAAATCCCTTGTGCTTTTTTTACGGTGGTGTGATCATTACATACATTCAGTGTTTTTGCACAGTAAAATATTCAATAAAACCATTGAAAAAAAAAGATTCCGTCAAGGGCTTGGAACTTGACCGCAAACAATGACCGCAAATCCGTGGATTTTCAGGGAAGTTTCCCTCTACGTTAATTTGAGTGATGACAGAGCAGAAAGTGTTTCCAGTTGGACTCAAGCAGTAAAAGGGTTTCTGCCGCCCATCGAAACTTACCCCTCGCGGCTTCCATCCGTGTCATGTTACCGGCCCTTGCCGAGAGTTGAAAGGAACAAAGCGTCACATGCCGCAGCTCTTAACAAGGGGAGAGTATGCTCGAGCACCTTTTGTTCGGCAATACATTGGAAATGGGCGCTCGTAGTGAACACGTTAAGGTTCTTGTGGCAAGAAGAGAGTACAACGAAGCACCTGGCATCGATTATATTTGAAACAATGCCAGGACATTTTGAAAAATGTCGATTTCTTTGCAATTAGTAAGGAAAAATTTTGCCAATTCGGAACAAATATGCGTGGTCAACTGCGTCGTTCTTAACTGCAAAATATTACTTCAAAACCATGTGAATCCTCACGGTTCTTTAGGATGTTAGCCCTTGAGGATCCGAAAATAATGTGAATCGTTCATAATTTCCCCACTCGGATGAACACCCAGAGCAGCACTGGCTTCTATTGCATAATCAATCCCAAACTCATGGAAACAATTTCACCTTAAGTATTCTGATTACTGATGGACCAGAAGCACAGAAGTATTCAAGGACTGGATAAGTCTAACTTTTACAAATGCTAAGATCGCTACTACAGAAATATAAAATGGTAATTTTGATAAAAGATAAACCATCTATGCACTACCAATGCTACACTTGGGTAGAATACAATACGAACTTCGAAAATTTTCAAAACTATATCTTAGATTTACGCACTCATATCAAACTGGCTCACTGAGCGTCCAACTTTCCATTATGATTGTGTGACGACAAACCGATTTTGTCAAGTAAGGTAAAAAAAACCCAGCCGTTTGACGAGTTTTAACAGGTGTTACACTTACATTTGAGGTGAATCACATTTATGGATACATACATTTATTTGTAAACCTTCCCAAGTTTTCCAAGCCAATAACGAAATTTCAATGAAGGTTGCTGATAATTGCGGAAACTTTTCACCCCAAAGATGATCCTTTGTCAAGTTAAAACATTTCACACAGCAGACGGATTGTGAATAACTGCATTGAAATATGCATACCTTCAAATTCAGTTTATCAAAACTGCACTCCTCGACTAGCTTAAGTTTTACTGAGGCAATCAACGCTAAGGGTTATTTGATAGGTGAGGGTTGAAATTACCAAGCGTGCTCTGATGCCTTCCGTGCAAACATCCAGGTAGGGAGAACAAGTAATCCTTTCTCTGTCCTGCATGCCCAGGAAGGTTAGGCATCCGAAAAATCACCGAACATTTGCAAAGTTCTAGGCATGAAGGGGCGTCTCAAGGATTTGAACCTCTGATCTGTAATCGAACGCTCTAGGCCACTGCCCACATCTCGAAAATTTTATGGGAATATTATCAAATTTCCCTCACATTTCCGAGTTTCTTTCATTCTACAGAGAGCGGCAAAATTCTCGATGCGGGATTGCAACGACGCCTGAGTATTCCCGAACGATGCAGAAATGCTAAAAGGCTTGAAACTCGAGCGAATTCGACTCCGGAGATCTAAGAGGGGAATGCTAGACTCGACATGCATAGGCTCACGTCGTCCCAATCCCATCGACCCCAAAAAACCTTCGAATCCCATCTCCTATTACTCTGCATCCTCCTTTTGGAACCCTTCCTATGACCGAAACAAAGCCGACTTTCCCGGGGCCAGGGCAGTGGAGCGAACGGGGAGAATGAACGGGGCGGCGGGAAGTGCAGGGAGGGAAAAATTGGAAAAGGTTGCGGGTTTTCGATCTCGGGAGGACGGGCTCGAGGGGAAGAGAGAGGGACGAGAGAGGTTGGCGGACGGAAATTCGATTGGCGCAATCCGCGGGGACGTTTTCGCATTCGCTCCTGTCGCCCCTTTTCTTTCGACTCCTTTTTCGGTCCCCACCCCTTTCACCCAACAACCCTCTCCCTCAATGGCTTCACGAGGTCTGGTGGAGCATGGCGAAGGAAAAAGGGGGGAGGTGTGGTAAGAGGAGGGTTGGGGGGGGGTTAGGGGGAAAGAAAAGAGAAGCGGTAGTAGTCATCGTCGCTGGTGTGTGTCGGGGAACTTTCAGATCGACGGAAGGGGGTTGTGGCGGGGGGGGGGGGGGGAGGAGAAGCGGTGGCGAGTATCAACGGGCTCAATTGGGCATGGACAAGCCCCCCGAATCATTGGAATAGGGTGAATTTTGAGTGAAAATACGTACATGCATACCTATATCATCATCACCATCATCAGTATTTCAACTCTAAGAATGGTTCACTGCTGCCTTCCATTCTTCTCTACTCTGTTTGAATTCCCTCACGCCCTGTTCGCTCCTCTTTTTTACGTCCTTCTTAATTTGCCCTATGTACTTCTCTCTTGGTCTTCCTCACGGGGTCTTCCCTTCAATTTTCCCTTATATCATTTTCATAACCAATCCATTGTGTCTCAAGGTTTCTCCGATCCATCTAGTTCTTCATTGCCGTAGAGTTCTCCACATGGTCCTCTTCTGCTCTTCTAGATACCCGTACTACCTATATATTCGTATACCTACTACCTATATATATATATATATATATATATATATATATATATATATATTTGTATGTGCCTGTACATTGCATGCTGTATATTATAATTATAAGGTAATCTACCGGTTAAGGTAGGTTTTTGGATGGACACAACTATCAAATAAATATCTTGTGACTCCAAACAAAACACAATCTACCACAGCAGCCTACTCTACATCAGGTCCCTCTTCATCTCTGATTATTACCTTCCTCCCTTCATACCGTCCAACATCCCTATCCCGTTCCTGCCCTTTCCTCGTTTGCCTAACATTCTCCCCTCTATTACAGTCTTCAACATCCCACTGCCGATCAATACGCCCTTTATCCATTTTTCCTACCGCCATAGGATTTCTCCCAACAAACCCCTCATACATGTACATATATAGTATATGACATACTTCCTAAAATAATAGTGAATGTACGAAATTCGGCGTCATGTAATGGGTAAGAAGTGAGGCTGAAGGACGAGAGTAAAGGAAAATGGATAGTGTGGAAGCATACCAGGCTGAATCATAGAGTAATTTCCGTTGGTGGGGTCCGGAAGGGGTTGCGTGCTGTGAGGACCGAGAATTTAGGGACCCTGGAATTTAGACACTTAATAAAATGTTAGCTTCACTGCGATCTATTGTGTTAACGCAGTCTTTTGTCGTTCAAACTTTCCAAAAATATATTCTGGGATAAATTTATAAAGAATTATGACTCAAAGGAAAGTTAATGATTAATAAGACAAAGTTCGTTTTTCTCTGTCTACACCTTGACCTCATTTCCTCATAGATTTTGTTGTTGCTGCTCCCATAAATTTTCCATGATCACCATACAATTCATGTTACGGAATACTACTAATGGAGAATGAATTATTTCATTGCATTACCCACTTACCCCTATTTTACTAATTCATCATCCTCTGGTTAAGGATCCATGTGAAAAGGGGCAACGATTCTGAGAATTTAGAAGTTCTATGGGAGTAATTACCCATCTAAATTCACTCATTGGAATGGATTTCATCTTCACGGAACGGAAGGGACGTCGAGATATGAATGAATCCACTAACGGATTCGGAAGAGGTTCAGAAAGGACTTCGACGGCAAGGTCCATGAAATAGGGTATTGTTTTCCAGCCACGTAGAAGGGTAGTGAATGGCTCGGTCGACAAACGGAGGAGAAAGTGGCGTAGGAGATTACTCAACTGCAGTAAAAGAAAAAAATACAGCTCTCGATTTCCGTATCCAACCACTTATCATTTGCAGTGCTGGTTTCAGAATGTAAATTGTGATGGAAGTACCCTTGAGTACTGAGGAAAAATTGTCGACCATAAGATATACTCAAAGAGGTTAAATCAAATTAAATGTATCAATAAAATCCATTTTATCAGGAATATGCGAATTAGAGGCAATATGAGGGCAATTAAGATATAAAAGTAAACTGTTGACGAATTGAGTAGCTTCAGGCGTGATGTGGTGGAAATTGGATATAATGAATAATAGATGGTAGCACTTTTTCACTTATCAAGTGGAAAAGTACTACCATCTATTATTCATTAAACTGTTGACATTTTCACCTTTTACATGCTGAAGAAAAACGACTAAAAACTTAAAAATCGTGAAAATAATTTTACAGTGTTTAGAAACCATTATAAAGCATCCGGAAATGGTAAAATAACTTAGTTCACCTACACAAACAACAAAGATTTAAGAAAATCTTGTTTATCGGTATTTGAGTACGCAGATCCACTTTTAAAAAATCAAGAACAAAAAGCAATTCAAAACAGTAGTGGAAAATTAAATAAGACATGGGAACTTATAAAATTTAACGTTGACCATCCAAAACTAATTTACGCCCGACTCTGTTAGGATAAATAGTCGCACTACATTACATTCATGCAATTAAAACAAATGAGGCTGTAGCGAGTCCGTCGTTGGTCTTAATAAATTGCAAATGCAGAGTTAAATTATAGAAACGCCTTAATGCTTACTTGTACTCATGTCGGAAAATAAAAACTTTTAATGCAAATATGACGTGATTTCACCGCAGTTAACATCAGCTCCAGCGATTAATTTTTGCTTCACGCTTTTACGACCTTCAGAAATGACAGAATTCTCGTTAAATCCGATCGCAGGAGTCTTTTAATTCCTCATGAATATAAATTTTCCCTTAGCCACTCGATGGGCGCCCGTGTTCATTTGCATGCAACCAAGCAGACGATGGCGTCTTTCGAAAATGGAACACGGAAAACATACGCTCCAAAATATTTAAAAGGAAAAATGAAACGATCCCTGGGGATAAGACGAGAATCTCAATTGCGACGCGTCGCAATTACCGCGTGATTCGGGTCGGCGCGATTGAAGAGATAACCTCCGGAAAATCCACCCGCTAAGGCGAAATTCCTGATATTCGCTGATTTATTATCGTATCGAGGATCTGCTCAACGAGCGGACAGCAAATTACTTTCTCGCGTACTTCCTCGGTATAACATAATCGCGGGAAAAAGGTGGTTTCAAAGAGGACTTTAATACTTGTCACCTATCAGCTACCTATGATCTTCGGTGGGTGATTGGGAAACCGGCTATTGGGAAATTCTGTTTTCGAATGCCTGTCAAGTCCAAATGATTATTTCACTAGGGCATTAATGATTTATGTTTTTTTTTAAACTTACATTCATGAGAATGAGTAGATTTAATGTTTTCTATGGACAACTTCCTCTTTTAATTGCTTAATTTTTCACGCTCTCCGACTTTACGAATAACTGCAAGAAGATTTTCCGGACCACAACCACTAGAAATTGATATCTGCTCATTTAAATTATGATTAAGATATTTTTGCTCATTTAAATTCTCTCCTTTCGTAAGTACAATGAATGTACCAAAAAAAACACGCAGTAATACGAAAAAATCGATGGGGATATTTAAATTTCCAATTTTAGGATTATCAGGAATTCTACCGGTTAGGATGTGATACAATTAAGAGCAAAAGAGTTTTCAGTAAGTTCCATATGCATTTCCTGAATCTAAAGTAATTTTCAATTATGTGATTCAACAAAAATAGAACTTACGACGCGAAATGATCCTGGACGCGGAAGTACTCTGAACGACACCTAAAACATGCGGCAAGGGATTTTTATTGCATAAAAAAATACCGAAAGGTCAGAATTGAATTGAACATTGTACGGTGGAGGTAAGCACATAAGTCAAAAGATGTCAGCCGCGAGTTGAAAGTATGCAAAATATTCATGAGGGAAAAATCCGAAGGAGGACGACCGACTTAATTACGGCCTAGGCGGTGGGGCTCACACTGTGATGGTCCTTGGGAATTTAATCCCGAGGTTTACGCGCGCGGACGATGATAGGTATGGTATGTGGCGGAGGAATTCGGATTCGGTGGGAGGGCTAGTAGGTGGGTGGCCTGGGTGCAGGATAGGAAGAAGCAAGAGTCCCGAAGACATATTGCCAAGGATTACCGTTTGCCTCCTTATCGTGGCCCGGTAACCAACAAGAAGAAAACCTCCCCCTTATGCTTAGGACCGCACATCTAATGCCTTAAGTGCGCTTACTCATTAAAAAAATATACAAGAGCCGGAGGGGGTGTAGTTGGTGTGGGGGGGTGTAGTTGGTGTGGGGGGGGGGGCGTCTGTAAACCAGCTTGAAGGAACTAAGGGTATATTCTATCTATCCAACCCCCCAAGTTTCCTCTCCTCTCTAATTCCCTTGAGGTAGGGACACGCGTACCCGCGAACGAGAGTAGTTCGCGTTCGTCGGATTAAAGTCGCGCTCGTTATTAAAAAAAAGATACGCAAATAAAAGGAAAAATTGAGATTAAAGGAAAGTGGGTTGGGTGGTGGGAGGAAAGGATAAAACGGAGAAAGCGTGGGAGTCTCCCAGGAAAGAAAGCGGGATCGTTGACGGAAGATGTGACGTCTACCGATCTAGCCGTAAGTGCTCTCTAGGGAAGAGACAAGAACGTTAAGCAATTAAAAAAAATAGGTTTTGTTAAGGAATTAACCGCATCAATCCAATTCGCTATAGTTTCGAATCACACGCTCATTTTTTTCCCGACGGGATCTTTTCACACCACGATTCAAATCGCCACTGATCGAGCAATTGGCGCTGTGTCGCTGAAGTCTAAAGTCGATTCCTTTAAAGGCTCACCAACCACCATCTTCCACGCAACCGACTGCATGACATGAAAAAAATCATCATTTAACAGCATCGAAGAATTTCCTGCATGTGCAACTCGGGTACAGCATTTCTAATCCGTCCGATAGCAATTGATAGCATACTCCACATCTTCATATAATTCTGAAAAACAATACGGGAACGGAGACGTTTCCAAGTTATGCTGGAATTGAGTTGCAGTGCGTCCTTTTTACAAATTTGGTAAGTGAAGCGGGAGAAAAATTCTCAGGACCATTTTTAGAATACTTATGGGTGTTTTTCTTCGATTTTCTATTAGGAATAAAAGAAGAGGCAAAACAATCTCAAAATAAAGTCCACTGCACAGTGGACCCTAAACTGCATGGATTGGGGTAAATTCAAGTAGGGAGAGTTGTAGATTCAAGTAGACTGTGATAGACGGGAAAACTTCATGGAAAAAGTGGGAGGGGAGGTTCGTTAGACGGGATGAAGGAAGGCAGGAGCTATGCGGATTTGACGAAGGATTTATTCTACCTTGTGCCAAGTTCGGTAAGGCCAGGAAATGTAGCAGTGGTTAGTCCATGTGGCCAACAAAACCAATCGGTATGCTACCATACGCGAACCATAACTACGAAGATTCAAGTGGAAGCCGATTACACTTTATAAGTTACGATATAAGAGATAACTGGTAGAAGGGAATGGCGATTCTAGCTCCCTATCGCTCTGCATTTCAAACTATGGGTAGTAATCGGCTCCACATCCTGTATCAGAGATGTGAAACTCCTCAATCGGGTCTTGTGAAAACAAAAATGATAATTTTATCTCTATTTTCCGTAATAACTGTTCTACTAAGTACTTGATAAAGACGGTGAGAATTGGCAAAGGCGGAGTTCTAATTTTGCAAAAAATCCTGATAATCTCGAAATGCCAATTATATGATTGCCAACCAAAGAGAAACTTCTGAAGTTTATCTTTGTTAGGTTGAATTACGAGGCCCAACTCTTGATTGCTCACAATATGGGAATGAAAGAAAAAAGAATTAAGTCATGATATTATCTCTGCCGGCTAAAAGCAATGCAATTGCATTTATTGCAAGAATATTCACATTGTATTAAATACACTCTCTTCGATTTTTCTACTGGTTAAACTTTCCGTTCAAACATGAACAACTGAGCTTGATGAATCATCGAATGGAGACCTGGAGAAAGCCAGTCCTGCGATTAAGAATAGCAGTTATTATAGGTAAGCCTAAACGTTATGACAAAAAAACATCTTTAGAAAGCCCAGAAGCGGTAATTAGACAAGTTTTATCACAGAATCAAAACGTAAAGGAATTAAAATATAAAAACTCAATTGCGCTTCCAGAAAGATTGGAATAATGGATTTAACAATCTAGTACGTAAACCATATTGCCTTGTCATGCAAAAACACACTATTGTCTATAAAATTAGGAAAAAATACGCTGCATTTTGAAAGTATGAATCAATTTCGCTTTCAAGCCGCCCTAGATCGCATGTAAAACTTTGGATTAGAATATCAATCGAAAAGTTGATTTAAATTAAATAATAATAATGACTGAATTAAGCACGCCTGTTACCCTAATTTTCTCATGACATTATTTGTTCATTTTAATGCATATATGTCCATTAAAATTCCAGTTAAGTCACCTGGTATTATGGATTTCCACGAGAATTGAAAGTATCGATTTCGACAACTATTCAATTTCCGATTAATCCTTCACCAATCACAACCACCGAAAATAAAAATTAGAATGTCAAACACAGTGTCTCGCGGATTATGGTGAGAGACTGTTGCCAATTTATTTCCTTCCGAAATTCAAAGCATTTACAATTTGAAAAAAAACCAATACCGCTTTTGAAGCATCTGTTCCCATACTAGGTCTCCCAGTTTTCATATAGCAATTTTCAGAAGAATTATCGGAAAGCAATACATTCAATGAATACGGGGAATGCCACAATTAATTTGCGGTCACTCGGTTTCAATATGAATTTAGCTTTCAGTTGTTTGAATTGTAAGAATTTTGAATTAATATGTACATAACATTATGTAATTGCTAACAAATGATTTTAAGAATAAATTGACAGGGTATTACCATATAACTCTTATAATTTTATAATTGAGGTGGAGTATATTACTAACAGCGTGAGGGCTTAGTATGCACACGCGCATGAAAACCCTCCAAACGGTGAAAACATATTTATACGAACGTAGATACAAGGAAAAGGGATAGAAACACAAAGGACGAACATAATGCTAGTGAGGAGATGGAAAGGTGCGGATTTCGGCAGAAAAATGTTTCTGTCTCCATTCCACCTTCCCTAATAACCTTGGCTTCATCCTTCAAAAGTGTTTCTGGTTGTGACATACATGATATACGAGAAAAAGAAACTCACACGTTTTAGAATTTTCGGTCCTGTGTTCGTCCTATATTTGTGCTCCTATCCCTTTCCCTTATTTCTATTTCCATATGAAGGAATATTTGCACGCCGTATGGCGGGATCGGGTTTGAATGTATATACGAATACGTATACATACGTATATATATACAACACAATATATATATTTATTTATATATTTATATAAACAATATATATAAACACTACATGTGTATATACACATAAATATATAGTATATATATATATATATAAAACCATAAACACAGTAATCAACCCGAAGGTCGGTTTAGTAGGTGATGGTAGAGCTCACCCATGTACCAAGCCCGACGGCGTGTGAAGATTCACACATCAGGGTAGGGGGGCCAGTTCCTTTCCCTGTGCCGGTTATGGTTTCCCAGGAAGATCTGGTACCCGAAAAATCAACAAGCTTGGGTGGAGTTGCAGGTGCCCAAAGTGCCTTGCCCGGGAATATTATATATATATATATTTTTTATAAATATATACAATGCACACATACAGTATATCACCTTCCTGTACATCACCATTTAAAATTACATGGGGCTCGCCTACTAACTGTTTAGAATGATGATTACCAGGAGGGAATTCAACGGCAGGGGAATGACGGCGACTGTACTTGCTCATGTACTATCTACGAGTATGTCTAAATGTAATTTATCTCAGCAACTAGCAAACGTTTCCCGATTGTGAGACACTGGGAGCACTCACTCGGTGATTCACGATCGAGAGGAATGCCCAAGAAGAACAGAGATACGCGGGAGATGGGAGAGTGACGTCGAAAATATCGGTCATGCCGTCAGTCCGTCTCTCAACATCGTTAATGCAGGACCAACAAACACATTTTGGCGTGACAATAATTAATGATCGCTCGCCATTCGACTACGAGAGCTGGAATTGTGTGCAATTACTGGTGGAAGGGGGAACCGTGAGGGAGGAAGTCACCACGCATTTCGCTGCACGAAATCGCTCACTCGTCAGGCAAACGGCTGAGCCGCGGGGTACACCTTCGAAAAGCTCCGGGCATCTCTCTCTATTTAAAAAACCGCCTCTTTTGGCGTTCAGAGAGAGAGAGAGCACTTAAGCGACCGACTCTGTCTCTCTCTCTCACCGACGGAATGAGCCCAGAGCACTGAGGGGCTCCACGATGCATTAAATAGTGAAGGGGGTACGGATCTGTCACGGGTTAACGTACCCTTGGCGTGAGTAATTACACCCAAGCGGCGGTGCTCGGCGACTGACGAGTCGAGATGGGGAGTGGGTTACTACATGGAGGGAGGCGAGAGGGAAAGGGAATGGTGGCCCGGGTCGACGGAGCCCTTGGCCCTTTGGGGCTAGCTCCCTTGGCTCACAAGCTCAACGAGAACAATCAGAAGGGTGAACGCTAATAAACGCACATGTGGCGGGTAGCCTGGCACCTCCACTCACTAAGTGCATTGCCCAATCGACATCAAACTTGAGAATCGTACTTTTCTGGTAAAATTATGAATCTAATTTATTACCGTTAAGTGTGAATAATAGGACCTTTATAGGCATTATTGATCAAGGATTGTCATTATGACGTGAAGGAATACCGAAAAGTTTATAAACTGTGAACATCAGTGTAAGACGTAAATGTAAAAAGGAATCATGTAAATTGGAAGTCAAGTCAAACTGGTTTCACTGCAAAAATAATATGAATTTTTAGATCAAGTTTCTTTGGTATCACACGTTAGCATTTTTCGTATTCATCTGAATCTTTGTGCTATTTTGATTTTAAGCTATTTTAATTTGCCTAATTAAAATGGAAAGATTTTTTTGTCCTAGGATGAAACACAGTATCATTATCACCACCCTGTATGATAATCAACCCGATGTTTGGCTTGAATCGTAAGGGAAGAGGTCACCTCGTTATAATCCCTAAGGCGTACGACAGTCACATGCTAGGGTAGGTGAACCAGTTCCTTCCCGGTACTTGTAACGGTTTCAGATGGATTCTGGCACCATAACACTTCTGTACTTCTGAGACTTGACTATCACGAGACAAAATGAAATATTCAAGCTCAACTGACTGCCACTACCCTTCTGCGGAAGCTAAGAGAAGAGCAAGTAGATGTAATCGGCACACCGAATGAGATGTACGTTATTGCAAACGCGTGGATCTGCAATGAAGTTTGTTGAATGCATACCTTTCTACAGATAATGCAACAATTGTAAATGAAAGGCCACCTTCGTAATCAAAACTCTACCCTCACTCATATAATGTGGAATAATAACTGTGGAATGAAAATATTTGCAATAACTTTGAGAGGCAGGTAAAAAACGAAACTATCTTTTCTGGAGAGGAAACATTGACTGAGACCATATTATTACATTAGTCAGATTTTACCATGATATACCTGTGAATTCTCCCACGCTAATTCTTTAGATGCAAAGAAAGAAGTGTCAATCCCAATAACATTATCGTAAAAACTCATTAATCTATGGGACTAAAAGGTATTAGATTCATGATCTAGGGGCAAATTCATTCTGCTCATGAAAAACATGGGTACATATTATATATATGGCAAAAATGAATATAAATAGAAAAATCGAAAATCATGACAGTTAAAAAGAGACAGAAGTTCATTGAACGAGAAAGGATTATACCTTCTGAGGGTGGTGGCCTAAAACGACCTCTGCCAACGCAGTAAACAAAACTGAACCATTATCTACTACTGAACCATTCATAAATGCCCAATATTAATCTGTAAGTTGACACTAGTACAGTAGTAACCAATAAAATTTCTGACTTACCTTTTAAAATAATACAAATGTGTGTATGCAACATTATGAAGTCACATAATAACGACTACAGTTTAAGGAAACAACTTCATACATACGTAACAAGTAATTACCCAATATGCTGCTCATCGGCATTTTATTTTTACCTTCAAAATCACACATCAAATATTGCACCCTACGTTGGTGATACGGTGTTTAGTAACACATGCATTTTACGGACGAGTGTGAAAATGAAGTCACTTTAATTTTACGGGGAAACAATCATCTATTAAGCATAAATATTTCTCCGTTTAATTTTGCCGTATTTTTGCGAGAAGCACATATGACAATTTTCACGGATCCTACATTTAGTTCATTTACGCTGTTCTGAACTAAACAAAAAGACATGCTTCGGTGATCGTATACGCCCATTTTTAAATGTACGGCAGGGCGAGGACTAAGCTTTCGGAAGTCAACCCAGTTCTGGTGGGAAAGAGGGTTGGAATCCGGCAACCGACAACGGGGCATTTCCGAGTGCTCGCCTCGAAAACCGCATCCCTACCAAGTTCCCCGCATTTGGGTAGGGGGCGGTCTCAGAAACGTCGGAAGTTTCCCACGGTGGAAGACACGCCTTGGATGGCACGCACTTTTGAGCTTTAGGATCCACAGTCTTCCCAACCCACCTCTCCAACTCCCCCACTTACCCACTCCTTCACACGGTTATCATGGTGAGGAGAAGTGAACGTTTTACTGCTCTCATCCTGCCCGTACGATACTTAACCAGTGGCACAAGCTTTACCGATCTACGATTACCGGTTTGTCATATCCTATCCACATTTTCCAACATCCATATACCTCTGGGGTTCCCAAAGTGTGCTTCGAGACATTATAAGGTGGTTCGGAACGACATCAATCAGGGGGGAGCACAAAAACTGGAAAACTGGAGTTATGATAACCGATATTTGCATCAAATAAAAGTTTCAAGTATTATTATGTTTTTGGCATTCAATACAAGTTTTATTACAGATCAAAATTATTTAAGGACTATCTTATTGGACTAATTTGAACAGAAATGGATGTGATAGAAACGACCACGATTAATATTTATTTAATTTTATTGAAAATTTCACTTCTCTAGTATTTGCAGTAACCGCTACCCTAAAACGTGGTAAAGACTACATATGGCGGAGTGTTTCTCTAAAGCATACACCGCGAAACATTTCGATTTTCTTTCATCCTTAGGATTAGTCAGCCAACTACCTAAAAAGGTACTTGGGGAACGAATAAATTAATGTTACGAACATTTTAAACTAAATAAAGACGGAAGTAAGAGAGAAGAAATATGTAAACGTGTAGAGTGGGTGGATGAATTGGAATACAGAACTGCTTATTCCTGAAAAATAATCTTTGTACCTACGACCAGCGATGGGATGCGCCAAATAAAGTCCGGGGCCTAATGGTCAAGTCCCATTTCGACCACTTTCACAAAATAATTTCCAGCTATCACCGACTAATGGGTGTGCGAATATACGCAAAAGGGATAAAGGAACGGTTCCGAATTTTCTTTTTAATACGACAGATCCGATTATTGGAAAAAATTCCCATTACCGACCAATAATACCCGTGGATAGTTAATTAATGAAGACTTTCATGTGTTGGTGATTTGCAGCAATTGCGATTCGATTTGTTCGATAATCCTCGGCTCATAAACGACGGACCAAATTCCTGCGTGCCGGCGATATTTCTATTCCCTACTTCCGAAATTGCGAAAGAGCGGACTCTGTCGGCTCATATCAGCAATCGACGGACGGTATCACTCCATACCAACGTCCCGTTGAACAGAATAGACCACGGGATGGGCTCTGCTAACGAAACTAAGGTTTCCTGGTCGGAGTTTAGGGTGCTCACGAATACCCCATATCGTTTCCACGGCTCAGCCGTATGATTTCCCCATATCTATAAACAAGACCGAGTGAAATTCAAATAAAATTTTCAACTCTCATTTGGCTTTTCAGTGGCCGCTTCGAGGATGAAAAATTCTCGTGGGCCACAAAACGGCGACCAATGGAATAGGGGGCACTGAAAACCATATCGCACAAATTCCCATTCATGATTCTACTACGTGGTTCTTACCATGGTAAAAATACGTGAACTAAGGTTTGAACTGTTGCCACACCCAACCTATTCGCCTGATTTGGCTCCATAAGATTTCCATCTATTTCCCAAGCACAAAATGTTCCTCGGTGGACGGACATCCTCATCACACTATTAAATTATAAATAACTAATAGCCAAAGTACACGGGTATTTTGCAGGCCTGAAGGAATCTAATTTTCGAGATGAGATCAAGACATTGGAACATCGCTGGACTTAGTGCATTGGTGTACAGGGAGACTTCATCGAAAAATTTTAAAAAAAGTTTCACTGAGGTTAGTCGTTTATTTCTATTCTATTCCGATAATATTTCAAATTACCTTCGTAATTCTCCTGAACGAGCCAAGGATGCGAAAGATTACACTAAAAAGATATCTTGGTGCCGCCAAGGAACGGCATTCCATCAAGGCAGAATTAAATCAAAGCGTCTTCTACGATTCTATTATTATTAGGTATTCTACCGTTTAAGGTAGGTTTTTGGATGGACACAACTATCAAATAAACATTTTGTGACTCCCCACCTAGCAAACTAATCTATATCAGGTCCCCCTTCATCTCTGTATACTTCTTTCCTCCCTTCATCCCGTCCAACATCCCTATCCTGTTCCCGCCCTTACCTCGCTTGACCAACATTCTCCCCTCTATTACCTTCTTCAACATTCCACTACCGCTCAATACGCCTTTCATCCATTTTTCCTGCCTCCATAGGATTTCTCTCAACAAACTCCTCTCCTCACCCACCATCTCTAGTACTTCCTCATTTGTTTTCCTTTCGGTCCATTTCACCGTCTCCATTCTTCTCCACACCCAAATTTCAAAAGCCTCCATTCTACGTCCATCCTCCTGCTTCAGTGACCACGTTTCCGCACCGTACCTACGCCTACGCTCCACATCAACGATTCTATCACCGCCTAATCTAATCCCTCATCTTTCCTGTTCACTTCCACGCAGTCCAATAAAACTTGTGCTACTGAGGACAGCGATCGATATATCCGGACCTCTAAGCCATCAAACGACAGATGGGCTTGTCGAAAGAGACATAAAAAAATAAGATGGGGAAGAGTTGGAATGAAATCCGACAGGTCATATGCCAATTGGGCCCATCGGCAAAGCCACAACTACCGTTCCTGTCACCAACTTACAGGACTCGTCGCAAGAAACTTACGTCGGATCAGATTATCACCGAAAAGAGATTTTCCGAACGAACGGAAATGGAATTCCCCTAGGAGTAAAATTAAACGATTTTTGTAGGCTACAACTACAGTTTGGATGCAAAGTCATCATTTCCATTCCAACGATTGATAAAATTTGATATGCTTATTAAGTATTGATATGAAGACCAAATGTCATAAGTGAAAATTCCCCAAATGCTAAAAATTGTCAGTTGGCACTATTTACAGCTGCATAGAGTAAATAAACGAAATATGCGATCACTAATTAATTTAAGCGCGCCCACTGAAAAGATGAAAATGGTAATTTCCTTCTCATCCCGCAATCTTTTTACGGACGGTGCGAGACTCGGGACTGTGATTAAAAATAGACCGTAGAGGCGTCATCGGGAATATAAAGAACGACCAAAAAAGATTATACTTGTAAAAAAAACTATGAAAACCACCTTCCAGACGAAATTCCAAAAGGGCTGCCGGCAAAAAAATAAATCTCCCACTCTTTCAGCACACCAGCCTCCGCCCTCCCATCCACGGTTCCCTCACTTCCGCTCTTCCCTCCCCCTCCCCCAAACGTCACTTCCTGCCTCTCTGATTAGGAGCGGACGGGAAGAGGTGGAAGAGAGGACGTAGGTGGAGGACGGTCGGGGGTTTGTGGAGGTGGCTGGCGAAGGACACGGGCGGGGGAGAGGGGAAAAGGAGGGGAAGAAGGAGGAGGTTTCGAATGGTTCGTGTGAGGAAGAAGAGGAAGAGATGGAGTGAGAGAGAGAGAGGAAGATAGATGGATGAGGGAGTTGGTTTTGTAAGGAAAAGGTGCGAGAAAGCTCCCCGTTGGGTGAAAGGCGTGCAACGGACCGAAAATAACTCTCTCTCTAGCAGGCGAACTCACAGGGGTACGAGCCGCACGGAAAGGAAAGGGAGGGACAGAGCAGGGTGCGTGGGCGATCTGTGGAGGGCATTGAGGGAGAAGAAAAGGTCGTTTCCAGGGTGAGGTCGAGGGAGGAAAGGGACGCGACCGGAGAAAATGCATAGTAGAGCGACCGTAGAGGGAGATGGAGGGGGATGCGACGGAGGAGGACTTTCCCGTGCCAATCGGTAGCGTAGCCAGGTTTTTTAGTATAGTGGTGAGCTAGCAAAAGGAAAAAAATAGAAGCATTACAACCCAAGTGCCGGACGCTCATATAAAAAAATCAAAACTTGCCAATTTCGAAAACAGCCTCTCCTCAAATCCGAATCTCGCAAAATATTGCTATTTAATAGCACCTATATGGTTACGGGGTGGACAATTCTCGCATCAGCACAGCAAGGATAAATATTTGTTTCATTTTCTAAGAGTTGTAATGAAAATGAATCCCACCATTGCTCGCAGGGAACCCCAATTAACTAGGAAAATTTACATATAAAAAATACTTAGGTCGAACGGAATATCCATGAGCTGGGTAGAGATTAAACTCAAACAGAGGAGGATTCGCTAATTGCAGGTAAGCGAGGACGAACAGTATGAGCTTAACGAAATTAATCCGAAGGTTCGCTTGATAAGTACGTATATACGAGTTTATAGTTCACCTCGCGCACAGTCCAGCGGAAACTATTCGCTACTCAGCTGTGTAACTAGAGGCGTGTAAAGACAGACTAATGCGATTTCAAGAATATAATAAATGATATATCTGTATATTAGCCGGCCTCGATGGCGGCGGGGTAACCCTCGTCTGCCAATCCAAGGGTCGCGGGTTCGATTCCCGCCGTGGTGGATTTTCCTCCACCTAAGGCTTGGGTGTTTGTACTCGTTTCCATTGTGTGTTCACTGTTAATAGTTTTGCAGAAAATAGGAATGGATTGGAGGGACAGGAGACTCATCCGCAACCTGTACATGTCTCAGACTGCTCAGGTGCGAGTGGGGAACGGAGAGTCCGGATGGGCAGTGTTAGGAAGAGGTGTAAGGCAGGGTTGCCCATTGTCACCGGTACTGTTCAACGTATACGTAGAGGAAATGATTAAAGAAGCATGGGAAGAACTGGAGGTAGGAATGAAAGTCGGAGGGGAATTCGTAAAATCGGTTAGGTTTGCTGATGACCAAGCATTAGTTGCTCAGTCAGCCAAGGGGTTGCAAGCATTGTTGAGTGAATTGGAGGTTCAGTGCGATAAATATGGGATGAGAATCAATATTAATAAAACAAAGGTTATGCGATTTTCCAGAAAGAAAAAGGCTAAGCTAAATATTAAAATAGGCGGGGAAAAAATAGAGCAGGTAGAACAGTTTACATATCTCGGAAGTGTTTTGGACCAACACGGTCAAAGTGGTAGGGACGTAAGGAGAAGAATTGCGCTAGGCAAGAAGGCTTTCTCAAGGAGGAGGGAGTTGATGACGGGGACGTTGAGTAGGGATGTTAAGACAAGACTCGTAAAAACTCTGATATGGAGCGTAGCTATGTACGGCGCGGAAACGTGGTCGCTGAAGCAGGAGGATAGACGTAGATTGGAGGCTTTTGAAATGTGGGTGTGGAGAAGAATGGAGAAGGTGAAATGGACCGAAAGGAAAACAAATGTGGAAGTACTAGAAATGGTGGGGGAGGAGAGGGGTTTGTTGAGAGAAATCCTGTGGAGGCAGGAAAAATGGATGAAAGGCGTATTGAGCGGTAGTGGAATGTTGAAGAGGGTAATAGAGGGGAGAATGTTGGGCAAGCGAGGTATGGGTAGAAACAGGATAGGGATGTTGGACGGGATGAAGGGAGGAAAGAAGTACACCGAGATGAAAAGGGACCTGATGTAGATTAGGTTGCTGGATTGGGTTTTGTTTGGAGTTACAAAATGTTTATTTGATAGTTGTGTCCATCCAAAAACCTACCTTAACCGGTAGATTACCTAATAATAATGTTAATAGTCAGATGTAAAGGCCAAAAGTGCTGTTTTCGGACTTAGAATAATTAAATAAATGCGCTGATTAGAATCAGGATATTCAATTTTGTCTAAGACATGAAGCTTTGGAAACAACGAGACGAACTGAAGGCCATTGGATCCTTGGTGTAACATATACGAGGGAAAAACAAGTAGTTTCCTCTAAGTTGTCCACGGGACTCAAGAGAAAGCTGGGTTTGGGATCCTTGTTTGATACTACAATCAGTAAGCCTGGATAGTACTTGAAGGGACCGTAGCTATAAACAAGGAATATCCTTAATTTTTCTACTAAATTTCAAAACATTTACTAGATATATTTCGTTTAATACTTACAAAAAAACTGAACATTTAAAAGTGATGATTTTATAATCTCAATGATTTTATGCCATGGTTTAAAATTTTCAATTTATCACTGATTAATAATAGGTTTATAGAACTGTCAACGCTTGAGTTTTTCGCATTAAAATACCAATCAGCCTTGAATGATGCAAATGAAAACCGCTGTTAATAAAAAACTAATGAATTAAAATCAATTGGTGCTTTAATTATCTCGAGAAAATTAAGCCCATAAATCATCCTTCGTCCAGATTCTTCACAGAAGGTATGATCACAAAAGATCAAAAAGCCAATGCAAATCAAAACATTTAAAGTCTATTGAATTATGGATGAGTCATTACCTATTGCTAAATATACATGTTTAGGAATATTAAACGTTCTCCATAGGGGTCTCTAATCCAAGCATTTGGTCAGGATATGATTTATGGAAAGAGGTACTTATCATCTGGGGGTCGCAGAGAGGCGGTTCCTTTTCATGTAGTAAGAACGAATGGATTGACCTTCTGCGACCTATTCACATTTTTAACGTTTAAGATCTTCAGGTTATCATTCATTCGAAGATTATGAAGCAGTATGCCATGCTAGAGAAAGCATTATGCGCACTTAATCAATCAGAACAAATGATACAGAATCAAGAAACCATCCCCGGCCCTCCCTTCGTCCTCATTTACTTTCATGTACTCACCCCTTGCGACCCATTTCTCACAGCTATTGTACTATCCACCTAAACAAGTAACAAGCGTTGCCCTTCTTAAGATCAAAAGACTCCATATTATCAAATTACAAGGACTAGCAACATGACTTGTTTCTTTGAGAAACAAGTCCTCGTTTAAATTTCCCCATATATTTATCTGCTCCACGATCTACCTCTCGATAAACTTCTTTTTTGTTTAACATTCGATTACACTCATTACGAATTCATTTTGTCTCATCCGCGAAATTTCCCAGGCCCACGAACACCTAATACGTGAAGCACCTGCTATAACCACACGAGTGGGGAATCCAGCTGGCTGATGGCGAACGATGATACTCGTAATATCTAAAAAGCATATGGCAGGATTCCCATCCGATGCCCGTGATTATTTAGGGGCCACGAAGGTGCGGAACCGCAGGAGCGATGGGGGAGAAATGAGCTGGGGTGTCGTGGGGGAAACGACCGAAATTCGAAACGAGAACCTCGGCAGCACATTGAAGAGCGCGAGCACACCGCGAAAAGTGGCGTAATCGTGCGGGATCTCGCGTACCCGGCGGAGGAGAACGGAATAAAAAAAAACCATCGGGCAGCTGATTGGCCGGGAACACGCGAGGGGGGGGATGGATGTGGCAAAACGAGAGTTGCCGGGGGGATTGAATTGGGGGGGACGAACGGACGCGAAACGCAACGCGCACGGTGACCTGCCGTGATGCCTCTGGGGTGGGGATGAAAAATCAATCACTCCACGTGTTCAATCCAGGGAATGAGGAGCGGAGAAACCCAAGTGACTGGCCTACTACCTCCGAAGGATCCCCATTGGTGCGGATCTCTCGAGGGCAATAGGAAATTTTACCGGATGGAGGCGTCCGAGACGTGGGAAAGCGCAATCGATTGCTGCGATCGGATTGGTGAGAATTGCCCGCTACTGAGCATACAGAATTTTTAGTATGTCACAGCATTTTCCACCGTGGGTCAAAACCCCTACAGGAAAGCAATTTGAATATTTTGGGGAGAACTAACGTAGGAAAATGACGTAGCCCTCGCAACCCCATCGCTGACATAGCAAAAATAACCATTATAATCGGTAAAATTCATATAATATTCATTGAAGAAAACCAAATGAAAAAGTTTAACCAATACAATTTTATTTATCAAAGTAGGCAAGCTGGTCGGTTTAGCGACTAGTGCACTAGCTTCCAATCCCGAAGGTCCGAGTTCGAATCCCGGCAATGGTAGAATTTTCACTGGCATCCCTACTCATATTTGGTGGAGAGGGAGCACTTCAAGCCGAGTGCGTCATCGGTCGGATGGGGCGTTATACTGTATGAGCTCTTGGCGTATTTCGTTTAGAGTAGAAAACCCGATGCCGGGTTCCTCTCCGCCCTTCCTCCATTCCCCGAAAAATCCTTCTACCAAAATTACCCATCCAGCCCTTATGGGGGAAATGACAGGTCCTCTAAGAATCACAATTCAAGTATTTGAGGTGCTCGTTTATGTTACACTTTTATCGCACTTGGTTGGTCATTATACTGTTGGGAGTATGAACATCTTTGAGGCGTTGAAGTGGGGCATGTTACAAAAAAAAATGTTGGGAAGCAGTGGTCCAGAAGAACCTATATGTATGTATATATATATATATATATATATATATATATATATATATATATGTACACCGCGTGCGGAGTGTCAGTCCACATATAGGATAAAATACACTGCTTTGCCTTTCCTGACCCTTGCATCTCCCACAAGACACCTTTTTACACATTTCCGATTCCCTCTCCCAAAATACTACGTCTTTGATAGTTATTCATCCAGGGTCATGATAGTTTAGTTGGTAGAGCGTTTGACTACTGACTGTTTAAATCTGGGCGATGCCTTTGTACAACGTGCAACATCTACCTTGGAAACCGAATGTTTGGCATAAGGAAAGGAATTGCCCCTCAAACCCGGAATGTGTAAATTTTACACGCAATGGGACTTATATCAATTCGGTATGAGCTCTACCCTCATCGAACAAAACCAACCGTTTAGTTGATTACTGAGTATGGGTTACATAAGGTCGTTATTACAGGATCTGAAGCCTTTTGTTCCTATCTTTAGCTGTGACCATCACTATGGGTAACCACCCACAAATATGTATGCAGAAATACTTGTATTTTCTCCACAGGGATATTCCAGTAACTTTTTAATAATTTTTAAGGATGTACTGCGCTACACAATGAAGACGAAAAGCATTGTGGATTGAATAGCAGATTATTAAGAAAGACCCTCTCTTCAACTTTTCTAGGCGATGGGACTAAAAACATAATGCCAGAGTTGATAGCAGTGCATTCACTGGAGAAATGTTATTTTTGTTAAGGGATGGTGGAAAATTTGAGGAGCTAAAACTAGGGAATTTCAACATGCGACTTTTGATAATTTAATCTCGTGTTAGGAGGAACTTAGAAGAAGAGAATTTTTAATGTACGATCGGTCCATTAAAAAACTTACTTTGTCGGTAGACTTTTTCAAAATATCAGTGGAAAAAGTGTGATCTTAAATGCATTACATGGATTCATAAAAATAAAAGGAATTTTTAAGGGAGAAAAGTCAGCTTGCGACTAAGGTAATACCGGCAGCCACGATATTGATAAACGATTCTTTATATTGAAAGGATTACTCCCTTTTCAGTGTTTTTAAATTTAAATACTGTGGAACACTAACTATCAACTAATAAAAACGCCGGTATTCCCAACAGGATCGGTGGAAGGACTATCCGAAATCAAATTCACGAAACAATAATTCGATCACATCAACCAATGACAACTTTCGTTTTAAATTTCCTACTACTGGAGAAGTTACGGTGGGGCATGAAGTATTTCCGCGACTTGAACGTTGAAATGTTTGCAAACTGCGAAAACAACCGAGCTTCGCAGCTCACCCGTCGACGAGGAAAAATTAATCTTTTACTGAGCCAGTCCCGCTTTGATGAGACATTTTCCTGGAACGGTTCTGCCGCGGAAATTAAGAACTGTCAGACCCAGAAAGCTTTATCAAAGTTTCGAGATGTTTCGCGGACCTGCTCCCATGATCGTGTGCTCTTGAAATAGATACTCATCAAAGGGAACATGACGTGGAATTGTTCCCTTTGACAGCGCCACGGTATTGAGGTGAAATTGAAATTTTTACAAAAATAAAACCGCCCACTTTCGACTTTTTTCTGAGGTTCTCAAAGTATACGAGAATTATAAACAAACATTCAGATGTTCAACAAATTTCTACGTCGCTTGAAGGGCTTTTCATTTAGGCAAAGGTGAATGCTTCACCAGATATTTTTATATGCTTCGAAGTTACTTCTTTAGTCAGAGGTTTGCGAATTCGTTCCCTGAAAGTATGGGCGTAGTAAAAAGGGATGGGAGATGGAAAAAAAACCCTCGCGTTGAAAGAGTTTGAGCAAGTCTCCGTTTCAACAACGAATGTCGCCATTTGAAGACGTGCCAATCCATTCTGATATAAATCATTAAATTCGCAAGTCACTTTATATCATTTTTGAAAGGTCCGTCTAAAATGTTCTTTTAAAGTGGTCATGGAATTCCCTCGGAGTTAGAATGCGATAAACGACATGAATTTGGGTACTTCGCGCGATATTCCGTTACATAAATACTGAACCTCGATCTAAGAAAAAACCAAGGCAATGTAGGCAGGTAGGATCGAGGATGGTGAATAATAACGAAAGCTTAGTAAACGTCAACACTACGCATGGATGTCACACCTATCCATACCGAGTAAAATGGTTGAAGTAGGAGAGGAGAGATCGAAAAATAAACGCAGAGCTAAAAATTTCGAAGAGTATGCACATGCGACGTTTCAGCGAAAATGAGGGAGAGAGTGCGATTCGGTGCATCCCATTACATCGATACTTTTGCTATTTTTCAAACGTGCTGCACCGGTTGACGGAAGTGTGGGAAAGGAGGTAGAACTTGAGATGAGGGCATGGAAAGGATAGACGAGCCTGCAATGTGGGTCCCACACGCCAGACGGTCTCGCTAACGAGCCACTCACCCTTCCATCCGAACACCGCCGCAGCCGCACCCTGGGCATGCGATGTGTCCGAGTGCGGTCCTCCATATAAGTGCGGCTCAATTAAATTTGAAAAGGTCGTCCTCGGGACTCCTCTCGAGGGGGAAGAGAGGGACAAGGCCCGATGACGTCAAGCCGCCCGACCGTACTGGAGAAGATTCTCGGAAAGGAGAGCGATCGCGAACGTGGTACGAAACGAAGGAAGGATTGAGAGAGAGAGAGAAAATAAAATAGAAAATGGTCGGACGCGGAGTTAAATGGCGAGCATGAAAACAATGAGACGCCTGGCGACGTGAATATTCATAAGATTCCTCCCCTCCCCTCTACCACTCTCATTCAATCGCTTGGTCCTGCGTGACCGATTAACATCGGCGCTCCAAAGGCTACAATGAAGAAGAGAGACGGTAATCTTCACGACTTCCATTGTCGGATCACTCTCATGACGTTAACTGCGCAGGAAACGGAAGTTAATGTGTACACGCGCGTGTTAGTGTGTGTGTGTCAATAGATATAGACACAAGAGAGGGTCGGAAGAACTACAGGTGTCAGGAGTTTCACCATTCATTATTTTCATAGCTCGTCGTCGAAAAGGGAGAGTTGGAGACCTCAAGACGATGGATGATGATACGGTTCGAATCAATAAAAAAATCAGAAGCGAACGGTGAAAAACCGAGAAGACGAAAGAGACACACTTTGAATGAGCTGAAATTATTCTGTCATGGGCATGGACGGATCCTAAGGAGGTTAAACGTGATGAGTAACCCCTTCCCGTAGGAGTCCATTGAACGATTCTAAAAGATATCCTTTAACTCTCACCTCTGGTATTAACCAGACATTATAAACTTTATTTATTCAAATCTACCCGTTTGGTTTTATCGTCTTCCTGTAAAAATATCCTCAAAAAGCAAAAAGGGTTTATCGGATAAAAAACCAGTAACCGGGACATAAATTTCGTTTGCTCATTCATTTACAAAGGTTCGTTAATTTTATTTCCTTTCTTTTACGCTTGATAGCAACTAAGCAGTACTTTTTAGCCATTAAGTTCATATTTTTCTCTGATTCAAATAAGATTAAATGGGAAAATGTTACTGTGCTTCATTGTTGAATCAGAAAATACCTTCATTTTCCCCAAGATAGGGTGGCGGCGGGATAACGTCCTCACTGGCCAACCCAAACATACAGGTCGCGGGTTCAATTCCCACCTAGGTGGATTTTCCTACACCAGGGGCTTGGGTGTATGTAATTATCTTCCATATAATGCCTAAGGGTCAGGTGGAAGAAGGGACTATAAGTCTCAATCCCACCCAATTAAGTCGATAAATAAATAATATTGGATCCGCCTATGATCCGAAGGAATACTGTGATTGTCAAATATTAGAAATTCTAATAAAAAAGAGGGTTTTAGATCTCAAGTCAAAGATGCCAAAGGGGTGACGGTTTTAGATAATTACACAGATATAAGCTAAATCATTAACTCGTAACACAAAAGAACTGCAGTTTCTTTCGAAGAAAAGGATCATCGGATTTTGGCAGGTGATTAAAATTTTACGATCAATACCATGGAAATTATTATACATAAGTATTTCATGATTATTATTTCACGAAAAAAATTTTAAGTTCACACTCTAATAATGAATATTTAAAATAAATCATGATCTAAGAAACTAACCAGGACAATATCATTTCTGTAAAAAAACAGATATCTATTTACAGTATTATGCCCCCGTAAAATTCGGACGTACTACGGAACATATCCAAAATCAGTTACTAGACTGCAAGAAACAAGTTGATCTAAGAGCCACTTGTTTCGTGAGATGCATTTCCATTTTAATTGGTAAACAGAACTCCGTGAAGGTAAAAGTCAGAGATTATGACGAAATGAGAACACTTACGCAAGTACAATGAACTGGTAAAAAAGGCGTCGCCATATCTATGGATCCTTACCTGCAATAGAAGAAAAAAAAAATGGTTAAAAATTGAAATTCAATTGCAATGCATTTAAAAATGAAAAAAAAACTTAGGTAAAATTTAGCACATTAGCGAATGATGTTTATTAATTCTATCCAAATGTTACATTTTATAGGACCTCAGAGCTAGTGCAAAAAATTACTACACATAATTTGTGGCCATTAATTAAGGCTTAATTGCCACATTACGCCAAATAAATTAGATAACTTAAACTATGAAAGTAAAAAATGGAACATGTATTCATTGCGCATAATGTCTTTGAAGACTTAGAATAAGTAAACTTTTCGAAGCACACATTCAAATTTGACAGCTTCGTGGAATCACATTTCTGCATGTCCACGTGAATATCATAATTTAAATACATTAAAGGGACATACAACGTAATGGCTACTATCGCTAAGGGCTACTGAATACTAAGGAATTTAACTATAGATCACTTAATTTTGAAGATTTGGCCAGGTTTCCCTGCATTAAGTATCAAGTAAAATGTTTCTCATTAACCGCACGCTTGGTATGGGGCCATCACTTGGAACAGCAATTAATTTTACATCCATTGGTAGTAAGCGGAGTTGCAAGAGGGGTACCTAAACTCAACAACGGATGTACTCTCCACAATGCAACAATTTCAAGATGTACAAACCATTCATGACACCATTCGACTCCGGATCGAATGATTTTTACACTTTGAAAATTATTGCATTGAAATGGGCATCAGCGGACGACTCCGTTAAAAGTTACAGTCGCGCTGTCTCCCCAGGTTATTTTAATTAGTACTCTCCAGACTTCAGTATCGTTCAAGAATGCTACGAGATTTAACCCCGTGTATTTGGTCATTGCTTGCAAGGTAAAGCGCAGAAACAACGGAAATCGGCCATTTTCTCAACAAACTAAAACGACCGAGTTGATCTCGTTAAATGCGGTGATATGACGCTAAATAAAAATTCACTTCGAAAGATACTAAAACAGATGAACTCTTACGACCGTAAAGGAAAAACAATTGACTGCGGACGGGAGAACGTCAAAAGTGTGAATGTTTTGCTTAGCACTTAAATCTGATCCTTGAAACGTAATTCAAAACTAGACTTAGGCCGTTCATTCTCCAAAACTCTCCCCAGTAATCACTCGTAAAAAATCAGAGCGATATCACCGAATGCATTATTCTCCAGGTTCACCAAAACTGCGAACGTTACGCCTCGATTATTTCGGATCTCCCGTCACATTACACGCGCCGTTCCGCACATCGTTCCGGCACACGGTCGAGGAGAAGGAGGAAAGAAGGGGTGAGGACATTTTGCATACGCCGCCCTCCACGCGCTCCCAAACCAAATTAAACCCGGGACGCGTCTTACGTTTTGAGTGAAATTGATATCTTTGGGATCTCCCCTTACGGCTAAACCCATTAGAGAAGGAGGAGACCCTTCGAGAGGGGGTGGGTGGGTGGGGAAGGCAAATGGGTGGGAGGGGGTAGGAACAAGGCTCCAGCCGAGTGTGAAAGATGATAGCGCCCCGCCAAAGGAGAGACCTCCTTAGAGGATGGCATCAGGCGGAGGCTTCCCGAGGAAGAAAGAGAGAGAGAGAGGAAGTCCGCTCCATGCTCAGATTGACAATGATCCGAAGAAGGACTTGGGGAAGGGAGGGAGGCACGGGGAGAACCGCACCAAATAAGGAGGGAACGAGGGAGGTGCTTAGGGTTCTCTCTCCACAAAGCGACACACTCGCACACTACACTAAAACGTAATTCAAGAATCTCTTACGGTAGATCGGACCGGTGAGGTGGCCATAACATTGGATCCTCACACCAATGGCCCAGGCTCGGAATTCAGCGGTGCAAGAGGTCCTCAAATAACTTAAGCACGTTTTCGGCTTCATTTTACCCCTCAATTCGATCATGTCCGTAAGTTGTGAACCCTTTGTTCCCGCCATTGTACGAAATTATTGGTGATATCATTGATATCGTTAATATATCAAACACGCACCGGGTTATAAAAAAAGTAAATTAAGGTTTGGCGAATGCTTTTTTAAAGACAATCATCTTTCGGGCGCTTCAACCACGTGCATGGAAAGAAAAAATTCGTTTTATTTTATTATAGTGGCATCAGAATACATAAAACAAAATGCAATAAAGCATTTTCACTCCTTTTAAGAGGTTATTAAATGATTAAATTATTCTGAAGCAGCGGTCGCAATATATAACATTCGCAAAATGTGTTATCTTGGTGATCAAATATAGTTAACTTTTCTTTTTCATAAACAATGGCTACAATAATAAACACTTCGTAAGATCCCTTCTGAATCCCTGTCTAAACTACCCTGAAAAAGTGTAATGAAATGACACACCCTCCTCCGGGCATAAGCCTCAGACAATTTAAGGACAGCCCTTTACCAATCCCAAGTCTGAGTGCATTATGGTAGGTAAGTACTTCAACTGCACCTCTCGGCAGGTGTTAACCAATGGAGTCATCGACGATATTAGTTCGTGTTGCTCAAGAGACACCGCGCTTTTCTCGTACACTTGTTGACACCTATATGTTGAAACTTGAATCGGCTGTGAAAGATTCGCTGAGTGCATGCGTGGATAGCACCAAATAATTAATCAGTTTTAATTAACTTTTCAGACTTCTGCCCTCCAATCTTCCGTTCTTCGATGTCCAAATTCTCCCCTAATTACCCCTCCAAGCCTAACGTTGCGAATTACCTCAGTGCAGACCGATAACAGCGAAATATATACATTCACAATTGGATCACGATGGGCAGTAATGTAAAAATTATTATTAACATCGACTAAATGGTGAAAACGATCCCAATTTCCGCGCACAACTCGGCGTAATTATTACTGTCAAATCCTTTGCGTGCCTGCCACGACGGTGAATAACATGACCTACCCTTGTTACAATTTATTAATCGGTTGAAAGAAATACAAGCATGTTTACTGCGGCGAATTCGACCAATTTATGTTAATTTCTCCGGGAACTAAAAAAAATTTATGAAAACAAACATACCAAGTAAATACCCCGTGCAGAAAAAAAATGCGAAACAATATTACGAAATGAATTGCGCACCCCTATCCATTTCCCTAATGTGAGGGCATAACTTTCGAAATGAACGATGCTCCTGACATCCACTTTCGGCTGTTGCTGGAATCCAGGACGGCGACATACTTTATCAAAGGCGAAACCGGAGAAGGACGTTGCGGAGCCTAATGGGTGCAATGCGGCAGTTGGTGCCACATGCCGCCTTCTGCTGCCGGCGCCGTGTGGAGCCGAGGACGAAAGCAGCAAGCACAGATGGCATTCATATCCACGAGCTTCAACAATCGTAACGTGTAAGAATATATATATATATGATGACGGCCGGGCCGTCGAAACGTAAAAACTATATGAGTGTCCTTTCTTTGTCTTCCTGTGTTTAAAAAATCTTGATCAATGTTTTTCTATATTTGTGCGTCGTCGAAGAGCTTCCTGTTTCGGCAGCACATCTGCCTGGCAAGTGGAAGGTCCGGTGTTCAAATCCCGGTTAAGGAAATATTTTTAGATTCGTGATCTGCTCAATAAAACCGCCTTCCCCACAAGTCCTGTGTTCGCCTTTTATGTGTTTTCCTATCCCCTTTCCTTATACCTATTTCTATGTTTGAATGAATTATATATATATATATATATATATATATATATATTTTAAAGCAACCGTTTCGCTCCATCAATCAACGCTATCTCTGGTCATTCGTGCACGAGAATGAACTCATACGTACCTAAGTGTGGAGGCGATTTGCGTACTGAGAAAATACGGCAAAGAGAGCGAGGAGGGCAAACGGTTAAGTGGAAAAGTTTTAAGAGTTGGGAAGCTGCTGAACAATAGTTGAAGAGGGCAGAAACGGAACTACATGAAAAATTATAGACTTGGACGGATGTTAAAGTTTGTTATGGAAGGAAGTATGTTTGGTAATCGGAGTGGAGATGAAGCATTTTGGACGGCATGAACAGTTGAAGGAAATGGAGAATGAACAGTTTCGCTGGACCTAGGAGAAAGTGAGAAGTGTGTGCTGATTGATGTGTGCTCTATGATGCTAGTTGATTACCCATCATTCCTAATAGGAATACTATTCATTCCACAAACGTTCGTTACATGATATCCATGTTGATGTCTCGCCAAATTCTCTTAAAATTGATAATCAATGACTTTGATTAACTGCAAATAATAATAATAAATACTAATTGATTAATAGTACGGAATGATTATCGAGCAACTGGTCGCGGGCCGAGGGCCAGAAGATTTCAAAATGTAAAAGAAAATTACATATATCTCCGGGGAAGGCAAAAACATGAATCTTAACATATTAAGACCCTAAAGGCAATATATCAAGCAAACAGGCGTCAAGAAAAGATGGCAAAATCTCATATAAAATTCCCTTGCAAAGTCGGTTAAATGTTTAAGTTGGTAAAATGGGGATGAGACCTTGGTCCAATAATGTATTTCTTGAGGTAGAAAGATCATCTAGTTTTATGCATTAATACATTTTTGGACACTCGTGAGGTTCCAAAGCATTTCAGAATCAACCACGGTCATTTACAAAGCATATGCATAAGCAAACCTATCTTCCACTAATTTTACATGTCTCAAAGGGTCTCTAAAGCGCTATGGATTATTCGTAAGGAACTTAAACAAATACTGAACGTAAATTAAATAAGAAACACAGTCCAAACAAAGGATTACTTTTTGCAGCATGAGGGAATTTATAACCAACTCTTGTTACCTTCTCCGGGTTGAAAAGTACCAGACTATCAGCTGACGAAAATTCCGTTGGTACCTGTATCAGTGCAATGGAGTTTAGAAATGCGAGCGAGGGAGGAACGCAGCTTTCCACTTCCCCTGGCCTGAACATTGAGAACCTCCAATTTCATCTCCAGGGATGGATGAATATATTAACGGAGGACCGTCTTTCGAGTGACGAAGATGGGGACGAAGGGAAACGAAAGAGTTAAGTTTGAGGGGACCAGATATTACGAATTGCAGGAGAGCAACGGATGGACGGAAGGTGGTGAGGGGTTGTAGGCAAGGGGGATGGGGATAGAGTAAAAAAAACAGACGAGGTCCCTCCACCACATGGATTCCCGACACGTAGGCCGGGACTCCCACCTCAGCTTCATTAGCAATGCGACGCCAAGCGGCGGGCAAGAGAAACTCCGACCGCCTTCGCGCCTCGAGGCTCCCACACACGGGCGGAACTCAAACCCTTTCGGAAAAGGCTCGAGGATACGAAGGGGAATGAATGAGTGAGTGGGCGAATGGATGAATGAATTTTTTACGTCGGCGAGGTTTTTTAAGGGGTGAGAGTTGAGGGCGCCAAGGCATAGAGGGACAGAGTGGGGGAGAAAATCAAGACCGCGTTAATTTTTGCATACAAAAAAAACTAATAAATCCCATAAGTATTAGGTAACATAATCAAAAATGCCTACAGGAGGAAAGGAGAGTGCTCATTCATTTTTTTCTCTCTAGAAAAAGCGTCAAGAAAAAAAACAGTCTAGGTTCCACTTCTGACTCGAAAGTTGAATAATTACAAAAAAAAGAGAAAGCTAGGGGTAGCTTTTTCATTAGCGTCGTTCGGCATTTATTCCCCCCTTGAGACAGGGAGAGAGAGAGAGAGCGAAAAATGAAATATTAATATGCAGACGTGACCGTAATCACGGGAAAAAAATGAAGGGTTCTCTTAAAAAAAAAGAAGCTGAGAGACTCAAAAGTGTGTGCAGCGAATTTTCAAAAGCGCAATACCGCCGAGGAATCCAATAATCTGTCGAATTAAGTTGGAAAAAAATAAGCTTTCCACTCGGGGACGTTTAATCATGATGGAAGTTGTGCCAGATTATTAAAATGAGAGCGTGAATTTTTCCCAGAGCAATAACTTCGCTACTTCGAGACATTTTCAAGAGTGGTGGCACAGAAGGAATTATTCTTACCGGCTAAACCATTACGAGACATTACATATAGAGTTTAAAAAAATATAATTTCTTCTGAGCTGTTTGCGGCTATTTCAATCAGGACCTAGACTTAACAAACCCAAGACATCAGGACATAGCCGATAACTACAGTAACTACTAATGGGATTTGAATACAGCTATTGATCATGAATACTTACACAAATCGGATTCACGTCGCGAAATTACTTCAGATGCGTATTTGAAAGTTAAAAAAGGGCAATCGAAAATCAGGCCAAGGTAAATCTATCGTGTTCTATCATGAAAAACGAACACGTAGATAATTTTGCGTTCTACTATCAGCTTAGAGATAAAACCAACTTGAATCACATTCGAGAAAAGCATTGGTGGCAGGTGAGAATTGTAGGGAGCGCCAGTCGTGCGATGAATCACTTGCATTCAGTAATTATTTTATTGCTCAATGAACTTTTATCATCATATCGAGCGAGTTAAGATGATTAAGATGAGCGAGTTAACTGGATTTTCAATAGCTACTTGTCATCATGCAATCTATTTACAGCACCGCAGACATCTGGACCTGCTTACAGGCACCTGACATTAAAGAAGAAATATGCTTCGACGTGGCTAGGTTGTTCGTGGATGCATCAATGTCAATGATATAACTGTCACAGAATTTCTTCTTAAAAAGGACAATGAAAAAACGTTACATTTATTTGATATGCCATCTATTTTTCCGGTACAATGGGAGATAGGATGGTCCAATTAACTTGTATGGTACTGAAATATCAGGTTGCTGAAAGTTCGCGTATTCTAGCACTACCTCGGGCTAATGTGGTCTTAAGGACAACACGGGTCAAGATTTAAATGGCCACAAACCAAATAATTATATGTGCCACATATTTGTTTTGCGCAGTAAACATTATAGATACAGGGTTTTCCCGTGTATTCTTAAAGAATATACACTCATTTCGGAAATAAAGAATATTTTGTCCTCCCACGTTTTCCTCCTTCTTTTTCTCACTTAGTCCATCCCTTTTATGCAGTAAATAATGCATAATCAAACTCCTATATGCCAAACAAACTTTCTTCCTTTTGGCTAATTCGCAAACATCCCCCTGCCTCTAAATATCTCTCTCATCCACATTTTCTGCCTTCTTCGAATATATTCCACTGTTTCAGGCTTCACTTCGTGGAAGTATTTAATATCCATACTAAAATGAAAGACTTGTACTTTTCCACAGATTTTACCATATGGTACAACGCGTTTCACCGACTTGCGGCATCATCGGGTACAACTGTGTACTAGTACACAGGTACAAGTCTTTCTTTTTAGTATGGTTCTTCGAATATGTCCCGCCAACTCCCTCAATTCATCCATTTTTCATTACTCTATAAACCCATCAATATTATTGTTTTTTTTATCCTCATCTATCCCCATTTTCCTGTCCCTATCCTTGTCTGCACTCATTATCTACACCTTATAATGGTACAGAATGTTTTACAGAATGCCCGAAACTATTAGACGTGGGGATCGTTCCCGTGGGATCGCCGACTAACCCGAATGTTATGTGTTCGAACCCCCTCTCTGATTTGCATGCTGTGTCGCAAAGGGTGTACTTGAATGAGATAACAGAAACAAAACAAAGAAACTAGATGATTGGTGAGTCGATTGCTCTAGTTAGATTGGAAATATTTTGGGCATTTCTACCAACCTCCGAGTGCAGTTAGGGTAACTCGTCAATGCGGTCGGATACGAGGAACCCAACCCAGTGATTGGGCAATGATGGAAATCGCGTGCGTTTGCAGGTAATCTCGACTTTTGATTGAAGTTACCCACAGAAATTCGGTTCGGGGAGGAAACAAGTCGGCCCGGTAACACAATGACCTCTTATGTTTCGGTGGAATGAGGAAAGGGGAAAACCACACTAATCAACCGAAAAAGGAATTAAACGACGTCGACCGACGTGCGAAACCATTCGGGATTTCTACATTTCGTAGGCAGCAGTGGTTTCTATCCTGCGGTTGCATAGGACAGTGGGATTTGAAAAAAAATAAGACATCAAATTTGGTGGGAGACCGCGAATTCTGTTCCGCATCTCCACCAACCTCTTAAGTCATCACTGGATGAAAGAATTCGGAAAATATCCACGATCCGAGCAGAAGACGTCGCGAATAAGTCCTAGTTCGCACAACTACACATGCACGTACACGGTCCTAGTCATGGATGCCCAAAATGGGGGGTTTCTCACGGATTCCATAAAAATATACGTTCGAGGAAGAAGGGTTCATATGTGACTGCTACAATAAAATTCACGAATCGGTGGAATCGCTTGTGAAACGGTGCGCTTCCTTCTACGGGAGAGCGTGGTTATTCGATAAAAAAATGGGGGTTTTCCGGCTAGAGTTTCCTTCGAATTAACACCATGACACGCCAATTTGGCATTATTACACAGCTTGATTATTATACAGTATTTCCTGTGTTATAATTATAATACATGTAGCCCAGACATTTGCAAAAATCGTTTAGGACCGATGCACATAAAAAAATAATGTCCAATCCCTATCCCTTTAACCAACTTTTAGCATAAGACCGAGGTTCCAATTCCAACTAATCATCGAATTTTCGCAATTCAGTGAAACAACACTAATTAAGTTATACATCGAGAGAAATCATTCCAAATCTCTCGGTCACAATTTTTTTATTCACTTCCCAGAAATTAGATAACATTCAGGCCAATCTTATGCGAACTTCTGTTCGGCATGTTCTTTTTTTTTCCTTTCTGTTCGTAAACCTGATAACAATTAGATCGCAAGATACAAAAAGGCCAGCAAAAACCGCATACACTCGCCGCCATAACTGGTCGTCATTTATGATCGCACGAGAAACAAAAACGCCAAATTTTGAATATGTGCAATCACAAAAGTATTTTCGAGATATTTTTGTACTGACCTTATTTTGAAGTAATCCAGAGAGACGATTTATATCTTTGAGAGGATAATGAAGACAATACGAGAGCCTTACAAATGCCTTAGGAGGAAAATACGATTGGCAAGCCCGTCAGTAAGCCTGTCAAAAGGAACGTTCAAAACGGCATAATATGTTATCCCATTACTCATGAGTAGGCCCGGGCCATGCTCAGGAGGGGTGCTTATCTCACGCATTCCAGTGTGAAATAGGTGTGATCAACCAGGCAGGAAGGTGTTGGAAATATCGTATGCCATTAGGCCGAGCGAATTAACCAAATTGGACGATTCGCGAATTCCAATGTCGATATTCCAAACGATCGCTCCATCATTTTTTTTATTCTGTGGTGGAGAGGGGGTACCGGTTTTAAGGCCTTCCGGACCTATAGCACGGAATAAAATTCCCAATGACACCTTGTCCGCGAAGAAATTTAAGGATTTGATTCATCCTCCGCAGGCACTTCTCCCAGGGGAGGTTCAAAAAGTAACTTCGATCACAATGCCAGTTGGTAAATATACATTCTTCATTTTTCCTCTCGATTATGGGGTTTGCCTCGGTTTTCGTAATGGGGGTCAGTCAGTGGTTGACACGACGCTGCGCCTCAGTCATTATCATCATGGGTTACCTATATGAGAATTGGTTTATAGCAGCTCTCCAAGCTATCCTTTTGCCGGACCAATCTTTTCATTTCTTTGCAGTTCATCACGCTGACATCCTACCATTTACCTGCCTCTCGCAATTTATCATTGGCTCTGCGATTCTCCCCCTGAATGCAATCTTCGATTGTTGTCTTAGGAAAGCTATTGTGATCCAGGTTGTGTCAAATTAGTTTTCACCTTCTTCTCGTAAGAGTCCTCCAAGGAATTGCCTATTCGTCAACTCTTCGAAATACTTAGTCGATCAATTTAATTTCCAAAATTCTCCTACAGCACCCACAATCTATTCCTACCTTTTTTTCCGTGCAATCCCTGCCGTCCACGTCTCACAACCGTAGTAAAGTTAATTGTACACCTAATTATAATGAATGGCTTCCTTATTTCTACGCAAGTGTTTGCTTCTAGAAGTAATTTCTTCCGTCGGAAAACCTTCGTCGGGCCTCCTTTATCCATTCTATCGCTAGTGATCCACCACCAAAATAACAAAAACCTTCCACCTATCCCAGAGAGTCTTTCACTAGATGGTATGCAATAAAAAGAGGGTAGACTACATTCACTTCGGATGAAGAATGCTTATACTACGCTACTTAATTGCTCAGCAGTACGAAATTTAGATTAATATTCCGGGTCTCCAAGTGGAAAGGAATCATTGGCGAAGTTTTCCGTGGTCGAATTAACAGGAATATAGTTTCATATCACTTCTCATTATTTTTAAATATGTTTATGAATTTACGAAACGAAAAATGTTTGCTCCTAAGGTACAGGGAATAAATTAAAAGAATTACGCCAGCTTCCGGTGACGAGTGACTTTTGCTGCATTCAATAATCTCCCACTACCTCAGCGATAAAATCTGAATGATGTCATTGCGATTACTAAATGTTCCACTATTGCATCAGAGATAATTTAGATTTTACTCCCTGAGATTCAGACTTCGTTCCCAACTTAAGTCTGTCCGTTAAATTCGCACATTCGATCTTCACATATCGAAGAGAAACCAGAACTTAGATGAACTGTTCATCAACAATTTGTGTTTCCATTGATTTTTTATTCTGTGGGTACCTATAATCACCGGATACAAGGTTTTTAGTCTCCTACGTTAAAAAAACTACTTGAAACATGCGAGGTACTTAGGGTATTAGATCAAGGGCTCACGTTAAGTCATTCAATTGAACACGAGAAAACCTTAGCGCTAGCCGCGATAAGAAGGTTCGCTTTGGATCTACTTCAATTACTAACGTGCCAACAAAAGAAGGCCCGTTAAAGAATTCAAATAACTGCTACAAATAAAAGAACAATTCGGCCGGGTCACTCATATGGACTCTGGACACTCACACTCTTATACATTGACGGCTGTTCCCATGAGAACATAGCTATTGCGATCGTTCATGGTATTTTCCACTCAATGCTCTGATATCAGGACAGTGCTAACAGGACAGATAGTGTGACAGAAATGTTAGAGACACTAGGATGGACACCGCTCCGACTCAGAAGGAAGCTGAACAGGCTATGTGGGATGTTCAAGATAGTAAATAAAGAGAAGGGGTGGGAGGAGCTCTCAGAAAGATTAGACAAACCAAATTACATTGGGCGGAAGGACCATCAGTTCAAAATAAAACATAGAGGGCACAAAACAAACATTAAAAAAAACTCCTTCCTCAATCGTGGAATAAAAGAATGGAATGAGTTACCTGAGGATATCTTTAAGTCCTTACCTTATTCATTAAATAAATTTAAAACGAGGTGTATGCTCGCCTTAAAAACGTGTGAGTGAGAAATAAAACCGTATGTACTTGTGCTATGAATAATGTGTTAACGGGACGCGATTTTGAACGGTATATGAAATTGAAGATACGTGATTACGGACGAAGTGTGGCGATGGACGGTGCGTAGTATGTACTCGTGTGGTGTACACCTAATCCTTGTGTGATAGTAAAGGAGAGGTCGGTAATCTTAAAAGTGCCATTGAATATACGAGCATTTTGTCTCATATCTGTTCTTCTTGTGTGTGTATGTATGTGCATTGTAAGAGTGACCAGTGATCACACTGGACCGTTGCCACCAGGAAAATTGCCTAATTGCAACGAAGTATGTAAATAATAATAATAATATCAGCGAATTAATGGGGAAGAGGGTTACTACACTCATTGTAAAAAAAACGAAAGGACACACTTACTTCGACGGAGATATTATCTCAATACGAATTTTGCTAAGGAATATCTTATCGGAGCTAATGTATCCACAAAAATTTCCTCAATGAAGTTGGTAATCAAGTGACCTCAATACCAGTACAGGATGCAACCGGATAACTAACTGATTTGCATAGCTTTTGGTCTTAAAATCAGCGAATTATGCTGCCGAACCCGGTACTTTCAAAGAATTTTCTAAAATATAGAGGGAGTTGATGACAGGGTCGTTGAGTAAGGATGTTAAGAAAAGACTCGTAAAAACTTTTCTATGTACGGCGCGGAAACGTGGTCATAGAAGCAGGAGGATAGACGTAGATTGGAGGCTTTTGTAATGTGGGTGTGGAGAAGGATGGAGAAGGTGAAATGGACGGAAAGGAAAACAAATGATAAAGTACTAGGGATGATGGGCAGGGATAGGGGTCTGTTGAGAGATATCCTATGGCAGCAGGAAAAATGGATGAAGGGCAAATTGATCGGCAGTGAGATTTTGAAGTCTGTAATAGAAGGGAGAATGTTAGGCAAATAAGGAAAGGGCAGGTACAGGATAGGGATATTGGACGGGATGAAGGGAGGAAAGAAGTTCACAGACATGAAGAGGGGCTTGATGTAGAGTAGGTTGCTGAATTGTGTTTTGTTAGGAGTCACAAAATATTTATTTAATAGTTGTGCCCATCCAAAACCTACCTAAACCGGTAGATTACTTTATAATAATAGTGGCTCAGGAGTATCTTCTATCTATTAATAGCAACAGTATACTTGAGTATATTATTTATAACGAATAAAACTCTCGTGAACTGTGAAATGCCAAACTGCGGGGAGAGTGAGCCTTCTTTAGTGCGGGTAGACAGGCTCAGGTCCTTGCCGAGGGCAACCCGTTTTTTCGACCACGGAAAGAGGGCGGGTCCGCGCCGCGCCCTTACCTTACTCCCCTTATTCCCTCACGCAGCGAGCGTTAAGGCTTGACCTTTCTCTCCGATCGGCACGGAGAATAGTACCGCACGCGCGAACGTACGTAGTAATTGCGTCGCGAAGCACGGCAACCGCGATCCGGTTTAGAAAGACTCGCGCGGGAGAGCGGTTACTTGAAGAATGCCACCCAATGCCCTCCTCTCCTTCCTCTCCGGCCCCAGGGGGGAATTCAAACGAACCACTCTCCATGGAACGAGAAGAAACATTAGCGAAGCTATTTCCGCGCTACGCGAGCGACTCGGAGTTTTTTCATTGCCAGACGAGCGCGGATGGAGATAAATATGCACCGCCGCGCTATGCGATCCCTTGTTTCCTTGCCGATTCGTGCCTCGTACTGGGACGCAGGTATGCGATTCGTGGGAGTCACTTTATACGTAAGAAAATGTGGTTTATAGAACTTCGGGCTCCTTTAATTTAATGATGTCCTCTTCCTACCGGTGAATGTCACAACTTAATGTCCCCACAACAGAAACAACGTAGACGAGCTACTAATATTTACATCAGTCAATGTCGAGGAAAATGCCGAGTGCATTGAAGATGAATTAAAACCGATAAGAGGCCTAAACCCAAGTAGGGATGGATGTAAAACTTGAGGTGGCCTCCGGGTGATGAATAGACAGTATTTAGTATTTTCTTGACATTATTTTGTAACTTAGGAGTAGGGTTGAACCCGATTAATTCAACTATAACAATAAATATCGCCGTCAGCAATACTTTCATATACTCCTGAGCATAATACGGAAAGCAAAACAACTTTATGTTAAAAAAAAGAGCAATTAGGGCCCAAATCCTACACTGTTTCACATTGAGGCTGCATAGTTTCAGTGATGAAAATGAGAGTGGTAATTTCGATCCAGGCATTTATAATCAAGTACAGTTACCACAGATAATTTTCTTTCTTTTTTTTTTGGACCAGACACACATCTCTTACATCAACCAACTTAGTACACATACTATCTCTCGTGTCAACCAGATTAGAACCATATCCAGTCGCTCAATTCTATGAATAAAAACAACGTCACAAGGTTATCAGAAAGCATCCTGTCTGATAAAATTACATTGGTACAACATGATTGAGACATTCGTACGATATACTGATATTGTGGATATTATCACCATTCATTACATGGGTAGGCAATAATGCAATGGGAAGCTAGAGGGAAATGGATTTCCGAACCAACCGGTGTAAGACATTATTTTAACCAACGCACGGTCCACAGATACGATATAACTGAGGATAATAATTTTTAGCGTTAATCTACCGATCTAAATTGGTTTTAGATGGACCACAACATTCTGACACAATGACATTGTCTTATAAATGAATTCAGCGCTGCGTAGTACTGAATATCATAAAAAAAAACATTCGCATCACCCTAATACACAACCAACAGAACTGAATGTTGAATAAAAAGTTTGGATTTCATGAGAATTATTTATTGTAGTAAGACCGGTTTCATCACATAGCCATATATTCACATACGTGTATATGCCGTTACTGACATACAGGTCGTACCGCATTAACTTATTTTCGTGAAATCAAAAAAAAATGTCCAATCTTCAAGATGAATTCTCACGAACTTGAGTCTGGATATGCTGAGCCGCCATCGTTATATTATGCAATAAAGTCCACTAAACCACCGAGCACTTAAGACTTCGGAGTCACGTTTATCAAGTGCATCGTAATATTCTCGTCCTAAGCCCCTCTCTTTCGCCCCATTGGGGGATTCGCATGGCAATGCGTGCGCGCAGATGAGGTCGCGAGGACGGAAGGTGGGGGGAGGTGGGGATGAATTTTTAACGCGAGCAGGAAATCACTCGAGGGGAGGTGAAAACCGTTCCTCGGCGGAATCCCTTATGCCACTAGTAAGCAGTCGTGACATCTCCGCCCCGCCAAAAGACGCGAGGGGGTGAGAAAGGAAGGGAAGTACCTTCATCGCCGTCCTGCTATGTGGGTCAGGACGAAAATGTTACAACGGGAGAGGTTAGGGACGAAGGAGGCGTGACTCATGCGGGCGGGAAGGTAAAGAATAAACCTTTGAAGGAGGGTTGAGGGCACCCAGTAAATATTTACGAAACCGTGAGGTGCCTTCCTCCTTCCCGAACGTTTGGGAAGGATTCAACCGGAAGGGTTTGTCCGCCCATCTTGCATTGGCGTCCTCTTGGGGAATGAGTTTTTGATATATCACCGTAAATTCCGAAAAATGTGCGAACGTGTCTTCGTGCTCCATTCGAGGGAGGGGGGATTTATGTTGAAAGAAAGCCTGGACGACGTATCGTCATGGTTAGAGAATTTTCTGCGAAAGTTGAGGCACGAAAGTTTTTAGCATTAAATCTCGACAAGGTTGACACCGACTGGGAGCGGGAAAACAATACATTCACAGGTCGCGATATTGCTGTTAATTAATAAACATGTTTTTTTGGGATCTTGTGAGGGGAAAGAAAATTTCACCCTTCAGCTGAATCACCTAATACTCGTAAATGATATGAGCATTTGATCTGAAAATGTAGCACATGCTCAAACGCTATTTTGCGCATGACAAAACGTTATGTATTTGAGAAAAATATGTCCCTTTAACTCCTATTCATTACTTACACTCATGTCACAAGCCATTTGAAAGTACTTCATACCGTTTCCCAACGCTGATTTTGTTATCAAGAAAACATTCTCCAATTGCATCAAAACTGTACTCTGCTGACACCGATGAATTCAAGTGGTTCGTCACGGGGGTTACCCTCTCAAAACCCGCTCACTGATCTTACTACGCCTCACATCCATAGAGACATTGAGCTGGACATCGAAGCAGTTATTTAATAGTTATTCAAAGAGTAACAAAATCAAAACTAGATTTTGTCCTGTAAACTACGATCAAGAAATATGATTTTGAAAAGTAATGGGGTTACCTAATATTATTTTCCTATGCCATCTGCCCCTTTATGCTGAATTACTTGTCTGGCCAAATCTTCGGCACAGCATTTGGATTAGATCTTAACTAAGCATTATGATAAATATTAATCCTATGTTACTATTAGCGTAATATCTTCGAAATATGCAACAACCAATAAACACCAATAGCGAGCACGCAAAGGCTAGGTTCGTCGAAGCTAGAGGGACGTGACCTCAAACTGCATGTATGGAAACGGCGCGACGTGACTACATTCAGGTCAAGGGTAATCGGGTTCTGACCCGCTGCAGAGGATATGTACTGGAAGCGTGCGTCATTTTTACAACGAGAGTAAGGTCATGCGTCTTATTCTTAGGCGACAGAGCGTTAAGGCTCTGGGAATTGGAAAGGGAGGGAAATCCAAGCATGTCCTGCGATTAAATTACCTACAGCATTTTAAGCGTAGCATTTCGAGTTCCGGGGTCTTGAATCTTTTGAAGGGAATTACAAATAACTGAGTAAATGGTGTACATCATTAGGTGCCTTTAATTAAAATTCCTTCTACCATTAATTCAATGCAATCCAAGCTCACTGATTCAGCCATTAACTACAAATTTTGGACCAGCGGCGAATGAGAATGAAGTTAAATTATACACTCCTAGCGTGTCCACCTAGCCTTTCTTTTGTATGGTAGGCTCCACGCTTTGCTTGGATCACTTGTTAAAACTTGCTATATATAACCCAAAAAAGTTATATCACCTGTGCCAACCACATAATCAACGGTCGGTTGGTTTGATAGATGAGGGCGGTACTCAAGCCCTACGGAGTGTGAAATTCAGTTTAAGGGGTAGTTTTCTTTTTTTTGTGCGGGTGCGGATTCGCAGGAATATTTGGTGCTCTAAAAAAATCGCCACCGCTTGATTAACCCCTACAGGCATCGCCCACATTTGAACCAGAGCCCTCTGGCTGGCCAGCATCCGAACTTTCAACCCACTAGCCTAACAAGGCCGATTCAAAATGTGCGCTCAAACGAAATTGAAAATTACAAATGACGAAAACAGACTATTGGAGCCTATTGCATTCTAGAGTTCTATTTGAATATCAATTTAGTGGTCCAATTCCATCTGTTTTTCCAATTATTGGAATTCTATTGGAGTTTCGATGGGTAAGTGGCAAAAACTAAAAATCACCAGTTCAATCCCAATTGATTTTAATCATCTCTTGAACTTAAATTTTAACTCTAATAAATATTCAGTTACTTCAAATGAGTTACAAATACATCAATTTAAATTAATGATTCTAATCACTCCTAAAAATAAAAAAAATAAATCACAGGAAACGAAACTTGGTAATCAGAAGAGTGAAAGTACATTTAATGTTCTGAAACCACACTGATTAAAAAAAATGCGGTATATTAAATCGTGCCTCGACTTTCCACACACAATCCAATTACTTTATATCTCCAGGACAGTTATTATGACCTTATTTTGTTACCAAGAAAATACGAGCATAACGCTGATTGTATGTAAATTGAGCTAACCCTCAAGGAGTTATTCCAATTTCTTGCGAGTTCATGGGCGCGCCTGTTGCTATATCTCACGCGCTTTCCGTTTCCCATCTGGCGCGTGAGAAAGAGCGTTTCTTGTGTGAATGTGGCAACGGTGCCGAATACACAGAGAGAGAGAGACTGCTCGAATTTATACGCACGGACACGGGAGCGATGTGCGATTAGACCTTGGCCACTTCAGTGCGTTGCGTGGGGATCGCTTTGGAAGTAGCACTAATTGTTAGGTTATCTTTCGGAAGAGATTCTTCGTGATCTCCTGCTGAATATGCAATATAAAATCATAATCTGATATCATTATAATCCCGCTAGAAATGACTACGATGTGATACGATCAATTCGGTTCGCCGATAATTAAATAAATGTCAAGACTGAACGTTTTAAAGAATGATTCGCACAACGTACAGTGCTGAATTCCGGGTTACTTTTATTTACGTAGGGAAATCGTCTTCGAGTAATGAGCCGAATTCGACTTTCAGTACAGAAAACACAGGAAAAAGTAGGATATTATTTTCTCTCGGATTGTTGCACCACCCAAATACCAATCACAGACGAGACGGGACGTTTCAAGAAACTACCGATTTTAATGCGACGGAATCATCATTAATTTTCAATCAACACTTGCGTCGACGAAAAAAAAAAAGCTTTTGCGCCTGCGCAAAAGTGAATTGCAGCATGTAAAGCTTTTCCAAGACAGACCAAGTCTGTATTCATTAATGAACATCCCGATTTCAGTGACTGAAGTATAATCGTGTAAAAACGCTGTACAAATTGAAAAAAAAAACAAGTATAGTTTTGTGAGCACAATACGAGCACGTGACTCTGTTTCTTTTCGTGAGGATTCCGATGCTATTATTTGCTGCTTGCACCATTGTCATAGTAACGTATCTCACCCTATTAGGCAACAGAAGGTTAAACTGCTCCTCCCGAATGTGAGGACACAAGCAGGAGAAACGGAAACCATAATAACACAGTTCAGAATTACCTGAGATTTGTGTCTCGAAAAGCTATCACTCAAATTAACGCCTCTATTCATCAAAGAAAAAAGCTATTACCACCATCATGGATTAAGAATCAGGGGTTTCATTTGTACCAGATCTCCAAAAGAACAAAACACCACTGAAGGACGAGAAATGAGGAGCTGCCCTCAAGCGTGTTGAAAGGGTGGAGGGTCAAAGAGGAAGCACTTTTGAATTACCCTCCCTCCAACAACATTCCCAACGTTTTCTCCCTGTTGAGCAAACATTAAAGACCGGAAAAAAAATGAAATCTTTTACGCGCCACCGCCATATTTGGCCTCATCACATTTCATAAATTAATTCAAATCCCTTTCTCGCTGAAGCGC